>JALJVW010003074.1:1977500-2569760 GCA_024865655.1 Emberiza elegans | reverse complement strand
CTGGCAAACAAAACTCAGCACCCTGCTTCTGGATGGCAGATTGCAGGAGCCATTTGGCACTCTCAAACCAGCCCAAGTTGGCAGTGGTGCCAGCTTGGGTCTGGGAGGCATCCTGCGCAATGCGGAATTTCAGGAGCCAGCCGGCCACTGCGGGCCACCAGGACCTGAACACCAATGCTGGCCCTTTTCCTGGCAAACAAAACTCAGCACCCTGCTTCTGGATGGCAGATTGCAGGAGCCATTTGGCACTCTCAAACCAGCCCAAGTTGGCAGTGGTGCCAGCTTGGGTCTGGGAGGCATCCTGCGCAATGCGGAATTTCAGGAGCCAGCCGGCCACTGCGGGCCACCAGGACCTGAACACCAATGCTGGCCCTTTTCCTGGCAAACAAAACTCAGCACCCTGCTTCTGGATGGCAGATTGCAGGAGCCATTTGGCACTCTCAAACCAGCCCAAGTTGGCAGTGGTGCCAGCTTGGGTCTGGGAGGCATCCTGCGCAATGCGGAATTTCAGGAGCCAGCCGGCCACTGCGGGCCACCAGGACCTGAACACCAATGCTGGCCCTTTTCCTGGCAAACAAAACTCAGCACCCTGCTTCTGGATGGCAGATTGCAGGAGCCATTTGGCACTCTCAAACCAGCCCAAGTTGGCAGTGGTGCCAGCTTGGGTCTGGGAGGCATCCTGCGCAATGCGGAATTTCAGGAGCCAGCCGGCCACTGCGGGCCACCAGGACCTGAACACCAATGCTGGCCCTTTTCCTGGCAAACAAAACTCAGCACCCTGCTTCTGGATGGCAGATTGCAGGAGCCATTTGGCACTCTCAAACCAGCCCAAGTTGGCAGTGGTGCCAGCTTGGGTCTGGGAGGCATCCTGCGCAATGCGGAATTTCAGGAGCCAGCCGGCCACTGCGGGCCACCAGGACCTGAACACCAATGCTGGCCCTTTTCCTGGCAAACAAAACTCAGCACCCTGCTTCTGGATGGCAGATTGCAGGAGCCATTTGGCACTCTCAAACCAGCCCAAGTTGGCAGTGGTGCCAGCTTGGGTCTGGGAGGCATCCTGCGCAATGCGGAATTTCAGGAGCCAGCCGGCCACTGCGGGCCACCAGGACCTGAACACCAATGCTGGCCCTTTTCCTGGCAAACAAAACTCAGCACCCTGCTTCTGGATGGCAGATTGCAGGAGCCATTTGGCACTCTCAAACCAGCCCAAGTTGGCAGTGGTGCCAGCTTGGGTCTGGGAGGCATCCTGCGCAATGCGGAATTTCAGGAGCCAGCCGGCCACTGCGGGCCACCAGGACCTGAACACCAATGCTGGCCCTTTTCCTGGCAAACAAAACTCAGCACCCTGCTTCTGGATGGCAGATTGCAGGAGCCATTTGGCACTCTCAAACCAGCCCAAGTTGGCAGTGGTGCCAGCTTGGGTCTGGGAGGCATCCTGCGCAATGCGGAATTTCAGGAGCCAGCCGGCCACTGCGGGCCACCAGGACCTGAACACCAATGCTGGCCCTTTTCCTGGCAAACAAAACTCAGCACCCTGCTTCTGGAGGGAATCGGCCGGGTTGATGACGGGGCTTCACAGACCCGCCGAGTGGACCGCCTAAAGCACACAAACAAGAACGGAAACTTAGAGAATGGAGACCTCAGCAATAACAACTACTTGTCTCCACTGCTCACCTTGACTGCTGGTATCCAGATTTGCTTCCTAAACAGAAAGACAAAGAACAGAGCTAAATAGAGTCACCATATACACTTGCTGCAGACACAACAGTGATCATCTGCAAAACCTCACCCGGGATGGGGCCCTCTGGCACACATTTAATCCATCTGAACCTGAAAAAAAGTTAGGACAAGAGTCAAACTGCTGCAGGATAACTTAAGAGCTCCAGATATCCTGTGTCCATCTAGGAATCCCATCTAGAGTCCAAGTACAGCCCACATTACAAACTTCAAGTCCCCCGGACTTCACCTACTGCACCAGGCCATGCGGCAGGGGCAGAGCAGCTCCTGAACAAATACGTGCAGACACCCGTGACACAGGACAGACAGGACAAGACAAACACAGGGCACAAGACACAGAGAAATCTCTCAGCGGGAAAATGGCTGCAAGGACTGAGAGAAGGCAAAATGATATGACTGAGGTGAGACCAAGGGTGAGCTGATGAGGCTCAGAGAACCCCCGGAGGAAGAAGATGCTAACTGAATTATTTATTCCAAGAACTGCAAAAAGATAAATGCCCGAGAACCCTACAGTCAGGAGTCCTCTACCTGTCCTCACATTCTTTCAAGTCCTAGTCCACCATAATGGATCCCTGGTGGGGCATGGCTGTCCATACAGCTCAGAACAAGACCTGAAAAAGACATCTGACCGGATGCTTCTAAAGAGAGAAGAGAGACTGATGCCTGTCTGAGCTCCCGAGTCAAAAAGTTCTATGGCCCGGCTGCCAGGCCAAGGAATGCAGAGAGCACAGATGCTAAGAATGATGCCAAGGTTTCCTGACAGGCCCCTCAAAGGCCTAAGGTAAAAAAGACGTGAGATACCCAAAACAACACATAATACACAGAAGACAAGTGACCCAATACACACGGGACTGCTCTGCCTGCACATCTCAGCACTGTGATCAAAAGTGAGACTTTTTGCTTTTATGGGGCCTAAGGGGGCTACTTCATGGACACCCCCACCTCCAAAGCAGACTCAAAAACCCTCCCAGTAAATTCCCAACCCAGCACCCCGCTTTCATCCCCTCTGCGGGTCGTGGCCCCTCTACTT
Organism: Emberiza elegans; assembly: GCA_024865655.1. Lineage (NCBI taxonomy): Eukaryota > Metazoa > Chordata > Aves > Passeriformes > Fringillidae > Emberiza > Emberiza elegans. The sequence goes on along the minus strand of JALJVW010003074.1, from coordinate 2,566,993 downwards.
ATCTCTCAGACATCTGGGGATGCTGGTATCAGGGGCAAAGGAAGGCCACCTGGTCAGCTGGGAAGGTCCTGCTGGCACCCGGCCTGTCTCTTGAACAGCTATATTAAAGAAAATTAAACATCAGTGCCTGATCACGGCAGCCCATCAGCCCCACAACCCCACAAGTCTGCTACTCACCGTGCTCCTAGCAATGCCCAGCTGCTCAGGCACGACAGAGACCGAGGTCAGTCGTCACAGGGGGTGCCTGGGTTAAGGGGAGATGAGGTGATTTGGCATGGCTGAAAACCTGAGGACCCTCGCCCTCCTCCCTACTTCCCCGACTCACATAACTCCTTGGCTGTTGCCAAATGCCACCTGGATGGCACCTCTCAAAAGAAAAGTTCAGGCTTCATCACCAGGTCCTGTAATACATCCACAGGGCTCACATGCAGGGAAACCCGGGGCATCGGCCGGTGGTGACGGGGCTTAGCATTATTCCGAGTGGATTGCCTAAAGCACACAAACAAGAACGGAAACTTAGAGCTGCACCAGAAATGGAGACCTCAGCAATAACAACTACTTGTCTCCACTGCTCACCTTGACTGCTGGTATCCAGATTTACTTCCCAAACAGAAAGAAAAAGAACAGAGCTGTAACAGAGTCACCATATACACTTCTGCTGCAGACACAAACAGTGACTGACCTGCTCGGGGAAACCCTCACCCGGGATGGGGCCCTCTGGCACACATTTAATCCATCTGACTCTGAAAAAAAGTTAGGACAAGAGTCAAACTGTTGCAGGATAACTTAAGGCTCCAGATATCTTGTGTCCATCTAGGAATCCCATCTAGAGTCCAACCACAGCCCACATTACAAACTTCAAGTCCCCCGACTTCTCCTATTACACCAGGCCATGCAGCAGGGCAGAGCAGCTCCTGCACAAATATGTGCAGACACCCGTGACACAGGACAGACAGGACAGGACAAACAAAGGGCACAAGACACGGAGAGAAATCTCTTGGCAAGGAAAATGGCTGCAAGGGACTGAGAGAAGGCAAAATGATATGACTGAGGTGAGACCAAGGGTGAGCTGATGAGGCTCAGAGAACCCTGGAGGAAGAAGATGCTAACTGAATGATTTATTCCAAGAACTGCAAAGATGGATGCCCGAGAGAAGTCCCTACAGTCAGAGAGTCCTCTACCTGTTCTCACGTTCTTTCAAGTCCTAGTCCACCATAATGGATCCTGGTGGGGCATAGTGTCCATACAGCTCACAACAAGACCTGAAAAGACATTTGACCGGATGCTTCTCAAGAGAGAAGAGAGACTGATGCCTGTCTGAGCTCCCGAGTCAAAATGTCTAAGGCCCGGCTGCCAGGCCAAAGAATGCAGAGAGCACAGATGCTAAGAATGATGCCAAGGTTTCTGACAGGCCCCTCAAAGGCCTAGGGTAAAAGACGTGAGGTACCCAAACAACACATAATACACAGAAGACAAGTGACCCAATACACACCAGGACTGCTCTGCCCTGCACACCTCAGCACTGTGACCAAAAGTGAGACTTTGCTTTTATGGAGCCTAAGGGGCCGCTTCATGGACACCCCCCTCCACCTCCAAAGCAGACTCAAAAACCCCTCCCAGTAACTCCCAACCCAGCACCCCGCTTTCATCCCCTCTGCGGGTCGTGGCCCTCTACTTATCTCTCAGACATCTGGGGATGCCGGTCTCAGGGGTGAGGAAGGCCACCCGTCAGCTGGGGAAAGGTCCTGCAACACCGGCCTGTTGTCTCTTAGACAGCTATATTAAAGAAAATTAAACATCAGTGCCTGATCTTGGCAGCCCATCGGCCACAACCCCACAAGTCTGCTACTCACCGTGCTCCTAGGAATGCCCAGCTGCTCAGGCACGCACCTTGGGCCCGTGCTCGTCACAGGGGTGCCTGGGTTAAGAGGAGATGAGGTGATTTGGCATGGCTGAAAACTATGAGCGGACCTCACTCCTCCTCCCTACTTCCCCCACTCACCGCAACTCCTTGGCGGTTGCCCAATGCCACCGGATGGCACCTTTCAATAGAAAAGTTCAGGGCTTCATCACCAGGTCCTGTAATGCATCCACAGGGCTCACGTGCAGGAAACCCGGGGCATCGGCCGGTCGGTGACGGGGGCTCAAGCGTACTCAGTGGATTGCCTAAAAGCACACAAACGAGAATGGAAACTTAGAGCTGCACCAGAAATGGACACCTCAGCAATAACAACTACTTGTCTCCTGCTCACCTTGACTGCTGGTTTCCAGATTTACTTCCTAAACAGAAAGACAAAAGAACAGAGCTGTAACAGAGTCACCATATACACTTCTGCTGCAGACACAAACAGTGACTGACCTGCTCAGGGAAACCCCTCACCCGGGATGGGGCCCTCTGGCACACATTTAATCCATCTGAATCTGAAAAAAAAAAATAGGACAAGAGTCAAACTGTTGCAGGATAACTTAAGAGCTCAGATATCTTGCGTCCATCTAGAATCCCATCTAGAGTCCAACTACAACCCACATTACAAACTTCAAGTCCCCCGGGACTTCTCCTACTGCACCAGGCCATGCAGCAGGGCAGAGCAGCTCCGCACAAATACATGCAGACACCCGTGACACAGGACAGACAGGACGGGACAAACAAAGGGCACAAGACACGGAGAAAATCTCTCAGCAAGGAAAATGGCTGCAAAGGACTGAGAGAAGGCAAAATGATATGACTGAGGTGAGACCAAGGGTGAGCTGATGAGGCTCAGAGAACCCTGGAGGAAGAAGATGCTAACTGAATGATTTATTCCAAGAACTGCAAAGATACATGGATGCCTGAGAAGTCCTCAACACATGCCCGAGAACCCTACAGTCACCTGTCCTCACATTCTCTCAAGTCCTAGTCCACCATAATGGAACCCAGTGGGGTATAGCTGTCCATAGAGCTCAGAACAAGACCTGAAAAGACATCTGACCGGATGCTTCTAAAGAGAGAAGAGAGACTGATGCCTGTCTGAGCTCCCGAGTCAAAAGTTCTATGGCCCGGCTGCCAGGCCAAGGAATGCAGAGAGCACAGATGCTAAGAATGATGCCAAGGTTTCTGACAGGCCCCTCAAAGGCCTAAGGTAAAAGACATGAGATACCCAAACAACACATAATACACAGAAGACAAGTGACCCAATACACACCAGGACTGCTCTGCCCTGCACATCTCAGCACTGTGATCAAAAGTGAGACTTTGCTTTTATGGGGCCTAAGGGGCCGCTTCATGGACACCCCCCACCTCCAAAGCAGACTCAAAACCCTCTCCCAGTAATTCCCAACCCAGCACCCCGCTTTCATCCCCTCTGTGGGTCGTGGCCCTCTACTTATCTCTCGGACATCTGGGGATGCCGGTCTCAGGTGCGAAGGAAGGCCACCCGGTCAGCTGGGAAGGTCCTGCTGGCACCGGCCTGTTGTCTCTTAGACAGCTATATTAAAGAAAATTAAACATCAGTGCCTGATCTTGGCAGCCCATCGGCCACAACCCCACAAGTCTGCTACTCACCGTGCTCCTAGGAATGCCCAGCTGCTCGGGCCCGCACGCTTCGGGCACGTGCAGAGACCGAGGCCGTCGTCACAGGGGGTGCCTGGGTTAAGAGGAGATGAGGTGATTTGGCATGCCTGAAACCTGAGCGGACCCTCGCTCCTCCTCCCTACTTCCCCGACTCACCGCAACTCCTTGGCTGTTGCCAAATGCCACCCGGATGGCACCTTTCAATAGAAAAGTTCAGGGCTTCATCACCAGGTCCTGTAATGCATCCACAGGGCTCACACGTGCAGGAAACCCGGGGCATCGGCCGGTTGGTGACGGGGGCTTCGGCGTACTCCCAGTGGATTGCCTAAAGCACACAAACGAGAATGGAAACTTAGAGCTGCACCAGAAATGGAGACCTCAGCAATAACAACTACTTGTCTCCACTGCTCACCTTGACTGCTGGTATCCAGATTTACTTCCTAAACAGAAAGACAAAGAACAGAGCTGTAACAGAGTCACCATATACACTTCTGCTGCAGACACAAACAGTGACTGACCTGCTTGGGGGAAACCCCTCACCCAGGATGGGGCCCTCTGGCACACATTTAATCCATCTGAACCTGAAAAAAAAGTTAGGACAAGAGTCAAACTGTTGCAGGATAACTTAAGAGCTCCAGATATCTTGCGTCCATCTAGGAATCCCATCTAGAGTCCAACTACAACCCACATTACAAACTTCAAGTCCCCGGGACTTCTCCTACTGCACCAGGCCATGCAGCAGGGCAGAGCAGCTCCGGCACAAATACGTGCAGACACCCGTGACACAGGACAGACAGGACAGGACAAACACAGGGCACAAGACACGGAGAGAAATCTCTCGGCGAGGAAAATGGCTGCAAGGACTGAGAGAAGGCAAAATGATATGACTGAGGTGAGGCCAAGGGTGAGCTGATGAGGCTCAGAGAACCCTGGAGGAAGAAGATGCTAACTGAATGATTTATTCCAAGAACTGCAAAGATACATGCCCGAGAATCCTACAGTCAGAGTCCTCTACCTGTCCTCACATTCTTTCAAGTCCTAGTCCACCATAATGGATCCTGGTGGGGCATAGCTGTCCATACAGCTCAGAACAAGACCTGAACAGACATCTGACTGGATCCTTCTAAAGAGAGAAGAGAGACTGATGCCTGTCTGAGCTCCCGAGTCAAAAGTTCTATGGCCCGGCTGCCAGGCCAAGGAATGCAGAGAGCACAGATGCTAAGAATGATGCCAAGGTTTCTGACAGGCCCCTCAAAGGCCTAAGGTAAAAGACATGAGGTACCCAAACAACACATAATACACAGAAGACAAGTGACCCAATACACACCAGGACTGCTCTGCCCTGCACATCTCAGCACTGTGATCCAAAGTGAGACTTTCCTTTTATGGAGCCTAAGGGTCCGCTTCAGGGACACCCCCCACCTCCAAAGCAGACTCAAAAACCCCTCCCAGTAATTCCCAACCCAGCACCCCGCTTTCATCCCCTCTGTGGGTCCTGGCCCTCTACTTATCTCTCAGACATCTGGGGATGCCGGTCTCAGGTGTGAAGGAAGGCCACCTGGTCAGCTGGGAAGGTCCTGCTGGCACCGGCCTGTTGTCTCTTAGACAGCTGTATTAAAGAAAATTAAACATCAGTGCCTGATCTTGGCAGCCCATCGGCCACAACCCCACAAGTCTGCTACTCACCGTGCTCCTAGGCTCGGGCCCGCCCAGCTGCTCAGGCACGTGCAGAGACCGAGGCCGTCGTCACAGGGGGTGCCTGGGTTAAGAGGAGATGAGGTGATTTGGCATGGCTGAAACCTGAGCGGACCCTCGCTCCTCCTCCCTACTTCCCCGACTCACCGCAACTCCTTGGCTGTTGCCAAATGCCACCCGGATGGCACCTTTCAATAGAAAAGTTCAGGGCTTCATCACCAGGTCCTGTAATGCATCCACAGGGCTCACATGCGCAGGAAACCCGGGGCATCGGCCGGTTGGTGACGGGGGCTTGGCGTACTCCGAGTGGATTGCCTAAAGCACACAAACAAGAATGGAAACTTAGAGCTGCACCAGAAATGGAGACCTCAGCAATAACAACTACTTGTCTCCACTGCTCACCTTGACTGCTGGTATCCAGATTTACTTCCTTAAACAGAAAGACAAAGAACAGAGCTGTAACAGAGTCACCATATACACTTCTGCCGCAGACACAAACAGTGACTGACCTGCTCAGGGGAAAACCCTCACCCGGGATGGGGACCTCTGGCACACATTTAATCCATCTGAATCTGAAAAAAAAGTTAGGACAAGAGTCAAACTGTTGCAGAATAACTTAAAAGCTCCAGATATCTTGCGTCCATCTAGGAATCCCATCTAGAGTCCAACTACAGCCCACATTACAAACTTCAAGTCCCCGGGACTTCTCCTACTGCACCAGGCCATGCAGCAGGGTAGAGCAGCTCCGACACAAATATGTGCAGACACCCGTGACACAGGACAGACAGGACGGGACAAACACAGGGCACAAGACACGGAGAGAAATCTCTGGGCAAGAAAAATGGCTGCAAGGACTGAGAGAAGGCAAAATGATATGACTGAGGTGAGGCCAAGGGTGAGCTGATGAGGCTCAGAGAACCCTGGAGGAAGAAGATGCTAACTGAATGATTTATTCCAAGAACTGCAAAGATACATGCCCGAGAATCCTACAGTCAGAGTCCTCTACCTGTCCTCACATTCTTTCAAGTCCTAGTCCACCATAATGGATCCTGGTGGGGCATAGCTGTCCATACAGCTCAGAACAAGACCTGAACAGACATCTGACCGGATCCTTCTAAAGAGAGAAGAGAGACTGATGCCTGTCTGAGCTCCCGAGTCAAAAGTTCTATGGCCCGGCTGCCAGGCCAAGGAATGCAGAGAGCACAGATGCTAAGAATGATGCCAAGGTTTCTGACAGGCCCCTCAAAGGCCTAAGGTAAAAGACATGAGGTACCCAAACAACACATAATACACAGAAGACAAGTGACCCAATACACACCAGGACTGCTCTGCCCTGCACATCTCAGCACTGTGACAAAAAGTGAGACTTTCCTTTTATGGGGCCTAAGGGGCCGCTTCATGGACACCCCCCACCTCCAAAGCAGACTCAAAAACCCCTCCCAGTAATTCCCAACCCAGCACCCCGCTTTCATCCCCTCTGCGGGTTGTAGCCCTCTACTTATCTCTCAGACATCTGGGGATGCAGGCCCCTGTCATGTACAAAAGAAGGCAGCATCGACATCTTGGAAGTTCCTGCTGGCACTGTTGTTCAATAACTTCTTGTTGTTTCTTAGTCAGCTACATGAAAGAAATCCCAATATCAATGCATGGTCTCTGCAGCACACTGGCCAAAACCCAACAATTCCACTACTCACCGTTCTCCCAAGAATGCCCGGCTCCTGGGGCCGCTCGCCTCGGCCGCGCTCCGAGGCTGACGCGTCACAGGGTACGCCTGGGGTAAAGGGAGACAAGGTGATGTGGCACGGCTGAAACCTGAGCCGACCCTTACTCCTCCTCCTTACTTCACTGACTCACCGCAACTCCTCGGTCGTTGCCGAAGGCTATCCTGGTGACACCTTGAAATAGAAAAGACAGAGGCTTCATCGCCGAGTCCCGTGATACTGCCGCAGGGCTCAGGTGAGCGGCAAACCCGGTGCATCGGCCGGTTGGTGACTGAGGCTTGGCATACTCAGAGTGGATGGCCTAAAGCGCAGAAACAGGAGCAGATGCTCAGACTTTCCCACCGGAAAGTGAGACTTGAGCAATAACAACTGCTTCTGTACGCTACCCAATGCTCACCTTGACTGCTGATATCCAGCTTTACTTCCTAAAAAGAAAAAGAACAGCGCTGGAACAGAGTCACACTTTACACTCCCCCCGCAGAGACAAACGGTGACTGACCTGCTCGGGGGAACCTCCTCACCCGGAATGGGTGGATGGATTTTGCCCTGGATTTTATCCTTCTGCGTCTGAAAGAAAGCAAGGACAAAAGTCAAAGGGCTGCAGGATAACTTCACAGCTCCAAACATCTCGTGTCTATGTAGGAATATCATCTAGAGTCTGGCAACACCCCACAAACTGCAAGTCCCCGGGACTTGTCCTATTGCAGCAGGCTACGCGGCAGGGCAGAACAGCTCCGGCACAAAGATGTGCAGACACCCGTGACAAAGAACGTGACAAAGGGGGGGACGTTAAAGAGGACACATTATGCTTGTGGTGAGGGCCTCGAGGGGAAAAGGCAAAAGGGACCCCAAAGACACACCAGGTAACACAGTACACCGGACAACACGACATGGACCGGAACTGTTCTGCACTGCGTGCCTTAAAGCTGCCATCAAAAGCACAGCCTCTCCCTTCAGCTGTTCTAAGAGGCCCCTTGGAGAAGATTGCTTTTCCCTCTGCTGATTTTTAAATCTGCCCCAAGAACTCCCAACCCGCTACTCTCCCATCGTCCCATCTCCGAGCCCTGGCCCCGGACTTATCTTTTGGATGATGCGTGATGTGGATCCACGTTGCACCTGAAATGAGTCTGCCTCAGAGGGCCCTGTGACTGCCTGTTAGCCTCTCGGTCAGCTACAATAAAGAAAACCAAAACCAAAGTATGAGTACAGAGTTATGTGGGCCAAATCCCAGCAGGTCAGCTACTTGCCTTCTCCTAAGTGTGCCTGGTTCCTTCAGGCTGCAGCTTCATCCAGATTCCAAGGCTGTGGCCTTTATTAGGAGTGGCACCTGGGTTAGAGAAAGGCAAAGTTAAATGGCATTCCTGTGAGTGCAGTGGATGACCTTGTGTGCTATATGATATGTGAATGCCTCTGCTATGCTTCTGAGAAGCCTTGGGGGGACCTCAAATAAACACCCTTTCTCACCCTGCTGCCTTCAAAACCACCTCCCCCCCCAACAATAACTCCTAACTCACCCTCCCTCTCCTTATCACAATCCTCAACTCACCTGAAGCCTCCATCTCAAACATCAGATCCTTTTTGTGACACGATGAATCTGCTGAAAAAAGTGTTGTACTGGACACAACCTGGAGTGTCTGGAAGCTGCACTCCTCCTAAAAAAAAGTACAAAACAAAATAAGAACAAAACCAGAAATTACAATGCACTTTACCACCCCTAAACACAAACCCCAAAATTGTGAACTTAAATACTCACTGTATTCCATGCTGTTTTCTTCCCAGTACCTTCAAAGCCTCTGTTGCTTTAGAGGCCCAGATCCACCTGCTGAAAACAAGCTGAGATAAGCTGAAAGAGCCTCTTCACTGAAATGAGAGGAGAGCTCTTACCCCAGCACATCCCAGAGAGGGAATGAAGCCCCTCAGCAGAGGCTGGGGTTAATATACCCCTGATGGTGCCCGCCTCTCATTCCCATGGCACCCAGGAATAGGGAGGGGACTAATCCCACCGGGTATAAAAGCCCTCAGAGCAGCTGCAGCTGTTTGGCTCCTCTGACTCCAATTTAAGGTGAGTAAAGGGCTTGTTATAGAAGAAAACTGTTCAGAAAAATAACAGAGCTTTCTTTTTTGCAACAACTACTTGGAGCAAAAGGGCAGAAAACTGGTGTGAAATTAAACTTTCTGTTTAGGCAGCATAACTAGATAAATTGGGTAATTTGCTGTTAACTTACATAATTATTCCTTTGTGGCTACTAAGTAGTACTTCAGGTGTGACTAAGCAGGTGGAGAAGAGTGCTAATGATATGAATAGACTAAGTCTCCTTGGGACCCCTAATTAGGGCTATCTACATTATAAGTAAAAATAAGAAAAAATAAAAACTGCCCAGGCAGTGTAAGGGGTAAGTGCATGCCAGGCTCACCCTTCTCTGAGATACTTGGTCCTAGGGCACAGAAAGAAGTGCCCTGAAATGTAGTTTTAAACCCTTAAAATGCTGAAAAAGGCAGAGCTTCCTTCCAGTAAACCCCTTAAAAAGAGGAATTGGGGCAGTTATCTCTACTGAAACTAATATAATGGCAAAGAAATAGCTTCTGCCCTTTAATTTACTCTCCTTAAGTATTGGCAAGAGAGGGGTTTTCCTCACTTTAAATCTCTCCAGTGATGAAAAAAGATTTTTCCCTCAGTTCAAACCCTTGAGATGGAGGGATAGCTGGGCTTCTCTCTCAATTTAGGCCTCAGGACAACAAAAAGGGAGCGCTACCCTTAATTCAAACCCATAAGAAACATTGTCAAGGTTTTCCCCTTCTATTTAAACTGGAAAATAATAGAAAATGGGAACTCCCTGTCAATTAACACCCCTAACAGCATAGAAAAGGCAGGGATTCTTTCAACTGAGACCATTAAAATTGCAGGGGAAGCAGAGTCCCTCCCAGTTTGAACAAAAAAATAATGGAAAATATAATAGATTTTTCCCTTTTTCAAACCCTTTTTCTCCTAACAAAACTCTCCTTTCTGGGAGTGCTGTGAAGGGTCTGGGGGCTCTGGGGAGGACTGACACAGTAAAAGGGACTATTGAAAGCCCTTCCTGGAACCCCACTACTGCCTGGCCTGCTCAGATGCTTTATTTTTGTAAAAGGGCTCTTCCCTTGGCATTTTCTTTCAAAGCATGTTGCTCCAGTCATCGTGGGTCTCAAGGCTGCTCCCTAGTCCGTGCTGGATTTTTTCACCATAGTTTTGGTGGGACACTTAATTAATTGTTTTACTAATCTGGACAAGGCTATCTTAATAGGTGTGCCTGGGTAGTCTGTGATGCTGGTCACATAATTGGTTTTAATTAGCTGGTGGGATGTTCCTGGGGCTAAGTCCTGAAAAATCACACTTGATAATCTTAACAAAATTTAAAATATAGAAATTAGAATGATTTTACTAACAGAATAACATCATTCCTATTAATTTCTACAGCAGCAACTGCGTTCTCATGCCTCCATAAACTTTTCTAGTATATCACGGACCACAGTTTTTTTGCCAAGAACTCCTGATGAGCTTGGAGTGGTAAGTACTGTGTTCAGTGTCTAAGACATCTTGGGCATTAATAGTTGGTTTTACTTTTAGAAAGGCCGGCTCAGGATTTCTCTTTAGTAATGCTGGATTCTAAGTTTACTGTTTGGCAGTTTTTCAAGGGTTCCTGCAAACTGGCATTCATGTTTTGAAGGGTAGAGTTTTGTTTTTGCATGGTTTAATCCCAGTGCAATGATGGGACGTATCTAACATAAACAGTGGCAACTTAGCAGGGTCTAAAAGTTAAGGCCTTCGGACTGGCAGCGTGGGACCCATTATAGGTGAAATTGATTTTAAAGTTTCCACTAGGTCCTAAAACTCTGCCTTTTGAACTCAATTGTATTATCCCTGACCATAATCTTCAAAATATGGTAAAGAATCATAAAATGGCTTTGAAAAAGCCCCAACAATACCCTAAAAAGTCCCAGAAAAGTCTCTTCCAAAATCTCCTAAATACCTTTAAAAGTCCTGAAAAAAAACTCAAAAAGACATCCTCAGTCTCCGAACTCTACCTCTTGCTGTCTAGCCCGCAGATGTCGTCCCTACCTTTTTGCAGTGGGTCTGTTGTCCTCTGAGGGTTCTGTCGTTGTCCTGGTGTGTGAGGGTTGCTGTCTGGCCTGATTGTTAAGGGTTGCTCTAACTTTGTTAGGCTGCTTTGCTGCAAAGGCTAGTTTTATTTATCTGGTCAGGCTGAATCAATTTCAGTTAAAACTCTTAATTTTGTCTTTAATATTTTGTTAGATCCTTTTTTATTCTGCTTTTGAGATATACTTCTCTTTGTAATTATGTTGTCTAGTTTTTAAAGGATGTTTTTAGAAAGGAGGAGCAGGTTGGTTGGATTTTTGAGATGTTAATTTCTCATTAGCAGCTCAACACGTTTGAGAGATTATTTTGGATTGAACATTAGTTGTTGTTTACTTACATTTTTAACTACGTGTCACCCTTACTTCATACATTTCAGGTTCAGGTTTGTGTTGAGTTTGAATTATTCGAGTCTTGGTATGGGTTGTATAAGGTCTTGTAAAAGGTGCAGTGTCTACTTTGAATTTAAATGAGCGTCTGATAGCATCTTGAGTTTAAAGGCAAGTCACTTCTACAGGTTGTGTCAAGGTGAAATTACACCTGTGTGTCACAGTTTGATTTACTTGGGCCCTCAGCCCCTTCTTGGTGTTCATATACACTAGGAGAGGTTACCACCCTCATTTCATCTGGTGTTTCCATAACTTGTCTCATTGACCCTCTGGTACCTTACTTTGATATTTTCTCTTTGATCTTTTGAGCATCCCTACAGTTCTTGTTCTTGCTCCTTCTTGCTTCTCCCCCATATTTCTCTCTGTGAATTACTGCCCCCGCCATAGATTTAAATTTTTTATCTTAGAAAGTTTTTTGCATAGATCTAGTATGTTGATGAAATGCCTGGGACTAAGGCTACTCAGCATTATTTTGAATAGCCCTCAGCCCCCTAGTTCTAAAACTTCAGTTATAATTACATATAAAACAATTTTGTAAACTCAAGTATGAACTACCCTCTCAATTGCCCCTCAGCCCCATTTTGCTCTGTGTTTCAGTCCAGTTCATTATCTCTGATGTTACCCTTCAAGCATCTTCTGGGTCTGTTTTAACTTGAGAGTGATGGATCTCAGCATTTTGCTCTTTGATTTTGATTGTGGTGAAAGTGGTGAGAATCTCTTGGAACAGTCTCCCCTGTGGTTCCCTCAGCTTTTCTGTCTGTCACTTAACATATACATAATTTTCAGGTTGTATGTTATGTACTGGCTTATTTCAGCTCTTTGCTCTGAGTTCTAGCTATATGTTTTTAATTTGTGTCACCTGTTTGTCCCTCTCCTTATGTAGGTGCCCCCAGTGTTACTTCTCTGTGTCAGTAGACTTTTTTTTGTATTTTATATGGTCTTCTATAGTGTCATTTTAAAAGGGCTCCTTTTTTTAGCTCAGGTTTAGTTTCTGAAATCCTTAGTAGCCCCGCCAAGAGCATCTCTGTGTGTCACCCACTTCTTGCCTAGTCTTATAATTTGCCCCCAATGCTTCTGATTCATTTTCTCTACAGCTGCCCCACCACCCTCAGCATCTCTGTGTGTCACCCTTAACCTATGCCCTTGGTGACTACTGATCTGTTGCACTATTTTGGAAATGAAATGTGAGCTCTTTATCTGGGGACATTGTGGTTGGAACTTTGCCCTCAGCCCCCAGGTATTATTTCTTGTAATAATAGCTTGGTTACCACCTTGCATCTTTGTGTGTCACCCTGGGGAATGTTTTGGCTACTTTGAAAATGTATCTGTCAACCCAATAAATACTGATACCCCCAGCATCTCTGGGTGTTTTGAAAAAAATTTGTTACTGTTGTCTCAGCCCCATAGCTCCTTAATTTGACTGAGTTTTGGCCCTGGGGGTATTTTTTGGGGTTAGTCTGTGTCAAAGATCACACTGTCCCTCTCCTGTAATCCTCCCTCAGCTCCCAGCCTCTGTCACCCTCAAGCCCCCACAATTCTTTGCCCCTCAGCCTCCATGTGTTGTGCCAAGAAAAGACCCCAAAAGACCTAAAAATTCCTCAAAACCCCTAATCTTATTCTGTCCTAAAACCCCAGTGAAAACCTAAAAAATAGCCTCAGAATACTGTTAAAATACACTGAAAATACCCTACTTTTCTTGGTTAAAACACCCCTTTTTTGATCCCCAAAGAACTTTTAAAAATCCCTAAATATATTCTAAATAGTCCAAAAGAGCTCTAAAAAAACCCCAAAAATCCTTAAAATGCCCTGATAAGACCCTAGAAAAAACTAAAAATTCCCTCAAAATCCCTAAAAATGCCCTAGCCCTAAAAAGTCCTCCACATACCCTTTGATAGTCCTAAAAACCCCCTTTTCACCCAACCCCACAAAACAATTCTTTCTAAGTACTAAGAAAGCCCTTTTGTGCCTAACAAAATTCTTTTCTGTGCCCTGAAAAAACCCTAAAAGTATCCTAAACGTTCACAGAAAATTCCTGAAAAAGTCCTCTGAAAGAGTCCTAAAATATCCTTTTAAGGCCACGAGAAAAACCCTAAAAACTGCTCAGCCCCCAACTCCTACCTGTCGCTCTCTAGACCACAAACATCATTGCTACCTTTTTATTAGGGTTGCTGCCTGCAGCTGCTGGGAGAGTTCTGGGGCTGTCCCAGCACTGGGGTTACTGCCTTGCTGTACAATACACAAATCCTGTAGCATTTCCATACGGCCTATAAGAATCACTACATTACCATACTGTGTTACATTTTAAACCCCAAAAACTCCTCTTTGGACCCTTTCTGCCAAGCTGTAGGGTCTGCTCAGACCCTTGGGCCTGTCTGCAGGCAGAGGGTGTTGTTCCATCAAAAGGGGATTACCTTCAGCCAGCCACACCATTCTTTTCCAGTTGTTCAGTAACTAAGGGATTTCAAAGCTTGTTTTCATTTTATTTGCTTATAGTTTCTATATTCTCAAAATGTTTTGCCAGGCAATCATATTTATAAGGCTTTCCTGTTTCATCTTCCCCAACATCTCCCCCATTCTGATGAGCAACTAAGATATTAGACACTGTTTTACTCCTAATTCTTTGCACACACTGAAGTATAAAGGTTACTGCTAGTAAAACTGCAATTATTACTATTAGAATAATTGAGCCTATTTTACAGAGTTCCTTTAGGCAAGGTGCAAAAGTTCTGACCATCAAACAATCTGTTTAGCCAAGATAGGTCACCTGTTGTAATTTGTTTAGCTAAATCCTTTAGGTTCTGTAGCTGTTTATGAATGGAAGCAGAATGATCAGATAAGTTCATACAACATAATCCTTCAAAATCTTCATAAGCGTGCCCATGTGCTAGTAAAAGAAAATCAACGGCAGCTCTGTTTTGTAAAGTGGCATGTCTGACCGCTTCTTCATCTGTCAACAAATCACTGATTGTAGTAGAGGTGGCATTTTCCATAATTGTCCCTTTTTTTTTAACTAAGGGGGAATGCCCTTTCCCTGCAACTTGAAAAAATTTTTGCCTTGGGGATCCCGCTCATCCCCCTCATCTCGCACCCAGAGCACCATCTGCCCTGGCCCCTGCTCTGCTGGCAGGCTCTGTCTTAGGGCGCTAATTAGGGGGAGCGTTAATTAACTGGTTACAGCGAAACGGGTCTGTTTCGGAGGTGGGCGGCGAAAAGAGCCGAGTGCTGCCGGAGATACCCGAATGGCGGAGGGAGCGCGGTCAGCGAAAGGACGCGAGCGACGACGGAAAAACCCGAGCGGCGGAGCTCGCCGGAAAGCGACGAAGGGACGGGGACACCCGGACTGCGAGCCCTGATTGGCCAATGGCCTCGGGGGGCGGGAGCGTGGCGGGCCCGGCCATGGCGGCGGAGGTGGCGGATGTTGTGTGCGGGCTCTGCAGTGTCTCCGCGGCGCCCTACACCTGCCCGCGCTGTCACCGCCGTCTCTGCTCCCTGCGCTGCTACCGCGCCCACGGCCCCTGCGCCGAGGCCTTTTACCGCGACCAGGTTCTTGAGGCGCTGCGCGCCGAGCGCGATTCTCCCCCCCGGGGCCCCGCGCCGCCCGGGCTGCGCGAACTACGCGAGCCCGGGGATCCAGCGCGGCCTGCGGGCCGCGGGCTGTGGGAGCAGCTCAGCGAGGCGGAGCGCGACGGGTTCCGGCAGCTGCTGAGTTCCGGGGAGGCCGCGGCGCTGCTGCCGCAGTGGCGGCCGTGGTGGTGGCGCGGGCGGGGGCCAGTGGAGGAGCTCGGCGGCGGCTCGGGGGTCGAGCAGGAGGAGGAGGATGAGGAGGGCGGCGAAGGCCGGCCCGGCCCCGCGCCGCCCGTCCCAGCCTCGGTGCCGCCGCTGAGCGCCCTCCGCGCCGCGGCCCCGTCGCCCTTGGTGCGGTTCCAGCTGCCGAACGCACTGTTCGGCTACGCCTTCGCGCTGAGCCTGCACGGCGGGGACGAGACGCTGCTGCCCGAGCTCCCCGCGGCCGCCATCGCCGCCTCGGCCGCGCTCCGCGCCCGCCGCCCCTTCGGCAGCACGGCCGAGGCGCTGCTGAGCGCCCGGCGCGACGCCCGCGCCGCGGGGCTGCCCCTGAGCCCGCTCGGCGACGGCGGCGCGCTCCTGGCCGTGGCGCAGCTGCTGGAGGGTCGCGATAGTCGCGACCCCGGCGCCGACGTGGCGGCGGCTTTGTGGCACCTGTGGCGGCTGCTGAAGGCGGGGGCGCGGGCGCTGCCGCCCCCCGAGCGGAGCCGCTTCCGAGCGGCGCGCAGGAAGGTCGGGTTCCTGCTGAGCTGGAGCCGCGGAGCCCCCGAGGAGCTCGCCCAGCTCGCCCGGGAGGCGCGGGCGGTTCACGCCGAGGTGGCCGCGGAGGAGGCGGCGGTGGCCGAAATCAGGGAGGGGCTGGAGAAGGTGTGGGGAGGGCCCCGGCCGCCCCCCAGGGAGGGGCAGGGGGATCGGCTGCCCTGGCTAGTCAGGGACGGGGTTGAGGGTTTCGGGGGTCCCCGGCCGCCCCCGGCTGACAAGGGGGTGCACGGTCGGCGGCTGATCGAGGAGCTGGACTGAGATGGGCAGATGGCAAAGAAACAGCCCAGGAGAGATTCCGCTGGTCAAGGACTGATGAACATCCAGAGAAACCGGGACTGGAAAAGCTGCTCCTTAAGGGACAGCACTGATTAACGTCCGGGAAAGTTGCTCGTTAAGGAACAGAACTAATGAACTTCCAGAAAAGCTGCTCATTAAGGGACAGGACTGATGAACGTCCCCACTCTCGGCGGGTGTGGGGGGTCCCAGGGGCTCCCTCAGTTGATGGGAAGGGTCCCGGCAGTGCCAGTAAACGGTGGGAGTTGGGGGTGGGGGTGCTCGCTGGGGTCCCAGGATGGGAGGGAAGACACGAGAACGTTGACTCCATGTTTCAGAAGGCTCAATTTATTATTTTTTTTTATATATTACATTTAAACTGTACTAAAAGAGTAGAAGAAAGGATTTCATCAGAAGGCTGGCTAAGAATAGAAAAAGAATGGTAACAGGCTTGTGACTGACCGAGACAGTCCGGACAGCCGGACTGTGATTGGCCATTAATTAGAAACAACCACATTAATTAGAACCAACCACATGAGAGTTGGGGAGCGGCGGTCCCGAAGGTGCCTCAGTAGATGGGGGGGCCTTGGGGTTCAGCAGGAAATGTGGGTGATCCCAGGAGGGTCTCGGGGGGGCCTTGGGGATCCCACAGGCAATGTGGGTGATCCCGGGGGGGTCTCGGGGGGCCCTCAGTAGAGCAGGGGCAGCAGGCGGTGCGGCACGCGCTGGCACAGGCCCCCCCAGGCCCCCCCAAAGCGGCGCCGCTGCCGCCGCTCCCCCTCGAGAGCCCGGAGCTCCCGGAGCGCCGCCCCCGCCAGGAGCAGCAGCAGCGGCGGGGACAGACCTGGGGGGACGGGGGGGGTGGTCAGGGGTGAGGACACGGGGGGAAGACGCAGGATTTTGGGGGGCTCAGGTGTCTGGCAGGGAGGGACACGGGGTTCTGGGGGGCTCAGGTGTCTGGGAGGGACAGACGGGGTTTTGGGGGGCTCATGTGTCTGTCTGGGGGGGACACAAGGTTTTGGGGATCTCAGGTGTCTGGGAGGGACAGACAGACGGGGTTTTGGGGGGCTCAGGTGTCTGTCTGGGGGGGACACGGGGTTTTGGGGATGTCAGGTGTCTGGGAGGGACAGACAGACGGGGTTTTGGGGGGACCCCAGCGAAGGAGGGGCGCCCTGGTGGGTTTTGGGGGGCTCAGGTGTCTGGGAGGGACACGGGGTTTTGGGGGTCTCACCGCAGGGCAGGGTCCAGCCCAAGGCCATCAGCAGCTCCCCGAGGTCATCGGGGCGTCGCACGAGCCCCCACCAGCCCCCGGCCAGCAGCAGCTGCCCTGTGGCCGTGGGGACCGTGGGGAGACCTGGGGAGGGGGTGGAACAGGGGTTTGGGGGTCCCAGATATAGGGACCCGCGGCCGTTTGGGTGTCCCGGCCCTGGGGGGTCTCACCGGCCACCCGGGGGTCTCGGGGGTCGCGGCTGAAGAGGCTCCTCTGGGTGGTGGCACCGTGGAAGATCCACAAGCCCAGGGCTGGGGGGGAACGGGAAGCGAGGGGGATGTCAGGGCCCCCCAAACTGCCCCGAGACCCCCCGACCTTCTCAAGGACGCCCCCCCAAATCCCTCCAGTTCCCCTGAGCCTGCCCCACCCATTCCCCCAAATAATCTCCAATTAATCCCTGGTGCTCCCATTGACCCCAAATCCTCCTAAAATCTCTTCCAGTGCCCCCCAAATCTCCTCCACTTGCCCCCAAATCCCCCCAATTCTTCCCAAATCCCCCCAGAGCCCCCAGTACCCCCCAAATCCCCCAAATCTCCTCCAGTGCCCTCCAAATGCCCCCAGTACTCCCCAGTTCCCCCAGTATCCCCCGTGCCCACCGTAGAGCCCACCACAGGCCGCCCCCCCGGCGACCCCCAGCCCCTGCTGGGGTCTCCTCAGCAGCAGCAGCGCCGGGAGGGGACCCCCAAAAGGGCCCCAGGCGAGACCCCCAAAGAGCCCCAGGAACCCCCCGGGGCCGGGGGCAGGACTCGCGTTCAGCTCCTGGGGAGAGGCGAGAGGTGAGACCCCCACAGACCCCCCCGCCCCAAAATACCCCCCCGGGGGACCCCAAAAATCCTCTGGAGACCCAAGCACACCCTGTAACCTCCCCCCACCCCAAAAACCCCCCAAACACGCCCCCAACCCCCCCCAGGGGTACCCCGCAGCCCCCTCCCACCCGAAACACACCCCAAAAAACCGCAAAAACCTCCTGGAGACCCAAACACACCCCAAAATACCCCCAAAACACCCCAATCCCCCCCCAAACCTCCCCCTGGGACCCCAAACCCCCCCACTGCCCCCGGAGACCCCACAGACCCCCCACCCGTGTCCCCCCCCCCCCCCATGTCCCCCTGACCCTGTGTCCCCTCAGCCCGTGTCCCCCCCATGTCCCCACCATGTGTCCCCCCCCTGCCCCCCCGACCCTGAGCCGCCGCAGCACCGCCCCCATGTCCCCCCCATGTCCCCCCCATGTCCCCCCCATGTGCCCCCCCCATGTGTCCCCCCCATGTCCCCCATGTCCCCCCCCATGTCCCCCCATGAGCCCCCTGCCCCCATGTGTCCCCATGTCCCCCACCCCCCAGCCCCCCCCCTGAGCAGCACTGCCCCCCTGCGCGGCCGCCACCAGCGCCAGGGGCAGCGAGGGGGAGCCCCAAAGGCGCTGCTGCTCCCCCAGGGCCGCGGAGAGCACCAGGAACTGGGGGGGACACGGGGGGGGATATTGGGGGACACATTGGGGACACGGGGGGGACAGGAAAGGGGGGGACATTGGGGACACGGCGGGGGACGGGGGGAACAGGAGAGACAGAAGCGGGAAGAGCTCGTTAACCCCCTGGGCTCTGCTCCCAGTGCTCCCAGTCCCCCAGTTCCCTCCCAGTCCACCTGCAATCCCTCCCAGTCCCCCCATTTCCCCCCCCCCAGTTCCCTCCCAGTCCATCCCAGTTCCCCCCATTTCCCCCCCCCAGTCCCTCCCAGTCCCCCCATTTCCCCCCCCCCCAGTCCCTCCCAGTCCCTCCCAGTCCCCCCATTCCCCCCACCCAGTTCCCTCCCAGTCCACCTGCAATCCCTCCCAGTCCATCCCAGTCCCCCATTTCCCCCCAGTCCCTCCCAGTCCCCCCCAAGTCCCTCCCAGTTTCCCCAGTTCCCCCCGTACCCAGGCGCAGAGCCCGACCCGCTCCCAGTTCAGATTCTCGGGGGGCTCCAGGGGGGTCCCCGCGCTTCCCCCCACGAAGAATTCATACACGGGGTGTCCTGGGGGGGGGCACAACCTCAGCACCCCTGGACCCCCTCAGGACCCCCCAAACCCCCCCAGCCCGCCATGACCCCCCCAAACCCCATTCCCCCTCAGCACCCCCACCCCCCCCCCCCAGCCCCCCAACCCCAGCCCCCCAGCCCCCCCCCCCCAATTCCCCCAGACCCCCAAACCCCCCAGACCCCCCCCAGCCCCCCCAGGACCCCCCCCCCCAGGACCCCCCCAGACCCCATTCCCCCCCCAGGGACCCCCCCCTCCAGACCCCAGGACCCCCCCCCAGCCCCCAGGACCCCCCAGGACCCCCAACCCCCCCCCAGCCCCCCCCAGCCCCCTGCTCACTGGTGCCCTCCCCCCGCAGCCGCCGCCGCGCGAGGATGAGGAGGGCGAGGCCGAAGGCGACGCTGGAGGCGGCCGCGGCCAGCGGGGGAAGGAGGGGGCACAGGGGGGGCAGGGGGACCCCCAGAGCCAGGGACCCCCCCAGGGCCCCCCCCAGCAACAGCAGCCCTGGGACAGCGGCCGTGAGGGGGGGGGCGACCCCTGGGGGACGCCCGAGACCCCCAACAGACCCCTGGGACCCCCGAGGGGACCCCCAGAGACCCCCAAAGGAGACCCCCCACCCCTAGTGAGGGCCGCGACCCCCAAGGACCCCCTTCGATCCCCGGGGGACCCCCCGACCCCCAAAGGGACCCCCCCGAGACGACCCCCTGACCCTCGGGGCGACCCTCGGGGGGACCCCCGAGCCCCCCGCCCGCACCCAAACCCCCAAAGGACCCGAACGGACTCTGGACCCCCACCGCCAGGACCCCCCCGAGGGACCCTGAGCTCGAAGCCCCCCCAGAGCCCCCTCCCGAGCGCCCCCCACTCACAGCCGAGGTCCCGGAGGGGTCCTGGGGGGTCACCGGGGCTCTGGGGGGACAGCGGCGTCACCCCGAGACCCCCCATGGAACCCCCCTGACCCCCCCATATCCCCCAGCCCGGCCCCCTAAACACCCCAAATCCCCCCCGGATCCCCCCCAGACTCCCCAAAACCCCCAATATCCCCCCAACCCCCCCCCCCAAACCCCCAATATCCCCCCAACCACCCCCAATCCCCCCCAAACCGCCAATTCCCCCCCACCCCCCCCTCAAATAAGCCCCCCCTCAACCCCGGGGGTCTCCAGCCCCCAAAGCCCCCCCCCAAACCGCCCCAATCCCCCCCCACACCCCCCCCAGCCCCCCCCCTCACCCTCGGGGGTCTCCAGCCCCCCATTCCGAGCGCCCCCACCCAGGCCAGCACCAGCGCGAGCGCGGGGGGGGTGGGCACGGCCAGGGAGGGGGGAGGGGCCACCCAGCCCCCCCCCCCCCTCCCCACCGTGGCGCTCACGACCCCCACGAGCCCCAAAGGGAGGAGCAGCGAGAGAGCCCCCGCGCCTGGGGGGGGACAGAGACCCCAGACCCAAATTAGGGGGACCCCAGATCCAAAGTGGGGACCCCAGACCCAAAATACCCACAAGGGAGACCCCAGACCCAAAACGGGGACCCCAGACCAAAAATGGGGACCCCAGACCTAAAATACCCACAAGGGAGACCCCAGACCCAAAACGTAGACCCCAGACCAAAAATGGGGACCGAGACCCAAAATATGGAACCCAGACTCAAATTAGGGGACCCCAACCCCCCGGTGAGACCCCAGACCCAAAATGGGGACCCCAGACCCCAGGTGAGACCCCCCCCCCCCCCGGGGACCCCCAGGTGTGACCCCAGACCCAAAACCAGGACAGGGGTCACTCCCCACCCCTCCCCGAGGGACCCCAGACCCAAAAAGGGACCCCGCCCCCCCCAAAGGGGACCCGGAGCTCAGGACGCCCCTCCCCCTCCCCAAAAGGGCCCCGGTCGCGCCCTCCCCCGCCCCCCTCACCCCAGGGCCCCCCAAATTCCATCTCGGGGGGAGGGGGCGCCGCTCGGGGGGGCTCCATGGCCGGGGGGGTTTTTTGGGGGTCCTGGGTGCCCCGGGGGCGTGGCTTGGCAGGAACCACGCCCCCCCGGCGGGTGATGTCACCGCGCCGCACGGTGATTGGCTGCGGCAGAGCCACGCCCCCGCTCTTAAAGAGACAGTGAGCCAATTCTTCGGGTCTGTGACGTCACAAGCTGCGTCATTACACAGCGAGGCCGTGGGAAAACCCGAGTTTATTGAGGAAAAAACGGGGGGGGGCCTGTCTCACAAATTGAGTCTCACACGTGGGGAGGGTCCCACACTGGGAGGGGGGGGTCCCACACACTGGGGAGGTCCTGCACACTGGGGGGCGTCTGTGGGTCCCCTGAGGGTCCCCAGGTGTCTCCTGAGATCTTGGGGCTCTCTGGGGGTCTCCAGGTGTCTCTGAGGGTCTCCAGGTGTCTCTGAGGGTCTCCAGATGGTCTCAGGGGGTCTCCTGGGGGTCTCTTGAGCTCTTGAGGGTCTCTGGGGGTCTCTGGGGTCACTCCACGACCAGGTGGAAGCGCTCAGCCTCCTCGAACAGCGCGTTCATGGAGGCGGCCCAGGCCTCCAGCTCCAACCCCTGGGGGCACGGGAGGAGATGGGGGGGTCAGGGGGGGGGCTGGGGGCATGGGGGGGCAGGGGGGGCTGTGGGGGGGGCTGGGGGGGCAGGGGGGGAGGGGGGCAGTGGGGGGGGCTGGGGGGCAGTCAGAGAGCCATTGGGGATCAGTGCGGGTCTGTGGGGCAATGGAGGCAGCCCAGGCCTCCAGCTCTGACAGCTGGGGCAGAAAATGGGGGGGACACGGCGAAATGGGGGGGTCAGGGGGGGGGTCTGTGGGGCAATGGGAGGGGGTCAGAGGGGGTTAGAGGGTGCAGGGAACAAGCAGGGCGACAGGGATGGGGGGTCAGTGGGAGAAAAGGGGGGATCTGGGGCAATGTAGGGTCTGGGGGGGGGCAGCAGGGACCAGAAGGAGTCAGAGGGGGCAGGAGGGGTCCCTGTGGGGGTCTCAGTGGCATGGGGAGGGTCCCTGGGTTAGGGTTAGGTCCCTGGGGGTCCCAGCAGTGTGGGGGGGTCCCGGGGGGGTCACTCACGTCGATGGGCGTCACCTTCCTCCTCCTCCTGCGCTCGGGGGGCGGGGGCCGATGCCGGGGAGGCCGAGGGGGGATCTGGGGGGTGGAGGGGGGAGGGGCTCGGGGGCAGGGAGGGGCGCGTTGAAGGGGAGGGGGCTCAGGGGGAGCCCCCCCCGCGGGCTGAGCCCCCCCACCGCCCCCTCCAGGCGGCTGTAGGACCGACGGACACGGGGGAGGGGGGAGGGGAGGGGGGAGGGTGGGGGGGAGGGGCGGGGGGGGGTAGCACAGGGCGGGGAGGGGGCGCAGGGGGGGGAGGGGGCAGCACAGGACGGGGAGGGGCCGTTCTCCTTCTGGCTCTGCAGCTGTGGAGGAGGGGCAGAGGTGGGGTCAGTGTGGGGAGGGGTCCCGGGATCACCAGGACCACCCCTCACCCCCAGCCCCTCCCCCAACTCACCCGGAGGCTCCGTCGGGGTCGCTCAAAGTCCTGTGGGGGAGGGGAGGGGTCTGAGAGCTGCCCCCAGCCCCGAGACCCCCCCCCCCCCCAAAACCCTCTCAGCCCCGAGACCCCCCCACCAAACCCGGCCTGGGACCCCCCCACCAAACCCGGCCTGGGACCCCCCCACCAAACCCTGCCTGGGACCCCCCAGGGCCCCCCCAGCCCCAGAACCCCCCCCAGGACCCCCCCCGGGACCCTTCCCTACCCCCTTGGTGACCCCACCAGCCCCCCTGCCCCCCACTCACGGGGCTGCCCCAGGGGCTGCGGTTCCGGGGGCTCCGGCCCTCCCGTGGCTCCGAGACCACCGAGCGCAGGGAGCTGCTCCGAGTCACTGGGAATTGGGGAGGGGGAGATGGGTGGGGGGGGGCGACCCCCGGGCCCCCCCCGAGCCCCCTAGAAACCCCCCAGACCCCATAGGACCCCCCCCAGGACCCCCCCGCGAACCCCTGGACACCCCAGACCCTCCCGGGACCCCCCCTCACCCCTCGGGGTCGCCCCCACCGAGCGCCGCCCGCCACCCGCTCCCGCCATGGCGGTTCGAACGGCCGGAAGTGGCGTCATCGCCCCGCGCCGCGCGCCAAGGCAGGCACGGGGAGCGGCCATCTTGGGAGTGGCGGCGCACCGTTGCCAGGCCGCACTTCCGGCGCGGCGGCGGCCGGTGACGCCATCAGGGCGCGACGCACCCGGAAGCGCCAGCGGGGCAGCGCGTCGCCATAGGAACGTGTGAGTGGGGGGCGGGGGGGCGAAATTTGGGGGGGGTCTGGGGGGCTCCTGGAGGGTCTGGGGGCTCCAGGGGGGTCTGGGGGCCCGAGGGGCTCCAGGAGGGGCTGAGGGATCCTGGGGAGCGCTGGGCGCGGCTTTGCGGCGTCCCCTTGGTGTGCGGGGGCTCTGGGGAGTCCCGGGGGTCCTGAGGGGTCTCGGGCAGCGGGAGAGGGCGAGGGGGGTCCTGGCGGCTTCTCCTGGGGAGGGGTCTTGAGATCGTCTTCTGGGGAGGGGTCCTGGGAGCTTCTCGGGGGCTTTTTCTGGGGAGCGGTCCTGAATGATTTCGTGGCCGCGGAGGGCCCCAGCCCCCCGGGACCCTCCTCCCGCCCCCCCAATTCCAGGCTGCCCCCAGGATCCCCTCAGCCCCCAGACCCCCCCATTTCCCCCCAGGCCGCCATGGGGCTGTGGAAGGGCCCCAAGCGCCGTGTCACCACGCTCTTCCCCAGGACCCCCCCATTTCCAGCCCCCCGGGACCCCCCCAGGACCCCCCCCCATTTCATTTTCCAGCCCCCCAGGCCGCCATGGGGCTGTGCAAGTGCCCCAAGCGCCGCGTCACCACGCTCTTCTGCTTCGAGCACCGCGTCAACGTCTGCGAGAGCTGCCTGGTCAGCGCCCACCCCAAGGTGGGGCTGGGGGGCTCTGGGGGGGCTCTGGGGAGCTCCGCGGGGGCTCCTCGGCGCTGACCCCCCCTGTGCCCACAGTGCATCGTGCGCTCGTACCTGCAGTGGCTGCAGGACAGCGACTACAGCCCGCAGTGCCCGCTGTGCCAGGCGCCGCTGGGGGACAGGGACACCGTGCGCCTGCTCTGCTACGGTGGGATTTGGGGGATTTTGGGGGGATTTGGGGCGGTCTGGGGAGCTTTGGGGGGTTCTGGGTGGGTCTGGGGGCCTGGGAGGGCTCCAGGGAAGGCTGGGAGTGACCTGGGGGCATTCCAGGGGGTCCTAGGTGTGCCCTGACCCCCCCTATTTGCCCCCCCCAGACGTGTTCCACTGGCCCTGCCTGTCGGGGTGGGCTCGGGCGCTGCCCCCCCGCACGGCCCCCGCCGGGCACCGCTGCCCCCAGTGCGGGGGGGCTCTGTTCCCCCCCCCCAACCTGCAGGGCCCCGTGGCCGAGGCGCTGCGGGCGCGGCTCCGGACGGCGGCCTGGGCCCGGCCCGGGCTGGGACTGCCCCTGGTGAGTGACACAGAGCACCCCCAAGCCCCCCAGAGTGACCCCAGACCCACCCCAGACCCCAGAGAGACCCCAGACCCCCCAGAGACCCCCAATCTCCCCCAATATCCCCCCAGGTCGAGGACT
Organism: Emberiza elegans; assembly: GCA_024865655.1. NCBI lineage: Eukaryota > Metazoa > Chordata > Aves > Passeriformes > Fringillidae > Emberiza > Emberiza elegans. The sequence continues at coordinate 2,542,053 of JALJVW010003074.1, read as the reverse complement.
CGGAGGCGCCGCTGGAGCCTGAGACGTGCCCGGAGCCAGACGGGGGCTGGGACGGTGAGGGGAGACCCCAAAACCACCCCAGGAACAGCCCCTGGACCCCCAAAACACCCCCAGGATCCCCAAACCACCCTCAGAGTCCCCTAAATCACCCTCAGGGACCCCCAAAACCACCCCAGAGGCTGCCCCAGGCAGCCCCAGACCCCAACCCCATTCTGCCCCCCACTTCCCCCGGGCAGCCCCAACCCCACCCTGCCCCCCACCCCCCAGGCAGCCCCCCCACCCCTGCCTGCCCCCCACCCCCCCCGGGCAGCCCCCAACCCCAATTCTGTCCCCCAACCCCACCCTGACCCCCACCCCCCCCAGCCCCCAACCCCACCCTGTCCCCGAGGCCCCCCCCCGAGCCCCCGCTGAGGCACCCCCAGCCCCCACATGGGGGGAGGGGAGACCCCGACGCTGCACGCGGGTGAGTCTGGGGGCTTTGGGGAGGGGGCTGGGGTGGGTCTGGGGGAGCTGAGTGAGTCTGAGGGCTTTGGGGGGGGCTGGGTGAGCCTGGGGGCTGCAGGGGGGGCTGGGACCTCCCCACGCTGGGCACTGGGGGGGCGGGGCGCCCCCAGCCCTGGGGGCGGGGCTTTAGGGTCGCTCCGCCCCTGCCCCCCCAGGCTCTGCCCCCCGCAAGCCCCTGGGGGGTCGCGAGCCCTGGAGCCCCCCTGACCACGAGGAGGAGAAAAAATATCGGAGGAGACCCCGGGCGTGGCTGCCCCCCGGGCTGAGGTGGGTCTGGGGGCTTCCCAGGGGGGCTGGGGGCTGCCCCAGGGTTCAGATGGGTCTGGGGGCTTCCCAGGGGGGGCTGGGGGCGGCCCCCAGGGTTCAGGTGGGTCTGGGGGCTTCCCAGGGGGGGCTGGGGGCGGCCCCCAGGGTTCAGGTGGGTCTGGGGGCTTCCCAGGGGGGGCTGGGGGCTGCCCCCAGGGTTCAGGTGGGTCTGGGGGCTTCCTGGGGGGGCTGGGGTGGGTCTGGGGGCTTCCCGGCTGGGGCTTGGGGCTTCCCTGGGGGTCCCTTTGTGGGGGTCAATTGCAATCGCTTTAGGGCAGGCCAGGGGTCCCTTTGGGAGGGTCATGGGGTCCTGCTGGGGGCACCTCGGGGGGTCATTCGGGGTCCCTCTGGGGATGCCCTGGGGACCCTTTTGGGGGGTCCCTTTGGGCACCAGTTGGGTTCTCTTTGGGGGTTCCTTTGGGGATGTCTCTGGGGGTCCCTCGGGGGTCCCTTTGGGCACCAATTGGGGTTCCATTTGCGGATCTCTGGGGTCCCTTTGGGGGGATCTCTCAGGGGTCCCTCTGTGCCCCCCCCGCAGGTGCCGCCCCCGCGCGCTCTCGCAGCGCCCCCTGCTGGCGCTGTGCCTGGGCGGGGCCGCGGCCTTCACGCTGCTCCTGCTCCTATTGGCCAGCCTGGCCAGGGGCGTGGCCGACGCAGACCCCGCCCTCGAGCCGCTCAACAATCCTCACGTGCGGGTGGGGCACTGACCACGCCCCCCACAGGGGTGAGGCTTCCACGGGTGGGCGGGGCAAGTAAAGGGCACCCCCTTGTGGAGGGGGAGGTAGAAGCGTCTGTGTGGTTCTTGTGGGACACCAGTTCCCCCCCAGTTTTTCCCAGTTCCCTCCCAGTCCATCCCAGTCCCTCCCAGTTCCCCTCCCGGTCCCTCCCAGTTTGTCCCAGTTCCTCCAGTCCCCCTCAGTTCCCCCCAGTCCCTCCCAGTCCCTCCCAGTTCCCCTGAGTCCTTCCCAGTCCCTCCCCAGTTCATCCCAATTTCTTCCCAGTCCCTCCCAGTCCCTCCCCAGTTCATCCCCAGTTCTTCCCAGTCCCTCCCAGTTCCCAGCACACCAAACTGCTCAGCACATCCGTTCTTTGCCCCCAAACTGGGGGTCCCAGTCGGTTTTTTGGGGTTCCTGAGGGTTCTTTGGGAGTCCCAGGGGGGTTTGGGGGGTCCCATGGCACAGTCTGGGGGTCCTGGGGAGTTTTTGGGGTCCCAGGGAGGGTCTGGGGGTCCTGGGGGATTTTGGTGGGTCCCCAGTGGATTTTTGGGGGTCCCAGTGGATTTTTGGGGGTCTCCTCCCGCTAGAATGGGTGGGCCCCCACTGACAGATGGAGGCGGAGCAAAGCCAGGCCCCGCCCAGTGGGAGGGGGCGGGTCCCAGGCACCGGGGGCGGTCCCTCTGTGCTGGGGGGCGGTCCCTCCGTGCCGGGGGGCGGGGCCTCGGCGGGGGCGTGCCCCCGGGCGCAGAAGCTCCACCTCCAGCAGCAGCTGCCGCGGACCCGCCAGGGGGCGCACGAGCTCCAGCAGCGAGCTGTGATTGGTCAGCGCCTGCGGGGGGGCGGGGCCACACACTGAGACATCAATTCCCACCGAATTAACCCCAAATTCTCACCGAACCCCCCCCCCACCAAAATACCCCAGAGACCCCTCCCCAAATACAGCCAGAGACACCCAAGAGAGCGTAGAGACCCCCAGAGACCCCCGCCCAGTGCCCTTGAGACCCCCCCCAAAATACCCCAGAGACCCCTCCCCAAATACAGTGAGAGACAACCAAGAGAGCCCAGAGACCCCCCAGGGACCCCCCAGTGCCCTCGGGACCCCCCCAGGATACCCCGAGAGCCCTCCCCAAATACGGCCAGAGACATCCAAGAGACCCCCAGAGACCCCAAAACCCTCCAGAGACCCCCGCCCAGTGCCCTCAGGAGCCCCAGGGGTCCCCCACCGGGGGTCCCAAATGGAAGATCCAGAGGCACCACAGACCCCGAACCCGCCCAGAGCCCCCGGTACCCGCAGCCGGAAGGTGCCGGGGGCGCCGCCCCGCAGCCGCAGCCTCTGGGGGCACACCACCGGGGTCCTGGGGCCCAAAATCCCGGTGGGGGGGGGCTCTGCTGGCACCCCAGGAACCGTGCAGGGTGGGTGGGGCGGGGCGAGCCCCGGACCCCTGGGGGCGTGAGGTCCTGGGGCCCAAATGGAGAATTGGGGGGGGTCATGGTGAGGGGGGTCCCCAAAACCGCCCAGGGTTTTGGGGGTCTGGGGGTGTCCCATGGAGGGGGGTCCATTTTCTGTGGGGGTTTCGGGGGGTCTGGGGGGGTCCATTGTTTTGGGGATGGGTGGGGGGGGGGGGTCCATAACCATTTATGTGGTGGTTTCGGGGTTGGGGGGTCCATACCCGTTGTTTCAGGGGTGGGGGCATTGGGGGGTCCGTACCCGTTGTTTTGGGGGGGGGGGGGGGCATTGGGGGGTCCGTACCCGTTGTTTCAGGGGTGGGGGGCATTGGGGGGGGTCCGTACCCGTTGTTTCGGGGGTGGGGGGCATTGTGGGGGGGGGGGGTCCGTACCCGTTGTTTTGGGTGGGGGGCATTGGGGGGGGGTCCGTACCCGTTGTTTCGGGTGGGGGCATTGGGGGGGGGGGTCCGTACCCGTTGTTTCGGGGGTGGGGGGCGTAGGGCCCCCGGCAGAGCTGGCGGGGGACGCAGAGGTGCCCCCCAAAGGTGTTGAGGCAGCTCTGGGCCCCCCCGCAGCCGTGGGAGCCCTCGGAGCACTCGTCCCGGTCTGGGGGGGGGCGGGAAGGGGGGGAGGCTGAGACCCCCCACCCCAGTGCCCCCCAGCCCCCCCCAAACCAACCCCAGACCCCAGAGCCTCCCCAAAGCCCCCCCAAAGCTGCCCAGGGCCCCCCAGAGCCCCCCCACCCCCCACAAACGGCTCCCCTGGTGCCCCACAGCCCCCCCAAAACTCCCAACCCCCCCGCCAAAATCCCCCCAAGCCCTCCCAGAGCCCTCCAAACCCCCCAAACCTCCAAAACCCACCCTAACCCCCCCCCCAATCAGCCCCGGAGACCCCCATCATCCCCCAAACGTCCCCAACCCCTCCCCAGCGCCCCCTACCCCGGCAGAGCCCCCAGGATCCCAAACCCCCAGCCCCTCCGAGCCCCCCCTACCCTTGCACAGCCCCCCCTCCTCGGTGTAGCCGGGGGGGCAGACGCAGCTGAAGCCCCCCGGGAGGTTCTGGCAGCGGTGCTGGCACCGGACCCCCCCCCGGCACTCGTCCACGTCTGGGGGGCAGAGAGACCCCAGTGAGACCCCGGGGGGGCACAAAGACCCCCGGGAGACCCCCGGGAGACCCCCGGGGTGGGCAGTGTCCCGATCCTGGTGGGCGTGTCCCGACCCTGGTGGGCGTGTCCCAGCCCCGGTGGGTGGTCCCTGCCGCGGTGGGCGTGCCCATTCCCCCAATGAGCGCGTTAATTTCCCGAATGGGCGTGTCCCAAAACCCGGTGGGCATTCCCACTTCCCCAATGGGCGTGTCCCCGGCCGCGGTGGGCGTGTTCATTTCCCCAATGGGCGTGTCCCCGGTGCGGTGGGCGTGTCCATTTCCCCAATGGGCGTGTCCCCGGCGCGGTGGGCGTGTCCATTTCCCCAATGGGCGTGTCCCCAGCGCGGTGGGCGTGTCCCCGGCGCGGTGGGCGTGTCCATTTCCCCAATGGGCGTGTCCATTTCCCCAATGGGCGTGTCCCTGTGCGGTGGGCGTGTCCATTTCCCCAATGGGCGTGTCCCCGGCGCGGTGGGCGTGGCGTACCGAGGCACTGGTGCCCGTCGGGGCCCAGGACGAAGCCGGGGCGGCAGCGGCAGCGGAAGGAGCCGAAGGTGTTGAGGCAGCGCTGGGAGCAGCGGGCGCCCATCGAGCACTCGTCCACGTCTGGGGGCACAGGGAGACCCCAGGGCTTGAGGAGGGGTCCGGGGGGCCTCACCCGCCCCCAGACCCCCGGGAGGGCCCGGGAGGGGTCCCAGCGGGGCTGGGGGGGCTCTGACCGAGGCAGGAGCGGCCGTCGGGGCCGAGGCTGAAGCCGGGGTGGCAGCGGCAGGAGAAGGCGCCGGGGGAGTTGGCGCAGCTGTGCTGGCACCAGCGGAACTGGCACTCGTCCTCGTCTGCGCCAAAAATGCCCAAATTCACCCCAAAACCACCCTATGAATACCCCTGGGAGCCACAGGCACCCACACCAGGGATCCCCGCAGCCCCCTTCAGCCGAGACCCCACCCCAAACCCCCCCCAGCACTGACCCACGCACTCGGTGTCCCGGTGCCGGTACCCGGGGGGGCAGCGGCACTCGAAGCCCCCCCGGACGTTGATGCACTCCTGGCTGGGCCGGCACGGGGGGGGCCCCGCGCACTCGTCCACGTCTGGAGGGGGGGACAGAGGGGACAGGGACCCCCCAAATGGGGAATCCCAAAATGGGGAATTCCCCCGAAATGGGGACCCTGACCCTGGGGAACCCCTCCCAAAATGGGGACCCCTGCCCCCGTGGGACCCCGCCCCCTCCGGAAATTACACCCCCGGGCAGCCCCACCCTTCTAGACCACGCCCACAAACCGACACCGCCCCTTCCCACAGCCCCGCCTACCTATTTGCATCCACCCAACCCCGCCCTCCTCCCCGCCCCCCGCAGGCCCCGCCTCCTTTACCTGCGCAGGTGCCGTCGGGGGCGAGGCCGAAGCCGGGCGGGCAGCGGCCGTCGGGGGGCGGGGCGGGGCGCGGCGGGGGCGGGGCGGGGGGCGGGGCGGGGGCGGGGCCGGGCCCGGGGCTGAGCAGCGCGGCCGAGCGGGGCAGGCACAGGTACCCCCCGAAATGGTTCAGGCACTTCATGGAGCCCCGGCAGGGCGGCGGGGACCCGGCCGCGCACTCGTCCACGTCTGGGGGGGGGGGGGGGGCGTCAGCGGGGAGCCCCCCGACCCAAAACACTGCCCGAGAGGAGCCATGGACCTCCCCCCAAAAAACAGCCTGAGAGGGGAGCCCCCCGACCCAAAAAACGGCCCAAGAGGAGCCCCGGAACCCCCGACCCAAATACAGCCCCAGAGGGGAACCCACCCCCAAAACTCTGCCCGGGACCCCCCCCAGAACACCCAGGGAGCCCCAAAGCCCCCCAAATCATCCCCGAGCGCCTCCCACGGACCCCGGGACCCCCAAACCCCACGGACCCCCCCCCCCGGGTGCGGACCCCCCCAACCTCCCCCCGACCGGGACCCCCTCCCCCCCACTAATCCCCTCCCCCACCTTTGCAGTGCTCGGTCTCGGGGTCCCACTCGTAACCATCGCTGCACTCCTGGGGGGGGGGGGCGAGACGGGGTCACCCCCCCCCCAAAACCATCCCCCCCCCCCCCGACTCCCCCCACCCCCTCCGCCCCGCCCCACCCTCCCCAGCCCCTCCCCCACAGCGGCTCCCGAAGTTTGGGAAGGGGGGAGGGGCCAAAGAGTTTTTTGGGGGTGGGGGGAGGTCTCGGGTGTTGGGGGAGGGGCAGGGAGGTGTCGGAGGGGGTCAGGACACCCAGGCCGGCCCCCAAAATCTCCCCTTGCCCACCGCGTAATCCTCGGGCTCCTCCAGGTCCGGGGGGGCCGCGGGGGCCACGCTGGCGCCGAGGAAGAGGAGGAGGAGGAGGAAGAGCAGCACGGGGGGGCCCATGGCGCTGGGGGGGGGGCACGGGGGTCACCCCGAACTCCGCGACCCCCCCGAGGGGCCTGGGACCCCCATCCATCCCCGGGACGCCCCTCCCCCCCCCCCCTCTGGGATCCGGGGGGGAGGGGGCGTCTCTGGGGGGGAGGGGCGGCTCGGGGGGGGTCCCCGCAGAGGGGGAGGTGTGGGCCCCCCGAAAACCCCAGCGGCTTCACTCACCCCGTTCAGCTCTGGCCCCTCCCCCTCCCCAAATTGGCCCCGAGAGGGGGAGAGCCCCTCCCCACCTCCCAACGTCCCTCCCCCAGGACCCTCCCCCAAACCCAATGCCCCGCCCCCATCCCCTATGCTCCTCCCCTTTATTCCCCTCCCCAGAATCTGCGGCCTCCCCCCTCCCTCTCCCAATTTTCAGATTTTGGGGACCCCCCCCCAACCCCTCGTTGCGATTTGGGGACCCCCCAGTTCTGCCCCTCCCCCCAGTTCTGCCCCTCCCACCCCAAACCCAAAATTTGGGAGACCCCCGCCCCCCCCCCCACAAACGGCCCCAGCTCAGCTCCGATTCCAACTCTTTATTGCACCCCCACCCCAATTTTGGGGTCACACGGGAGGGCCCCCCAAACTTTGGGGTGTCCCCTGTTTTGGGCAGTCCCTGCGTTGGGGGTCACCCCTTTTTTGGGGTCCTCCCCCCGTTCCCAATTTTTGGGGCGCTGCCGCTGCTGCTCCTCCGGATTTGGGGTGTCCTGGTGCTCGGGGTCCCTCCAAACACCCCAATTTTTGGGTGCTGACGCTCCATCCTCAGCCCGTTGGGTTTTTGGGTTTCCTCTCCTTTTTGGGGTCTCGTATTTGGAGGCTGCCCAAGTTTTGGGGTACCTCCCTCCGGCTTTTGGGGTATCCACATTTTGGGATCACTGCAGGTTCTGGGTCCTTTCATTTCCCAGGGGTGCCGCATCCTTGGGGTGCCGTTTTTGGGGCTGTGTCCATTTTTGGGGCTGTGTCCATTTTTGGGGCTGTGCCGTTTTCGGGGTGCAGTTCTCGATGCCGTGGCCGTTTTTGGGGCACAGTTTCAGGGCCACATCCGTTTTTGAGGTGCTCTTTTTGGGACTGTGTCTATTTTTGAGGCCACGTCTGTTTTCGGGGCGCAGTTCTCAAGGCGGTTTTTGGGGTGCGGTTTCGGGGCAGTGTCCAGTTTTGGGGTGCCGTTTTTGGGCACAGCTCCAGGACTGTCTCCAGTTTTGGGGTGCAGTTTTGGGGTGCAGTCGTGGTACATGCGCAGCAGGCAGGCGCTGACGGCCATTTTTGGGGTGCGGTTTTGGGGCCATGCCCCGGTTTTGGGGTGCCGTTTTTGGGGCACAGTTCTGGGGTCGTGTCCAGTTTTGGGGTGCCATTTTTGGGGCACAGCTCTGGGGTCGTGTCCAGTTTTGGGGTGCCGTTTTTGGGGCACAGCTCTGGGGTCGTGTCCAGTTCTGGGGTGCCGTTTTTGGGGCACAGTTCCAAGGCAGTGTCCATTTCTGGGGTGCAGTTTTGGGTGCAGTTTTGGGGGCGCCGGGGGTTTTGGGGTGCAGTTTTGGGGCCGTGCTTTGGTTCTGGGGTTTTGGGGCACAGTCCAGTTTTGGGGTGCCGTTTTCTGGGGCACAGTTTTGGGGTGCAGTTTTGGGGCACAGTCCATTTCTGGGGTGCCGTTTTTGGGGTCAGTCGTGGTACATGCGCAGCAGGCAGGCGCTGATGGCGGCCATGTAGCGCTCCCACAGCGCCTGGTGCCTGCAGAATGGGGCACAACTTGGAGATTTTGGGGGGCACAAATTAGATTTTGGGGTTTTGGGGGACACAGCTGGGATTTTGGGGGGGGTCCGTCCCTTTTGGGAACCCCCAGTGCTCCAAACCACCCCCAGCCCCGTTCTGGGGTGGCTTTGGGGTTCCCCTGAAGGCTCCCGGGGGGAGATTTGGGGAGTTCCTGGGTTTGGGGTCCCACCTGAACCCCGGCAGGTTTCGGGGGGATTTGGGGTGGTTCAGGGGTGTTTTATGGCCTGTTTTAGGGGGTTCCTGGGTTTGGGGTCCCACCTGAACCCCGGCAGGTTTCGGGGGGATTTGGGGTGGTTCAGGGGTGTTTTATGGCCTGTTTTAGGGGGTTCCTGGGTTTGGGGTCCCACCTGAACCCCGGCAGGTTTCGGGGTGCTGCCGTGTAGTGCGTCAGGAAGAGCCTCAGGTCCCTGGGCTCCACTTGTCGGAGCGGCACGGCTCGATCACCTGGGGGGACCCCAAAAATTCACCTGGATTTGGGCAGGGGGGAGGGTCCCACTCCAGGGGGCCCCGGGGGGGTTCTGGGTGCCGATTTTGGGGTGCCGATTTTGGGGTGCCGATTTTGGGGTGCCGATTTTGGGGTGCCCCTCACCTTCTCCACCAGGTCCACGAAGAAATCCCGCACGTCGCGGGCGTGGGTCAGCTTCCCCCCCACGTTCACCAGGGCCCGAGACAGCGCCTGGGGGGGCACGGGGGTGTCAGGGACCCCCAGACCCGGGGGGGGCATCTGGGGACCCCAGACCCGGGGGGGGCACAGGGCGGGGGGCGCTGGGGACCCCCTGAATGTCCCCCCTCCCACCCAACCTCCCCCCACAAACGTGCACGGGGATTTTGGGGGTCCCAGGATTTTGGGGGCCCAGGATTTTGGGGGACCCCCCCCCCCCCACTGAGGACACCCCGTTTTTGGGGGGATTCACCTTGAAATTGGCCTCGAGCTCGTTGTAGACCGAGATCTTCCCCCGCAGGGCCGAGCACACCAGGCTGGGGGAGGGGGAGGTTGGGGGGGGCTGGGGACCCCAAAAGCGGGACCCCCCCCCCAGGGACCCCCCCCAGAACCGGGTCCCCATCCCCCCCAGGGACCCCCATTCCAGAGGTGTCCCCATCCCGGGACTGTCCCTGTCCCTGTCCCTGTCCCAGAGGTGTCCCTGGGGTGTCCCTGTCCCAGGGGTGTCCCTGTCCCTGTCCCTGTCCCTGTCCCAGAGGTGTCCCTGGGGTGTCCCTGTCCCCCTCCCAGGACTGTCCCCATCCCAGGGTGTCCCCAGGACTCTCCCCGTCCCCATCCCAGGGGTGTCCCTGTCCCAGGGGTGTCCCTGTCCCTGTCCCTGTCCCCATCCCAGGGCTGTGTCCCTGTCCCCGTCCCCGGTGCCACCTCTTGTGCTGGTCCAGCAGGTCCTTGTCGCTCACCAGCACCTTCAGCTCCTTCAGGTCCTGCAGGAAGGACTTCCCAGGGCTGGTCCCCGTCCCTGTCCCTGTCCCAGAGGGGGCCCTGGGGACAGGGGACCCCTCCCAGGACAGTCCCCATCCCAGGGGGTCCCCATGGTCACTCCCGTCCCCATCCCAGGGACACCAGGGTCTGTCCCAGGGGTGTCCCTGGCCTGCAGTTTTGGGGATTTTGGTCCCAGGGATTGTTTTCCCCAAGCCCCTGGCTCCAGTGGGCCATCATGCCACCTCTTTTGGGGGTTTTGGGTGTTTTTTAGGTCCTTGCCCTCACTCAGTGGGCCATCATGCTCCTGGGGATTTTGGGGATTTTGGGAAGGACTGGTTTTGGGCAGGTACCCAAAGCCCCTGGCTCCAGTGGGCCATCATGCTCTGGGGATTTTGGGGGGTTGGGGATTTTGGGTGGTTTTGGGGTCCCAAAGGTCCCTGGCTCAGTGGGCCACCATGCTCTGGGGATTTGGGGGATTTTGGGTGTTTTGGGGTCCCCAAAGCCCCCTGGCTCTGCCATTTGCTCTGGGGATTTTGGTGGGTTTGGATTGTTTTGGGGTACCCAAAGCCCCTGGCTCCAGTGGGCCATCATGCTCTGGGGATTTTGGGGATTTTGGGGATTTTGGGTGTTTTGGGGTACCCAAAGCCCCCTGGCTCCAGTGGGCCACCATGCTCTGGGGATTTTGGGGATTTTGGGTGTTTTTGGGGTACCCAAAGCCCCCTGGCTCCAGTGGGCCATCATGCTCTGGGGATTTTGGGGATTTTGGGTGGTTTTTGGGGTACCCAAAGCCCCCTGGCTCCAGTGGGCCATCATGCTCTGGGCGCAGGCTGCGAAGTCCCCGAAGCTCAGGAACTGCAGGCGCCTCTTGCCCGTCTCGAAGCGGCTGTTGGCGAAGAACACGATGGCAGCGTAGTCCCTGGGGGGAAAGGGGGGTCAGGGGACCCCAAAACCCCACACCACAAACCCCAAACATCCCCCAAACCCTCCCAAAACCCCAAACACCCCCTAAACACACCCCACAAAACCCCCAAACCCCAAATATCCCCCAAATCCCAAAGAACACGATGACAGCGTAGCCCCTAGGGGGGGACAGGGGGTCGGGGGGGCCCTGGCCTCCCAGGGGACCCCAAAACATCCCCTAAACACCCCCCAAAACCCCTAAACCCGCCCAAACTGCCCCAAATACACCCTAAACCCCACCCCAAAAACCCCATAAAACCCCAAAGCTTCATCAAGCCCCTCAAACCCTCCCCAAAATCTCCCCAAATCCCAAAACTCCCCAGAACTCCCCAAAATCCCCCCAAACTCCCAAACCCCCAACACTCCTGCCCAGATTCCCAGACCCAAACCCACAGCAGCGATTGCTGGGCCCCAAAAGCCCCCGGACCCCCCGGACCCCCTCACCGGGCCAGGGCGGGGGGCAGCAGGAAGAGCTGCTGGATGTTCTCGGCCAGGGGCCCCCGCAGCTCCTCCACCGCCTTGAAAACCCTCTTGAAGTTGTCAAACTGGGGGGCAAAGGGGCGGTCAGCGCCCCCAAAATCCGCTCAGGACCCCCCAGAACCCAAAACCCTCTTGAAGTTGTCAAACTGGGGGGCAAAGGGGCGGTCAGCGCCCCCAAACCCGCTCAGGACCCCCCCGGAACCCAAAACCCTCTTGAAGTTGTCAAACTGGGGGGCAAAGGGGCGGTCAGCGCCCCCAAAATCCGCTCAGGACCCCCCCGGAACCCAAAACCCTCTTGAAGTTGTCAAACTGGGGGGGCAAGGGGATTCAGAGCCCCAGGGCCCCCCCAGATCCCAAACTGGGGCCCCAAAACCCCCCCAAGGGCCCCCCATGCCCCAAACTGGGGGGCAGGGGGGGGTCAGCACCCCAAAACACCCCCAGCCCCCCCCAGATCCCCATTTTTGGGGTTTTCCCTGTTTTGGGGGTTTTCCCCATTTTTGGGGTTTTCCCTGTTTTGGGGGTTTTCCCCATTTTTGGGGTTTTCCCTGTTTTGGGGGTTTTGCCCATTTTTGGGGTTTTCCCCTGTTTCCCTCTGCCCCAGTTTTTACCATTTCCTTCCCCATTTTTCCTATTTTTCCCCCATTCTTCAGATTTCCTCCCTCATTTTTTGGGACTTTTTTTGAGTTTCTTCCCCAGTTTTCAGATTCCCTCCCCCATTTTTCCAATTTTCTCTCCCATTTCTTAGGACTTTCCTCCCCATTTTTTGGGAAATTTCTCCCTCATTTTTTGGGAATTTCCTCCCCCATTTTTCCATTTCCCCCCCCCCCTTTTTTGGGGACGTTCTCCCCCAGTTTTTGGGGTTCCCTTCCCAATTTCTGGGGATTCCCCCCTGTTTTGATGTTTCGTGCCCCATTTTGGGGTTTTCCAGTTTTTCCCCCAGTTTTTGGTGCCCCCCCCCATTTTTGGGGGATTTTTCCTGTTTTTGGGTCACATTTCAGGGTCCCACCCCAGTGCAGGCCCTTTTGTTTCCCCCCCCAGTTTTTGGGATTTTCCCCCTTTTTGGGGTTTTTCCCCCATTTTGAGTCCCCCCTCCCGTTTTTGGGGTTTTTTACCCTATTTTTGGGATTTTCCCCCGTTTTTGGGTCACACCTGGGGGCAGCAGCTGAACATCCCCACCCCAGTGCAGGCACTGACCTCGTTGGTGTTTCCCCCGTTTTGGGATTTTCCCCGGTTTTTGGGATTTTTTTGAGTCCCCCCCTCCGTTTTTGGGTTTTTGGGGTTTTTCCCCATTTTGGTCACACCTGGGGCAGCAGTCCCCCACCCCAGTGCCCCTCCCGTTTTTTTCCCCCCCGGGGTTTTCCCCGTTTTTTGGGGATTTTCCCCATTTTGAGTTTTTTTGGGATTTTCCCTATTTTTGGGATTTTTCCCCGGGTCACACCTGGCGGCAGCAGCTGAACATCCCCACCCCAGTGCAGGCACTGACCCCGTTGGTGTTTCCCCCCCCCAATTTTTGGGATTTTCCCCGGTTTTTGGGGTTTTTCCCCCATTTTGAGCCCCCCCTCCCGTTTTTGGGGTTTTTTACCCTATTTTTGGGATTTTCCCCGTTTTTGGGTCGCACCTGGCGGCGGCAGCTGCGGATCCCCACCCCGGTGCGGGCGCTGACCTCGTCCAGCTCCTTCTTGGTGCCCTTGGAGAGTTTCTTGCCCAGCAGCTCCCGGGCCAGCGCCTCGTCGAAGGCGTAGTACCTGGGGGGGCCCAGAAATGGGGGAAAAACCACAAAAATGGGGGAGAAAACCCCAAAAATGGCAAAGAAAACCCCAAAAATGAGGAGAAAACCTCAAAAATGAGGAGAAAACCCCAAAAATGAGGAGAAGACCCCAAAAATGAGGAGAAGACCCCAAAATGGGAGAGAAATTAGGGAAAAAACCACAAAAAACTGTGAGAAAACCACGTCAAACCGTGACAGGAGGAAAAAACCCAAAAATGGGAGGGAAACCCCCAGTCCCTCCCAGTCTGTCCCAGTCTGTCCCAGTCCATCCCAGTACCTCTGGACCAGCAGGGCCTGGCGCTTGGGGGGGATCTGGAACAGCGCCCCCAGTGCTCCCAGTATATCCCAGTGCTCCCAGTATACCCCAGTATATCCCAGTGCTCCCAGAATATCCCACTATGTCCCAGTATATCCCAGTGCTCCCAGTATATCCCACTATGTCCCAGTGCTCCCAGTATACCCCAGTATGTCCCAGTATGTCCCAGTCTGTCCCAGTATATCCCACTGCTCCCAGTATACCCCACTATGTCCCAGTCTGTCCCAGTATATCCCAGTGCTCCCAGTATACCCCAGTATGTCCCAGTATGTCCCAGTCCATCCCAGTACCTCTGCGCGAGCAGGGCCTGGCGCTCAGGGGGGATCTGGAACAGCGCCCCCAGTGCTCCCAGTATATCCCAGTGCTCCCAGTATATCCCAGTGCATATACCCCAGTATACCCCAGTCTGTCCCAGTCCATCCCAGTACCTCTGGACCAGCAGGGCCTGGCACTCGGGGAGGATCTGGAACAGCGCCCCCAGTGCTCCCAGTATATCCCACTATGTCCCAGTATATCCCAGTGCTCCCAGTATAACCCAGTATACCCCAGTATGTCCCAGTCCATCCCAGTACCTCTGGACCAGCAGGGCCTGGTGCTCGGGGATCTGGAAGAGCGCCCCCAGTGCTCCCAGTATATCCCAGTGCTCCCAGTATACCCCAGTATATCCCAGTATACCCCAGTATGTCCCAGTCCATCCCAGTACCTCTGCGCGAGCACGGCCTGGCGCTCGGGGGGGATCTGGAACAGCGCCCCCAGTGCTCCCAGTATATCCCAGTGCTCCCAGTATGTCCCAGTCCATCCCAGTCTGTCCCAGTCCATCCCAGTACCTCCGGACCAGCAGGGCCTGGCGCTCGGGGGGGATCTGGAACAGCGCCCCCAGTGCTCCCAGTATGTCCCAGTCCCTCCCAGTCTGTCCCAGTCCATCCCAGTCTGTCCCAGTCCGTCCCAGTACCTCTGGACCAGCAGGGCCTGGCGCTCGGGGGGGATCTGGAACAGGAGCTGCCAGTGCTCCCAGTCCCTCCCAGTATATCCCAGTCCCTCCCAGTCCATCCCAGTACCTCTGGACCAGCAGGGCCTGGCGCTCGGGGGGGATCTGGAACACAGTGCTCCCAGTATACCCCAGTATACCCCAGTATGTCCCAGTCCATCCCAGTCCCTCCCAGTCTGTCCCACTCTGGACCAGCAGGGGACCTGGGGACACTGGGGATCTGGGACACTGCTCCACTGGGGACCCCGTCCATCCCAGTCCCTCCCAGTCCATCCCAGTACCTCTGGACCACTGGGGACACTGGGGACAATGGAACAGGAGCTGGGGACACACTGGGGACACAGCCGGGGACACCAGCATCGGCCACTGGGGACAACAGGGGTCGCTCTGGGACACTGGGGACACTGGGGACACACAGGACACCGCCCCGGAGCCGCCGGGCCACCGCCTCGGCCACTGGGGACAACGGGGACACTGGGGACACTGGGGACACTGGGGACACTGGGGACACTGGGGACACACTGGGGACACTGGGGACACTGGGGACACCGCCTCGGCCACTGGGGACAACGGGGACACACTGGGGACACTGGGGACACTGGGGACACACTGGGGACACACTGGGGACACTGGGGACACTGGGGACACTGGGGACACACTGGGGACAATGGGGACAATGGGGACACTGGGGACACTGGGGACACTGGGGACACCGGGGACACTGGGGACACTGGGGACACACTGGGGACACTGGGGACACTGGGGACACTGGGGACATTGGGGACACTGCCTCGGCCACTGGGGACACTGGGGACACACTGGGGACACTGGGGACACTGGGGACACACTGGGGACACACTGGGGACACTGGGGACACACTGGGGACACTGGGGACACTGGGGACACACTGGGGACACCGCCTCGGCCACTGGGGACAATGGGGACACACTGGGGACACTGGGGACACTGGGGACACTGGGGACACTGGGGACAGTGGGGACACTGGGGACACCGCCTCGGCCACTGGGGACACCAAGGGACACTGGGGACATCAGGGACACCGCCTTGGCCACAGGTGTGTCCCAGGTGTCCCCAGGTGTGTCCCAGGTGTGTCCCAGGTGTCCCCAGGTGTGTCCCAGGTGTGTCCCAGGTCATCCCCAGGTGTGTCCCAGGTGTTCCCCCCACCTGAACACCGTCCAGCCACAGCTCACCTCCTCATCGATCAGCTGAGGGACCAAACACGTCCAGGTCCAAATGGCTGAGGGACCAAAACGCCACCAAATGGCCCCAAAATGGCCCCAAAATGGCCCCAAAATGGCCCCAAAATGGCCCCAGACCGCTGACCCCATGCTGGGAGCCCCCAGCCCCAAACTGGGCCATGCTGGGAGCCCCCAACTCCAAACTGGGCCATGCTGGGAGCCCCCAGCCCCAAACTGGGCCATGCTGGGAACGCCCCTCCCCCAAACTGGGCCATGCTGGGAGCCCCCAACTGCAAACTGGGCCATGCTGGGAGCCCCCAACTCCAAACTGGGCCATGCTGGGAGCCCCCAGCCCCAAACTGGGCCATGCTGGGAACGCCCCTCCCCAAACTGGGCCATGCTGGGAACGCCCCCAGCCCCAAACTGGGCCATACTGGGAACGCCCCCAGCCCCAAACTGGGCCATGCTGGGAACGCCCCTCCCCAAACTGGGCCGCACTGGGCGCCGCCCCCCCCCCCGGGGCAATCACGGCCCCCTCCCCCACCCTCGGGCCCCTCCCCCACCCCCTCGGGCCCCTCCCCCACCGACCGGCGCCGTCCCGCGCGCTCCTTTCCGCGGCGCACAGCGATGACGTCGCGCGCGCCGGGTGTGACGTGAGCGCGGGGGGGCGGAGCCGCGGCGCGCGAGCCCCGCCCGCCCCGGGTCCCCCCAGTGAAAACCAGTGAAAAATAGTGGAAAACGGTAAAAACCAGTGAAAAACAGTGGAAAACGGTAAAAACCAGTGAAAGCGGTAAAAATATCAGTAAAAGCCTCTAAAAACTCAGTAAAAACCTCTAAAAATCAAAAACCCACTAAAATACAGTAAAAACACTAAAAACCCCACCAGTAAAAAGTGAAACCAGTGAAAAACCAGTGAAAGCTAAAAACAGTCCCTCAGTAAAAACCTCTAAAAAATCAGTAAAACCCACTAAAATACAGTAAAAACACTAAAAAACAGTCCCAGTAAAAACCAGTAAAAACCAGTGAAACCAGTGAAAACAGTAAAACCCAGTGAAAACGGTAAAAAAATTAGTAAAACCTCTAAAAAAATCAATAAAACCCACTAAAAAATAGTAAAAACGCTAAAAACCAGTAAGGACCAGTAAAAACCAGTCCCAATAAGGACCAGTCCCAGCAAAACCCAGTAAAAACCAATCCCAGTAAGAACCGGCCCCAATCCCCCCCAACAAGAAGCAGTTCCAGTCCCAGTAAGAACCAGTAAAAACCAGTTTATTGGGGGCGGGGCCGCGGGGGGGGGCGGGCCCCCCCCAGTCCCACGGAGGGGGCGGGGCCGCTCCTCGAGCCGGGGGGGCGCTGGGGAGAGAACGGGGGGGGGGGCACTGGGGTTACTGGGAGGGACTGGGGGAGACTGGGAGGGACTGGGGGGGCACGAGCACCTCCCCCCCCCCAGCACCGCCGGAATGAACTGGGAGCCCTCAACCCCAAACTGGGCCATACTGGGAGCCAACCCCCACCCCCAGCCCATACTGGGAGCTCCCCACATTCCCCAGACCATACTGGGAGCTCCTGACCTCAAACTGGGCCATACTGGGAACACCCTGATCCCAAACTGGGCCATACTGGGAGCTCCTGACCCCAAACTGGGCCATACTGGGACCCCCCAACCCCAAACTGGGCCATACTGGGAACACCCCGATCCCAAACTGGGCCATACTGGGAGCCAACCCCCACCCCCCAGCCCATACTGGGAGCTCCCCCCCCGCCCCCCGGTCCCATACTGGTCCGTACTGGTCCGTACTGGTCCGTACCGGTGCGTACTGGTGTGTGCTGGTCCGTACTGGGAGCCGCGGGTGGGGGGGGCCCGGGGGGGCCACGAGTCCGAACAGAGCCTCGGCCAGGGCCTGGGGTCAAAGGTCACGGTGGGACCCCCACAAGGGACCCCGGGGGGGCTGGGGGGTGGGGATTTGGGGGGGATTTTGGGGGGTTTTTGGGGGGTTTTTGGGGGGTTTTTGGGGTTTTTGGGGTCTCACCTGCAGCGCTCTGAGCAGCCTCGCTCCCAGCCCCAGGGGGGTTTTGGGGTGGTTTTGGGGGGGATTTTTGGGGATTTTTGGGGGTATTTTAGGGTGATTTTTGGGGTATTTTGGGGTGGTGTTTGGGGGGTATTTTGGGGTGATTTTGGGGGTATTTTGGGGGTATTTCAGATATTTTTGGGGTCTCACCTGCAGCGTTCTCAGCAGCCTCGCTCCCAGCCCCAGGGGGGGATTTTGGTGTACTTTGGGGAGGATTTTGGGGTATTTTGGGGCAGTATTTTGGGGTGATTTTGGGGCAGTATTTTGGGGTGGTTTTTGGGGTATTTTGGGGCAGTATTTTGGGGTGGTTTTTGGGGTGATTTTGGGGCAGTATTTTGGGGTGATTTTGGGGCAGTATTTTGGGGTGGTTTTTGGGGTATTTTGGGGCGGTATTTTGGGGTATTTTGGGGTGATTTTGGGGTATTTTGGGGTGATTTTGGGGTGATTTTGGGGCGGTATTTTGGGGTGGTTTTTGGGGTATTTTGGGGCAGTATTTTGGGGTGATTTTGGGGTATTTTGGGACAGTATTTTGGGGTGATTTTTGGGGTATTTTGGGGCAATATTTTGGGGTGATTTTTGGGGTATTTTGGGGCAGTATTTTGGGGTGATTTTGGGGATATTTTGGGGCGGTATTTTGGGGTGATTTTGGGGTATTTTGGGGTGGTTTTTGGGTGATTTTTGGGATATTTTGGGGTGTTTTTATTTTGGTCTCACCTGCAGGCGGGAGCAGCCTTAAAGGGTTTGGGGGACTTTTACAGGGCCCCCCAGGGTATTTTGTCACCCCCAGGTCACCCCAGGTCACCCCAGCGTCACCCCAGGACCCCCCTTTCGGGGCAGCAGCAGGTCCCGGAGAGCGCGCCCTGCGGGGACAGGGGACACTGTGGGGACAGTGTGGGGACAATGGGGACACGGGGGACATGGGGACAGTGTGGGGACACTGGGGACAATGGGGACATGGGGACAGTGTGGGGACACTGGGGACAATGGGGACATGGGGACACTGGGGACAGGGGGGACATTGGGGACATTGGGGACAATGGGGACAGGGGGGACAGGGGGGACACTGGGGACAGTGTGGGGACACTGGGGACAATGGGGACACTGGGGACAATGGGGACACTGGGGACACTGGGGACAGGGGGGACACTGGGGACAGTGGGGACATGGGGACAATGGGGACATGGGGACAGGGGGACAATGGGGACAGTGTGGGGACACTGGGGACACTGGGGACAATGGGGACAGTGTGGGGACACTGGGGACAGTGTGGGGACACTGGGGACAATGGGGACAGGGGGGACAATGGGGACAGTGTGGGGACAATGGGGACACTGGGGACATGGGGACAGGGGGGACATTGGGGACAATGGGCGGGCATTGGGGGCATTGGGGACATTGGACAATGGGGACAATGGGGGAATTGGGAATGGGGGGACATCATGGGGACACCGGGGACACCATGGGGACACTGGGGAAACTCACAGGGGCGCAGCACAGCATCCACCGGGGCCACCCCCCCAGCAGTTGGTGACACCGGGGACACCGTGGGGACACCGGGGACACCAGGGACACCGGGGACACCGTGGGGACACTGTGGGGACACCGTGGGGACACCGGGGACACCATGGGGACAATGGGGACACTCACAGGGGCACAGCACGGCGTTCACAGGGGCCACCCCCCCAGCAGTTGGTGACACCGGGGACACCGTGGGGACACCGTGGGGACACTGGGGACACTGTGGGGACATTGGGGACACCGGGGACACCGTGGGGACACTGGGGACACCGTGGGGACATTGGGGACACCATGGGGACACCAGGGACACCGTGGGGACACCGGGGACACCGTGGGGACAGTGGGGACACTCACAGAGGCGCAGCACGGCGTGCACCGGGGCCACCGCCCCAGCAGTTGGTGACACCGGGGACACCGTGGGGACACTGGGGACACCATGGGGACACCAGGGACACCGGGGACACCGGGGACACCGTGGGGACAGTGGGGACACCGTGGGGACACCGGGGACACTCACAGAGGCGCAGCACGGCGTGCACCGGGGCCACCCCGCCCAGCAGCCCCGGCAGTTGGTGACACCGAATGTCCCGGAGCCACTCGGTCACCGCGTAGGACACGACCCGGCTGAGCCCCAGCAGCCTGAGGGGACAATGGGGACACAGGGGGACACAGGGGGACACGGGGGGGACACGGGAACGGTGAGTTCGGGGTCACTCGGAGCCCCTGTGTCCCCTCTGTCCCCTTGTCACCCTGTCCCCCACTGTCCCCAGTGCTCCCCCCGTCCCCCCAGTGTCCCCCCTCCTGTCCTCCCCATTGTCCCCAATGTCCCCCCATTGTCCCCATTGTCCCCCTGTCTGACCCCTGGCAATGGCAGAGCCATTGTCCCTACTGTCCCCGCATTGTCCCCAGTGTCCCCCCAATATCCCACCCCTGGCAATGGCAGAGCCATTGTCCCCAATGTCCCCACATTGTCCCCAATGTCCCCAATGTCCCCAATGTCCCCAATGTCCCACCCCTGGCAGTGGCAGAGCCATTGTCCCCAATGTCCCCCCAATGTCCCCCCAATGTCCCCAATGTCCCCAGTGTCCCCAGTGTCCCCAGTGTCCCACCCCTGGCGGTGGCAGAGCTGTTGTCCCCAATGTCCCCAATGTCCCACCCCTGGCAATGGCAGAGCCATTGTCCCCAATGTCCCCCCAATGTCCCCCCAATGTCCCCCCAATGTCCCCAATGTCCCCAGTGTCCCCAGTGTCCCCAGTGTCCCCAATGTCCCCAGTGTCCCCACATTGTCCCCAGTGTCCCCAGTGTCCCACCCCTGGCGGTGGCAGAGCCGTTGTCCACAATGTCCCCAATGTCCCCAGTGTCCCCAGTGTCCCCAATGTCCCAGTGTCCCCAGTGTCCCCAATGTCCCCAATATCCCACCCCTGGCGGTGGCAGAGCCGTTGTCCCCAATGTCCCCAATGTCCCCATGTCCCCCAATGTCCCCAGTGTCCCCAGTGTCCCCAATGTCCCCAGTGTCCCCAGTGTCCCCAGTGTCCCCAGTGTCCCCAGTGTCCCCAGTGTCCCACCCCTGGCGGTGGCAGAGCCGTTTCAGGCGCAGTTGGGAGCAGTTCAGCCGCGCCAGCCCGATCAGGATCCCGGCCAGGGCGCCCTGGGGACACACAGGGGACACAGGGGACAGTGTCAGGGGGCAACGGGGACAACGAGGGACACAGGGGACAGTGTCAGGGGGCAATGGGGACAGAGAGGGGACAGTGTCAGGGGGCAATGGGGACACACAGGGACACACAGGGGACAGAGAGGGGACAGTGTCAGGGGGCAATGGGGACACACAGGGGACAGTGTCAGGGGGCAATGGGGACACACAGGGGACAGTGTCAGGGGGCAATGGGGACAATGAGGGACACAGAGGGGACAGTGTCAGGGGGCATGGGGACACACAGGGACACACAGGGGACACACAGGGGACAGAGAGGGGACAGTGTCAGGGGGCAATGGGGACAATGAGGGACACACAGGGGACACAGGGGACACAGGGGACAGTGTCAGGGGGCAACGGGGACACACAGGGGGACAGAGAGGGGACAGTGTCAGGGGGCAACGGGGACAGAGAGGGACACAGGGGACACACAGGGGACAGTGTCGGGGAGCAACGGGGACAGAGAGGGACAGAGTCAGTGGGGCAAGGGGACAGCAGGGGACAGAAGGACAGAAGGGGATGGGGGGGGACAGCGCCACCAGGGCATGGGGACAGGGAGGGACAGCAAGGGGACAGAGAAGGGACACCACAGGGACGGTGGCAGCCGGGGACAGGCACGGGGCCACTGGGGCACAGCGCCGTTGTCACCCCATTGTCACCCCATTGTCACCTGCTCCATGGTGACGCGCTTGCCGCGGTAATCCAGCCAGACGGGGACATCGGCCGTGAAACGGAACTCGCTGGGCACAGGGACGGGGACGGGGACAGCTCAGTCAGCCTGGGGACAGCGTGGGGACATCCCCAGGGACACAGGGACAGCCCGGGGACAGCCCAGTCCCCCCCAGTGCCTCCCAGTGCCTCCCAGTCCCCTCCAGTTTGTCCCAGTTTGTCCCAGTCCCCCCCAGTCCCTCCCAGTCCCCCCCAGTCCCCCCCAATCCCCCCCAGTCCCCCCCAATCCCTCCCAGTATATCCCACTATATCCCAGTCCCTCCCAGTCCCCCCAGTCTGTCCCAGTCCCCCCCAGTCCCTCCCAGTATATCCCACTATATCCCAGTCCCCCCAGTCTGTCCCAGTGTCCCCTCCAGTTTGTCCCAGTCCCTCCCAGTACCCCCCCAGTCCCTCCCAGTATATCCCACTATATCCCAGTTTGTCCCAATCCCCCCCCAGTTTGTCCCAGTCCCCCTAGTCCCCCCCCAGTCCCTCCCAGTATATCCCACTATATCCCAGTCCCTCTCAGTCCCCCCCAGTGCCCCCCAGTGCCCCCAGTGCCCCCCAGTGCCCCAAAGTCCCTCCCAGTGCCCCCCAGTCCCTCCCAGTACCCCCCCAGTGCCCCCCAGTATATCCCACTATATCCCAGTCCCTCCCAGTCCCCCCCAGTCCGTCCCAGTCCCCCCCAGTGCCCCCAGTGCCCCCAGTGCCACCGGAAGTAGATCGGGGGGGTCTCTGTCTCTGTCTCGGGCTCTGGGGGCGGCCCAAAAAACAACACCCCAAACAATTCCCAAAACACCCCAAAACACCCCAAACACCCCTAAAACCCCCCAAACACCCCAAAACCCCCCTTCCCCCAAACACCCCAAAACCCCCCACCCAAAACACCCCAAAACACCCCAAAAACACCCTAAAAACACCCCAAAACACCCCAAAAACCACCCAAAAACACCCCAAAACACCCTAAAAACACCCAAAACACCCCAAAACACCCTAAAACAATTCCAAAACACCCAAAACACCCCAAAACACCCAAAACACCCAAAACACCCCAAAACACCCCAAAACACCCCAAAAACCCCCAAAACACCCTAAAACACCCTAAAACAACCCAAAACACCCCAAAACACCCCAAAACACCCCAAACACCCCAAAACACCCCAAAACACCCCAAAAACCCAAAACACCCCAAACAAAAAACACCCCAAAACAATAATTCCCCAAAAACACCCCAAAACAATTCCCTAAAAACCCTAAAACACCCCAAAACACCCCAAAACAATCCCAAAAACACCCAAAACCACCCCAAAACACCCCAAAACACCCCAAAACACCCCAAAAAAACCCAAAAACACCCCAAAAACACCCCAAAACACCCCAAAACACCCAAAAACACCCCAAAAACACCCCAAAACCACCCAAAACACCCCAAAAACACCCCAAAACACCCAAAAACACCCCAAAACCCCAAAACACCCCCCAAACACCCCAAAACACCCCAAAACACCCCAAAACCACCCCTGAAACAGCCCAAAACCACCCTAAAACAAAACGCCCGCACCCCCCAAAGACCCCCCAAAAACACCCCCAATGCCCCAAAACCCCGTAAAACACCCTAAAAAATAACCCCAAAACGTGCAAAAAACCCCAAAACTGCCCCACCCTCCCAAAACACCCTAAATACCCCAAAACACCCCCCACCCCCCCAAATACCTCCCAAAACACCCCAAAGACCCCCCTGCAACACCCCAAACCCCCCCACCCTCCCAAAAACCCCTCAGAACTTCCCTCAAGGCCCCCCAGACTCCCCCAAAGCCCCCCCGGAGCCCCCCCAGACCCCCATAGACCCCCAAACCTAGGACCCCCCCCAGGACCCCCCCCTCCCCACCTGGTCCATGTGCAGGCACCCCCCAGGGTCCCCAAAGCCCCCCAGACCCCCCCAGACCCCCATGAGGACCCCCAGGACCCCCATAGACCCCCCAAACCTTCCATAGACCCCCCCCCCAAGCCCCCCCAGGACCCCCCAGGACCCCTCCCCACCTGGTCCATGTGCAGGCACAGCGGGGTCAGGGTCACCCAAAGCCCCCCCAGACCCCCCCAAACCCCTCCATGACCCCCCCAAAGCCCCCCCAGGACCCCTCCCCACCTGGTCCATGTGCAGGCGCAGCGGGGTCAGGGTCACCCAAAGTTCCCCAGAGCCCCCCAACCCCTCCCCCCAACCTCCCCCCAAAGCCCCCCAGGACCCCCAAAGCCCCCTCAGAGGTCGATGTGCAGGCGCAGCCCAGGTCAGCGTCACCCTGAGGCAGCACTGGGACCCCCCCCAGGCCCCCCAAACCTGGGGCCCCCAGGACCCCCCAGGGCCTTGAGCCACAGCTGGGGAAATGGGGGGGATCAGAATGGGGAGGGGGTCAGTATGGGGGGGCATGGGGGGGGCAGGACCCGCAGGGCCTTGAGCCACAGCTGGGGGCTCAGAATGGGGGTTGGAAAGGGGAAGGGGGGGGTCAGGTTTAGGGGGGGGGCCACAGGTCGCGGTCGGAGAGGGCAGATTTGGGGGATTTGGGGGATTTGGGGGATTTGGGGGATTTGGGGTCGCACTCAGGGTCCCATTTGGGGTCTCAGATCTGTGGCTGCAGATAACGGGGGTCTCACACACTGGGGGTGTCCCAGATTTAGGATCGTATTTGGGGCCCCAATTTGGGGGTTCCCATTTTGGGGTGTCCCATCCCCGTGCCCCCTTTGGGGTCCCAGATTTGGGCTGCAGATAATGGGGGTCCCACTTTGAGGGTTCCCAGATTTAGGATGGTGCCCCAATGGGGGGGGCTTGGGGTCCCATCCCCGGGTCTGGGGTCCCAGATTTGCCCATTTTGAGGTCCCACTTTTGGGGGTTCCATTACCATGGGGGGCTGTGGGGGCGGTGCAGAGGGTCTGGGGTGTCCCCCCCCGTGCCCATTTTGGGCTGTCCCACCCCAGTGCCCATTTTGGGCTGTCCCATTTTGGGCTGTCCCATTTTGGGGGGGGGTCGGTACCGTGGGGGGCTGCGGGGGCGGGGCCCCGCGGGTCTGGGGTGTCCCCCCCCGTGCCCATTTTGGGCTGTCCCATTTTGGGGGGGTCGGTACCATGGGGGGCTGCGGGGGCGGTGCAGGGGGTCTGGGGTGTCCCCCCCGTGCCCGTTTTGGGCTGTCCCGTATTTGGGCTGTCCCATTTTGGGGGGGTCAGTACCGTGGGGGGCTGCGGGGGCGGTGCAGGGGGTTTGGGGTGTCCCCCCCGTGCCCATTTTGGGCTGTCCCATTTTGGGGTGTCCCATTTTGGGCTGTCCCATTTTGGGGTGTCCCCCCCCGTGCCCATTTTGGGCTGTCCCATTCTGGGGGGGGGTCGGTACCGTGGGGGGCTGTGGGGGCAGTGCAGGGGTTTTGGGGTGTCCTCCCCCGTGCCCATTTTGGGGTGTCCCCCCCCGTGCCCATTTTGGGGTGTCCCATTTTGGGCTGTCCCATATTTGGGGGGGGTCGGTACCATGGGGGGGCTGCGGGGGCGGTGCAGGGGGTTTGGGGTGTTCCCCCCCGTGCCCATTTTGGGGCGTCCCATTTTGGGGGGGTCGGTACCATGGGGGGCTGTGGGGGCGGTGCAGGGGGTCTGGGGTGTCCCCCGTGCCCATTTTGGGCTGTCCCGTTTTGGGCTGTCCCATTCTGGGGGGGTCGGTACCGTGGGGGGCTGCGGGGCCCCTGGTGGTGGGGGTTTGGGGGTGTCCCATTTTTTGGCTGTCCCATATTTGGGTGTCCCCCGTGGGGGTCCCATTTTGGGCTGTCCCATTTTGGGGTCCCATTCTGGGGGCTCGTGGGGGCTGGGGGGGGGCCCCGCGGGGGTGGCGGCTCAGGAACGGGGGGGCGCCGCCCCCCCCCAGGCGGTCGCGCAGCTCCAGCTCCGGCACCAGCAGCACCAGGCGCGACGTGGGGGCCTCGCCCGGGCCCAGGACCCCCCCGCCTGGCCCCCGGGCTCGGCCAGGTACGACTCGTGCTGCAGGCACACCTGGGACGGGGGAACGGGGGGCAATGGGCGCCCGGCACCCCGAAACGGGCCCCAAAATCCACCCGGCACCCCGAAACGGGCCCCAAAATCCACCCCGCGCCCCAAAACAGCCCCCCAAAATCATCCCCAAAACAGCCCCCCAAAATCCACCCTGGGCCCCCCCAAAATCGTCCCCAAAACAGCCCCCCAAAATCATCCCCAAAACAGCCCCCCAAAATCATCCCCAAAACACCCCCCCAAAATCGTCCCCAAAACAGCCCCCCAAAATCCACCCCGCACCCTGAAATGAGCCCCCAAAATCGTCCCCCAAAACAGCCCCCCAAAATCCACCCTGCACCCCGAAACGGGCCCCAAAATCCACCCCAAAACAGCCCCCCAAAATCGTCCCCAAAACAGCCCCCCAAAATCATCCCCAAAACAGCCCCCAAAATCCACCCCTGCACCTAAAATGGGCCCCCAAAATCATCCCCAAAACCAGCCCCCCAAAATCCAAATTCCACCCCAAAAGAGCCCCCTCCCCACCCACCACCCCAAATGGACCCCCAAAGAGCCCCCCTTGCCCCAAACCTGCCCAGGTACCCCCCATGTCTCAGCTTGCCCAAATTCCCAGGTGCCCCCCATGTCTCACCTTGCCCAGAGCCCCCCAGGGCTCCCAGTGCTCACCTTGCCCAGGTACAGCCCCAGGTGCCCCCCCATGTCTCACCTTGCCCAGGTACAGCCCCAGGTGCCCCCCCATGTCTCACCTTGCCCAGGTACAGCCCCAGGTGCCCCCCAGTGCTCACCTTGCCCAGGTACAGCCCCCCCATGTCTCACCTTGCCCAGGTACAGCTCCATCAGCTGCTCCTGGACCCTCCCAGGGCCTCCCGGCAGCGCCACCGTGGGGGGGCGGGGCCTGAACGGCGGGGGCGGGGCCTGAAGGGGGCGGAGTCAGTGCAGACACACCCACAGTCCCTCCCAGCCACACCCATCAGCCCCACCCCTGTGTCATGGGGGTGTGTCCATCCAACAGCCACGCCCACTCAAGCTCCTCCCTGGTCTGGGGGCGTGTCCTGAAAAACGACTACGCCCATCTCTGCCCCACCCATGGGTGTGTCCCAGCATGGGGTGTGTCTCCTGCCCCACCCATGGGTGTGTCCCCCAGCCCCGCCCATGGGTGTGTCCCCAGCCCCGCCCATGGGTGTGTCCCCAAGAGTCCCACCCACAGGTGTGTCCCCCAGCCCCGCCCATGGGTGTCCCCCCCAGCCCCGCCCTTGGGCGTGTCCCACCTGTCGGGGGCGTGGCCGCCGCCGAAGTCCCGCCCCCCGTGCAGGGCCCAGGTGAGGCTGAGGTCGCGCAGCAGCAGGCGGGAGCGGGGGGGGGGCAGCCCCGGGGGGGGGCGCAGCCGGTCCCGCCCCCCCCGCGGGACCCCGAAATGGCCGGGGATGACCCGGAGGGGCCCGGGGGACAGCCAGCGGATCCGGGGCGCGACCTGGGGACACGGACACCCCAGTGTCACCTGGGGACACCCGGTGTCACCTGGGGACAGCCCAGTGTCACCTGGGGACACCCCAGTGTCACCTGGGGACAGCCCAATGTCACCTGGGGACAGCCCGATGTCACCTCAATGTCACCTACAGACACCCCAATGTCACCTGGGGACACCTCGGTGTCACCTCAGTGTCACCTACAGACACCCCAACGTCACCTGGGGACACCTCAGTGTCACCAAGGTCACCTCGGAACCCACCCAGTGTCACCTACATACACCCCAGTGTCACCTACAGACATCCCAATGTCACCTGGGGACACCTCAGCGTCACCAAGGTGACCTCAGAACCCACCCAGTGTCACCTGGGGACACCCCAGTGTCACCTACAGACACCCCAATGTCACCTGGGGACACGGACACCCCAATGTCACCTGGGGACACCTTGGTGTCACCTCAATGTCACCTACAGACACCCCGGTGTCACCTGGGGACACCTCAGCGTCACCTACAGACATCCCAATGTCACCCCAGTGCCACCCGGGGGACAGCCAGCGGATACGGGGCGTGACCTGGGGATGGGGACAGACAGGTGACACCTTAATGCCACCTGGGGACACCCCAGTGTCACCCCAGTGTCACCCCAGTGTCACCCACAAACACCCCAGAGCCCCCATTGCCCCCATTGCCCCATTGGGGACGATCCACCACGGGTCACCTGGGCCCCCAATGTCACCTGGGGACACCCCAATGAACCCTCAGGCTCCCCATGCCCTACAGACATCCCAATGTCACCCCAGTGGGGCTCAATCACCCACAGACCGCCCCAACGGCACCTCAGGGGGGCCCCAATGTCACCCCCCCCACCCGGGGAACAGGTAGGGACACGGGGGGCCTGGGGATGGGGACAGGGTGACACCTGGGGCCACCTGGGGAGGGGTTAGACCCACCCCAGACCCAAAATAACCCAAAGAACCCCCCAGACCCAAAATAACCCCCCAGACCCAAAATAACCAAAATAACCCCCAGACCCAAAATAACCCCCCAGACCCAAAATAACCCCCCCCCCGACACCCAAAATAACACCCCAGACCCAAAATATCCAAAATACCCATCCCCCGGACCCAAAATAACCCCCCCCCAGACCCAAAATAACCCCCCAGACCCAAAATAACCCCCCCCCCCCCAGACCCAAAATAACCCCCCAGAACCAAAAACCCCCCCAGACCCAAAATAACCAAAATAACCCCCCTGGGAACCAAAATAAACCCCCGGAACCAAAATAACCCCCCCAAACCCCCAAATAACCAAAATAACCCCCCCAGACCCAAAATAACCAAAATAACCCCCAGACCCAAAATAACCCCCGGACCCAAAATAACCCCCCAGACCCAAAATAACCCCCAGACCCAAAATAACCAAAATAACCCCCCCAGACCCAAAATAACCCCCAGACCCAAAATATAACCCCCCCAGACCCAAAATAACCCCCCCGGACCCCAAAATAACCCCAAAATAACCCCCCAGGTCCAAAATAACCCCCAGACCCAAAATAACCAAAATAACCCCCCAGACCCCAAAATAACCCCCCAGACCCAAAATAACCAAAATAACCCCCAGAACCAAAATTAACCCCCGACCCCAAAATAACCCCCAGACCCAAAATATCCCCCCAGACCCCAAATAACCCCCCGGACCCAAAATAACCCCCCCATAACCCCCTGGACCCAAAAATAACCCCCAGACCCAAAATAACCAAAATAACCCCCCAGACCCAAAATAACCTGCTGGTTGACCCCCGGACCCAAAATAACCAAAATAACCCCCCAGACCCAAAATAAACCCCCTGGAACCAAAATAACCAGTTGCCCCCGGACCCCAGAAATGCCCCCCCCCCCAAAATAACCCCCAGACCCTTTGGACCCCCGGCCCCCAGAGATTTCCCCCCCTACCCCCCCACCCCCAGACCCAAAATAACCAAAATCGCCCCTTCCCCATCCAAAATAGCCCCCCACCCCCAAATTTACCCCCCCACCCCCAAATTTACCCCCCGGAACCAAAATATCCAAAATAACCCCCCAGACCCAAAATAACCAAAATAACCCCCGGACCCTCCATCCCCAAAATAACCCCCAGACCCCAAAATAACCAAAATAACCCCAACCCACATTTTTTACCCCCCCACCCCATTTTTGCCCCCACCCCAATAACTCCACTCCCCCAGACCCCAAAATAACCAAAATCGCCCCTCCTGGACCCAAAATAACCCCCCTCCATTTTACCAAAATATCCCCAACCCCCACCCCAAAATTTGCCCCCCACCCCCAAAATTTCCCCCCGGACCCAAAATATCCCCACCCCATTCTTACCCCCCCCTCCCCAGTTTCCCCCAAATAACCCCCGGGGGCAAGATATCCCCCCCTCTCCGGGGCCGGGGCCGTTCCTGGGGTCCCAAGGGGGGTCAGGGGGCAGGGGGTCCCCAGGTCCTGCAGCAGCCGATGGGGCGGCGGGGGCTGGGCACAGGGGGCCCCCCCATGGCCGGGGCCCCAGAGCCCCAGGGGGGCCCAGGGTCCCATTTTACCCCCGGACCCTTTTTGCCAAACCCCCCCTGAGCCCCTTACCCCCCACCCCCTTTTACCCCCAAATCCCTGAACCCCCCCCACCCCCAACCTTCCTGAACCCCCCACCCCCAGTTTTACCCCCAGCCCCAGCAGCTCCCCCACCCCCCTCCCCCCCCCCCCACCCCATTTTACCCCCCCCCCATTTTACCCCCCCCTCCCGGTTTCCCCCTCAGCTCCAGGAAATTTACGTCCAGAACGGAGACAAATTTTTACTCCTCCCCACAGTGATTTTTACCCCCCCCATTTCCCCAATTCCCATTTTACCCCCCATTTTTTACCCCAGTTTCCCCCATTTTTTACCCCCCACCCCCATTTTTACCCCCCCCCCCATTTTTGCCCCCCCCAGTTTTACCCCCCATTCCCATTTTTACCCCCCCCCCAGTTTTTACCCCAGTGCCATCACCGTTTTTTCCCCCCATCCCCATTTTTGCCCCCCAGCCCCATTTTTGGGCTCCATTTTTGCCCCAACCCACATTTTACCCCCACCCCCATTTTTGCCCCCCACCCCATTTTTACCCCCAGTGTTTTTACCCCCCCCCCCCCATTTTTGCCCCCCATTCCGGTTCCCATTTTGGGGTCCCCCCCAGTTTCCCCACCTGCTTCCCCGGGTTCCCATTTCCTGGGTCCCATTTTGGGGTCCCATTTTGGGGTCCCCGTTTCCCGGGGTCCCATTTTGGGGTTCCCAGTTTGGGGGTCCCCGTTTTGGGGTCCCACTTGGGGGTCCCATTTTGGGGGTCCCGTTTTGGGGGTTCCCATTTTGGGGTCCCATTTTGGGGTCCCATTTTGGGGTCCCCTTTGGGGGTCCCGTTTTGGGGGGGTCCCATTTTGGGGTCCCCAGTTTGGGGGTCCCATTTTGGGGGTCCCATTTTGGGGGTCCCATTTTGGGGTCCCGTTTTGGGGGTCCCATTTTGGGGTTCCCATTTTGGGGTCCCGTTTTGGGGGTTCCCATTTTGGGGGTTCCCATTTTGGGGTTCCCATTTTGGGGTCCCCCCCCCCCATCCCCATTTTGGGGGTTCCCATTTGGGGTCCTTTTGGGGTCCCGGGGGTCCCATTTGGGGTTCCCATTTTGGGGTCCCGTTTCAGGGGTCCCATTTTGGGGTCCCAGTTTGGGGGGTCCCCGTTTTGGGGTCCCACCAGTGGGGTCCCATTTTGGGGCTCCCATTTTGGGGGTCCCTTTTGGGGTCCCCAGGGGTTTTTGGGGGTTCCCATTTTGGGGTTCCCATTTTGGGGTCCCGTTTCAGGGGTCCCATTTTGGGGTCCCAGTTTGGGGGTCCCATTTCGGGGGTCCCGTTTTGGGGTCCCATTTTGGGGTCCCATTTCGAGGTTCCCATTTGGGGTCCCATTTGGGGTCCCGTTTCGGGGGTTCCCATTTTGGGGTCCCGTTTTGGGGGTTCCCATTTTGGGGGTTCCCATTTAGGGTCCCGTTTCGGGGGTCCCGTTTTGGGGTCCCCGTTTTGGGGGTCCCATTTGGGGTCCCGTTTTGGGGTCCCATTTTGGGGTCCCATTTCGGGTTCCTATTTGGGGGTCCCGTTTCGGGGGTCCCATTTTGGGGTCCCGTTTTGGGGGTCCCATTTTGGGGTCCCATTTCGGGGGTTCCCATTTCGGGGGTCCCGTTTCGGGGGTCCCATTTTGAGGTTCCCATTTTGGGGTCCCGTTTTGGGGTCCCCTTTTCGGGGGTCCCGTTTTGGGGTTCCCATTTTGGGGTCCCGTTTTGGGGTCCCGTTTCGGGGTTCCCATTTCGGGGGTCCCGTTTTGGGGTCCCGTTTCGGGGGTCCCGTTTTGGGGTCCCATTTTGGGGTCCCGTTTTGGGGGTTCCCATTTGGGGTCCCATTTTGGGGTCCTCCCATTTTTGGGGTCCTGTTTTGGGGTCCCCCATTTTGGGTTCCCATTTGGGGTCCCCCTTTGGGGTCCCCATTTTTCCCATTTTGGGGTCCCATTTTGGGGGTTCCCGTTTCGGGGGTCCCGTTTGGGGTCCCGTTTCGGGGGTTCCCATTTTGGGGTCCCGTTTTGGGGTCCCGTTTCAGGGGTCCCATTTTGGGGGTCCCGTTTTGGGGTCCCCCCCATTGGGGTCCCCATTTGGGGTCCCATTTTTGGGGTCCCCCTTTAGGTTCCTGCTTGGGGTCCTGTTTTGGGGTCCCATTTCCTTTGGGTCCCATTTGGGGTCCCATTTTGGGGTCCCATTTTGGGGTCCCATTTTGGGTCCTGGGTCCCGTTTCGGGGGTCCCATTTTGGGGTCCCATTTTGGGGTCCCATTTCGGGGTCCCATTTTGGGGTCCCGTTTCGGGGGTCCCGTTTTGGGGTCCCATTTTGGGGTTCCCATTTTGGGATCCCATTTTGGGGTCCCGTTTCGGGGGTCCCGTTTCGGGGTTCCCATTTTGGGGTTCCCATTTTGGGGTCCCATTTTGGGGTCCCGTTTTGGGGTCCCGTTTTGGGGTCCCATTTTGGGGGTCCCGTTTTGGGGTTCCCATTTGGGGTTCCCATTTTGGGGTCCCGTTTCGGGGGTCCCGTTTTGGGGTTCCATTTTGGGGTCCCCCTTTGGGTCCCCAAAATTTGGGGTCCCTGTTTTACCCTGCAGGTCCAGCCCCCCAAAGCCTCGCTCAGGAACACGGAGCCGTCATCCACCAACAGCCTGGGGGGGCACGGGGGGGTCAAATCCCCTCCGGACCCCCCAAAAAACCCAAAATAACCCAAACATCCTTCCAGACCCCCCCAAAAAACCCAGAATAACCCAAACACCCTTCCAGACCCCCCCAAAAAACCCAGAATAACCCAAACACCCTTCCAGACCCCCCAAAAAACCCAAAATAACCCAAACACCCTCCGACCCCCAAAACCCAAAATAACCCAAACACCCTCCAGACCCCCCAAAAAACCCAAAATAACCCAAACACCCCTCCGGACCCCCCAAAACCCAAAATAACCCAAACACCCTCCGGACCCCCCCAAAAAACCCAGAATAACCCAAACACCCCTCCAGACCCCCCCAAAAACCCAAAATCCTGCCGGACACCCAAAAACACCCCAAAATAACCCAAACACCCTTCCAGACCCCAAAAATACCCCAAATCCCCTCCGGACCCCCCAAAAAACCCAAAATAACCCAAACACCCTTCCAGACACCCCAAAAAACCCAAAATAACCCAAACACCCTTCCAAACCCCAAAATAACCCCAAATCCTTCCAGACCCCCAAAAAATAACCCAAACACCCCTCAGACACCCCAAAACCCAAAATAACCCAAACACCCTTCCAGACCCCCCAAAACCCCAAAATCCCCCCAGAACCCCAAAAAAAACCCCCATAACCAAACACCCCCCAGACCCCCCCAAACCCCCAAAACACCCCAAAAAAAAACCAAGAAAAAACCAGACTCCCAAAACCCCTGGGAGCCCCAAAAAAAAACCCCCCAAAAACACACTAAAAAAAAACCAAAACCCGCTGCAAACCCCAAAAATCCCCAAAATCCCCCCCCCCAACCCCAAAAAAACCCTAAAAAAACCAAACACCCCACAAAAAACCCCCCCCCACACTCCCGAAAAATCCCCAAAACCCTCCCCAGACTCCCAAAACTACCGGGTCACCCCCAAAACCAAAACCCAAAACCCAAAAACCTGGGGAACCCAAAAACCCCAAACCCCAAACCCCCAACCCCCCAAACCCCCAAAATGGGGCCCCTGACCCCTCCCAAACACCCAAAATGGGGTGAGACCCCTCCCAAAACACCCAAAATGGGGTCTCGACCCCTCCCAAAACACCGACATTGGGTGAGACCCTCCCCAAATACCGACAAAATTGGGGTGAGACCCTCCCAAATACCCCAAAATGGGTGAGACCCTCCCCAAACACCCCACAATGGGGTGAGACCCTCCCAAAACACCCCAAAACGGGGTGAGACCCCTCCCAAAACACCCCCAAATGGGGTGAGACCCTCCCAAACACCCCAAAATGGGGTGAGACCCCTCCCCAAACACCCCAAAATGGGGTGAGACCCCTCCCCAAATACCCAAATTGGGGTGAGACCCCTCCCCAAACACCCCAAAATGGGGTGAGACCCTCCCAAAACACCCAGAATGGGGTGAGACCCCTCCCCAAATACCGACATTGGGGTGAGACCCCTCCCCAAAACACCCAAAATGGGGTGAGACCCCTCCCCAAAACACCCCAGAATGGGGTGAGACCCCTCCCCAAACACCCACAATGGGGTGAGACCCCTCCCAAAACACCCAAAATGGGGTGAGACCCCTCCCAAAACACCCCAAAATGGGGTGAGACCCCTCCCCAAACACCCCAAAATGGGGTGAGACCCCTCCCCAAACACCCCAAAATGGGGTGAGACCCCTCCCAAAACACCCCAAAATGGGGTGAGACCCCTCCCCAAACCCCCAAAATGGGGTGAGACCCCTCCCCAAACACCCCCAAAATGGGGTGAGACCCCTCCCAAACACCCAAAATTGGGTGAGACCCCTCCCCAAAACACCCCAAAATGGGGTGAGACCCCTCCCCAAACACCCAGAACGGGGTGAGACCCCCCCAAACACCCCACAATGGGGTGAGACCCCTCCCCAAAACACCCCCAAATTGGGGTGAGACCCCTCCCCAAACACCCCCAAATGGGGTGAGACCCCTCCCAAACACCCAAAATGGGGTGAGACCCCCCCCCAAACACCCCCAAATGGGGTGAGACCCCTCCCCAAACCCCCCAAAATGGGGTGAGACCCCTCCCAAACACCCCCCCAATTTTGGGGAGACCCCTCCCAAACCCCCCATTTTGGGGTGAGACCCCCCCCAAATACCCCCATTGGGGTGAGACCCCCCCATTTTGGGGTGGATCCTCCCCACCCACATTTTTGGGAGACCCCCCCAAAACATCCCCCCGTTTCTAGGATCCCCCCCCAAACATTCCCCTGCATTTTGAGACCCCTCCCAAACACCCAAAATGGGGTGAGACCCCCCCCAAACACCCCAAATTTTGGGGATCCCAAACACCCCAAAATTGGGATCCCCCCCCCCCAACACACCCCAAAATTTTGGGATCCCCCTCCCAAACACCCCCCCTTTTGGGGTGAGACCCCCATTTTTGGATCCCCCACATTTTTGGGAGACCCCCCAAAATCACCCCAAAATTTTGGGATGCCCCCCAAACACCCAGAACGGGGTGAGACCCTCCCAAATCCCCATTTTGGGGTGAGACCCCTCCCAAAATCCCCCAAAATTGGGGTGAGACCCCTTTTTGGGGTCCCCCCAAATTTTGGGAGACCCCGTTTTGGGATCCCCCAAATTTTGGGAGACCTCCCAAACCCCCCCAATGTTTTGAGACCCCCCCAAACCCCACATTTTTGGAGCCCCCCCCAAACATCCCCCGTTTTGGGGTGCCCCCCTCCCAAACACCCAGAATGGGGTGATGCCCCCCCCCCCCCCACATCAGGACCCCATTTTGGGGTCACCCCCGCCGTGTAATCCCCAAAACCGGGGTGACGCCTCCAGGGCCAGGACCCCCCTGGGGGGGGCAAGGGTTTCAGGTCACCCCCAAAAATGGGGAAAACCCCAAAACCCCAAAGAAACGATTCTGGGGTCCCCCAGAAACGAAAACTCAGGAAAATACCCCAAACCAGCTTGGGCCAGCAGGGCCAGCAGCTGGGGAGGGGGCAAAGCGTGAGCCCAGAACCCCAAAAATGAGAAAAACCCAAAAAAAACCCCAAGAAACGAGAAAAACCCCCAAAAAACCCCAAGAAACGAGAAAAACCCCCAAAAAACCCCAAGAAACGAGAAAAACCCCCCAAAAAAACCCCAAGAAACGAGAAAAACCCAAAAAAACCCCCAAGAAACGAGAAAACTCCAGGAAAATACCCCAAAACCAGCTCATCCTCCAGGGCCAGCAGGGCCAGCAGCTGGGGAGGGGGCAAAGGGTGAGCCCACAACCCCAAAAATGAGAAAAACCCAAAAAAAAACCCCCAAGAAATGAGAAAAACCCAAAAAAAACCCCCCAAGAAACGAGAAAAACCCAAAAAAAACCCCAAGAAATGAGAAAAACCCAAAAAAAAACCCCCAAAAATGAGAAAACTCCAGGAAAATACCCCAAAACCAGCTCATCCTCCAGGGCCAGCAGCTGGGAAAGGGGCAAAGGGTGAGCCCAGAACCCCAAAAAACAGGAAACCCCGAGAAAAACCCAGAAAAAAACCAAAAAAACAGGAAACTCTGGGAAAAAAAACTAAAAATGAGAAAAACCCAAAAAAAACCCCAAGAAACGAGAAAACTCCAGGAAAATACCCCAAAACCGGCTCATCCTCCAGGGCCAGCAGTTGGGAAAGGGGCAAAGGGTGAGCCCAGAACCCCAAAGTGAGAAAATCCCAGGGGAAAATAAAAAACAGAAATGAAAAAACCCCAGAAAAATACCCTGAAAATGAGAAAACCCCGAAATGAGAAAAACTAGGGAAAAAAACCCCAAAATTAGAAAACCCCAAGAAAAACACTCCCAAAATGAGAAAAACTCACACACAAAAAAAGCAAAAAATAAAAGCAAAACAAACAAAGAAAAAAAACCACCAAAAATGAGAAAACCCCCAAAATGGGAAAACCCCAAGAAAAACCCCAGAAATGAGAAAACTCCATTAAAAAAACCAAAAACGAGAAAACCCAAAAAAACCCACAAAACCATCAAACCCCCCAAGAGAAACCCAACCCCCGGGAAACCCCCAAAAAAACCCCAATAACGGGAACGAGCGAAACAGCCCCAAAAATTGGACCTCGGAAACAAGAACCCCAAAACCAGAAACCCCCAAAACAGCCCCAAAAACGAGAACCCCAAAAACGAGAACCCCAAACCTGGGACCCCCAAACCTGGGACCCCAAACCTGGGACCCCAAACCCGGGACCCCCAAACCCGGGACCCCAAACCCGGGACCCCCAAACCCGGGACCCCCAAACCTGGGACCCCCAAACCCGGGACCCCAAACCCGGGACCCCCAAACCCGGGACCCCCAAACCCGGGACCCCAAACCTGGGACCCCCAAACCTGGGACCCCCAAACCCGGGACCCCCAAACTCGGGACCCCAAACCCGGGACCCCCAACCTGGGACCCCCAAACCCGGGACCCCAAACCTGGGACCCCAAACCCGGGACCCCCAAACCCGGGACCCCCAAACCCGGGACCCCCAAACCTGGGACCCCAAACTCGGGACCCCCAAACCCGGGGACCCCAAACCTGGGACCCCAAAACCCGGGACCCCAAACCTCAGGACCCCAAACCCAGGACCCCAAACCCAGGACCCCAAACCTGGGACCCCAAATCTGGGACCCCAAACCCGGGACCCCCAAACCCGGGACCCCCAAACCGGGACCCCAAACCCAGGACCCCCAAAACCCAGGGACCCCAAACCCAGGACCCC
This sequence comes from Emberiza elegans, assembly GCA_024865655.1. Classification (NCBI taxonomy): domain Eukaryota; kingdom Metazoa; phylum Chordata; class Aves; order Passeriformes; family Fringillidae; genus Emberiza; species Emberiza elegans. The sequence continues at coordinate 2,505,168 of JALJVW010003074.1, read as the reverse complement.
AAACCCAGGACCCCAAACCCCAGGACCCCCAAACCCGGGACCCCCAAACCCGGGGACCCCAAACCTGGGACCCCAAACTCAGGACCCCCCAAACCCCCCCAAAACCTGGGACCCCAAACCCGGGACCCCCAAACCCGGGACCCCCAAATCTGGGACCCCAAACCCGGGACCCCCAAACCCGGGGACCCCAAACCCGGGACCCCCAAACCCGGGACCCCAAACCCGGGACCCCAAACCCGGGACCCCAAACCCGGGACCCCAAACTCGGGACCCCCAAACCCGGGACCCCAAACCCGGGACCCCCAAACCCGGGGCCCCCAAACCCGGGACCCCCAAATCTGGGACCCCAAACCCGGGACCCCCAAACCCGGGACCCCAAACCCCGGGACCCCAAACCCGGGACCCCAAACCCGGGACCCCCAAACCCGGGACCCCAAACCCGGGACCCCAAACTCGGGACCCCCAAACCCGGGACCCCAAACCTGGACCCCCCAAACCCGGGACCCCCAGCCCCCCCCGATTTGGGCCCCCCCCTCACCTGTTGGTACCAGGGGGTCCCGGGGGGGTCGGGCCGGTGTTTCAGCATCAGCCCCTCCAGGGCCAGCGCCACCTCCAGCTCCTGGGGACATTGGGGGGACATTGGGGGGACATTGGGGGGGCACGGAGGTGTCACACCGCCCCCAGGGTCCCCAATGTCCCCCCGCTGTCCCCATCCCTGTCCCCCCCCTGTCCCCATGTCCATCCCCTTGTCTGTCCCCAGAGTCCCGCTCATGTCCCCCCTGTCCCTCTGTGTCCCCCTGTCCCCATCCCTGTCCCTGTCCCCGTGTCCCCCCCCGTGTCCATCCCCGTGTCCCCTCTGTCTGTCCCCAATCCCCCGTGTCCCACCTGTCCCCATGCCCAGTCCCCCTGTGGCCCCCCTGTCCCTCTGTGTCCCCAATCCCTGTCCCCATCCCTGTCCCTCTGTGTCCCCCTGTCCCCCTGTCCCCATCCCTGTCCCTGTCCCCGTGTCCCCCCCCATGTCCATCCCCGTGTCTGTCCCCATGTCTGTCCCCGTGTCCCCCCCCGTGTCCCACCCCGGTGTCACCCCGCGGGCTCAGGGTCCCGCTCGTGGCCCCCCTGTCCCTCTGTGTCCCCGTGTCCCCCTATCCCCATCCCTGTCCCTGCTGTCCCCACGTCTGTCCCCAATCCCTGTCCCTGCTGTCCCCATGCCTGTCCCCATGTCCATGGTCCCCCGTCCCTCTGTGTCCCCGTGTCCCCCTATCCCCATCCCTGTCCCCCCCTGTCCCATGTCTGTCCCCCCCCTGTCCCAGGGTCCCCATGTCTGTCCCCATCCCCTGTCCCCGTGTCTGTCCCCATGTCCCCATCCCTGTTCCCCTGTCCCACCCCTGATCCCCATCCCTGTCCCTACTGTCCCCGTGTCTGTCCCCATCCCTGTCCCTCTGTCTGTCCCCGTGTCTGTCCCCAATCCCTGTCCCCATCCCTGTCCCTGTCCCCATGTGTGTCCCCGTGTCCCCCCCCGTGTCCCACCTTGGTGTCGCCCCGCGGGCTCAGGGTCCCTCTGTGTCCCCCTGTCCCAAATCCCTGTCCCTGCTGTCCCCATGTCTGTCCCCATCCCTGTCCCCGTGTCTGTCCCCATGTCCCCCCCCATCCCTGTCCCCGTGTCTGTCCCCGTGTCCCCCCCCCCGTGTCCCACCTTGGTGTCGCCCCGCGGGCTCAGGGTCCCGCCATGGCCCCCCTGTCCCTCTGTGTCCCCGTGTCCCCCTGTCCCCATCCCTGTCCCTGTCCCCATGCCCGTCCCCGTCCCCCCCCCCTGTCCCACACCTGGCCCTGGGAGGGCTCAGGTCCCCGGGCATGGCCCCCAAATGTCCCTCTGTGTCCCCCTGTCCCCAATCCCCCCCTGCCAGGGACCCACGTCTGTCCCCCAAAAACCTGTCCCCCCTGTCCCCATGTCCCCCCGTGTCCCCCCCACCCTCCCAAATTCTGTCCCCATGTCTGTCCCCATGTCCCCCCCCCATTTTTGACACCTTCTCCCTCTCCCCCCACCCAGCCCCTTTGTGTCCCCCCTTTGGGGCCCTGTCCCTGTCCCCATGTTGGGTCCCCGTGTCCCCCCCCCCCATTTGTCGCCCCATGGGTTTTGGGTCCCACCCATGGCCCCTTGTCCCTCTGTGTCCCCTGTCCCCAATCCCTGTCCCCCTGTCCCCAATTTTGGGGTGGTTTTGGGTGTTTGTCCCTGTTTTTCTGGTGTCCATTTGGGTGTCTGTCCCCATCCCTGTCCCCTGTTCCCCCCTTGTCCCACCTTTTTTTCGTGTCCCCCATTTTTTCAGGGTCCCCCAGCGCCATCATCCAGGGGGGGGTTTGGGGGGGTTTTGAGCTGGGCACGGGTGGGGAGTTTTGGGGTTTTTGCACCCTTTCCCCAAAAAGGAAGGGGACATGGTTTGGGGTCATTTTTGGGGCACGAGTTTCCCAGAACCAGGGGTTTTGGGTGTTTGGGACCCTCCCAAAATCAGGGACCCCTTTTTTTGGGACCCCTCCCCAAAGGGGCCCCCTCCCCCATTTTTGACACCTTCTCCTCTCCCTCCCCCACCACGGTTTGGGCTATTTTGGGGCCCCTCCCATTTTGGGGTCCCGTTTGCCCCCCCCCATTTTTGGGCGGTTTTTGGGCAGTTTTGGGGGCCGTTTGCAGTACCGTGCCCCCCTCCCCCATTTTTGGGGTCATTTTTGGGGTGGTTTTGGGTGTTTCGCGGCTGTTTATGGGGTGGTTTTGGGTGGTTTTGAGGTTTTTCTGGGTGGTTTTAGGGTGGTTTTGGGTGTTTTTCAACCATTTTCGGGGTACCGTGCCCCCCCGGTTTTTGGGGTCATTTTTGGGGTGTTTCTGGGGTATTTTTGGGTGGTTTTGGGCCATTTTTGGGTGGTTTTGGGGCCATTTTCTGGGCACCGTGCAGCCCCCCCCTCCGCCATCTTTGGGGTCATTTTCGGGGTGGTTTTGGGCTATTTTTGGGGTGTTTTGGGCCGTTTTGGGGTGTTTTGGGGTGGTTTTGGGTGGTTTTGGGCCATTTTTGGGGTGTTTTGGGGCGTTTTGGGGCCATTTTTGGGGTGTTTTGGGGTATTTTTGGGCCATTTTTGGGGTGTTTTGGGGCCATTTTGGGGTGTTTTGGGGTGTTTGGGGGTGTTTTGGGGTGTTTGGGGCCATTTTTGGGGTATTTTGGAGTGTTTGGGGCCATTTTTGGGGTGTTTTGGGGCGTTTTGGGGCCATTTTGGGGGGTTTTGGGCCGTTTTTGGGGTGTTTTGGGGTGTTTGGGGCCGTTTTGGGGTGTTTGGGGCCGTTTTTGGGGTGTTTTGGGGTGTTTGGGGCGGTTTTTGGGGCCATTTTTGGGGTGTTTTGGGGGTTTTGGGCCGTTTCCGGGGTACCGTGCAGCAGGCGCAGGCTCCGGGCGTCGGCGCAGGCCCGGGACAGCCCCCGCACCCCCCCCGGGCGGGGGAGGACACAGAGCCGCCCCTCCCCCAGCTCCAGCTCCAGCCGCGAGCCCGGGAGCCCCCCCTGGGGGGGAGACCCCAAAATCAGGGTCAGATACCGCCCCTCCCCCCGGGGACACCCCTGGGGGGGAGACCCCAAAATCAGCGTCACACAATGACCCCTCCCCCCCCCGGGGACACCCCAAAATCGGCGTCACACACTGACCCCTCCCCCCTGGGGGGGAGACCCCAAAACCGGCGTCGCACATTGACCCCTCCCCCCGGGGACACCCCCCTGGGGGGGAGACCCCAAAATCAGCGTCAGATACGACCCCTCCCCCCGGGGAACCCCAAAATCAGGGTCAGATACAGCCCCTCCCCCCTGGGGGGGAGACCCCAAAATCAGCGTCACACACTGACCCCTCCCCCCTGGGACACCCCAAAATCAGCGTCACACACTGACCCCTCCCCCCGGGAGCCCCCCCTGGGGGGGACACCCCAAATCCGTGTGACGCCCCCTGCCCCTCCCCCACAGGCCAGGACCCCCTGGGGACACCCCGAGGTCACCCAAAGGGACACGGGACAAACCTGGGATGACACGGGGTGACACCAGGGTGACACCAGGGGGGGACAGCAGGGGACCCCCGGGACACAGGGTGACAATACAGGACCCAGGGTGACAGTTGGGGACACAGGGTGACCCAGGGTGACAATACAGGACCCAGGGTGACGGTTGGGGACACAGGGTGACAATAAATGACCCTCCTCACCTCGGGGACACTCAGCAGTGACACAGGGTGACCCAGGGTGACAATACAGGACCCAGGGTGACAGTTGGGGACACAGGGTGACCCAGGGTGACAATACAGGACCCAGGGTGACAGTTGGGGACACAGGGTGACCCAGGGTGACAGTTGGGGACACAGGGTGACCCAGGGTGACAATACAGGACACAGGGTGACGGTTGGGGACACAGGGTGACAATAAGGGACAAGGACCCCCCCTCACCTCGGGGGGACACTCGGCGGTGACACAGGGTGACAATACAGGACCCAGGGTGACGGTTGGGGACCCAAGGTGACCCTGGGGACACCTGACACCCTGGGGACACAGGGGACAATAAGGGACACAGGACCCCCCACCCACCTCGGGGGACACCTGGGGACACTCAAGGGACAATCAGGGGATACCTGGGGACACCCTGGGGACACCAGGGGACAGCCAGGTGACACCTTAGGGACTGGGGGCCGCAGGGGTCCCCTGATGTCCCTTGGGTCCTCCCAGGGGGGACACCCAGGGGACACTCAGGGGACACCTGGAGGCACCTGGGGACACCTCGTCCTCCTCATCATCATCACTCATCCTCAGGGGAGTCTGGGGGGGGACACCTGGGGACACCCAGAGCCACGGGGACACCTGGGGACACTCAAGGGACACTCAGGGGACACCTGGGGACACCTGGGGACACCCAGGATTTGGGGGGGTCTCACCTGTGCCCAGCCCGGACCTGCAGGGCCTGAAGGGGGCGGGGCCTTCCGAATGGGTGGAGTCCTCCAGAGGGGTGGAGTCCTCATAGGGGGCGTGGTCTCCGCAGGGGGCGGGGCCTGCCGAGGGGGCGGGGCCGGCCGGCTCCCAGAGCAGGAGGTCGTTGTTGATCCTGGGGGGGTCGGGGGGGGGGGGTCAGGGGGGTTCCTCCCCCCCCACTCAGGAGCCCCCCAGGTGTGCCCCCCCCCCACCTGTGGGTGCTCAGGAGCCCCCCAGGTGTGCCCGGGGTTTGGGGCACCCCAGGATTTGGGGTTTGTCCCCAAATTTTGGGGTTTGTCCCCAGGTTTTTGGGATCCCCTCGGGGTTTGTGGCCCCCTCTGGTCGGGGCGCCGCCTCACCTGGTTATCCCCTCACCTGTTGTCCCCTCCCCCGTACCCCCACCTGTCCCTCCCCTTGTCCCCTCACCTGTCCCCACCTGTCCCCTGCGTTCCCCCTCACCTGTTCCTTTTCCCCTCACCTGTTGTAGAGGCGCTGCAGCAGCTCAGGGGGCTCAGGTGTGTCCCCTGTGTCCCCTCACCTGTCCCCACCTGTCCCCTGTGTCCCTCACCTGTCCCCACCTGTCCCCTGTGTCCCTCACCTGTTCCTTTTCCCCTCACCTGTCCCCTGTAGAGGTCCAGCAGCTCCTGGGGAGCCCAGGTGTCCCCCCTGTGTCCCCTCACCTGTCCCCACCTGTCCCCTTGTCCCCACCTGTCCCCACCTGTCCCCTGTGTCCCTCACCTGTTCCTTTTCCCCTCACCTGTTGTAGAGGCGCTGCAGCAGCTCGGGGGGCTCAGGCTCAGGTGTGCTCGGGGCAGCGTCACCTGCAGGCTCCAGGGGGCCCCGCCCAGGGCCCCGCCCACGAACGCCCCCAACTCCTCGGGGGTCCCGGGCAGCACCAGCTGGGGGGGGGACAGGTGGGGGGGGGTCAGGGATCCCCCCGGGTATTTTGGGGAGGGGTCTCAGGGACCCCCCCGGGTATTTGGGGAGGGGTCTCAGGGACACCCCCGGGTATTTTGGGGAGGGGTCTCAGGGACCCCCCCGGGTATTTTGGGGAGGGGTCTCAGGGACACCCCCGGGTATTTTGGGGAGGGGTCTCAGGGACGCCCCCAGGTATTTTGGGGAGGGGTCTCAGGGACACCCCCGGGTGTTTGGGGAGGGGTCTCAGGGATCCCCCCGGGTATTTTGGGGAGGGGTCTCAGGGACCCCCCCGGGTATTTTGGGGAGGGGGCTCAGGGACACCCCCGGGTATTTTGGGGAGGGGTCTCAGAGACCCCCCCGGGTGTTTGGGGAGGGGTCTCAGGGACCCTCCCGTGTATTTTGGGGAGGGGTCTCAGGGACCCCCCGGGTGTTTGGGGAGGGGTCTCAGGGACACCCCTGGGTATTTTGGGGAGGGGGCTCAGGGACCCCCCCGGGTATTTTGGGGAGGGGTCTCAGGGATCCCCCCGGGTATTTTGGGGAGGGGTCTCAGGGACCCCCCCGGGTATTTTGGGGAGGGGGCTCAGAGACTCCCCCGGGTATTTTGGGGAGGGGTCTCAGGGACACCCCCGGGTATTTTGGGGAGGGGGCTCAGAGACCCCCCCGGGTATTTTGGGGAGGGTTCTCAGGGACACCCCCGGGTATTTTGGGGAGGGGTCTCAGGGACACCCCCCGGGTATTTTGGGGAGGGGTCTCAGGGATCCCCCTGGGTATTTTGGGGAGGGGTCTCACCTCGTGGCTCTCGTAGATGCTGCGCCGGGCGGAGAACGGGGTCGGGGGGGGCCCTGGGGGGGGGCGCTGGGGGGGGGCCGCGTTCACCGTCACCTCCAGCCTGGGGGGGACGGGGGTCAGCACATGGGGGATGGGGGAGCCCCCAGACCCCCCAAACCCACCCCAGCCCCCGGGGTCCAAGGAGACCCCAAAAATGGACCCCGAGAACGCCCCCCGCCCCAAAACCGACCCCAGGGACCCCCCAAAAATGGACCCCCAAAATGGACCTCCCCCACCCCAAAAATGAGCCCCACAGACCCCCCAAAAATGGACCCCGAAGACACCCCCCACCCCAGAAATGGACCCCCCAGACCCCCCAAAAATGGACCCCGAGGACCGCCCTGCCCCAGGAATGAACCCCCCAAACCCCCCACGCTCCCCAGACCCCCCCAAAACAGACCCTGGGGACTCCCCCCCCCCAGGAATGGACCTCGGGACCCCCTCCCACCATAAAGGAGACCCCAGGGCCCCCCCGCTCACGTGGGCAGGCTGGGGGCGCCCCCCGGGCCGGGCCCGGGCTCGGCTCTCAGGCAGGGCAGGGTCCCCATGTCCTCGGCCTCGTACGTCACTGGGGGAGGGGACACGGCTGTGACCCCGCCCCTCCCCCCGTCACAGCCCCTCCCCAGCTGCGCCTGGACCTGGCCCCCCCCCTCCCCCCACAATGTCCCCCCGTGCCCCCCCAACCCCCCGTCCCCACCCCCCCGTGCCCCCCATTCCATCCTGCCCCCCCCGTGCCCCCCATCCCCCCCAATGTCCCCTCCCCACCTGTCCCATGTCCCCCCTGTCCCCCCATTTCCCTCCTGTCCCCCCCGTCCCTTATCCCCCCACCACGCCCCCTCCCCACCATGTCCCCCCATGTCCCCACCATCCCCCCATCCCCACCCACTCACCCTCCAGGTGGTCGCAGGCCATGGCCCCGCCCCCCGGCCCCGCCCACCCCCTGGCCCCGCCCAGCCCCACCCGGAGGCTCTCAGGGCGGAGCCGGGGGGGAGGGGCACGCAGGGGGGCGGGGCGAAGGTCGGTCAGGGGCAGGAGCAGCCGTAGCTCCGCCTCCGGGACCGCCCACCGCACCAGAGGCCACGCCCACCGCACCTGGGGGGAGGGGCGGGATCAGGACATGCCCAGGAACCACGGCAAAGCCACGCCCACAATGAGCCCTGCATGACCACACCCATTGGCAAAGCCCCTCCCCTCAGCCCCACCCATTAAACAAACCCCTCCCCTCAGCCACACCCATTAACCAAGCCCCTCCCCTCAGCCACACCCATTGGCAAAGCCCCTCCCCTCAGCCACACCCCCTGACCACGCCCCTCCCAACTCCTCCCTCCCCCAGAGCTGGTCCCACTTCAAGCCCCGCCCATCCCCAGCCCCCATTGTCCCCAACCATTAAGCCCCGCCCCCTGACCCCACCCCTTTCAAGCCCCTCCCTTTCAGCCTCATCCACCCAAGCCCCTCCCTCTCCCAAGCCCCGCCCCATCCCAGCCCCACCCACCTCCTCGGGGGGCGTATCCGGCTCTGTGGGCGTGTCCGTGCCGCGGTGGGCGGGGCCCAGCAGGGCCTGGAGGGCGGGGCCGAGGCGCTCGAGCAGCCCCAGGTCCAGCGCGGCCTCGGGGGGGCTCAGCTGCAGCCCCAGCTCCAGCGGGGGGGGGGGGCCCTGGGGGGCGCCGGGGTCAGGGGGGGCGTGGGGGGGCTGGGGGGAGGGGCGAGCCCCGCCCCCCCAGGGCCCCCCTGGAGCCTCCCCAAGCCCCGCCCCCCTCCCCAAATCCTGCCTGGGGGGGCAGAGGGGCCCCCCCTCCCCCACTCACCTTGGGCAGGGGCGGGGCCCCGGGGGGGGCGGGGCCGGGGGGGCCCCAGCGGAGGCGGAGCACGGGCTGGGCGGGGGTGGGGCCGGCGGCCGGTGGGGCGGGGAAATGCAGGACCTGGGGGTGGGGCCAGGGATGGGTGGGGTGGCCACACCCAGACAGGCCCGGCCAATTAGTGTGAGCCCCGCCCCTTCACAGCCACACCCAGACATGCCACGCCCCTTAGTGTGAGCCCCACCCCTTCACAGCCACACCCAGACATGCCACGCCCCTTAGTGTGAGCCCCGCCCGTTCACAGCCACACCCAGACATGCCACGCCCCTTAGTGTGAGCCCTGCCCCTTCACAGCCACACCCAGACATGCCACGCCCCTTAGTGTCAGCCCCACCCCTCCACAGCCGCACCCATTTCCCACCTTTTTGCTGGCCACACCCCCTCTCTCAGGCTCCACCCCAGTTGCTGTGTGCAGCAGCCAGGCCACACCCAGTTCCAGGCCACACCCACCAGCCCCACAGCTGCACCCTCCCCAAGCCACACCCACCTTTAGCCCCACCTTCCTGGCCCCACCACCCCAGCCACGCCCCAGCCCCACCCCAGTCCCGCCCACCTGTATCCGTTCAGGCCCCGCCCCCAGCCCCGCCCACCTGTATCCGGTCAGGCTCTGCCCCCCAGCCCCGCCCACCTGTATCCGGTCAGACCCCGCCCCCAGCCCCGCCCACCTGTATCCGGTCAGGCCCCGCCCCCGGCCCCGCCCACCTGTATCCGGTCAGGCCCCGCCCCCGGCCCCGCCCACCTGTATCCGGTCAGGCCCCGCCCCCGGCCCCGCCCACCTGTATCCGGTCAGGCTCCGCCCCCGGCAGCTCCTCCTGCAGCTCCAGGCGGGCGAGAGAGAGCCCCCCCCGGGGCCCCCCCGCGCCCCCCCAGGACAGACACAGCTGGGCCCCGCCCGCCGACACCCTGCGGACAGACGGACGGACAGACGGACAGTGAGGGACAGTGAGGGACAGACGGACAGTGAGGGACAGACGGACGGACACAGCTGGGCCCCGCCCGCACAGAGCCTGGGGACAGACAGAGGAATAGACAGTGAGGGACAGACAGACGGACAGTGACTGACAGACAGACGGACAGTGAGAGACAGACAGACGGACAGTGACTAACAGACAGACAGACGGACAGTGAGAGACAGGCAGACAGACGGACAGTAAGGGACAGACAGACTGACAGTGAGAGACAGACAGACTGACAGTGAGAGACAGACAGACGGACAGTGATTAACAGACAGACAGACGGACAGTGAGAGACAGGCAGATGGACAATGATTAACAGACAGACGGACAATGACAGACAGACAGACGGACAGTGACTGACAGACAGACAGACAGACGGACCGACAGTAAGGGACAGACACAGCTGGGCCCCCCTGCGGACAGCCTGCGGACGGACAGACAGACAGACGGACAGTGAGAGACAAACAGAGCTGGGCCCCTCCCATGCAGAGCCTGGGGACAGACAGACAGACAGATGGACAGGGAGGGACAGACAGACAGACGGACAGTGAGAGACAGACGGACACAGCTGGGCCCTGCCCGCACAGAGCCTGGGGACAGACAGAGGAATGGACAGCGAGGGACAGACAGACACAGCTGAGCCCCCCCCCGCGGACACCCTGCGGACAGACAGACACACAGACAGTGAGGGACGGACAGATGGACAGTGAGGAATGGACAAACAGACAGACGGACAGGGAGGGACAGACAGACGGACAGACGGACAGCGAGGGACAGACAGACACAGCTGAGCCCCCCTGAGGACAGACAGACACACAGACAGTGAGGGACCGACAGACGGACAGGGCGGGGGACAGGAAAGGGACAAAGAGACCCGGGGCAACCAAAGGGGGGCTGGGAGCTGGAGAGAGGAAACGGAGAAAAAAAAGAAGGAAAAGGAGCAAAAAATGGGAAAAAACTGGGGAGGAAAAAATCGGGAGGGGGGGGGACAAACCTGGGGACAGGGAGGGACAAGGGGAGGGGTCCCAGGGGACAAACGTGGGGACAGGGAGGGACAAGGGGAGGGGTCCCTGGGGGACAAACCTGGGGACAGGAAGGGACAAGGGGAGGGGTCTGGGGACAAACCTGGGGACAGGGAGGGACAAGGGGAGGGGTCTGGGGGGGACAAACGTGGGGACAGGGAGGGACAAGGGGAGGGGTCCGGGGGGACAAACGTGGGGACAGGGAGGGACAAGGGGAGGGGTCCCGGGGGGGACAAAGCTGGGGACAGGGAGGGACAAGGGGAGGGGTCCCAGGGGACAAACGTGGGGACAGGGAGGGACAAGGGGAGGGGTCCGGGGGGACAAACGTGGGGACAGGGAGGGACAAGGGGAGGGGTCCCAGGGGACAAACCTGGGGACAGGGAGGGACAAGGGGAGGGGTCCCAGGGGACAAATGTGGGGACAAAAGAGCAGAAACGGGGGGGGACACGGATGGGAGGGGACGGGGGGGTTTGGGGACACCTGGGGGGGGGGCCACAGCCTTACCTGAGGTGGGGGAAGGGCAGGGCGTGGTCCCAGGCCGGGTGGGCGTGGCCATCGCAGAGCTCCTCCCACAGGCGCTGGTGGGCGGGGCTGGGGGCCCCCTCCATTTCGGGCAGGAGGGCGGTGACGGTGCCCAGGGTCACCTGCAGCCGCAGAGACCCCCCCCGAAAAGGGGGACCCCGGCCTGGGCAGGGGGTCAGGGATGGGGGGGGGGATACAGGGACCCCCCTAGGGCTGGGGACCCCCCAGGGAATCCCCCAGGGAATCCCCCAGGGAATCCCCCAGGGACCCCCCCAGGGACCCCCCCAGGGACCCCCCCAGGGACTCCCCCAGGGAATCCCCCAGGGAATCCCCCCAGGGACCCCCCCAGGACCCCCCGGACTCACCTGGGGGGGCGCAGCTGTGGGGGGAGGGGCGGCGGCACCGGGGGCTGCCCTGGGCATAGGGGAGGGGGGGGGAGGGGTCAAACCCCCAAATTCTCCCCCCCCCCCGATATTTCCCCCCAAAAAAGGCCCCATTTCCCTGCCAGGACCCCCCATAAAACCCCAAAATGCCCCCGACCCAAATAAGCCCCCAAAATAACCCCCCCCCAAAATAACCCCCAATTCCCCTTCCAGGACACCCCCAAAAATCCCTCCCCAAAATCCTCCCAAACCCCAAATAAAACCCCCAACTCCCCCCCAATCCCAAATAAACCCCCAAATCTGCCCCCAAAACCGTCCCCTAAACCCCAAAATTCCCCCAAAATCCTCCCCAACCCCAAATAAGCCCCTCAACCCCCCCATCCCCCCCCCCAAAATCCTCCCTCAGGACCCCCAAAATTCCCCAACCCCCCCCAGACCCCCCAGACTCACGGCAGGGCTGGGGGAGGGGCTGCCCGTGGGGGTCTCCTCAGGGGGGGCCGCGCTGTCCCCCCCCCCCAGGGACCCCGTCATGGAGTAGAACAGCTCTGGGGGGGAGGGGGGGAAAGAGATGAGGACCCCCAAATAACCCCCCAAAATCCCAAAAAAAAACCCCAAAATCCAAAAAAAACCCCAAAAATCCCAAAAAACCCACCAAAACCCCCCCAAAATCCCCCAAAGCTGCCCCCCAAACTGCCCCAAACCACCCAAAACCCCCCAAAATCCACTCAAAATCCCCCCAAAACTGCCCCAAAACTGCCCCAAACCCTCCAAACCCCCAAAAAAAAACCCCAAACTCCCCCCAAAATGCCCCAAACTGCCCCAAACCCACCCAAACCCCTCCAAACCCCCAAAATCCACCAAAATCCCCCCAAAACTGCCCCAAACCCACCCAAACCCCTCCAAACCCCCCAAAATCCCCCCAAAATCCCCCAAAATCCCCCAAAAACCCCCAAACCCACCCAAACCCTCCAAACCCCCAAAATCCACCCCCAAAATCCCCCAAACTGCCCCAAAACTGCCCCAAACCCACCCAAACCCCCCAAAACTGCCCCAAATCCCCCTGAAATCCCCCCCCACCGCCCCTCCCCAAAGCTGCCCCAAACCCACCCAAACCCTTCCAAACCCCCAGCCCCCCCAAAAAACTCTCAGCTCCCCAAACCCAAACCAGTGCCAGGTCCTGCAAACCCCCCAGGGGCCCAAAATCCTGCAGCCACCCCCAAACTGCCCTGGGACACCCAACCCCCCAGGGGGTCCAAAATCACCCCAAATAACACACCCACCCCAAAAATCACCCCCCAAAATAACACAGTGCCCCCAAACAACACAAACCACCCAAACCCCTCAATCCCCAAAACTGCCCCAAACCTGCCCCAAAATCCCAAACTGCCCTGCAAAACACTGGGGGCAACACTGGGGACAGGGGGGGACAGGCGGGGACAAACCCACCCAAACCACCAAACCCCCCCCAAACCGGGGGGAACTGGGGCAAAGCACCCAAAATAACACAGAGCACACCAAAAATCACCCCAAATAACGCAGTGCACCCCAAAAATCACCCCAAAATAACACAGAGCACCCCAAAATAGCACAGTGCACCCCAAAATAACACACTGCCCCCCAAAAACTGCCCCAAAATAACACAGTGCACCCCAAAATAGCACAGTGCACCACCCCCTCAATCAGCCCCAGGTCCCCCAAAACCCCCAAAATGGGTGGCCACCGGGGGGCGAAACCCACCCAAGGCCCTCCACAGGGGGGGACAGGGGGTCAGAGCACCCCAAATAACACAGTGCCCCCCAAAAATCACCCCAAAATAACACAGTGCACCCCAAATAACACAGTGCACCCCAAAAACTGCCCCAAAATAACACAGTGCACCCCAGAATAACACACTGCCCCCCCAAAATCACCCCAAAACAACACAGTGCACCCCAAAATAACACAGTGCACCCCAAAACAACACACTACCCCCCAAAAACTGCCCCAAAACAACACAGTGCACCCCAGAATAACACAGTGCACCCAAAAAATTGCCCCAAAATAACACAGTGCACCCCAAAATAACACACTGCCCCCCAAATAGCACAGTGCACCGCCCCCTCAATCAGCGCCAGGTCCTGCGGGCCCAGGGGGCGGCTGCGGCCACAGGGGGGCGACACTGGGGACAGGCGGGGACAGGGGGGGACAGGGGGTCAGAGCCCCACAGAATAACACAGTGCACCCCAAAAACTGCCCCAAAATAACACAGGGGGGGCAGGGAGTCAGACCCAGGAAACCCCCAAAATAACACACTGCCCCCCAAAAACCGCCCCAAAATAACACACTGCCCCCCAAAAACCGCCCCAAAATAACACACTACCCCCCAAAAACCGCCCCAAAATAACACACTGCCCCCCAAAATAACACAGTGCCCCAAAACAATGCACTGCTCCCCAAAAACTGCCTCCAAAATAACGCGCTGGCCCTCAAAAATCACCCCAAATTAACACACTGCTCCCCAGAACCCCCCCCCCCAAAAAATGCACTGGCCCCCCAAAAACTACCCCAAAATAACACAGTGCACCCCAAAAAAATCTCTCAAAATAACCTACTGCCCCCAAAATAACACACTGCACCCCAAAAACTGCCCCAAAGCAATGCCCCGCCCCCCAAAGGAAATCAGGTGTTCGGGGAGCCCCTCCAGCCCCACCCCCCAGAGACCCCGGCCCCTCCCCAGGGTTTGGGGTCCCCCCCAGGTTTTGGGGTCCCCCCCAGGGTTTTGGGATCCCCCCAGGTTTTGGGGTCCCCCCCAGGGTTTTGGGGTCCCCCCAGGGTTTGGGGTCCCCCAGGTTTTGGGGTGCCCCATCCCAGGGTTTTGGGGTGCCCCCCCCCAGGTTTTGGGATCTCCCCCAGGTTTTGGGGTCCCCCCCAGGTTTTGGGGTCCCCCCCAGGGTTTTGGGGTCCCCCCCAGGGTTTGGGGTCCCCCCCCCAGGTTTTGGGGCGGGGGTCGCTCACCGGGGGGGTCGAGGGCCCCCAGCAGCCCCCGCAGGATCCCCAGCAGGGGCGGGGGCAGCAGCAGGTGCAGGGCCCCCACCTTCCCCTCCAGCTCCACCTGGGCACGGCACGGTCACACACGGAACGCAAACGCCACACCCAAAACACCAAAACACCAAAATCCCCCAAAAAACACCAAAAACACCAAAACCAGACCCCAAAAACACCAAAACCAGACCCCAAAACACCAAAATCCCCCAAAAACACCAACATCCCCCAAACCACACCCAAAACACCAAAACCAGACCCCACAAACACCAAAAACACCAACATCCCCCAAAAACACCAAAATCCCCAAACCAGACCCCAAAAACGCAAAAACCCCCCAAACCAGACCCCAAAACACCAAAATCCCCCAAAACCACAAAAATCCCCAAAACCAGACCCCAAAAATCCCCCAGACCCCACCAACCCCAAAATCCCCAAAATCCCCCAAACCAGACCCCAAAACCCCAAAGACTCCGAAACTGAGCCCCCACCCCCCGAAGTCCCTCCCAGTATAAACCAGTCTGTTCCCAGTCCCTCCCAGTCCCCCCCAGTCCATCCCAGTCCCTCCCAGTTCCCTCCCAGTCCCTCCCAGTCCCCCCCAGTCCCCCCCAGTCCCCTCCCAGTCCCCCCCAGTCCCTCCCAGTCCCCCCAGTCCCTCCCAGTCCCTCCCAGTCCCTCCCAGTCCCTCCCAGTCCCTCCCAGTCCATCCCAGTCCCCTCCCAGTCCCTCCCAGTCCCTCCCAGTCCCCCCCCAGTCCCTCCCAGTCCCTCCCAGTCCATCCCAGTCCCACCCCCGGGCCCGGCACGTTCTCGTTCTGCTTCAGGCGCAGCCACAGCTCCGAGGGGCCGGGGAGGAGAGCGGCCAGGACGGGGGGGGGCACGGGCACCTGGGGACAATGGGGACAATGGGGACAATGGGGACACTGAGGGGACAATGGGGACACTGGGGACAATGGGGACAATGGGGACAATGGGGACAGTGAGGGGACAATGGGGACACTGAGGGGACATTGGGGACAGTGAGGGGACAATGGGGACACTGAGGGGACATTGGGGACACTGAGGGGACAATGGGGACAATGGGGACACTGAGGGGACATTGGGGACACTGAGGGGACAATGGGGACAATGGGGACACTGAGGGGACACTGGGGACAGTGAGGGACAATGGGGACAATGGGGACACTGAGGGGACAATGGGGACACTGGGGACACTGAGGGGACAATGGGGACACTGAGGGGACAATGGGGACACTGGGGACACTGAGGGGACAATGGGGACACTGAGGGGACAATGGGGACACTGGGGACATTGGGGACACTGAGGGGACATTGGGGACAGAGGGGACATTGGGGACACTGGGGACACTGAGGGGACACTGGGGACACTGAGGGGGGCACGGGCACCTGGGGACAGAGGGGACACTGAGGGGACACTGGGGACACTGGGGACACTGAGGGGACAATGGGGACACTGAGGGGACAATGGGGACACTGGGGACACTGAGGGGACAATGGGGACACTGAGAGGACATTGGGGACACTGAGGGGACACTGGGGACACTGAGGGGACAATGGGGACACTGAGGGGACAATGGGGACACTGAGGGGACACTGGGGACAGAGGGGACACAGGGGTGACACGGGGGTGACAGGGGGATGACACAGGTGACACAGGAGGGTGACACAGGTGACACAGGGGTGACACAGGGGTGACACAGGGGTGACACACGGGGGTGACACGGGGGTGACACGGGGGTGACACAGGGGTATCACAGGTGACACAGGTGACACAGGGGTTACAGAGGTGACACAGGTGACACAGGTGACACACTGGGATACACCTGAGACAGGTGACACGGGGGACACACCACAGGTGACACCTGGGGACACACCTGGGACACACCTGAGACACCTGGGGACACACCTGGGACACACCTGCCCCTACCTGGGGACACAGGCCGATACAGCTGAGACACCCTGGGGGGACACACCCCCTGTAGACACCCTGGGACACACCTGAGACACACCCTGGGGACACGAGGGACACCTGAGATACACCTGAGACACACCTGAAACACCTGGGGACACACCTGAGACACACCTGAGACACCTGGGGACACACCTGGGACACACCTGAGACACACCTGAGACACCTGGGGACACCTGAGATACCTGGGGACACCTGAGATACACCTGAGATACCTGAGACACACCTGGGACACGCCTGAGACACACCTGAGATACACCTGAGATACACCTGAGATACACCTGAGACACACCTGAGATACACCTGAGACACCTGAGACACACCTGAGACACCTGGGGACACCTGAGACACACCTGAGACACACCTGGGGACACCTGAGATACACCTGAGACACCTGGGGACACACCTGAGATACCTGGGGACACACCTGGGACACACCTGAGATACCTGGGGACACACCTTGGACACACCTGAGACACACCTGAGACACACCTGGGGACACCTGAGATACACCTGAGACACCTGGGGACACACCTGAGACACACCTGAGACACACCTGAGATACCTGGGGACACCTGAGATACCTGGGGACACACCTGAGATACCTGAGACACACCTGAGACACACCTGAGATACCTGGGGACACACCTGAGATACCTGGGGACATCTGAGACCCCCCCCCAAAACACATCCAGGGCCCCGCCCCCAGCCCCTCCCCCCTCACCTGGGCAGGTGTCCCCAGGTCCCCCTGGCCCCCCCGGTGTCCCCAGCCCCAGGCCCCAGCCCCAATGTCCCAATGCAGCACCTGCAGCCGTCCCAGCATGTCCCCAGGGACACAGTGTCCCCACAGTGGGGACACAGGGGGGACAGTGGGGACAGCGGGGACAGCGGGGACACATTGGGGACAATGGGGACATTGGGGGATTGGGGACAGCGGGGACACATTGGGGACATTGGGGACACGGGGGCATTGGGTCCCCAGTGTCCCCCTGTCCCCAATCCCTCTCCGTGTCCCTCTCCCCTGTCCCCCCGTCTCTGTCCCCTCCATCCCTGGGTCCCCAGTGTCCCCAATGTCCCACCTGTGTCCCCAATCCCCCCAATGTCCCCAATGTCCCACCTGTGTCGATGGTCACCGCCAGCCCCTCTGTCCCTGTGTCCCCAATCCCCCCAATCCCCCCAGTGTCCCCAATGTCCCCAGTGTCCCCAGTGTCCCACCTGTGTCGATGGTCACCGCCAGCGCCTCCAGCCCCTCCAGTGGGGGCGGTTCCGGGGGTCCTGGGGGACAGGTGCCCCCGGAAGAGGGGACCCCGGCCCTGGGGACCCTGGGGGGGGACTGGGGGACACAGAGGGGACACGGGGGGGGGATGAGACCCTGGGGGGGACACTGGGGGGGACACAGGGACAGAGGGGGACAGGGGAGGGGTGGGAGGGGACACAAAGGGACATGGGGACGGGGGGGGGGGGGGTCAGGGACGGTCACCGGGGCTCGGTGCCACTCACGGGGGGGACATGGAAGGGACATGGAGGGGACATGGGGGGGTCAGGGGGGGTCAGGGTGACCCGGGGTGCCCGGTGCCACTCACGGGGCCGCAGCACGAGGCGCAGGCGCTGCAGCCGCAGCCGCACGGGCTCGGAGCCCAGCTGGGCCCAGGGCACCGTCACCGTCACGGCCCCGAGGCCGCCCTCGCGCAGCTCCAGCGGCGCCCCCGCCCCCGCCAGCAGCTCGTCCACGGCCTGGGGGCACCGGGGGGTCAGGGGCACCGGAACCGGCCCGGGATCAGCCCAAAATCAGCCCCGGAACGGCCCCGAAATCAGCCCAAAAACAGCCCACAGCCCGCCCCAGAAGCAGCCCAAAATAATTCCAAAATAACTCCAAAATCGCCCCCGGAACACCTCCGAAATTAACCCAAAAATCAGCCCTAAAACCGTCGCAGAATTTCTCTCGGAACCATCCCAAAATCCTTTCCAAAGCCACCCAAAAACCACCCCAAAATCAGTCCCAAAATCGCCCCAAAATCCCTTCCAGAACCGCCTCAAAACCGCCCCAAACCCCCCGCGGATTCTCCAAGGCGCCCCCAAACCCCGCAAAATTCCCCCAAAACTGGCCCCGCACCCCCTGCCCCCGTTATCCCCGGTGTCCCCGTTAAATCCCCGCTGACCGCCGCCCGCAGCCGCAGCTCCCGCAGGCTCCCGGTGCCTCCCCGCAGGTCCAGCCCGAGCTGCTCGAGCCGCAGCGGCTCCTCCAGGAAGGGCCCGAGCCAGCGCTGCAGCGCGTACCGGGCGGCGCGGGCCTTCAGCGCCTCGGGCCAGCCCCGCGCCCAGCGCGACATGGCCGCGGCTCCGGGAGCGGCCCCGACACCGGCACCGGCACCGGCACCGGCACCGAGCGCCGCTTCCGGCCCCGCCCACGCACTTCCGCTCCGGATCCGCGGCTTCCCATTGGCTGCCGAGGGTTTGACGGACGGCGCGCGCCCCGTCAGTCAGCGGGAGCGGCGCGCGACCGGCCAATCAGAGCGCGGTGGGCGGTGTGCGCGAGCGCTCCGGCCAATGGCGACAAGGGGAGGGCGGGGAGAAGGACCCGGGGAGCAGGAGGAGAGGCGGGGTCTCTGCCGGAAGTGGCGTAAGGAGGCTCACGGAAGTGGGAAGAGCCGGGGGCGCTGAGGGGGAGGGAAAGGCCCCACCCCCACCCCCCCCAGGACGGTTTTGGGGACATTAAAGGATTTTTAGGGACAAGAAAGGACTTTTGGGGACAATAAAGGACTTTTAGAGACCATAAAAGATTTTTGGGTCAATAAAGGATTTTTGGGGCAGTCCAAGGTCGGTTCCGGTCAATCCCACGTCAGTTCCGGTCACTCCGGTCAGTAGCGGCCCCCCCGGCACAGGTCGCACCTGCAGGACGCGGCCGAGACCGTCCGGAGGCGCCGGGAGCCGCCCGGGCAGCGCAAGGTGAGCTGCACCTGCGGAGGGCGGGGTCAGGGGCGGGGCCAGGGCCGGACACGCCCAGGGACACGCCTAGACACACCTGGGGTGTGCCACGCCTACTCCTGGACACGCCCAGACACACGCGAGTTTGCCACGCCCACACCTGGACATGTCCGGACACACCTGAGTGTGCCACGCCCATCTGGACATACCCGGACATGCCCTTGCAGGCCACGCCCACGCCTGTGTGCCCTGCCCCGCCCACACTCGGACACGGCCCAATCACACCCCTACAAACCACACCCACACTTGCCCATGACCGGCCACGCCCTCCCAGGCCACGCCCACACCTGTATGTGCCCCGTCACGCCCCCAGAGGCCACGCCCACACGTGTACATGTACTCCCAGGCCACGCCCACACCCGGGCAGCCCCACCCAGCCCCACCCCCAGACTCCCCGTGCCCCAGGCCCCGCCCACACCCTCAAAGGCCCCTCCCCTTCCTGCCCCACCCCTCCCCTCCTTGCCCCGCCCCCTTTTCAGCGGCCCCGCCCACCCGTGTCACGTGCTCCATGGTGCAGCACCGCGCCTGCGCCAGCAGGCTCCGCCCTCCGGCCTCCAGCAGCGCCAGGGGGGCGGGGCCGGCGCGCGACTCGCAGTGCCCCGCGCATGCGCCCAGCCAGGCCACGCCCCCCGGGCGGCAGCGCCCCGCCCCCCGCGGGAGGGGCAGCGGGACCCCTGGGAAAAGGGGGGGAGGGGTGAGAAATGGGCGGGGTCCGCAGGGAAGGGGAGGAGCCAAGAGGGGCGGGGCTGTGCGGGTGTGGGCGGGGCTCTCACGGAGGGCGGGGCTCTCGGGGCTGGGGGCGGGGGTCCTGGGGGACTTTGGGGAGTCCCGAGGGGGTTCCGGGGGGATCTGGGCTGGGGTTTGGGGGGATCTCCGGGGTCCCGGGTGGGGTTTGGGTGTCCCGGGGGTCTCTGGGGTCCCGGGGGTCTCGGGGGTCCCAAGGGGTTTGGGGTCCCGGGGGGGTTTTGGGGGTCCCGGGGGGGTTTTGGGGGTCCCGGGGGGCTTTGGGGGTCCCCGGGTGGGGTTTGGGTGTTCCGGGGGTCTCTGCAGGTCCCTGGGGGGTCTCGGGGGGTCCCGGGGGGTTTTGGGGGTCCCGGGGTCCCCCCGCTCTTACGGCGGAGGCGGCAGCCCGGCCCGGGGGCCTCGGGGGCGGCCGGGGGCGGCGGCGGGAGGAGGAGGAGGAGGAGGAGGAGGCTCCGGGCGGCCATGGCGGATCCGGAACCCCCCGGGACCCCCCGGGACCCCCAAACCCCGCCCGGGCCCCCCCCCGGTTCCTCCGGGCCGCCAGGGGGCGCCAAGCGCCGGCAGACAGAACCCGGAAGTGGCGGCGGGAGCGGCGGCGCGAGGGCCGACGGGAGCCCGGGGCGGGGCCGGGCGCCGCGCGGGCCAATGGGAGCCGGGGGCGGGGCCGGAGGGGGCGGGCCGCGCTCGGCCGCCATGGGGCTCCTGACGATCCTGAAGAAAATGCGCGAGAAGGAGCGAGAGCTGCGGCTGCTCGTGCTGTAGGCGGGGCTAAGGGGGCGGGGCCAATGGGGGCGGGGCTGGGGAGGGAGGGGCGGGGCCTGCGCGCGGTGGGGGGGCGCGCGTGGGGTGGAGGATGGGGAGGCCGCATGGTGGGGGCGGGGTTTGCGGGACTTCCGGGGGAGGGGCCTGGGGGCGGGGCTTGGGAGGGCGGGACACGGTGGGGGAGGAGTCACTGAGGGTGTGGTCAGGGTGTGGCTGAGGGGTGGGGTCAGTGGGTGTGGTTTTAAAGGGTGGGACCTGTAAAAGGGGTGTGGTCATGCGTGGGGGCAGGGTTAATGCGTCCCATGAATGCAGGGCGTGGCTGGGAGGGCGTGGCCTGGGAAAAGGGGCGGGGTTCCGGGCAGGGTGGGGCTCTGGGGGCGTGACCATGTGTGGGCGTGTCCTGAGGCCCCGCCCTTCGCAGGGGATTGGACAACGCCGGGAAGACGACGCTGCTGAAGCGGCTGAACGGGGAGGACGTGGGGGGCACCTCCCCCACGCTGGGCTTCAACATCAAAACCCTCGAGCACCGCGGGTCAGGGGGCGGGGCCAACGGGGTCAGGGGCGGGGCCAGCGGGGGGGGGCTGGGGTGGGCGGGGGCTCCTGGAGGGGGACGGGCCACTGGGAGGGGGAGGGGACACCGGGTGGGAGGGGCTTGTGGGGAGAGGCCAATGGGTGAGGGAGGGGCATCTCTGTGGGAGGGGCCATCGGGAGGGGGTGGGGCTGTGCCGCTCACCCTCATGACCCCACGTTGACCCTGTTGTGACCCCTGTGACCTCGCTGACCCCTGGGTGACCTCTGCGTGACCCCAGATTCCCGCTGCATGTGGGGGACGTCGGGGGTCCGAGCTCTCTGTGTGACCCTGCTGACCCCAGAATGACCCCTGTGTGACCTCTGTGTGACCCTGCTGACCCCAGAATGACCCCTGTGTGACCTCTGTGTGACCCCAGGTTCCAGCTGCACGTCTGGGACGTCGGGGGCCAGAGCTCCCTCCGCTCCTATTGGCGCAATTACTTCGAGAGCACGGACGGGCTGGTCTGGGTGGTCGACAGCAGCGACCACGAGCGGCTCAAGCTCTGTGCCAGGGAGCTGAAAGCGCTCTTGAAAGAAGAGGTGACACTTTGGGGACATTGGGGACACCCTGGGGACACCCTGGGGACACCCTGGGGACATTGGGATACCCTGGAGACACCCTGGGGACACCCTGGGGACATTGGGGACACCCTGGGGACACCCTGGGGTCACCCTGGGGACACCCTGGGGACACTGGGGACACCCTGGGGACACCTGGGGACACCCTGGGGACACCCTGGGGACACTGGGGACACCCTGGGGACATTGGGGACACCCTGGGGACACCCTGGGGACACCCTGGGGACATTGGGATACCCTGGGGACACTGACAGGGACATTGGGGACACCCTGGGGACACCCTGGGGTCACCCTGGGGACATTGGGATACCCTGGGGACACCCTGGGGACATTGGGGACACCCTGGGGACACCCTGGGGACACTGGGGACACCCTGGGGACATTGGGATACCCTGGGGACACCCTGGGGACATTGGGGACACCCTGGGGACACCCTGGGGACACTGACGGGGACATTGGGGACATCCTGGGGACACTGACGGGGACATTGGGGACAGCTGGGTGGGGACAGCAGCGCCCATGAGCGGCTGAAGCTCTGTGCCAGGGAGCTGAAAGCGCTCCTGGAGGAGGAGGTGACAGCCTGGGGACACTGGGGACACCCTGGGGACATTGGGGACACCCTGGGGACATTGGGGACACCCTGGGGACACCCTGGGGACATTGGGGACACTGGCACCCAGAGGGGACAGGGGCTGGGAAAGACGTGGGGGGACCCAGGGGCATGGAGGGGACAGGGGCAGGGGGACGTGGGGACAGCCCTGGGGCCGTCAGGGGGTGACCCTGACCCTGACCCTGACCCTGACCCTGACCCCAAACCTGACCCTGACCCCGACCCTGACCCCGACCCTGACCCTGACCCCGACCCTGACCCTGACCCCGACCCTGACCCCAAACCTGGCCCTGACCCTGACCCTGACCCTGACCCTGACCCTGACCCCGACCCCAACCCTGACCCTGACCCTGACCCCAACCCCAACCCTGACCCTGACCCTGACCCCAACCCTGACCCTGACCCCGACCCTGACCCCAACCCTGACCCCGACCCCATCCCTGACCCCGACTCCAACCCTGACCCTGACCCTGACCCTGACCCTGACCCCAACCCCAACCCTGACCCTGACCCTGACCCCAACCCTGACCCCGACCCCAACCCTGACCCCAACCCTGACCCCGACCCCATCCCTGACCCCGACTCCAACCCTGACCCTGACCCCAACCCTGACCCTGACCCCGACCCCAACCCTGACCCCAACCCTGACCCTGACCCTGACCCCGACCCTGACCCCGTTTTTGTCCCATCCCCCCAGCGCCTGGCCGGGGCCTCCCTGCTCGTGTTCGCCAACAAACAGGACCTGCCCGGGGCGCTGCCGGCCACGGACATCCGACAGGTACCCTGACCCCTGACCCCCCCGTGACCTTTGGGTGACCCCTGGGTGACCCCATGGTGACCTCTGCCCCTTGTGTCCCAGGCCCTGGAGCTGGACTCCATCTATAGTCCTGTGACCCCTGACCCCTGGGTGACCCCATGGTGACCCCATGGTGACCTCTGCCCCCTGTGTCCCAGGCCCTGGAGCTGGACTCCATCTATAGTCCTGTGACCCCTGACCCCTGGGTGACCCCATGGTGACCCCCGTGACCCCATGGTGACCTCTGCCCCCTGTGTCCCAGGCCCTGGAGCTGGACTCCATCCACAGCCCTGTGACCCCTGACCCCTGGGTGACCCCCGTGACCCCATGGTGACCTCTGCCCCCTGTGTCCCAGGCCCTGGAGCTGGACTCCATCTATAGCCCTGTGACCCCTGACCCCTGGGTGACCCCTGGGTGACCTCAGTGACCCCATGGTGACCTCTGCCCCCTGTGTCCCAGGCCCTGGAGCTGGACTCCATCTATAGCCCTGTGACCCCTGACCCCTGGGTGACCCCTGGGTGACCTCAGTGACCCCATGGTGACCTCTGCCCCCTGTGTCCCAGGCCCTGGAGCTGGACTCCATCTATAGCCCTGTGACCCCTGACCCCTGGGTGACCCCTGGGTGACCTCAGTGACCCCATGGTGACCTCTGCCCCCTGTGTCCCAGGCCCTGGAGCTGGACTCCATCCGCAGCCACCGCTGGCGCCTCCAGGGCTGCTCGGCCTTCACCGGGCGCGACCTCCTGCCCGGCCTGGACTGGCTGCTGGACGACATCGGGGCCCGGCTGTGTCCCATAGACTGACCACAGTGACCCCTGACTGACCACTGAGTGACCACTGAGTGACCAGAGTGACCCCTGTGCCCCCCGGACTGACCACAGTGACCGCAGTGCCTCCTGCCCGGGCTGGACTGGCTGCTGGACGACATCGGGGCCCGGCTGTGCCCCATTGACTGACCACAGTGACCCCTGAGTGACCACTGAGTGACCCCTGAGTGACCACTGACCCCTGAGTGACACCCCCACACTGACCGCAGTGACCCCTGAGTGACCCCAGAGTGACCACAGTGACCACTGACCCCTGAGTGACACCCCCGGACTGACCACGCTGACCGCAGTGACCGCAGTGCCTCCTGCCCAGGCTGGACTGGCTGCTGGACGACATCGGGGCCCGGCTCTGCCCCATTGACTGACCACAGTGACCCCAGAGTGACCAGAGTGACCACTGAGTGACCACTGACCCCAGAGTGACACCCCCACACTGACCACGCTGACCGCAGTGACCACGGTGCCTCCTGCCCGGGCTGGACTGGCTGCTGGACGACATCGGGCCCCGGCTGTGTCCCATAGACTGACCACAGTGACCACTGAGTGACCACTGAGTGACCCCTGAGTGACCAGAATGACCCCCGTGCCCCCCGGACTGACCACAGTGACCCCACAGTGACCGCTGAGTGACCACAGTGACCACAGTGACCACTGACCCCAGAGTGACACCCCAGACTGACCACAGTGACCCCTGAGTGACCCCACAGTGACCACAGTGACCCCTGACCCCTGACTGACCCCCGAGTGACCCCTGACTGACCCCCGAGTGACCCCCTGACTGACCCCAGAGTGACCACCCCAGTGACCATTGCAGTGACCACTGACCACAGGACTGACCCCCCTGAGTGACCCCAGAGTGACCCCTGCAGTGACCCCGAGTGACCCCAACTGACCCCTCCCCCCCAGTGCCAATAAATTTGGGGTCGATGGAAACCGGGGGTGCCTCGAGTGGGGGAGGGGCCCGAAATGGGGCTGGGGGAGGGGGAGGGATTTGGGGGGGTCTGGGGGCAGTTTGGGGCAGTTTTGGGTCAATTTGGGGCAGTTTGGGGTCAATTTTGGGCCGTTTTGGGTCAATTTGGGGCAGTTTGGGGGCACTCACGACAACTCAGTAGTGGGGGAGGGGCTTTGATCCTTTATTGAGGGGTGGGGGATGGGCCGGGGGGGGGAGCTGGGGGTGGGGGAGGGGCTCAGGGCAGCGGCCCCGCCCCCCCCGGGGGGTCCCTGAAGGCGGGGGGGGGCAGCAGCGGCCCCTCCCCCCTCCTCATCCTCATCCTCGGCCCCGCCCCACGCGGACACCTGGGGGAGGGAGGGGTCACAGGGGTCACACAGGGGGTCATCCCCCCCCCCAAAGGTCACAGCCCCCCCCCCCAGAACCCCCCCCAAGGGACCCACCCCCCCATGCCCCTCCCCCCTCACCGTGCCCCTCCCCATGCCCCTCCCCCCACCGTGCCCCTCCCCATGCCCCTCCCCCCATGCCCCTCCCCCTCACCGTGTCCCGGGGGGGGGTCCCGGGCCCGGGGGGGGTCCCCAGGACCCTCTGCAGCACCTCGGCCACGTGGCGGCTCAGGGCGGCTCTTTCCAGCGCCATGGACTGAGCCTGGGACCCAAAAACCCCGGAATTCACCCCAAAATCAGCCCCAAAATCCACCTCAGAACGGCCAGAACTCACCCCAAAATTCACTTCAAAATCAGCCCCAAAACGGCCGGAATTCACCCCAAAATCAGCCCCCAAATCCACCTCAGAACGGCCACAACTCACCCCAAAATTCACTTCAAAATCAGCCCCAAAACGGCCGGAATTCACCCCGAAATCAGCCACAAAACCCACCCCAAAGCCGGCCACAAAATCGGCCTGCGCCTGTGGCCCAAACCAGTCGGAATTCACCCCAAAATCAGTCCCAAAATTCACCCCAAACCGCCAGAATTCAGCCCAAACCGCAGCCCAAAATCAGGCTGCACGTGCAGCCCCAAAAACCCCCAAAACCGCCCCAAAATCAGCCCCAAAATTCACCTCAAAACCAGCCCCGAAACCGGCCTGCTCCTGTGACCCCAAAACAGCCGGAATTCGCCCCAAAATCAGCCCCAAAACCCACCCCAAAACCCACCCCAAAACAGCCGGAATTCGCCCCAAAATCAGCCCCAAAACCCACCCCAAAACCCACCCCAAAACGGCCGGAATTCGCCCCAAAATCAGCCCCAAAACCCACCCCAAAACAGCCGGAATTCGCCCCAAAATCAGCCCCAAAACCCACCCCAAAACCCACCCCAAAACAGCCGGAATTCACCCCAAAATCAGCCCCAAACCCGCCGGAATTCACCCCAAAATCCCGCCCCTCCAGCCCCCAGAGATACCCCCAAAGCCCCCCCAAATCCCCCCCCCGCACTTCCCCAGCCCCGCCCCCTCAGCCCCGCCCCCCTCAGCAGCCCTGCCCCCCACCAGCCCCGCCCCTCACCAGCCCCGCCCCCTCAGCAGCCCCGCCCCCTCACCAGCCCCGCCCCTCACCAGCCCCTGCCCCCCACCAGCCCCCCCCCACCAGCCCCACCCCCCCTCACCAGCCCCCCCTCACCAGCCCCTGCCCCCTCAGCAGCCCTGCCCCCTCACCAGCCCTGCCCTCACCAGCCCCTGCCCCTCACCAGCCCCACCCCCACCAGCCCCTGCCCCTCACCAGCCCCTGCCCCCAGCAGCCCTGCCCCCTCACCAGCCCCGCCTCACCAGCCCCCCCATTCGGCCCTCCAGGTTCCGGCCCCGCCACTCAGAAACTGGGCCTGGAGCCTGGGGGGAACCAAACTGGGCAAACTGGGGGAACTGGGGCAAACTGGGAGCCAAACTGGGAACACTGGGAATGAACTGGGAACCAAACTGGGAACCCTGGGAATGAACTGGGAACCAAACTGGGGGAACTGGGGCAAACTGGGAGCCAAACTGGGAACACTGGGGGAACTGGGGCAAACTGGGAGCCAAACTGGGAACACTGGGAATGAACTGGGAACCAAACTGGGCAAACTGGGGGCACTGGGGCAAACTGGGAGCCAAACTGGGAACACTGGGAATGAACTGGGAACCAAACTGGGAACACTGGGAATGGACTGGGAACCAAACTGGGCAAACTGGGGGAACTGGGGCAAACTGGGAGCCAAACTGGGAACACTGGGAATGAACTGGGAACCAAACTGGGGGGAACTGGGAGTGCAGGAACTGGGCCTGGAGCCTGGGGAGAGACTGGGAGCACTGGGGGGGACTGGGAGCACTGGGACGGCCCCAGCTGGGAACAGCCAATGCCCCACCCGTCCTCACCTGTCCGTCCGTCTGTCCCACCTGTCCGTCCCTCACCTGTGCGTCCCTCACCTGTCCGTCTGTCCATCCCTCACCTGTCCATCCCTCACCTGTCCGTCTGTCCATCCCTCACCTGTCCATCCCTCACCTGTCCATCCCTCACCTGTCCATCCCTCACCTGTCCATCTGTCCATCCCTCACCTGTCCATCTGTCCATCCCTCACCTGTCCATCTGTCCATCCCTCACCTGTCCATCTGTCCGTCCCTCACCTGTCCGTCCCTCACCTGTCCGTCCCTCACCTGTCCATCCCTCACCTGTCCATCCCTCACCTGTCCGTCCCTCACCTGTCCATCCCTCACCTGTCCCTCCCTCACCTGTCCGTCCCCACCTGTCCCTCCCTCACCTGTCCGTCCCTCACCTGTCCGTCCCTCACCTGTCCCTCCCTCACCTGTCCGTCCCCACCTGTCCCTCCCTCACCTGTCCGTCCCTCACCTGTCCGTCCCTCACCTGTCCGTCCCTCACCTGTCCGTCCCTCACCTGTCCATCCCCACCTGTCCATCCCTCACCTGTCCATCCCCACCTGTCCATCCCACACCTGTCCATCCCTCACCTGTCCATCCCTCACCTGTCCATCCCCACCTGTCCATCCCTCACCTGTCCATCCCTCACCTGTCCGTCCCTCACCTGTCCGTCCCTCACCTGTCCATCCCCACCTGTCCATCCCTCACCTGTCCATCCCCACCTGTCCATCCCTCACCTGTCCATCCCTCACCTGTCCATCCCTCACCTGTCCCTCCCTCACCTGTCCGTCTGTCTCACCTGTCCATCCCTCACCTGTCCATCCCTCACCTGTCCATCCCTCACCTGTCCATCTCTCACCTGTCCATCCCTCACCTGTCCATCTCTCACCTGTCCATCCCTCACCTGTCCGTCTGTCTCACCTGTCCATCCCTCACCTGTCCATCCCTCACCTGTCCATCCCTCACCTGTCCATCTCTCACCTGTCCATCCCTCACCTGTCCATTCCTCACCTGTCCATCCCTCACCTGTCCATCTGTCCATCCCTCACCTGTCCGTCCCTCACCTGTCCGTCCCTCACCTGTCCATCCCTCACCTGTCCATCTGTCCATCCCTCACCTGTCCATCCCTCACCTGTCCATCCCTCACCTGTCCATCTGCTCCCGCAGCGCCTCCAGCTCCGCCCGTTCCGGGGGGGGTCTGGGGGGAAGAGGGACCCAAAAATTGAGCCCAAAACCCAAAAACTGCCCCAAAACTGAGCCCAAAATACCCAAAAAGTGAGCCCAAAACTGAACCTAAACCCCCAAACTACCCCAAAACCCCAAAACTGAACCCAGAATCCCCAAATTGAGCCCGAACCCCCAAAACTGAGCCCAAAACTGCCCTGAAAACCCCAAAACTGCCCCAGAACTTGACTCAAAACCCCCAAAACTGAACCCAAACCCCAAAACTGGGCCCAAACCCCCAAAGTGAGCCCGAACCCGCCCCGAACCGCCCCGCACCCGCCCCGAACCCGCCCCGAACCCGCCCCGAACCCGCCCCGCACCCGCCCCGAACCCTGAACCGCCCTGAACCCCCCACCTGCCCCTGAACCCGCCCTTGAACCCGCCCCTGAACCCGCCCTGAACCAGCCCCAAACCTGCCCTGAACCCCCCTGCACCTGCCCCCTGAACCGCCCCTGAACCCGCCCCTGAACCTGCCCCAGAACCCGCCCCAAACCTGCCCCAGAACCCGCCCCACCTGCCCCTGAACCCCCCTGAACCTGCCCCTGAACCGCCCTGCACCCGCCCCTGACCGCCCCTGAACCTGCCCCTGAACCCGCCCCCTGAACCGCCCCAGAACCCGCCCCAGAACCTGCCCCTGAACCTGCCCTGAACCCGCCCTGAACCCCCCTGAACTGCCCTGCACCTGCCCTGAACCTGCCCCAAAGCCCTGAACCTGCCCCAGAACCTGCCCCTGAACCTGCCCTGTACCTGCCCTGAACCCCCCCGAACCCGCCCTGAACTGGCCCCAGAACCCGCCCTGTACCCGCCCTGAACTGCCCTGAACCAGCCCCGCACCCGCCCCGCACTCACCCCCGCGCTGCTGCGGCCGCTCGCGGCTCCTGCGGGGACAGCGCGGTCAGCGCAGGGGGCGCCGGTGCGCGCCCCCTCCCCAAAAACAGCCCCAGGTGTGCGGCCCTCCCCCACAGGTGTGCGGCTCCTCCCCCACAGGTGTGCGCCCCTCCCCCAGGTGTGTCCCCCCCTCCCCAGCCCCGCCCACACAGGTGTGTCCCCACCTGTCCCCCCTCCTCTTCCACCTCTTCCTCCTCCTCCTCCTCCTCCTCCTCCTCCTCTTCCTCCATCGCAGGGGGCCCCAGGCCAGGCCGGGCCAGGGGGTCTGGGGTTCCCAGTGTTCCCCGGGTTCCAGGGCGGTTCCAAGGCAGCTCCCGGGGGTCCCCATTGCTCGGGGCTCCCAGGGGCCACCCGAGCGCGCGGAGCTGGGCGGGGCTCAGCACGCTCCGGGTCAGCTCGTCCAGGAACCGCGAGAAGCGGGGCCCCCCCCGCCCCGCCCCCCGCGCCGCCCCGCCCCCCCGCGCCGCCCCGCCCCCCTGGGCCCCCAGCGCCTCCAGCGAGCGCCAGCGCCGGGCGGGGGCGGGGCCTGAGCCCCCCCGCGCCCCTCCCCACAGCCCCTCCTGGCTCCGGCTCAGCCCCCGGCGGGCGGGGGGGGCGGGGTCCCGCGCGGGGGGGGCGGGGTCCCGCGGGCTCAGCCCCTCGTGGCTCCGGCTCAGCCCCCGCGAGCCCCGGAACGCCCCCCCGGCTGGGGAGGGGGCGGGGCCCGAGCTCGGGGGCGGCTCCCCGGGCCCGCGGCGCCGGCCCCGCCCCCTCCGCCGGGGCTCGGGGGGGTCCCGGGGGGGCTCCCGGGGGTCACTGGGGCCCCGCCCCTCGTGGCTCCGGCTCCGCCCCCGCCCCCCCCCGGGGGGGTCCCCGAGGGTCCCCTGAGGGTCCCCGAAGCCCCCCCGGGGGTCGCGGCGGTGGGGGGCGGCCCCGGGGACCCCCCCGGAGGAGGAGGAGGAGGAAGAGGAGGAGGAGGAGGAGCAGGGGGAGGGCGAGGGCGAGGACGGGGGGGAGCCCGGGGGGGGTCCCGGGGGGGTGAAGAAGCGCTCGAGGAGCTGCAGCTTCCCCGGGGGCACCGGAGACCCCCGCGCGCCCCCCGGAACGACCCCCGCCCGCCGGGGGGGGCGGGGCCGCAGCGGCGACCCCCGAGGGGCCCGAGCGCTCATCCGGGACCCCCGGGACCCCCGCCCGGATCCGGCTCCGCTCCGGGTCTAATCCAGCGCCGGGGTTTGATCCGAGCCCGGCCCGGTTCCGGCTCCTGGTCCGGATCCTGTCACTGATCCGGTTCCAGGCTTTGAGCCGGCTCCGGTCCGGTTCGGGTCGGTTCGATTGGGATCCGGTTGCGGTCAGTTCCACCGCCGGGTCTCGGTGCGGTTCTGGTCCCTATCCCGGACCCGGTCCGTGATCCAGTCCCGGTCTTTGCTCCGGCCCCGCTGCGATCCGGTTCGGCTCTGATCCAGCTCCGGGTTTTGACCCGGTTCGGGTCTAATCCACCCCCGCTCCGATCCGGTTCCGGTCCGGATCCGGGTCGATCCGGTTCGGCTCTAATCCAGCTCCGGGTCTTGATGCGGTTCCGATCCGGTTCGGGCTGTGCCGATGTCCGGTCCTGGTCCGCTCCCGATCTGGTCCCGGTTCCGATCCTGTTCGGTCCCGGTTCGGTTCGGTCCCGGTCCGGTGCCGGCTCTTTATAGCGGCCCGAGCGCATCAGCGGATCACGTGACACCCCCCCCCCCCTCCCCCCACGGGACTGGGATGGAACTGGGAACACTGGGATCGATGCACTGGTGCCACTGGTCATACTGGTTATACTGGTCATACTGGTTGTGCTGGTTCTGGCTGTACTCGTGTCTGTGTCCCTGTACTGGTGTCAGTGGTGTTTCTCTACTGGTTATACTGGTTCTGGCTGTACTGGTGTCACTGGTGTCTCTGTGCTGGTTATACTGGTTCTGGCTGTACTGGTGCCACTGGTTATACCGGTTATACTGGTGTCCCTGTACTGGTGTCACTGGTGTCCCTGTACTGGTTGTACTGGTTCTGGCTGTACTGGTGTCACTGGTGTCTCTGTACTGGTGTCACTGGTTCTGGCTGTACTGGTGTCACTGGTGTGGTCACTGTCCCTGTACTGGATATACTGGTTATACTGGTCAAACTGGTGTCCCTGTACTGGTGTAACTGGTGTCCATACTGGTTATACTGGTATCCATACTGGTGTCTCTGGTATCACCAGTGTCCATACTGGTTATCACCAGTGTCCATACTGGTGTCTCTGGTGTCCATACTGGTATCACCAGTGTCCATACTGGTGTCTCTGGTGTCCATACTGGTGTCTCTGGTGTCCATACTGGTGTCACTGGTGTCCATACTGGTCCCTCCCCCGTGTCCAGCCGGGCCACACTGGTCACACTGGTCGCTCCCAGTCCCCTCCCCGTCCCCCTGCCGGATCCCAGTCCATACTGGTCGCTCCCAGTCGATCCCAGTCGATCCCAGTCGATACTGGGAGGATCCCAGTCCATACTGGGAGGGTCCCAGTTCACACTGGGCGGGTCCAATCCATACTGGGCGGGTCCCAGTCGATACTGGGAGGATCCCAGTCCATACTGGGCAGGTCCAATCCATACTGGGAGGATCCCAGTTCACACTGGGCGGGTCCCAGTCCATACTGGGCGGGTCCCTGACCATACTGGGCGGGTCCCAGTCCATACTGGGCGGGGCCCAGCACAGCCCCGGTGGGGGGGGGGCCGGGGGGACCGAACCATTCTGGGTCCGGGGGGGGGGGGGATTTTGGGGGTTTTTGAGAGATTTTGGTGGGGTTTGAGGAACTTTGGAGCATTTTGAGGGATTTCGGGGGGTTTTGAGAGATTTTTGGGGAAATTCAGATATTTTGGGGGGCTTTGGGGGTTTCGGGGGATTTTCAGGCATTTTGGCGGGATTTTGAGGTGTTTAAAGCATTTAGAGGGATTTGGGGGGTTTTAATTATTTTTGGGGGGCGTTTGAGGGATTTTGGGGTGTTTAGAAGGATTTTGAGGGATTTGGGGGATTTTGAGGGGGGATTTAAATGATTTTGATGGCATTTTGAGGGATTTCGAGGTGTTTAAAGCATTTTGAGGGATTTGGGGGGTTTTGAGGGGGGATTTAAATGATTTTGATGGCATTTTGAGGAATTTTGGGGAGTTTTAAAGGATTTTGATGGCATTTTGAGGGATTTTGGGGGGTTTTAAAGGATTTGGATGGATTTTGGGGTGCCGGACCCTCTGTGGGTCGTGTGGGGAGGCTCTCGGCCCATCGCGGGGCCCTTTTTGGGGTCCGGGGGGCCCTTTTTGGGGTCCGGGCGGATTCTGGGGGCTCAGGGGGTGCCTGTGGGGGGCCCCGCGGTGATTTTGGGACAAACCCGATCATTTTGGGCTCAATTTCGGCGTTTTTTGCCCCTCCGGTAGCTCCGCCCCCTCTTTCCCGCCGCCGCCATCTTGGCCGCGGCCGCTCGAGGCCCCGCCCGCTCGGGGGCGTGGCCAGGGGCGCGGCCGGGCCCGTGACGCCGCGGGGAGCCCCGGCGCTGATTGGGCGGCCGCGCTGTCAATCACGCGGGTGACGCGGCCGGGCCGGAGCGCGGCGGAGCCGAGGTTGGGGGAGGGGCGGATTTGGGGGTCCCCGGAGGGGGGGGGCCGTGGGGGATCCCGGGGGAGGGCAGGGGGCGCGGGGAGGGGCGGAGATGCGCGGTGGGGGGGGGGCCGGAAGGGGCGGGTTCAGGGGTGTCCCAGGTGGGGAGGGCGGGTTCAGGGGTCCCCGGATGGGGAGGGCGGGTTCAGGGACCCCCCGTGCCGGGGGCGGGGCTGGGGAGGGGCAGGGGTCAGGGGCTCCCGGAGGTTTTGGGGGTCCTGGGGGCAGGGGGGGTGCCCCGGTGGGGGAGGTTTAAAGTGCCCCGGTTTGGGGGAGGGGCGGGTCCGGTTCTGGGGGGGGTCCCGGCAGTTTGGGGGGCCTGGGTTGGGGGAGGGGCGGTTTTGGGGTACCCCGGGGGCACTTCCGGGTAGCAAAGGTCAGGGGGGCGGAGCTTGGGGTCACACTGACAGGGGAGGGGCTGGTGGCGGGGACCCCATTGGGGACTCTCATTGGGGGACCCCATTAGGGTCCCAATTAGGGATCCCAATTAGTGGGTCCCACCATGGGGACCCCAATTATTAGCCCCAATTAGCGGGAGCTTTGGGGGTGGGGGGGGACCCTCATTAGCGGGGACCCTCATTAGCCGGGTTTGGGGTCCCTGAGGTTGGGTCTGGGGTCCCCGGGGGGATTTGGGGTCCTTTTGGGGGGATTTGGGGTCCCTGGGGTCAGAATTTGGGGTCCCTGGGGGAATTTGGGGTCCCTGGGCTCGGGCCCGGGGTCCCCTGGGGTTTTGGGCTCAGCCCCCCCCCCGCCCCTCCCCCAGCCCCATGGCCTGACCCCCCCCATGTTCCGCCTGGACGAGACCCCCGAGGATCGCGGCTCCCCTCCCCCCTCGCCCTGGGGGGGCTCCCCCGCCCCCAGCCAGCCCGGGACCCCCTCCCCAGGTCAGTGACGCCCCCGGAACCCCCCCAGAAACCCCCAAAAACCCAAACCTCCCCAAAACCCCCAAAACCTCCCCCCAAAACCCCCCCAAAACCTCAAACCTCCCCAAAAACATCCCCAAACCCCCCCAAAACCCAAACCTCTCCCCAAAACCCCCAAACCCCAAAAACCTTCCCCAAAAACACCAAAACCTTCTCCCCAAAACCTCCTCCAAACCCCAAAACCTCCCCAGAACCTCCCCAAAACCCCCCAAACCCCCCAAAACCAAACCCCCCAAAACCCCCCCAAAACCCCAAACCCCCCAAAACCCCAAAACCCAAAACCCCCAAAACCCAAATCTCCCAAAACCCCCACCCCCCAAAACCTCCACCAAACCCCAAAACCTCCCCCTCCCAAAAAACCCCCAACTCCCCAAAACCCCCAAAACCCCAACCCCCAAAACCCAAAACCTCCCCAAAAACGCCCCCCAAAACCCCCCCTCCCCAAACCTCCTCCAAACCCCAAAACCCCCCCCAAAAAACCCAAATCTCCCCCAAAACCCCCAAAAACCCACCTCCCCAAACCCCCTCAAAACCCCAAATCCTCCTCAAACTCCCCCAAAAACCCCTGTGGGGGGAGGGGCCGGGCCTGTGCGCTCCCCCCCCCCCCATTCCGGGGTCCCCCTGACGCCCCTCCCCTCCCCCCCCCAGAGGCGCGGCCCCGGCTGCTCTCGGAGCGGGGGGGGGCGGGGGCAGCCCCCGGGGAGCCCCCCCCGGCCACGCCCCCCCCGCCCCGCGGCCGCTCCCGCTCGGCCCCGCCCGTGCTGTGGGCGGCGCAAAGGTACGGGCGGAGACTGAGGAGGATGAGCGATGAGTTCCAGCTGCAGGTGGGACACCTGAGACACCTGGGACACACCTGGGGACACCTGGGGACATTGGGGACATTGGAGGGATTGGGGGGTTATTGGGGACATTGGGGACATTGGGGACACAGGTACGGGAGGAGGCTGAGGAGGATGAGCGATGAGTTCCAGCTGCAGGTGGGACACAGGGACACCTGGGACACACCTGGGGACATTGGGGACATTGGGGACATTGGGGTCCTGGGGACATTGGGGACATTGGGACACCTGGGACATTGGGGACATTGGGGTTCATGGGGACATTGGGGGGACACACCTGGGACACCTGGGGACATTGGGGACATTAGGGGATTATTAGGGTCATTGGGGACATTACATTGGGGGTTACATTTGGGGACAATGGGACATTGGGGGCAAAGGTACGGGAGGAGGCTCAGGAGGATGAGCGATGAGTTCCAGCTGCAGGTGGGACACCTGAGACACCTGGGACACACCTGGGACACCTGGGGACATTGGGGGGATTGGGGGCACGGGGACATTGGGGACACCTGGGGACATTGGGGGCACAGGTACGGGAGGAGGCTGAGGAGGATGAGCGATGAGTTCCAGCTGCAGGTGAGACACGGGGACACCTGGGACACACCTGAGACACCTGGGGACATTGGGGACATCAGGGACATTGGGGTCATTGGGCTCATGGGGACATTGGGGACATCGGGGGACAGGGCACACCTGGGGTCATTGGGGACACCTGATGAGTTCCACTGCAGATGGGACTGGGGTGACACACCTGGGATACCTTGGGACACACCTGGGGACACCTGGGGACATTGGGGTGATTTGGGTTACTGGGGAGACTGAGGAGGATGAGCGATGAGTTCCTGGGCACCTGAGACACCTGGGGACCCTTGGGGACATTGGGGACATCTGGGGACAGTGGGGGATTGGGGACATGGGGACACCTGGGGACCCCATTGGGGACATTGGGGACACCTGGGGACCCTTGGGACACAGGCACCTGGGGAGGATGGGCAGTTCACCTGGGGACACCTGGGGACCCCTGGGACACACCTGGGGACAGTGGGGACATGGGGACCCCATTGGGGTACACCTGGGGACATTGGGGACCCCCACTGGGGCACCTGGGCACACCTGGGGACCCTTGGGCACACCTGGGCACACCTGGGGACACCTGGGGACACTTGGGCACACCTGGGGGACCCCTGGGCACACCTGGGGACACCTGGGGACAGTTGGGCCGTGGGGGCTCCGTGGGGACAGGTGGGACATTGGGGGGGGGGGGGGTTGGTGACATTGGGGGGGCTCTCAGTGACACCGGGGGGGAGGGGCTCGGTGACCTCGCGGTGACCCCGTGGTGACCCCGCGGTGACCCCGCCCCCCCCTCTCTCCCCTCCCCCCCCCAGGTGCTGCCGCGGCCCCGCAGCCTCAGGGGCCCCCCTGGTGGGGCTGGCGCGAGACCCTCCGGGCCTGGTGGGGGAGGGCCCGGCCCCCGCCCGCCCCCCCCCCCCTGAGCCGCCCCCCCAAAAAAAAAAAAAACCGGAAATAAAAATCGATGTTGGGGGAGGGGCAATAAAAATGTGATTTTTGTAGAAAAAAAAAAAGAAATTTGGGGTTTTTTGGGGGATTGATGGGAGCGGCCCCCAAAATCGTGGGGGGCCTGGAATGAAACCCCCCCCAAAAATGAGAGGGGGTCTCAAATTTAGGAGGGATGGGCTCAGAATGGAAGAAAATCCTCAAAATTAAAGAAAATCCCCCAGAATTAAAGGGACCCCCCCAAATTAAACCCGAACCCCCCCAAAATGAGGGGGGAGGTCCCCAAAATGTCCCCAAAATAAAGGAGGACAGGGGGAGCCCCCAAAATGGGGGGGGTCGGGATGGATTTGGGCGCCCCCTCCCCAAATCTTGAGACGTGACCGGAACGACCCCAAAACCCCCTAAAATCCACCCAAAACCTCCCAGAATTCCCCAAATTCCCCCAAAATCTCCCAAAATTCCCCAATCCCCCCAAAATCTCCCAAAATTTCCCCAAATCCCCCCAAAACCTCCCAAAATTCCCCAAATTCACCCAAAACCTCCCGAAATCCCCAAATCCCCCCCAAAACCTCCCAAATTTCCCCCCAAAATCTCCCCAAAACCTTCCAAAATTCCCAAATCCCCCCAAAACCTCCCAAAATTTCCCCCAAAATCGCCCCAAAACCTCCCAAATCTTCCAAAATCCCCAAAACTCCCCCAAACTACCCCAAAACCTCCCCAAATTTCCCCAAAATTCCCCAAAATCCCCCCCCGACAGAGGCGTCTCCATGGAAGAATAAATCTCTGTTATTGTACAAATTTCGGGGGGGGTCCCCCCAATTTCGGGGGTCCCCGACAGCAGAGCAGGACAGGCAGGACCCCCCCCACCACCACCGACCCCTCCCCAAAATTGGGGGGATTAAAACACAAAAAAACCCAAAAAACAAAAAAACCCAAAAAGCCCTTGGGAGGAGCCCCCCCCCCCAAAATGTGGGGAGGGATTTTGGGATTTTGGGGAGCCCCACCCAAATTTGGGGGGGCAGAAGCGTGGCCAGGAGTGATTTTAGTGTCGTGAGGCAGCGACCCCCCCCCAAAATCCCCAAAAATGCCAAATTTTGGGGAGGGGGTGACCCCCCCCCCCCACCTTTAGTGGTCCCAAAAACGGGGTGGGGGGGGGTGGGGGCATCCCCAAATTTTTGGGGAGCATTTGGAGATTCCCCCCCCCCACTCCCCCCCAAATTTCGGGGGTCCCCAATCACTGAGACCCCCCCCAAAAATGCCACAGGAAATTGGGGGCGGGGGCGACCCCAAAATCCCCCAAAAAGGCACCGAGGACCCCCCAAATTCAGAGCCCCCCAAATCCAGCGATGGGGGGATTTGGGGATTTTGGGGTCCCCCCGGTCAGAGCGGGGTGGAGTCGCCTGGGGTCCTGGGGGTCCTGGGGGTCCTGAGCCCCCAGTTCCCGCTCCAGCTCCTGCAGCAGCTGCAAAGGGGGGGGAGAGACCCCAAAATCAGCGAGAGACGGGGGGGGGACCCCAAAATCCCCCCAAAATCCGCCCCAAAATCCCCCCAAATCCCCCCAAAATCCCCCAAAATCCTCCCCAAAATCCCCCAAAATCCCCCCCAAAATCCCCCCCAAAATCCTCCCCAAAATCCCCCCAAATCCCCCAAAAAAAATCCTCCCCAAAATCCCCCCAAATCCCCCCAAAATCCCCAAAATCCCCAAAATCCCCCAAAATCCCCAAAATCCCCCCAAAATCCCCCCAAAATCCTCCCCAAAATCCTCCCCAAAATCCTCCCCAAAAATCCTCCCCAAAATCCTCCCCAAAATCCTCCCCAAAATCCCCCCCAAATCCTCCCCAAAATCCCCCAAAATCCTCCCCAAAATCCCCCCCAAAATCCCCCCAAAATCCTCCCCAAAATCCCCCAAAATCCCCCAAAATCCAAAAAATCCCCCAAAATCCCCCCAAAATCCCCCCAAAATCCCCCCAAAATCCCCCAAAATCCCCCCAAAATCCCCCCAAAATCCCCCCCAAAATCCCCCAAAAATCCTCCCAAAATCCCCCCAAAAACCCCCAAACCCCCCCTTTGGAACCCCCCCAAAATCCCCAAAATTTTGGTCCTCCCAAATCCTCCCTGGGAACCCCCAAACCCCCCAGCTGCATTTTTGGGCCCTCCCCATTTTTGGGGTCCCCATTCCCGTTTTTGGTGCCCCCAGCCCCATTTTGGTGCCCCCAGCCCCATTTTTGGGGTCCCCATTCCCGTTTTTGGTGCCCCCATTCCCATTTTTGAGCCCCCAGCCCCATTTTTGAGCCCCCAGCCCCATTTTGGTGCCCCCAGCCCCATTTTGGTGCCCCCATTCCCATTTTGGTGCCCCCAGCCCCATTTTGGGGTCCCCAGCCCCATTTTTGAGTCCCCAGCCCCATTTTTTGCCCCAGCCCCATTTTTGAGCCCCCAGCCCCATTTTTGGTGCCCCCAGCCCCATTTTGGTGCCCCCAGCCCCATTTTTGAGCCCCCAGCCCCATTTTTGAGCCCCCAGCCCCATTTTTGGGGTCCCTTTCGGGGTCCCCACCCGCGGCTCCTGCGCCCGGATCTGCTCCAGGACCCCTCGGTGCTGCTCCCGCAGCCGCAGCTCCCGGCAGCGCTGGGCCTCCTGCAGCTGCACCAAAAAATGGGTTATTGACCCCAAAATATTCGTTATTGACCCAAAAAAATACGTTATTGACCCCAAAAATGGGTTATTGACCCCAAAATATTCATTATTGACCCCAAAATATTCATTATTGACCCCAAATTCAGCTCCCGGCAGCGCTGCGCCTCCTGCAGCTGCACCAAAATATTCATTATTGAACCCAAAATATTCATTATTAACCCCAAAATATGAATTATTGAACCCAAAATATTCATTATTGACCCCAAAATACGAATTATTGACCCCAAAATATGAATTATTGACCCCAAAATAACAAATTCAGCTCCCGGCAGCGCTGGGCCTCCTGCAGCTGCACCAAAAAATGGGTTATTGACCCCAAAATCTGAATTATTGACCCCAAAATATTCATTATTGACCCCAAAATATTCATTATTGAACCCAAAATATTCATTATTGACCCCAAAAATGGGTTATTGACCCCAAAATCTGAATTATTGACCCCAAAATATTCATTATTGACCCCAAAATCATTATTCCCCAAAAATGGGTTGGGCCCCTGCATATTCTATTGACCCCAAAATATTCATTATTGAACCCAAAATCTGAATTTATTGACCCCAAAAATGGGTTATTGACCCCAAAAATATTCATATTGACCCCTAAAATATTCATTATTGAACCCAAAATATTCATTATTGACCCCAAAATATGGGTTATTGACCCCAAAATATTCTTATTATTTAAAATATTCTGCATTGCACCAAAATATTCATTATTGACCCCAAAATATTCATTATTGAACCCAAAATAACAGCTCCCCGGCAGCGCTGGGCCTCCTGCAGCTGCACCAAAAAATGGGTTATTGAACCCAAAAATGGGTTATTGAACCCAAAATATTCATTATTGACACCCAAAAGCTCCCGGCAGCGCTGGGCCTCCTGAATGTTTGGGGTGTTTTCAGGTATTGAGGCAAAAATTTGGGGTATTTATTCATTATTTAAGGTCTTTTGGGTGGTTTTGGGGTGTTTTGCACTATTCATTATTGACCCCAAAATATTCATTATTGACCCCAAATATTCATTATTGACCTTTGGTTTTGGGTTTGGACACAAAATATGCAGTTTTGGGTGTTTTGGGGTGTTTTGAGCTATTTCAGGCAGTTTGGGCGGTTTTGGGGCGTTTTTGGGCTATTTCAGGCAGTTTTGGGGTGTTTGGGGGTATTTTTGGGCTATTTCAGGCAGTTTTGGGGTGTTTTGGGCGGTTTTTGGGCTATTTCAGGCAGTTTGGGCGTTTTTGGGCGGTTTTTGGGCTATTTCAGGCAGTTTTGGGCGGTTTTGGGGCGTTTTTGGGCTATTTCAGGCAGTTTTGGGGTGTTTGGGGGTATTTTTGGGCTATTTCAGGCAGTTTTGGGGTGTTTTGGGCGGTTTTTGGGGTATTTCAGGCAGTTTTGGGCGGTTTTTGGGCTATTTCAGGCAGTTTTGGGGCCCCTCACCCTGCGGATGGACGTCACCGACTCGTTGATGTGGCGCCGGTTGATCTCGGGCAGCTCCCTGGGGGCGGGGACAATTTGGGGACCCCCAAAAATTCCCCAAGACTCCCCAAATCCCCCCCCCAAAATCCCCCCAAAAATCCCCCAAAAATTCCCCCAAAAATCCCCAAAATCCCAAAAGCCCCCAAAATCCCAATTGGGGACCCCCAAAATTCCCAAATCCCCCCAAATCCCCCAAATCCCCCCAAAATCCCCCAAAATCCCCCCAAAATCCCCCCAAAATCCCCCCAAACCCCCCAAAATCCCCCCAAAATTCCCCCAAAATCTCCCAAAATCCCCCAAAATTCCCCCAAAATCCCAGAAAATCCCAAATTCCCCCAAAATCCCCCAAAATTCCCCCAAAAATCCCCAAAATTCCCCAGAATCCCCAAAATTCCCTCCTCAAAATCCCCAAAATTCCTCCCAAAATCCCCCAAAAAAAATCCCCCAAAAATCCCCAAAATCCCCCAAAAATCCCCCAAATCCCCCAAAATTCTCCCAAAATCCCCAAATCCCCCAAATCCCCCAAAATTCCCAATTCCCTAAAAGATCCCCAAACCAAATCCCCAAATCCCCAAAATCCCCAAATTCCCTTTAAAATCCCCAAAGTTCCTCAAATCCCCTGAAAATCCCCCAAAATTCCCTTCTCAAATCCCCCAAATCCCCCCAAAATCCCCCAAATCCCCCAAAATCCCCTCCAAATCCCCAAAATCCCCATTCCCCAAAAATCCCCCAAAATCCCCCAAATTCCCAAAAAACCCCCAAACCCCCAAATTCCCTGAAATCCCCAAAATTCCCCAAATCCCCAAAATCCCCAAATCCCCCAAATTCCCAAATTCCCCAAACCCCCAAAATCCCCCAAATCCCCCCAGTCCCCCCTGCCCAGCTGATGCTGCTGTGGCGCCCCTGTTCCAGAATCTTCTGCAGCTCCTTCCTCTCCCTGGGGGCCAAAATCAGCACAAAACTGCCCAAAACTGCCCAAAACTGCCCAAAACTGCCCAAAATCAACCCAAAATCAGCACAAAACTGCCCAAAACTGCCCAAAACTGCCCAAAACTGCCCAAAATCAGCACAAAACTGCCCAAAATTAACCCAAAATCAACCCAAAATCAGCACAAAACTGCCCAAAATTAACCCAAAACTGCCCAAAACTGCCCAAAATCAGCACAAAACTGCCCAAAACTGCCCAAAACTGCCCAAAATTAACCCAAAATTAACACAAAACAACCCAAAATCAGCACAAAACTGCCCAAAATCAACTAAAACTGCCCAAACTGCCCAAAACTGCCCAAAATCAGCACAAAACTGCCCAAAACTGCCCAAACTGCCCAAAATCAACCCAAAATCAGCACAAACTGCCCAAAACTGCCCAAAATCAACCCAAAATAACCCAAAACAGCCCAAAATTAACCCAAAATCAACCCAAAATCAACACAAAACTGCCCAAAACTGCCCAAAACTGCCCAAAATCAACCCAAAATCAGCACAAAACTGCCCAAAACTGCCCAAAACTGCCCAAAATCAGCACAAACTGCCCAAAACTGCCCAAAACTGCCCAAAATCAACCCAAAATCAGCACAAAACTGCCCAAAACTGCCCAAAACTGCCCAAAATTAACCCAAAATCAGCACAAAACTGCCCAAAACTGCCCAAAATCAACCCAAAATCAGCACAAAACTGCCCAAAACTGCCCAAAATTAACCCAAAATCAGCACAAAACTGCCCAAAACTGCCCAAAACTGCCCAAAACTGCCCAAAATCAACCCAAAAATCACAAAACAAAACTGCCCAAAACTGCCCAAAAAACTGCCCAAAATCAGCAAAAACTGCCCAAAACTGCCCAAAAATCAACCCAAAATCAGCACAAAACTGCCCAAAACCGCCCAAAACTGCCCAAAATCAGCACAAAACTGCACAAAACTGCCCAAAATCAACCCAAAATCAGCACAAAACCCAAATTAACTCCACTGCCCAAACTGCCCAAAATCAACCCAAAATCAGCACAAAACCGCCCCAAACTGCCCAAAATCAACCCAAAATCAGCACAAAACTGCCCAAACTGCCCAAAATCAACACAAAATCAGCACAAAACTGCCCAAAACTGCCCAAAATCAACAAAAATCAACACAAACTGCCCAAACTGCCCAAAATCAACCCAAAATCAGCACAAACTGCCCAAAATGCCCAAAATCAACCTAAAATTAACCCAAAATCAAAACAAAACTGCCCAAAACTGCCAAAACAACCCAAATTAAAAAAAATCAGCAAAACTGCCCCTGGGACTGATAAACCAAATTAACCCAAAATTAACACAAAACCTCCCAAACTGCCCAAAATCAACCCAAAATCAACACCAACCTCCCAAAACCAAAACTGCCCAAAATCAGCAAAACTGCCCCAAACTGCCCCAATTAACCCAAAATCAACACAAAACTGCCCCAAAACTGCCCAAAATTAACCCAAAATCAGTACAAACCAGTACAGACCTGCCCAAAACTGCCCAAACCACTGGACCCTCCCATTAACCCCAATTAACCCAAAATCAACCCAAAAACCCCCAGTCCCCTTCCAACCCCCAGTCCCCCAGTCCCTCCCAGTTTGTCCCAGTTTGATCCCAGTTTGATCCCAGTCCCTCCCAGTTCGATCCCAGTCCATCCCAGTCCATCCCAGTTTGTCCCAGTTTGATCCCAGTTTGATTTGTCCCAGTCCCCCCAGTCCCTCCCAGTTCCATCCCCCAGTTTGTCCCAGTTTGATCCCAGTCCCTCCCAGTCCCCCCAGTTTCATCCCAGTTTGATCCCAGTTTGATCCCCAGTCCTCCCAGTCCCCTCCCAGTTTGATCCCAGTTTGTCCCCAGTTTGATCCCAGTTTGATCCCAGTTTGTCCCAGTCCCCTCCCAGTTTCCCCAGTCCACCTCTCACTGGTCCCAGTTTGTCCCAGCCGCCTCCGAGCTGGGCCTGCTGAGCCTCGAGCGCCACCTCCTGCAGCCCCTGCTGCGCCTGCCCAGTACAGACCAGTATAGACCCCACAAACCAGTATAAACCCCAAAAAACCAGTACCCAGACCGGGCCGCCAGACTGGCACGGACCAGTAAACCCCAAACCAAAATATAAAATCCCCCAGTCCCAGACCAGTACAGACCTCTATGGACCAGTAAAAACCAGTTTGGGACCCAAAAAAATCCCAGTACAGACCCGCCCGGACCAGTATAAACCAGTAAAACCCCAAATTTAAAATCCCCAGTATCCCCCAGATCCCGTACAGACTGGGGGACCTCTGCTATAAACCAGTATAAACCAGTAAGGGCCAAATCCCAAAATCCCCTGGTACGGATCACTCTGGGCTGGGGTATAAACCCAGTGTTGGAAAAAATCCCAAAATCCCCAACATTCAGAAAAAACTCCAAATGCCAGGACTGGTTCAGACCAGTATAAACCCCAGTATCCCCCAGTTTTGGGGACTTCAGTCCCTCCCAGTTTTTCCCATTTTGGGAGGACCCTCCCAGGGTTTATCCCAGTCCCTCCCAGTTCCCCCCAGTTCCCCAGTTCCCCTCCCAGTCCCTCCCAGTCTGTCCCAGTTCCCCAGTCCTCCCAGTCCCTCCCAGTCCATCCCAGTTTTCCATCCCAGTTTCCCCCCCAGTTTGGGGTGTCCCAGTCCATCCCAGTTTGTCCCAGTTTGTCCCAGGGGTGTTTGGGGTGATTTTAGGGTGAGTTTGTCCCAAACAGTCCATCCCAGTCCATCCCAGTTTCCCCAGTCTGTCCCAGTTTGTCCCAGTTTGTCCCAGGGGTGATTTTCCAGTCCCTCCCAGTCCCCCAGTTTGGGGGTTTTGGGTTCCTCCCAGTTTGTCCCATCCCAGTCCATCCCAGTCCCTCCCAGTTTTGTCCCAGTTTGTCCCAGTTTGTCCCAGGGGTCCATTTT
The DNA here is from genome assembly GCA_024865655.1 of Emberiza elegans. Lineage (NCBI taxonomy): Eukaryota > Metazoa > Chordata > Aves > Passeriformes > Fringillidae > Emberiza > Emberiza elegans. The sequence continues at coordinate 2,460,429 of JALJVW010003074.1, read as the reverse complement.
AGGGTCCACCCCAGTCCATTTGGGGCAGTTTTGGGGTGATTTTGGTCCCCCAGGTTTGTCCCAGTTTGTCCCAGTCCCTCCCCCCCAGTTTTGTCCCAGTCCGTCCCAGTTTTTGGTCCCAGTTTTGTCCCAGGGCTCCAAGTTTTTCCTGTCCCAGTTTTGTCCCAGTTTGTCCCAGTCCATCTTTTCCTGTGCAGGGCCATCCCAGGTGTTTGGGGCAGTTTTGGGGTGGTTTTGGGGGTTTTGGGGGTTTGATTTTCCTGTGCAGGGCCTGCATTCCCAGTCCCCCCCAGTTTTGTCCCAGGGTTTTGGGGGGGGGTTTTGGGGGTCAGTTTTCATCCCAGTCCATCCCAGTTTTTGGTCCCAGGGTTTTCCCGGCAGTCCCAGTTTGACCTCAAATTTGCCTCCGGCCTCCTCCAGGGCCACCTCTGGGCCTCCTCCCGGGGGCCCAGGGCCCCCACCTCTGGGCCACCTTGCCGGGGTTGCAAAGACCCAAAAACCCCCAAAACACCCCAAACCCCCCAAAAACCTTTGTTGGGGTGGGGAACCCAAAAAACCCCCCACCCCAAAAGAGAAAAAACACCTAAGCACCCCAAAACAAACCCAAAAACCACCCCCAACCCCCAAACCCCAAAAACATCCACCGGGACCCCAAAAACCCCAAAATTTTGCAAAACACCCAAAAAAAACCAGTTCCCCCAAACTCCCACCCCAAAAAACCCCAAAATGTCCCCAAAAATGGAGGAAAAATCCCCAAAACCCACCCCAATATGAGACCCCCCAAACCCCCCCAAACACCCAAAAACCCCAAAATCCCCAAACCCGGTTCCTGGCCCAATTGAGCCCCAATTTTGAAAAAATTTTGGGAAAAAACCCCAAAAAATTTTGGGGAATTTGGGGAAAATGATTTTGCCCCCCAAAACCTCCCAAATTTGAGAAAATTTTGGGAATTCAAATTGGGGGATTTTTCCCCAAAATTTTGGGGTGATTTTTGTGGTGATTTTGGGTGATTTATTTTGAGGGGATTTTGGGGTGATTTTTGAGGTGATTTTGGGGTGAGCCCTGGGGGTCCCTGATTTTGGGGATTTTGGGGGTTTTTGGGGAGAATTTTGGAGGATTTTGGGGATTTTTGGGGGGATTTTGGGGTGGTTTTGGGGTGATTTAAAGTGAAAATTTTTGGGGTGATTTTGGGGGAGATTTTAGAGGAAATTGGGGGATTTTAGGGTGATTTTCTGGGGATTTTGGGGTGATTTTGGGGGGTTTGGGGGGACCTTTGGGGGATTTTGGGGTGATTTGGGGGTGATTTTGGGGATTTTGGGGTGATTTGGGGTGATTTTTGGGGTGATTTTGGGGTGATTTGAATTTTGGGGATTTTGGGGGTGATTTTGGGATTTTGGGGTGATTTTGGGGGTGATTTTTGGGGTGATTTTGGGGGGATTTTGGGGGGATTTGGGGATTTTGGGGATTTTGGGGTACCTGTGAGCCTCCCAAAATGCCCTGGTGGAGGGGGGACACCAAAACTCAGCGGATTTTGGGGTTTCCCCAAAATTTGACCTTCCTCCCTCCCAAACTTACCTGGGCTGGGGGCGGGGCCAAAATCCCCAGGGGGGGCAGGGCCCCAAATCTCGGGGGGGGGCCCCCCGAAATCCTGGGAAAAGGCTCAAATCGGGGCCCCTCAGGGGGGGGTCCTGGGGGAGAAAATCCCCCAAAAAATCCCCCCCAAACTCCAAAATCCCCCCAAAATTCACCTGGGGGGCCCAAAATTCACCCAAAAATTTGAGAAAAATGGGAGAACCTCCCCCAAAAAAATTGGGAATTTTGAGAAAATTTGGGAAATCCAGGAAAAATCCCCAAAATCCCCCCCAAAAATTCCCCCCCAAAATCCTCCCAAAATCCCCCCAAAGTTTTGAGAAAATCCCCCCAAAATCCCTCCCCCCAAAATCCCCCTGAAACCCCCCCAAAAATCCCCCAAAATGGGAATTTTGAGAAAATTCCAAAAATCCCCCCAGAAAATTTGCGGGGAAAACTCCCCAAAATTTCCCCCAAAATCCCCCCAAAATCCCCAGAAAATTCTGGGGAATTTATCATTTTGGTTTCCCAGCCCCCCAAAATTTTGGTGCCCCCCAGCCCCATTTTTGATCCCCCAAAATCCCCCAAAGCCCCATTTTTGCCCCCATTTTTGGGCCCCCATTTTTGTGCCCCCCCATTCCATTTTTTGGTGGCCCCCCAATTTTGGGGTCCCCAGCCCTATTTTGAGCCCCAGCCCCATTTTTTGAGCCCCCAGCCCCATTTTGGTCCCCCAAGCCCCATTTTTGGGGAATTTTGGGGAGCCCCCATTTTTGGGGAGCCCCATTTTGGGGCCCCATTTTTTGGTGCCCCAGCCCCATTTTTTGGATTTTTTGGGGTTTTTTTTGGGTTTCCAGCCCCATTTCCTTGGACCCCTCGGTGCTGCCCCTAGCCCCCCGCAGCGCTTCCTGGGGCTGCCCAAAAATGGGTTATTTACCCCAAAAATGGGTTATTGACCCCAAAATATTCATTATTGACCCCAAAAATGGGTTATTTACCCCAAAAAATGGGTTATTGACCTCAAAATATTCATTATTGACCCCCAAATCAGCTCCCGGCAGCGCTGCGCCTCCTGCAGCTGCACCAAAATGTTCATTATTAACCCCAAAATATGAATTATTGACCCCAAAAATGGGTTATTGACCCCAAAAATGGGTTATTGACTCCAAAATATTCATTATTGACCCCCAATTCAGCTCCCAGCAGCGCTGGGCCTCCTGCAGCTGCACCGAAATATTCGTTATTGGCCCCAAAATATGAATTATTGACCCCAAAATATTCATTATTGACCCCAAAATACGAATTATTGACCCCAAAATATTCATTATTGACCCCCAAATCAGCTCCCGGCAGCGCTGGGCCTCCTGCAGCTGCACCAAAAAATGGGTTATTGACCCCAAAATCTGAATTATTGACCCCAAAAATGGGTTATTGGCCCCAAAAAATATTCATATTGACCCCAAAATATTCATTATTGAACCCAAAATATTCATTATTGACCCCAAAAATGGGTTATTGACCCCAAAATATTCGTTATTGACCCCAAAATATTCATTATTGACCCCAAAATATTCATATTGACCCCAAAATATTCGTTATTGACCCCCAAATCAGCTCCCGGCAGCGCTGGGCCTCCTGCAGCTGCACCAAAAAATGGGTTATTTACCCCAAAATATTCATTATTGAACCCAAAATAACAAATTCAGCTCCCGGCAGCGCTGGGCCTCCTGCAGCTGCACCAAAATATTCGTTATTGAACCCAAAATATTCATTATTGAACCCAAAATATTCATTATTGAACCCAAATTCAGCTCCCGGCAGCGCTGGGCCTCCTGCAGCTGCACCAAAAATGGGTTATTGACCCCAAAAAATGGGTTATTGACCCCAAAATATTCATTATTGACCCCAAAATCAGCTCCTGGCAGCGCTGGGCCTCCTGCAGCTGCACCAAAATATTCATTATTGACCCCAAAATATTCATTATTGACCCCAAAATATTCATTATTGACCCCAAAAAATGGGTTATTGACCCCAAAATATGAATTATTGAACCCAAAATATTCATTATTGAACCCAAAATATTCATTATTGAACCCAAAATATGAATTATTGACCCCAAAATATTCGTTATTGACCCCAAAAAAGTGTCAGGGACACAGGAAATGGCTGACGGACTGTTTTGGGGTATTTTTGGGTATTTCAGGGAGTTTTGGGCGGTTTTGGGGGTATTTCGGGGAGTTTTGGGGTGTTTTGGGGTGTTTTTGGGCTATTTCAGGCAGTTTTGGGGTATTTTGGGGTGTTTTTGGGGTATTTCGGGGAGTTTTAGGGTGTTTTGGGGTGTTTTTGGGCTATTTCAGGCAGTTTTGGGGTGTTTTGGGGTGTTTTGGGGCTATTTCAGGCAGTTTTGGGCGGTTTTTGGGCTATTTCAGGCAGTTTTAGGGTGTTTTGGGGGTGTTTTTGGGGTATTTCCGGCAGTTTTGGGTGGTTTTGGGGTGTTTTTGGTATGTTTTGGGGTGTTTTGGGCGGTTTTTGGGCTATTTCAGGCAGTTTTGGGGTGTTTTGGGCGGTTTTTGGGCTATTTCAGGCAGTTTTGGGGTGTTCTGGGGGTGTTTTTGGTATGTTTTAGGGTGTTTTGGGGGTGTTTTTAGGGTATTTCAGGCAGTTTTGGGGTGTTTTGGGGTGTTTTGGGGTATTTCAGGCAGTTTTGGGTGGTTTTGGGCTATTTCAGGCAGTTTTGGGGTGTTTGGGGGTATTTTTGGGCTATTTCAGGCAGTTTTGGGGTGTTTTGGGGTGTTTTTGGGCTATTTCAGGCAGTTTTGGGCGGTTTTGGGGCGTTTTTGGGCTATTTCCGGCAGTTTTGGGGCCCCTCACCCTGCGGATGGACGTCACCGACTCGTTGATGTGGCGCCGGTTGATCTCGGGCAGCTCCCTGGGGGCAAGGACAATTTGGGGACCCCCAAAAATTCCCCAAGACTCCCCAAATCCCCCCCCCAAAATCCCCCCAAAAATCGCCCCAAAATCCCCCCAAAAATCCCCCCCAAAATCGCCCCAAACTCCTCCCAAATCCCCCCAAAATCCCCCCCAAAAATCCCCCCAAAAATCCCCAAAATCCCCAAATACTCCCAGAATTCCCCCCTCCAAATCCACCTCAAAATCCCAAAATTCTCCCAAAAATCCCCAAAATCCCCCAGACTCCCCCAAATTCCCCTCAAATCCCAAAAAATTCCTCAAAATCCCCCAATCTCCCACGTTCCCCCAAATCCCCAAAAATTCCCCAAAAAATCCCCAAATCCCCCAAAATTCTCCCAAAAATCCCCTGAAATCCCCCAAATTCCCCAAAATTCCCAAAAAAATCCCAAAATCCCCCAAACTCCCCAAAATCCCCCAAATTCCTTAAAATCCCCCAAAGTTCCCCCCCTGAAATCCCCCCAAAATTCCCCAAATCCCCCCAAAATCCCCCAAATTCCCCCAAAATCCCCCCAAATCCCCAAAATCCCCAAAATCCCCAAATTCAAAAATCCCCCAAATCCCCCCCAAAATCCCCAAATTCCCCTGACTGGAACCCCCCAAAATCCCCCAAATCCCCAAATTCCCCAAATTCCAAAACCCCCAAATTCCCCAAATCCCCCAAAATTCCCCAGAAAACCCCAAACCCCAAAACCCCCCAAACCCCCTGCAAAATCCTGTGGCGCCCGCCAGTTCCCCAGAATCTTCTGCAGCTCCTTCCTCTCCCCAAAATCCCCAAAACTGCCCAAACTGCCCAAAACTGCCCCAAACTGCCCAAAATCAACCCAAAATCAGCACAAAAACTGCCCAAAACTGCCCAAAACTGCCCAAAACTCCCAAAATCAGCAAAACTGCCCAAAATTAACCCCCAAAATCAACCCAAAATCAGCACAAACTGCCCAAAATTAACCCAAACTGCCCAAAACTGCCCAAAATCAGCACAAAACTGCCCAAACTGCCCAAAACTGCCCAAAATTAACCCAAAACTAACACAAACAACCCAAAATCAGCACAAAACTGCCCAAAATCAGCACAAAACTGCCCAAAACTGCCCAAAACTGCCCAAAATCAGCACAAAACTGCCCAAAACTGCCCAAAACTGCCCAAAATCAACCCAAAATCAGCACAAAACTGCCCAAAACTGCCCAAAATCAACCCAAAATCAACCCAAAACTGCCCAAAACTGCCCAAAATCAACCCAAAATCAGCACAAAACTGCCCAAAACTGCCCAAAACTGCCCAAAATCAACCCAAAATCAGCACAAAACTGCCCAAAACTGCCCAAAACTGCCCAAAATCAACCCAAAACTGCCCAAAACTGCCCAAAACTGCCCAAAATCAACCCAAAATCAGCACAAAACTGCCCAAAACTGCCCAAAACTGCCCAAAATTAACCCAAAATCAGCACAAAACTGCCCAAAACTGCCCAAAATCAACCCAAAATCAGCACAAAACTGCCCAAAACTGCCCAAAATTAACCCAAAATCAGCACAAAACTGCCCAAAACTGCCCAAAACTGCCCAAAACTGCCCAAAATCAACCCAAAATCAGCACAAAACTGCCCAAAACTGCCCAAAACTGCCCAAAAATCAGCACAAAACTGCCCAAAACTGCCCAAAATCAACCCAAAATCAGCACAAAACTGCCCAAAACTGCCCAAAACTGCCCAAAATCAGCACAAAACTGCCCAAAACTGCCCAAAATCAACCCAAAATCAGCACAAAACTGCCCAAAACTGCCCAAAACTGCCCAAAATCAACCCAAAATCAACACAAAACTGCCCAAAACTGCCCAAAATCAACCCAAAATCAGCACAAAACTGCCCAAAACTGCCCAAAATCAACACAAAATCAGCACAAAACTGCCCAAAACTGCCCAAAATCAACACAAAATCAGCACAAAACTGCCCAAAACTGCCCAAAATCAACCCAAAATCAGCACAAAACTGCCCAAAACTGCCCAAAACCGCCCAAAATTAACCCAAAATCAGCACAAAACTGCCCAAAACTGCCCAAAACTGCCCAAAACTGCCCAAAATCAGCACAAAACTGCCCAAAACTGCCCAAAATTAACCCAAATTAACACAAAACTGCCCAAAACTGCCCAAAATCAACGCAAAATCAACACAAAACTGCCCAAAACTGCCCAAAACTGCCCAAAATCAGCACAAAACTGCCCAAAACTGCCCAAAATTAACCCAAAATCAACACAAAACTGCCCCAAACTGCCCAAAATTAACCCAAAATCAGCACAAAACTGCCCAAAACTGCCCAAAACTGCCCAAAACTGCCCAAAATTAACCCAAATTAACCCAAAATCAACACAAAACCACTCCTGGGACCCCCAGTCCCCCCCAGTCCCTCCCAGTTTGTCCCAGTTTGATCCCAGTTTGATCCCAGTCCCTCCCAGTTCGATCCCAGTCCCCCCCAGTCCCTCCCAGTTCCATCCCAGTTTGATCCCAGTTTGATCCCAGTCCCCCCCAGTCCCTCCCAGTTCCATCCCAGTTTGTCCCAGTTTGATCCCAGTCCCTCCCAGTCCCCCCCAGTTTCATCCCAGTTTGATCCCAGTTAGATCCCAGTCCTCCCCAGTCCCTCCCAGTTTGATCCCAGTCCCCCCCAGTTTGATCCCAGTTTGATCCCAGTCCGTCCCAGTCCCTCCCAGTTTCCCCAGTACCTCTCACTGGTCTGGCGCAGCCGTTTGAGCTGGGCCTGCTGAGCCTCGAGCGCCACCTCCTGCAGCCGCTGCTGCGCCTGCCCAGTACAGACCAGTATAGACCAGTACAGACCAGTATAAACCAGTATAAACCAGTACAGACCGGTACAGACTGGCACGGACCAGTATAAACCAGTATAAACCAGTACAGACCAGTACAGACCGGTATGGACCAGTATAAACCAGTACAAACCAGTACAGACCGGTACGGACCAGTATAAACCAGTACAAACCAGTATAAACCAGTACAGACCAGTACAGACTGGCACGGACCAGTATAAACCAGTATAAACCAGTAAGGGCCAGTATGGACTGGTACGGATCACTATGGGCTGGTATAAACCAGTGTGGACCAGAATAAACCAGTACGGACTGGTACAGACCAGTATAAACCAGTATAAACCAGTACGGACTGGTACGCACCAGTATAAACCACTAAGGACCCTCCCAGTTTATCCCAGTCCCTCCCAGTTCCCCCCAGTTCCCCCCAGTCCCTCCCAGTCCCTCCCAGTCTGTCCCAGTTCCCCCCAGTCCCTCCCAGTCCCTCCCAGTCCATCCCAGTTCCATCCCAGTTCCCCCCAGTTTGTCCCAGTCCATCCCAGTTTGTCCCAGTTTGTCCCAGTACCTCCCAGTCCCTCCCAGTCCATCCCAGTTTCCCCCAGTCTGTCCCAGTTTGTCCCAGTTTGTCCCAGTACCTCCCAGTCCCTCCCAGTCCATCCCAGTTCCATCCCAGTTCCTCCCAGTTTGTCCCAGTCCATCCCAGTCCCTCCCAGTTTGTCCCAGTTTGTCCCAGTTTGTCCCAGTCCCTCCCAGTCCACCCCAGTCCATCCCAGTCCATTCCAGTCCCTCCCAGTTTGTCCCAGTTTGTCCCAGTCCCTCCCAGTTTGTCCCAGTCCGTCCCAGTTTGTCCCAGTTTGTCCCAGTTTGTCCCAGTTTGTCCCAGTTTGTCCCAGTCCATCCCAGTCCATCCCAGTTTGTCCCAGTTTGTCCCAGTCCATCCCAGTTCCTCCCAGTCCCTCCCAGTTTGTCCCAGTTTGTCCCAGTCCATCCCAGTCCATCCCAGTTTGTCCCAGTTTGTCCCAGTTTGTCCCAGTACCTCCCGCAGCTGCTCCCGCCTCCGGCCCAGCTCCCGCTGCTGCTGCTCCTCCCGCAGCTGCAGCAGCGGCGCCGCCCCCTCAGTGCCTCTGCTGGGAAAATGGGGCAAAAAACCCCAAATTTGGGAAAAATCCCAAAAATCCCAAAAATCCCGGCAGCGGCGCCGCCCCCTCAGTGCCTCTGCTGGGGTAAAAAACCCCAAATTTGGGAAAAATCCCCAAAATCCCCAAATCCCAGCAGCGGCGCCGCCCCCTCAGTGCCTCTGCTGGGGTAAAAACCCCAAATTTGGGAAAAATCCCCAAAATCCCCAAAATCCCCCAAAATCCCAGCAGCGGCGCCGCCCCCTCAGTGCCTCTGCTGGGAAAATGGGGCAAAAAACCCCAAATTTGGGAAAAATCCAAAAAATCCCAAAAATCCCGGCAGCGGCGCCGCCCCCTCAGTGCCTCTGCTGGGGCAAAAAACCCCAAATTTGGGAAAAATCCCAAAAATCCCCAAATCCCAGCAGCGGCGCCGCCCCCTCCGAGCCCCTGCGGGGAAAATGGGGTAAAAAACCCAAAATTCGGGAAAAATCCAAAAATCCCAAAAATCCCGGCAGCGGCGCCGCCCCCTCAGTGCCTCTGCTGGGGCAAAAAACCCCAAATTTGGGAAAAATCCATAAAATCCCCAAAATCCCCCAAAATCCCAGCAGCGGCGCCGCCCCCTCAGTGCCTCTGATGGGAAAATGGGGCAAAAAACCCCAAATTTGGGAAAAATCCAAAAAATCCCCAAAATCCCCAAATCCCAGCAGCGGCGCCGCCCCCTCCGAGCCCCTGCTGGGGCAAAAAACCCCAAATTTGGGAAAAATCCCAAAAATCCCAAAAATCCCCAAAATCCGTGAAACCCCAAATCCCGGGGCAGTTTTGGGGCAGTTTCGGGCTGGGTTGGGGCAGTTTTGGGGTGATTTTGGGGTGATTTTGGGGTGGTTTTGGGGTGATTTTGGGGTGGTTTTTGGGGTGGTTTTTGGGGTGATTTTGGGGTGATTTTTGGGGTGGTTTTGGGGTGATTTTGGGGGCGGTTTTTGGGGTGATTTTGGGGTGGTTTTGGGGGGTTTTGGGGTGGTTTTGGGGCGGTCTTTGGGGTGATTTTGGGGTGATTTTGGGGTTTTTGGTTTTGGGCTCACCTTTTTCCTGTGCAGGGCCAGCATTCCCCCACCAGGTGTTTGGGGGCAAATTTGGGGTGATTTTGGGGTGATTTTGGGGTTTTTGGGCTCACCTTTTCCTGTGGGGGCCAGCATTCCCCATGGTGTTTGGGGTGATTTTGGGGTTGATTTGGGGGTTTTTGGGGTGGTTTTTGGGGTGATTTTGGGGGGAAATTCTGGGGTGATTTTGGGGTGGGTTTGGGGCGGTTTTTGGGGTGGTTTTGGGGCGGTTTTTGGGGTGATTTTGGGGCGGTTTTTGGGGTGATTTTGGGGTGGTTTTTGGGGCGGTTTTTGGGGTGATTTTGGGGTGGTTTTGGGGCGGTTTTTGGGGTGATTTTGGGGTGATTTTGGGGGTTTTTGGGCTCACCTTTTCCTGTGCAGGGCCAGCATTCCCCGCAGGTGTTTGGGGCGGTTTTTGGGGTGATTTTGGGGTGAATTTGGGGGTTTTTGGGCTCACCTTTTCCTGTGCAGGGCCAGCATTCCCCGCAGGTGTTTGGGGTGATTTTGGGGTGGGTTTTGGGGTGATTTTGGGGGGGTTTGGGGTGGTTTTTGGGGGTTTTGGGGGTTTTTGGGCTCACCTTTTCCTGTGCAGGGCCAGCATTCCCCGCAGGTGTTTGGGGTGATTTTGGGGTGATTTTGGGGTGGTTTTTGGGGTGGTTTTTGGGGTGATTTTGGGGCGGTTTCTGGGGTGATTTTGGGGTGGGTTTGGGGCGGTTTTTGGGGTGGTTTTGGGGCGGTTTTGGGGTGATTTTGGGGCGGTTTTTGGGGTGATTTTGGGGTGAATTTGGGGGTTTTTGGGCTCACCTTTTCCTGTGCAGGGCCAGCATTCCCCGCAGGTGTTTGGGGTGAATTTGGGGTGATTTTGGGGCGGTTTTTGGGGTGATTTTGGGGGTTTTTGGGGGTTTTTGGGCTCACCTTTTCCTGTGCAGGGCCAGCATCCCCCGCAGGTTTTTGGGGTGATTTTTGGGGTGGTTTTGGGTGGTTTTGGGGTGATTTTGGGGTGGTTTTGGGGCGGTTTTTGGGGTGATTTTGGGGTGATTTTGGGGTGATTTTTGGGGTGATTTTGGGGTGGTTTTGGGGCGGTTTTGGGGTGATTTTGGGGTGATTTTGGGGGTGATTTTGGGGTGATTTTGGGGTGGTTTTTGGGGTGATTTTGGGGTGATTTTGGGGCGGTTTTTGGGGTGGTTTTGGGGCAGTTTTTGGGGTGAATTTGGGGTGATTTTGGGGCGGTTTTTGGGGTGGTTTTGGGGCAGTTTTTGGGGTGATTTTGGGGTGATTTTGGGGCGGTTTTGGGGTGAATTTGGGGGTTTTTGGGGGTTTTTGGGCTCACCTTTTCCTGTGCAGGGCCAGCATTCCCCGCAGGTGTTTGGGGTGGTTTTGGGGCAGTTTTTGGGGTGAATTTGGGGGTTTTTGGGCTCACCTTTTCCTGTGCAGGGCCTGCATTCCCCGCAGGTTTTTGGGGTGATTTTGGGGTGATTTTGGGGCGGTTTTTGGGGTGAATTTGGGGGTTTTTGGGGGTTTTTGGGCTCACCTTTTCCTGTGCAGGGCCTGCATTCCCCGCAGGTGTTTGGGGCGGTTTTTGGGGTGAATTTGGGGTGAATTTGGGGGTTTTTGGGCTCACCTTTTCCTGTGCAGGGCCTGCATCCCCCGCAGGTGTTTCCGGCGCAGCCGCTCCAGGTCGCGCCGGTGCCGCTGCAGCAGCCTCAGGTACCCCCGGTGCTGCCTCAGCGCCTCCAGCGGCTCCGGGGCCACCTCTGGGCACCGCGACGTCACCGGGGGGGCCCAAAAACACCGAAAACCCCCAAAAAAACCCAAAAAACCACCCCCAAAACCCCCAAAAACCCATAAAACCCCCCAAAACCCCCAAAACCCAAAAAAAACCCCAAAAACCCCCAAAAACACCCCAAAACCCCCCAAGAACTCCAAAACCACCCCTAAACACCCCAAAACCCCAAGAACAACCAAAAGACATCCAAAAAACCCCAAAACACCCCAAAAACACCCTAAAACACCCCAAAACAAACCCAAAAAACACCCCAAAACCCCCCAAAACCCCCCAAAAACATCCAAAAAAACCCCAAAAGACCCCCCAAAACCCCCCCAAAAACCGCCAAAAAAACCACCCAAAAAAACCCCCAAACCCACAAAACACCCCAAAAACACCCCAAAAACCCCCAAACTCCCAAAATCTCCCAAAAACCACCCCAAAAACCCCCCAAACTCCCAAAATCTCCCAAAAACACCCCAAAACCCCCCAAAACCACCCCAAAATCCCCCCAACCCCCAGAAAACGCCCCCAAAACCCCCAAAACATCCCCAAAAACGCCCCCAAAACCCCAAAACCCACCCAGGCCCCGGAGGGGTTCAAAAAACCCCAAAAACCCCAAAAACCCAAAAACCCCAAACCCGGGGAGTGCACCTGGCCCAGGTGAGCCCCGGGCTGGAATTTGGGGGATTTGGGGGTGGTTTTGGGGTGATTTTGGGGGGATTTTGGGGGGGATTTTGGGGGGATTTTGGGGTGATTTTGGGGGTGATTTTGGGGTGATTTTTGGGGGGATTTTTGGGGTGATTTTGTGGTGATTTTGGGGGGATTTTTGGGGATTTTGGGGTGATTTTGGGGGTGATTTGGGGTGATTTTGGGGGGATTTTGGGGGGATTTTTGGAGGGATTTTAGGGTGATTTTGGGGTGATTTTGGGGTGGTTTTGGGGTGATTTTGGGGGGATTTTGGGGATTTTGGGGTGATTTTGGGGGGGATTTTGGGTGGATTTTGGGGGTGATTTTGGGGGTGATTTTGGGGATTTTGGGGGTGATTTTGGGGTGATTTTGGGGAGATTTTGGGGTGATTTTGGGGGGATTTTGGGTGGATTTTAGGGGTGATTTTGGGGTGATTTTGGGGGATTTTGGGGTAATTTTGGGGTGATTTTGGGGGTGATTTTGGGGGGATTTTGGGGGGATTTTTGGAGGGATTTTAGGGTGATTTTGGGGTGATTTTGGGGGGATTTTGGGGTGATTTTGGGGATTTTGGGGTGATTTTGGGGGTACCTGTGAGCACGGAGGCGATGAGGTCCCCGCGCTGCCCTGGTGGGGGACACCAAAACTCAGCGGATTTTGGGGTTTTCCCCCCAAATTTGGGGTCCCCCTCCCCTCCCCAAACTTACCTGGGCTGGGGGCGGGGCCGGGCCCGGGGGGGGGCGGGGCGGGGGTCTCGGGGGGGGGGGAGGGGCCCCCCCGATCCTGGGACCCCCAGGCTCGGGCGGGGCCGCTCGGGGGGGTCCTGGGGAGAGGGGGAGGGGTCAGGGACCCCCGAAACTCCGGGGGGGCCCAAATTCACCTGGGGGGGCCCAAAATTCACCTGGGACCCCCAAAAACCTCCTGGGAACCCCAAAAATTCACCTGGGACCCCCAAAATTCACCTGGGACCCCAAAAACACCTGGGAACTCCCAAAATTCGCCTGGGGGGGCCCAAAATTCACCTGGGACCCCCAAAATTCACCTGGGACCCCCAAAAACCACCTGGGAACTCCCAAAATTCACCTGGGAACTCCCAAAATTCACCTGGGACCCCCAAAAACCTCCTGGGAACCCCCAAAATTCACTTGGGGGGCCCAAAATTCACCCGGGACCCCGAAAACACTTGGGGGATCCCCCCAAAATCTCCAGGGACCTCCCCCCCCAAAAAAAACCACCCGGGACCCCCCAAATCCCCCAAATCCTCCCCAAACACCCCGAAATTCTCCCCCAAACCCCCGGATTTTGGGACCCTCCCGGATTTCAGGATCCCAAATTTCGGGGCTCTCACCTCGGGGTCCCCCAGCAGAATTTGCCCCCTCTGGATTTTGGGACCCTCCCCCCCATTTTCAGGACCCCTCCCAATTTCGGGGTCCCCCCAGCCCTCAGGACCCCCCCCATTTTTGGGGATCATCCCCCCCATTTTGGGGTCTCACCTCGGGGTCCCCCAGCCCCATTTTGGGTCCCCCCCTCCCCAATTTTGGAGTCTCACCTCGGGGTCCCCCATCCCCCATTTTAGGGACCCCTCCCCAATTTCGGGGGTCTCACCTCGGGGTCCCCCAGCAGGGCCCAGGAGCCCCCCATTTTTGGGGACCCCCCCCCATTTCCGGGGTCTCACCTCGGGGTCCCCCAGCCCATTTTGGGGTCCCCCAGCCCCATTTTTGGGGACCCCCCCCCAATTTCGGGGGTCTCACCTCGGGGTCCCCTCCCCATTTTTGGGGTCTCACCTCGGGGTCCCCCCCCAATTCGGGGGTCTCACCTCGGGGTCCCCCAGCCCCATTTTGGGGTCCCCATCCCCAATTCGGGGGTCTCACCTCGGGGTCCCCATCCCCAATTCGGGGGTCTCACCTCGGGGTCCCCCATCCCCCATTTTGGGGTCCCCCAGCCCATTTTTGGGGTCCCCCCTCCCAAATTTTGGGGGTCTCACCTCGGGGTCCCCCAGCCCCATTTTAGGGACCCCCCCCCATTTTTGGGGTCTCACCTCGGGGTCCCCCATCCCCCCCCCAATTTCGGGGGTCTCACCTCGGGCTCCCCCCCCCATTTTGGGTCCCCCCCCATTCGGGGTCTCACCTCGGGCTCCCCCCCCCATTTTTGGGGACCCCTCCCCATTTTGGGGTCCCCCCCCCATTTCGGGGGTCTCACCTCGGGGTCCCCCAGCCCCATTTTGGGTCCCCCCCTCCCCAATTTTGGGGTCTCACCTCGGGGTCCCCCAGCCCATTTTTGGGGTCCCCCCTCCCCAATTTCGGGGTCTCACCTCGGGGTCCCCCATGAGGGCGCGCAGGCGCCGCTGCCGCCGGTCCAGCAGCGTCAGGTGCCGGATGGGATTGGTCAGGGCCTCGGCCACGTCTGGGGCAGAACGGGGCAGGAACGGGAAAAACGGGGTCAAAATGGGGCAAAACGGGGCAAAAACGGGGTAAAAATGGGGCAAAACGGGGTAAAAATGGGAAAAACGGGGTAAATATGGGGCAAAACGGGGCAGAAACGGGAAAAACGGGGTAAAAATGGGGCAAAATGGGGAAAACGGGAAAAACGGGGCAAAAATGGGGCAAAAATGGGAAAAACTGTGAAAACGGGGTAAAAATGGGGCAAAACGGGTAAAAATGGGGCAAAACGGGGCAGGAACGGGAAAAACGGGGTCAAAATGGGGCAAAACAGGCCCAGGTGTGCCCAGGGGCCCAATGGGGCAAAATGGGGTAAAAACGGGTGCAAACTTGGGCAGAAACAGGGGTCAAAATGGGGCAAAAATGGGAAAAGCAGGAAAACGGGGTGAAATCAGGTGTGGGGGGTACGGGGTAAAATGGGAAAATGGGGTAAAATGGGGCAAAAACAGGGCAGAAACGGGGAAAACGGGTAAAATGGGGCAAAATGGGGAAAACCCAGGTAAAATGGGGCAAACGGGGCAGGAACAGGTGTGCCCGGGGGTAAAATGGGGCAAAAAGGCAAAAAAAAGGTAAAATGGGTGTAAAAATGGGGCCCCAGGGGGCAAAACGGGTCCCGGAGTAAAATGGGGCAAAAATGGGGCCAGGTGTGTGTGGGAAAATGGGGTAAAAATGGGAAAAATGGGGTAAAAACGGGTGTGTGTTTGTGCCCAGGTGTACCCAGGTGTGCCCAGGTGTGCCCAGGTGTGCCCAGGTGTTACCTTGGTGCCCCACAGGTACGTGGTCCCCGGCCCGGGTCAGCAGCAGCAGGGGTTGGTGTGAGCTCAGGTGTGTGTTCAACCCCCAGGTGTGTGCCCAGGTGTGCCCAGGTGTGCCCAGGTGTTACCTTGGTGCCCCACAGGTACGTGGTCCCCGGCCCGGGTCAGCAGCAGCAGGGGTTGGTGCGAGCTCAGGTGTGTGTGTTACCTGCCCAGGTGTGTGTTTTGTGCCCAGGTGTACCCAGGTGTACCCAGGTGTGTGCCCAGGTGTGCCCAGGTGTGCCCAGGTGTGCCCAGGTGTTACCTTGGTGCCCCACAGGTACGTGGTCCCCGGCCCGGGTCAGCAGCAGCAGCGCCGGCAGCAGCAGGGGTTGTGCCGTGTTTAACCCCAGGTGTGTGATAGCCCCCAGGTGAGACCCCTCCTCAAATCACCATCAGAGACCCCTCCCCAAATCAATCAGAGACCCCTGCCCATGTCAGGGACCCCTCCCCATGTCAGGGACCCCTCCCCAAATCAGGATCAGGGACCCCTCCCCAAATCAGGGACCCCTCCCCAAATCACCATCAGAGACCCCTCCCCAAATTGGGGACCCCTCCCCAAATCACCATCAGGGACCCCTCCCCAAATCAGGATCAGGGACCCCTCCCCATGTCAGGATCAGGGACCCCTCCCCAAATCAGGGACCCCTCCCCAAATCAGGATCAGGGACCCTTCCCCAAATCAGGATCAGGGACCCCTCCCCAAATCAGGATCAGAGACCCCTCCCCACGTCAGAGACCCCTCCCCAAATCAGGATCAGAGACCCCTCCCCATGTCAGAGACCCCTCCCCAAATCGGGGACCCCCCAGAATTGGAGCCCCGGAGAGGACCCGGACCCCCCCCACTCCCCCATCCCCTCACCTGTCCCCCTGTCTCACCTGTCCCCCCTCACCTGTCCCCTGTCCCACCTGTCCCTGTCTCACCTGTCCCTGTCCCCTGTCCCCACCTGTCCCTGTCTCACCTGTCCCTGTCCCCACCTGTCCCTGTCCCCACCTGTCCCCACCTGTCCCCACCTGTCCCCCTGTCTCACCTGTCCCCGTCTCACCTGAGCGCAGCGTGGCCACGGGCAGCACCCTCCCCATGTCAGAGGAGCCCTCCCCCTCCTCAGGGACCCCCACCCAAATCAGGGAGGCCCCAGGCTGGGAGCACCACCTGGGGACGGGACACACCTGGGCACACCTGGGCACACCTGGGCACACCTGGGCACGCCCAGTGACACCCCAATAACACCCCAGTGCCACCAGTGCCACCTGTGTGCAGGGCTGGGAGCACCACCTGGGGACGGGACACACCTGGGCACACCTGGGCACACCTGGGCACACACCTGGGCATGCCCAGTGCCACCCCAGTGCCACCAGTGCCACCCCAGTAACACCCTGTGCACAGGGAGGCCAAGGCTGGGAGCACCACCTGGGGACGGGACACACCTGGGCACACCTGGGCACACACCTGGGCACGCCCTGAGATCCCCCAGTAACACCAGGGACCCACCCGAGCCATTTCTGCCCCCAAAATCGCCATTTCTCACCCCAAAACCGCCGGGATTTTCCCTCCCAGTCCCTCCCAGTCCCTCCCAGTCCCTCCCAGTTTGCCCAGTACCTTGTGCAGCACCAGGGGCTCCTCGTCCCACACGGGGTTGAAGGGGTTCCCCTGGCAGGTGCCTGTCTCACCTGTCCCGTCTCACCTGTCCCTGTCCACGGGCAGCCCTGTCTCACCTGTCCCACGTCCCACCTGTCCCGCCTCACCAGAGAGGAACTGACCTGAGAGAACCTGGGAAAAACCCAAAAATTACCCAAAACTGACCAAAAACTGACCCAAAAACCCCGCAGCGCCGGTCAGAGAGGAACTGACCCGATAAAACCTGCGAAAAACCCAAAATTGACCCAAAACTGACCCAAAACTGACCCAAAACTGACCCAAACACCCCGCAGCGCCGGTCCGACAGGAACTGACCCGAGAGAACCTGCGAAAAACCCAAAATTACCCAAAAACTGACCAAAAACTGACCCAAAACTGACCCAAAACTGACCCAAAACTGACCCAAACACCCCGCAGCGGCGATCCGAGAGAAACTGACCCGAGAGAACCTGTGAAAAACCAAAAACTGACCAAAAACCCAAAAAAAACGCATGGAAATAGCCCAAACACCCCGCAGCGGCGGTCCGACAGGAACTGACCCGAGAGAACCTGTGAAAAACCAAAAACTGACCAAAAACTGACCAAAAACTGACCCAAAAACCCCAAAAACCCCGCAGCGGCGGTCAGAGAGGAACTGACCCGATAAAACCTGTGAAAAACCCAAAAATTACCCAAAAAACCCCACAGAAATAGCCCAAAAACCCCAAAAACCCCGCAGCGCCGGTCCGAGAGGAACTGACCCGATAAAACCTGTGAAAAACCCAAAATTGACCCAAAACTGACCAAAAACCCCACAGAAATACCCCAAACACCCCGCAGCGGCGATCAGAGAGGAACTGACCCGAGAGAACCTGTGAAAAACCCAAAATTACCCAAAACTGACCCAAAAACCCCCAAAACCCCGCAGCGGCGATCAGAGAGGAACTGACCCGAGAGAACCTGGGAAAAACCCAAAAATTACCCAAAAACTGACCCAAAAACCCAAAAAACCCCACAGAAATACCCCACAAACCCCGCAGCGGCGATCCGACAGGAACTGACCCGAGAGAACCTGGGAAAAACCCAAAAACTGACCCAAAACTGACCCAAAAAAACTGAAAAAGCCCAAAACTGACCCAGAAACCCCCAAAATTACCCAAAACTGACCCAAAACTGACCCAAAAACCCCAAACACCCCGCAGCGGCGGTCAGAGAGGAACTGACCTGATAAAACCTGGGAAAAACACAAAAAATTACCCAAAACTGACCCAAAAACCCCAAACACCCCGCAGCGGCGATCCGACAGGAACTGACCCGAGAGAACCTGGGAAAAACCCAAAATTACCCAAAAACTGACCCAAAAACTGACCCAAAAACCCCAAACACCCCGCAGCGGCGATCCGACAGGAACTGACCCGAGAGAACCTGGGAAAAACCCAAAATTACCCAAAGCTGACCCAAAAACCCCAAACACCCCGCAGCGGCGATCCGACAGGAACTGACCTGAGAGAACCTGGGAAAAACCCAAAAATTACCCAAAAACTGACCCAAAAACCCAAAAACCCCGCAGCGGCGATCCGAGAGAAACTGACCTGAGAGAACCTGCGAAAAACCCCAAAATTACCCAAAAACTGACCAAAAACTGACCCAAAACTGACCCAAAAACCCCAAACACCCCGCAGCGGCGATCCGAGAGGAACTGACCCGAGAGAACCTGTGAAAAACCCAAAAAATTACCCAAAACTGACCCAAAACTGACCCAAAACTGACCCAAAACTGACCCAAACACCCCGCAGCGCCGGTCCGACAGGAACTGACCCGAGAGAACCTGGGAAAAACCCAAAATTACCCAAAACTGACCCAAAACTGACCCAAAAACCCCAAACACCCCGCAGCGGCGATCTGAGAGGAACTGACCTGAGAGAACCTGCAAAAAACCCCCAAAATTACCCAAAAACTGACCCAAAACTGACCCAAAAACCCCGCAGAAATCCCCTTGGAACTGACCGAGAGAACCTGCAAAAACCCAAAAAACCCAAAACTGAAAAACAAAAACTGACCCAAAACTGACCCAAAACCCCAAACACCCCGCAGCGGCGATCCGACAGGAACTGACCTGAGAGAACCTGCAAAAAACCCAAAAATTACCCAAAAAACCCCACAGAAATAGCCCAAAAACCCCAAACACCCCGCAGCGGCGATCCGAGAGGAACTGACCCGAGAGAACCTGCAAAAAACCCCCAAAATTACCCAAAAACCCAAAAAAAACGCACGGAAATAGCCCAAAAACCCCGCAGCGCCGGTCCGACAGGAACTGACCCGAGAGAACCTGTGAAAAACCAAAAACTGACCCAAAAACTGACCAAAAACTGACCCAAAACTGACCCAAAAACCCCGCAGCAGCGATCCGAGAGGAACTGACCCGAGAGAACCTGTGAAAAACCCAAAAATTACCCAAAAACCCAAAAATACCCCCAAAACCCCAAAAACCCTGGTCAGACATCCGGAACAGGAACTGACCCGAGAGAACCTGCAAAAAACCCCAAAATTACCCAAAAACCCAAAAAAACCGCACGGAAATAGCCCAGAATCCCACCGAGAAACACCAAAAACCCCAAAACCCCAAAGAAAACCCCACCCGACAGAACCTGTGAAAAATCCAAAAACCCAAAACTGACCAAAACCCCACCCAAATACCCCCTAAAAACCCCGCAGCCAGAGAACCTGCGAAAAACCCAAAAATTACCCAAAACTGACCCAAAACTGACCCAAAACCCCCAAAAAGCCCGCAGAAATACCCCAAAAACCGCAAAAACCCCAAAAACCCCAAAAACCCCACAGAAATACCCCAAAAACCCAAAAACCCAAGAAAACCCCAACACGACCCAAAACTCAGAAAACCCCCAAAACCCTATAAAACCCCCCAAAACCCAAAACCCAAAAACCCCACAAAAACCTGAAACCCCAAAAACCCAAAACCCCAAAATCCCCCACGAAACAGTCAGGAACCGCCCTAAAAACCCCAAAAAACCCAAAACTGACCCCAAAACTGACCCCAAACCCCAAAACCCCCAAATCTGGCACCAAAAACCAAAAAAAAAAAACCCCAAAACCGGGGTCGGGGGGTTCCGTCTGTGGGTTTTTTTGGGGGTTTTGTAGTATTTTTGTGGGATTTTGGGGATTTTTGGGGTTTCCCGTTTCGGGATCAGTTCTGGGTCAGTTCCAGCTGTGCCCAGGTGTGCCCAGGTGTGCCCAGGTGCGTTTTGGGGCAGTGTTTGGGCTCACCTGCACGCTCAGGGTGTTGGCCACGATCCCGTGTGGCCCCGCATTTTTGGGATTTTTGTGGGATTTGGGGGATTTTGGGGATTTTTGGGGTTTCCCGTTTCGGGATCAGTTCTGGGTCAGTTCCATGGGTACCCAGGTGTGCCCAGGTGTGCCCAGGTGCGTTTTGGGGCAGTTTTTGGGCTCACCTGCACGCTGAGGGTGTTGGCCACGGTCCCGTGTGGCCCCGCATTTTGGGGATTTTTGTGGGATTTGGGGGATTTTTGGGGTTTCTCAGCCGGGTATCAGTTCCAGGTGTGCCCAGGTGTGCCCAGGTGCGTTCAGGGCTCACCTGCACGCTGAGGGTGTTGGCCACGATCCCGCGTGGCCCCGCATTTGTGGGATTTTTGTGGGATTTTGGGGATTTTTGGGGTTTCCCGGCTGGGTATCAGTTCCAGGTGTGCCCAGGTGTGCCCAGGTGTGCCCAGGTGTGCCCAGGTGCGTTTTGGGGCAGTTTTTGGGCTCACCTGCACGCTGAGGGTGTTGGCCACGATCCCGTGTGGCCCCGCATTTTTGGGATTTTTGTGGGATTTTGGGGATTTTTGGGGTTTCCCGTTTCGGGATCAGTTCCAGGTGTGCCCAGGTGTGCCCAGGTGTGCCCAGGTGTGCCCAGGTGCGTTTTGGGGCAGTTTTTGGGCTCACCTGCACGCTGAGGGTGTTGGCCACGATCCCGTGTGGCCCCGCATTTTTGGGATTTTTGTGGGATTTTGGGGATTTTGGGGTTTCCCAGTTCGGGATCAGTTCTGGGTCAGTTCCATGGGTACCCAGGTGTGCCCAGGTGTGCCCAGGTGTGCCCGGCGCTCACCTGCACGCTGAGGGTGTTGGCCACGATCCCGTCCAGCCGCCCTCCCAGGGGGTGCCCAGGTGTTTGTCCCCAGGTGTGCCAGGTCCGGCCCAGGAACCCGGAGCAGGCGTTGGCCTCGAACAGCGCCAGGTTCAGCTGCAGGGGCACATCTGGGACAGGTGAGACAGGTGAGGGGTGAGACAGGTGAGACAGGTGTGCCCAGGTGTGCCCAGGTGGGACAGGAACCCCGAGCAGGCGTTGGCCTCGAACAGCGCCAGGTTCAGCTGCAGGGGCACATCTGGGACAGGTGAGACAGGTGAGGGGTGAGACAGGTGTGCCAGGTGTGCCCAGGTGTGCCCAGGTGTGCCCAGGTGGGACAGGAACCCGGAGCAGGCGTTGGCCTCGAACAGCGCCAGGTTCAGCTGCAGGGGCACATCTGGGACAGGTGAGACACGGGACAGGTGAGACAGGTGTGCCAGGTGTGCCCAGGTGTGCCCAGGTGTGTCAGGTGTGTCAGGTGTGTCAGGTGTGCCCAGGTGGGACAGGAACCCCGAGCAGGCGTTGGCCTCGAACAGCGCCAGTTTCAGCTGCAGGGGCGCATCTGGGACAGGTGAGACACGGGACAGGTGAGACAGGTGTGTCAGGTGTGCCCAGGTGTGTCAGGTGTGTCAGGTGTGCCCAGGTGGGACAGGAACCCCGAGCAGGCGTTGGCCTCGAACAGCGCCAGGTTCAGCTGCAGGGGCGCGTCTGGGACAGGTGAGATGGGACAGGTGAGACAGGTGTGCCAGGTGTGCCCAGGTGTGCCCAGGTGGGACAGGAACCCCGAGCAGGCGTTGGCCTCGAACAGCGCCAGGTTCAGCTGCAGGGGCACGTCTGGGACAGGTGAGACAGGTGAGGTGGGACAGGTGGGACAGGTGGGACAGGTGAGATGGGACAGGTGAGGTCACGATAAGACAGGTGCCCTCCAGGTGTATCCCACGTGCCCCAGGTGTGCCCAGGTGTAACCCAGGTGTATCCCAGGTGTACCCAGGTGCCCCCAGGTGTGCCCAGGTGTATCCCAGGTGTACCCAGGTGTATCCCAGGTGTGCCCAGGTGTATCCCAGATGTGCCCAGGTGTATCCCAGGTGTATCCCAGGTGTGCCCAGGTGTATCCCAGGCGTGCCCAGGTGTATCCCAGGTGCCCCCAGGTGTATCCCAGGTGTGCCCAGGTGCCCCCAGGTGCCCCCAGGTGCTCACCCAGGCTCTGGAAGTTGAGCGCCGCCATCTGCACCCCAGGTACCCCCCAAGGTGCCCCCCAGGTGTGTGTCAGGTGTATCCCAGGTGTGCCCCAGGTGCCCCCAGGTGCTCACCCAGGCTCTGGAAGTTGAGCGCTGCCATCTGCACGCCCCAGGTGCCCAGAAGAGCTGAGGGTGCCCAGGTGGAGGTGTATCCCAGGTGCCCCAGGTGTACCCAGCTCCCAGCTGGCCCTTGTTGTGCCTGGGCCCCAGGTGCTCAAGGCTCTGGAACCTGGGCGCACCTCTGGAACCCCAAATCCCCAAAATCCCCCCAAAACCACCCAGGTGTATCCCAAAACCCAGGTGCCCCAGGTGTACACCTGGGCCCAGGTGCCCCCAATCACCCAAAATCCCCCACCCCAAAACCACCCAGGCTCCCCAAACCCAGCCCCCAGGTACACCCCAAGGCGCCCCCCAGGTGTATCCCAGGGCCCAGGTGTGGACACATCCTGGGTGTGCCTGGGAACCCCCCCCCAAACCCAGGCTCTGAATTCACCCCATCTGCCCAACCCACCCAGAAACCCCCCCAACCCAGCCCAAAACCCAGCCCAGGTGTACCCACACCTGGGAACCCCCAAATCCCCCAAAATACCCAAAATCCCAAAAATCCAACCCCCAAAACCAGCCCAGGTGTACACAGGTGGCCCAGGTGTACCTGGGCCCCAGGTCCCAGGACACACCTGGTGCCCCCTGGTGCTCACCCCCAAATCCCCAAAAATCCACCCAAAACCACCCAGAAACCCCCCAGGTGTGCCCAGCCCCAGGCACCAGGTGCCCCCAGGTGTGCCCAAATCACCCCAAAATCCACCCCAAAACCACCCAGGCTCTGGAAGTTGAACCCAGCCCCTGCACACCTGGCGCTTGGGTGGACCTGGGAGTCCACGGGTCAAGGACACACCTGGGCACACCTGGGAACCCCCAAACCCCCGAGAATTCACCCCAAAACCCACCCAGAAACCCCAAACCCAGCCCAAACCCAGCCCCGTCACACCTGGGAACCCCCAAATCCCCAAAATCCCCCCCAAAACCAAAATCCAACCCCAAAACCAGCCCCGTCACACCTGGCGCTTGTTGTACCTGGGCCGGGGTCAAGGACACACCTGGGCACACCTGGGAACCCCCAAACCCCCAAAAATACCCAAAATCCCAAAAATCCAACCCCAAACCCAGCCCAAAACCCAGCCCCGTCACACCTGGCGCTTGTTGTACCTGGGCCGGGGTCAAGGACACACCTGGGCGCACCTGGGAACCCCCAAATCACCCAAAATCCACCCAAAAACCACCCAGAAACCCCAAAACCCAGCCCCGTCACACCTGGGAACCCCCAAATCCCAAAAATACCCAAAATCCCAAAAATCCAACCCCAAAACCAGCCCCACACCTGGCGCTTTGTTGGGCCTGGGCGGGTCAAGGACCTGGGCGCACCTGGGAACCCCCAAATCCCCAAAATCCACCCCAAAACCCACCCAGAAACCCCAAAACCCAGCCCCATCACACCTGGGCACACCTGGGCACCCTGAAATCCCCAAAAATCCCAAAAATCCAACCCCAAACCCAGCCCAAACCCAGCCCCGTCACACCTGGCGCTTGTTGTACCTGGGCCGGGGTCAAGGACACACCTGGGCACCCCCAAAACCCCAAAATCCGGCCCAAAACCTTGGGAATTCACCCCAAAACCACCCGGGAACCCCAAAACCCCAAAATCCACCCTAAAACCCACCCAGAAACCCAAAACCTCCGAAACTGAGCCCAAAACCCCCCCAGCAGAGCCCCTGAATGCCCCAAAATTCCCCCAAAATTCCCCAAAATTCCCCCAAATTCCCAAAAAAGCCCCGAAAGCCCTGAAAAGCCCCATTTTTGGGGTCATTTTTGGGGCCATTTTGGGGCCATTTTGAGGCCGTTTTGGGCCCGTTTTTGGGGCCATTTTTGGGGCCGTTTGGGGCTGTTTTGGGGCCTTTTTGGGGCCATT
This sequence comes from Emberiza elegans, assembly GCA_024865655.1. Classification (NCBI taxonomy): domain Eukaryota; kingdom Metazoa; phylum Chordata; class Aves; order Passeriformes; family Fringillidae; genus Emberiza; species Emberiza elegans. The sequence continues at coordinate 2,436,223 of JALJVW010003074.1, read as the reverse complement.
TTGGGGCCATTTTGGGTTGGTTTTGGGGCCATTTTTGGGGCCATTTTGGGGCCATTTTTGGGGCCGTTTTTGGGGCTGTTTTGGGGCCATTTTTGGGGCCGTTTTTGGGGCTGTTTTGGGGCCATTTTGGGGCCTTTTTGGGGCCGTTTTTGGAGCCATTTTTGGGGCCATTTTGGGTTGGCTTGGGGCCATTTTGGGTTGGCTTGGGGCCATTTTGGGGCCATTTTTTGGGCCGTTTTTGGGGCCGTTTTTGGGTCTGTTTGGGGTCCGTTTTTGGGGCCGTTTTGGGGCCGTTTTTGGGGCCATTTTGGGCTGTTTTGGGGCCATTTTGGGGCCATTTTTGGGGCCGTTTTGGGTTGGCTTGGGGCCAGTTTTGGGGCCATTTTTGGGTTGGTTTTGGGCCGTTTTTGGGGCCATTTTTGGGGCCATTTTGGGGCCGTTTTTGGGTTTTTGGATACTCGACGAACTCAAGGGGGCTCTTGGTGAGCTGCTCCAGGCCCTTGGTCTCCACGAACGACGACATCTCGAAGCTCCTGTTGCGCTCTGGGGGCCCCAAAAAGCCCCAAATTCACCCCAAAAACCCAAACCCGCTCAGGACCAACCCCAAAGCCCCCAAAACCCTCCCAAAATTACCCCAAACCCTCCCAAAATTAACCCCAAATACCCCAAAACCCTCCCAAAATTAACCCCAAAGCAGCCCAAACCACCAAAATCAGCCCCAAAACATCAAAATTCACCCCAAATCAACCCCGAACCCCAAATCCACCCCAAATTCACCCTAAATCAACCCCAAACTCCCCAAATCAACCCCAAAATCAGCTCCAAACCCCCCCCCAAATCAACCCCAAAATTAACCCAAAATCAGTCCCAGGAACCCCAAACCTCCCAAATTTCACCCCCAAACTCCTCCAGTCCTCCCCAGACCCCAAATTCCCCCCAAATTCCCCCCAAATCCCCCAAACTCCCCCAAATTCCCCCAAAATCCCCAAAATCCCCCCAAATTCCCCCAAATTCCCCCAAAATCCCCCAAATCCTCACTCTGGGCGGCCTGGAAGGATTTGAACTTGACGGGCTCCACGTAGGTGACGAGGGTGGACATGGCCTCGGTGGCCGTGACCTCGCTGCCCGCCGTGCCCTGCCCCAAAAACCCCGTTGGGCACCCAAAAATGGCAAAAAAACCCCAAAAACCCTCATTGGGCACCCAAAAAATGGCAAAATACCCAAAAACCTCATTGGGCACCCAAAAACGGCAAAAAAAACCCAAAAACCTCATTGGGCACCCAAAAAAGGGCAAAAAAACCCCAAAAACCCCAGTGGGCACCCAAAAAAGGGCAAAAAAACCCAAAAACCTTATTGGGGCACCCCAAAAATGGCAAAATACCCAAAAAAACCCAGTGGGCACCCAAAAATGGCAAAATACCCAAAAAAACCTCATTGGGCACCCAAAAACGGCAAAAAAACCCCAAAACCTCATTGGGCACCCAAAAAATGGCAAAATACCCAAAAACCCCAGTGGGCACCCAAAAAACGGCAAAAAAAACCCAAAAAAACCCAGTGGGCACCCAAAAATGGCAAAAACCCCAAAAACCCCAGTGGGCACCCAAAAACGGCAAAAAAACCCAAAAAAACCCAGTGGGGAACCCCAAAAATGGCAAAACACCCAAAAAAACCCAGTGGGCACCCAAAAAACAGCAAAAAAACCCCAAAACCTCATTGGGGCACCCAAAAAATGGCAAAAACCCCAAAACCCCAGTGGGCACCCCAAAAATGGCAAAAAAACCCAAAAAACCCCATTGGGGCACCCCAAAAATGGCAAAAACCCCAAAAACCCCAGTGGGCACCCCAAAAATGGCAAAAAAACCCAAAAACCCTCACTGGGCACCCCAAAAACAGCAAAAACCCCCAAAAACCTCATTGGGCACCCCAAAAACGGCAAAATACCCAAAAACCTCATTGGGCACCCAAAAAATGGCAAAAAACCCCAAAAAACCTCATTGGGCACCCAAAAAATGGCAAAATACCCAAAATCCCCATTGGGTACCCCAAAAACGGCAAAAAAACCCAAAAAAACCCAGTGGGCACCCAAAAAACGGCAAAAAAACCCAAAAAAACCCAGTGGGCACCCAAAAATGGCAAAATACCCAAAAAACCTCATTGGGCACCCAAAAAATGGCAAAAAAACCCAAAAAAACCCAGTGGGGAACCCCAAAAATGGCAAAAACCCCAAAAACCTCATTGGGCACCCAAAAATGGCAAAAAAACCCCAAAAACCCCATTGGGCACCCAAAAAACGGCAAAAGAACCCCATTGGGGCACCCCAAAAATGGCAAAATACCCAAAAACCCCAGTGGGCACCCAAAAAACAGCAAAAAAACCCAAAAAAACCCTGTGGGGAACCCCAAAAATGGCAAAAAAACCCAAAAATGGCAAAAAACCCAAAAAAACCCAGTGGGGAACCCCAAAAATGGCAAAAAACCCCAAAAAACCCCAGTGGGCACCCAAAAACGGCAAAAAAACCCCAAAAACCCCAGTGGGCACCCAAAAAATGGCAAAAACCCCAAAAACCCAGTGGGCACCCCAAAAATGGCAAAAACCCCAAAAACCCCAGTGGGCACCCAAAAAATGGCAAAAACACCCAAAAAAACCCAATGGGGAACCCCAAAAACGGCAAAAAAACCCAAAAAAACCCAGTGGGGAACCCCAAAAATGGCAAAAAACCCCAAAAACCCAGTGGGCACCCCAAAAACGGCAAAAACCCCAAAACCCCATTGGGCACCCCAAAAACAGCAAAACCCCCAAAATCCCTCACTGGAACACCCCAAAAGCAGCAAAATCGCCAAAAAATCAAAAACCCCCAAAATACACAGCCAGGAACACCCAAAACCCCAAAATCCATCATTGGGACACCCCAAAAATCCCAAAAACAGCAAAAACCCCAAAATCCAAAAATAGCAAAAACCCCAAAATCCCTCATTGGGACACCCCAAAAACAGCAAAAACCCCAAAACCACCAAGAACCCCAAAAACAGCCAGCCAGGAACCCAAAAAAACCCCAAACCCCCAAAAACACGTGGCCGGGAACACCAAGAACCCCAAAATTCCCCAGGACCCCAAAATTCCCCAGGACCCCAAAATTCCCCAAACCCCAAAAATTCCCCCGGGACCCCCATCCCCGGACCCCCTCCCTCCTCCTCACTCCGGGCCTCAAACCCCAAACATCTCCTGGGCTCCTCCCCAAAATCCCTCCTCACTGTCGGCCCAAAATCCACCCCAAAATCGCCCAAAATCACCCCAAAATCACCCCAAAATCACCCCAAAATCCACCCCAAAATCCACCCCAAAATCACCCCAAACGTCCCCAAAATCCACCCCAAAATCGCCCCCAAAGCGTCCCCAAAAACCACCCCAAAATCCACCCCAAAATCACCCCAAAATCCACCCCAAAATCACCCCCAAAGTGCACCCAAAAATCCAAAATCAACACCCCAAAATCCACCCCAAAATCACTCAGAACACCCAAAAATCCACCCCAAAATCCACCCCAAAATCACCCCAAAATCCACCCCAAAATCACCCCAAAATCCACCCCAAAATCAACACAAAATCACCCCAAACGTGCCCAAAATCGCCCCAAAATCCACCCCAAAATCACCCAAAACACCCAAAATCACCCCCAAAGCGCACCCCAAAATCCACGCCAAACACCCCAAAATCCACCCCAAAATCACCCCAAACACCCCAAAATCCACCCCAAAATAATCCCCAAAATCAAAAAGCCAAACACCCCAAAAAATCCCTCAGAAATCCCCAAAAATCCACCCCAAACAACCCCAAAAAGCAAGCCAAAATAACCCAAAATAACACCCCAAATCCACCCCAAAACCCCCCAAAATGACCCCAAAATCCCCAAACTCACCCATTGTTTGGGGGATGAACACCCAAAATCCACCCCAAAATTTTAGGGGATGGACCCCAAAACCCCAAAATGCTTTAACCCACCCCAGAATCACCCCAGAATTTTGGGGGTTTACCCCAAAATCCCCAAACTCCCCCAAAATTTTAAATACCCCAAAATCACCCAAAACACTCAAAAACCCAGCCCAGAATCCACCCCAAACACCCCAAAATCCCAAAACCCACCCCAAAATCCATCCCAAAACCACCCCCAGCCCCCCAGGATAATCCCGAGAACCCCAAAAAGCCCCAAAAAGCCCCAAAAAGCCGCAAAAAGCCGTGAAAAATCCCAAAACCCCCCAAAAAATCCCACCCCCCCAAACAAACCCCAAAAAAGCCCCAAAAATAACCCCAACCCCCCCCAAAAAAACCCCAAAATGAGCCATCATTTAGGGGATGGATTTGGGGTCATTTTGGGGTTTTTAGGGGATGGATTTTGGGGGGATTTGGGGTTTTTAGGGGATGGGTTTGGGGGCATTTTTGGGGTATTTTACCGCTGTTTTTGGGGCGGGGATGTTTTTGGGATGTTTTTGGGTGTTTTAGGGATGTTTTTGGGGTGTTTTAGGGTGTTTTTGGGGCATTTTGGGGTATTTTACCGCTGGTTTTGGGGGCGGGGATGTTTTTGGGATGTTTTTGGGGTGGTTTAGGGTGGATTTGGGGCATTTTTTAGGGATGTTTTGGGATGGTTTTGGGGCGGGGGCATTTTGGGATTTTTTTTGGGTGTTTTAAGGGATGTTTTTGGGGTGTTTTAGAGTGGATTTGGGGCATTTTTGGTATTTTACTGCTATTTTTTGGGGGGGATGTTTTGGGATTTTTATTTTTGGGATGTTTTGGGGTGTTTTTTTTAATTATTTTTTTAGGGATGTTTTTGGGATGCTTTTGGGGTGTTTTTGGGGCATTTTGGGGTATTTACGTTTTTTTAGTGTTTTGGGGTGGTTTGGGGTTTTAGGGTATTTTGGGGCATTTGAGGTTTTGGGTTTTTGGGGCGGGGATGTTTTTGGGGTGTTTTGGGATGTTTTTGGGGTGTTTTTGGGTGTTTTAGGGATGTTTTTGGGGTGTTTTAGGGTGGATTTGGGATGTTTTTTACGCTGTTTTTTGGGATGTTTTTTGGATGTTTTTTGGGATGTTTTTTAGGGGCATTTTGGGAGTATTTTACGCTGTTTTTTAGGCGGGGGATGTTTTTAAGGGTGGTTTGGGGTGTTTTTGGGGTTTTTTTTGGGGGATGTTTTTTAATTGTTTTGGGATGTTTTTGGGGTGTTTTGCATTTTTGGCCTCCCCCGGGCGGCCTCCCGGGCGCCGTTTCTTGTTCTTGATGAGGATCCGGCCCAGCAGCTCCTGGGGGCTGGGCAGGGGCACCCCCGGCTCCAGCTGCACCAAAACCATCAAAATTTAACCCAAAAACTGACCCTAAACTCATCCCAAATGTGCCACCAAAACCCCGGCTCCAGCTGCTGCCCCTAAAACCCCAAAAATCAACCCAGAAAAAACCCCAAAACCCCTGGCTCCCAGCTGCAAAAAAACCTCAAAAATCAACCCAAAACCCCCGGCTCCCATAGCCCCACCAAAACCCCGGCTCCAATCAACCCCCAAAACTGACCCTAAACTCATCCCAAATGTGCCACAAAAACCCCCTGGCTCCAGCTGCGCCAAAAACCCCGAAAATCAACCCAAAAACTGACCCTAAACTCATCCCAAATGTGCCACCAAAACCCCAGCTCCAGCTGCGCCAAAAACCCCGAAAATCAACCCAAAAATGAACCCAAATGTCCCATAAAAACCCCACCAAAACCCCCGGCTCCAGCTGCGCCAAAAACCCCGAAAATCAACCCAAAATTGACCCTAAACTCATCCCAAATGTGCCACAAAACCCCGGCTCCAGCTGCGCCAAAAACCCCGAAAATCAACCCAAAATTGACCCTAAACTCATCCCAAATATCCCACAAAAACCTCGGCTCCAGCTGCGCCAAAACCCCGAAAATCAACCCAAAAATGGACCCAAATGTCCCATAAAAACCCCACCAAAACCCCCGGCTCCAGCTGCGCCAAAAACCCCGAAAATTACCCCAAAAATTGACCCTAAACTCATCCCAAATGTGCCACAAAAACCCCGGCTCCAGCTGCGCCAAAAACCCCGAAAATCAACCCAAAAATGAACCCAAATATTCCATAAAAATTCCACCAAAACCCCCGGCTCCAGCTGCGCCAAAAACCCCGAAAATCAACCCAAAAATGAACCCAAATATTCCATAAAAAATCCACCAAAACCCCCGGCTCCAGCTGCGCCAAAAACCCCGAAAATTACCCCAAAAAACACCCAAAATGTCCTGCAAAAATCCCACCAAAACCCCTGGCTCCAGCTGCACCAAAACCATCAAAATTTAACCCAAAAATTGACCCTAAAATCATCCCAAATGTGCCACAAAAACCCCCAGCTCCAGCTGCGCCAAAAACCCCGAAAATCAACCCAAAAATCACCCCAAATGTCCCATAAAAACCCCACCAAACACCCAGCTCCAGCTGCGCCAAAAACCCCGAAAATCAACCCAAAAACTGACCCTAAACTCATCCCAAATGTGCCACAAAAACCCCGGCTCCAGCTGCGCCAAAAACCCCGAAAATCAACCCAAAAACTGACCCTAAACTCATCCCAAATGTGCCACAAAAACCCCGGCTCCAGCTGCGCCAAAAACCCCGAAAATCAACCCAAAAATGAACCCAAATGTCCCTCAAAAACCCCACCAAAACCCCTGGCTCCAGCTGCACCAAAACCATCAAAATTTAACCCAAAAATTAACCCTAAAATCATCCCAAATGTGCCACCAAACCCCCGGCTCCAGCTGCGCCAAAAACCTCAAAAATCAACCCAAAAATCACCCCCAACCCCTCGGATTTCCCCAAACCCCCCGGATTCACCCCAAAACTCCCAGATTTGCCCCAAACCCCCCAGATTCACCCCAAAACTCCTGTTTTCAGCCCAAACCCCCCGGATTTGCCCGAATTCCCCCGTTTTCAGCCCAAACCCCCCGGATTTGCCCGAATTCCCCCGTTTTCAGCCCAAACCCCCCGGATTTGCCCGAATTCCCCCGTTTTCAGCCCAAACCCCCCGGATTTGCCCAAATTCCCCCGTTTTCAGCCCAAACCCCCCGGATTTGCCCGAATTCCCCCGTTTTCAGCCCAAACCCACCGGATTTGCCCGAATTCCCCCGTTTTCAGCCCAAACCCCCCGGATTTGCCCGAATTCCCCCGTTTTCAGCCCAAAACCCCGGATTTGCCCAAATTCCCCCGTTTTCACCCCAAACCCCCGGATTTGCCCGAATTCCCCGTTTTCAGCCCAAACCCCGGATTTGCCCGAATTCCCCGCCAGCCCAAACCCCGGATTTGCCCGAATTCCCCCGTTTTCAGCCCAAACCCACCGGATTTGCCCGAATTCCCCCGTTTTCAGCCCAAACCCCGGATTTGCCCGATTCCCCGTTTTCCCCAAACCCCCGGATTTTCATCCCAAACCCCGGATTTGCCCGAATTCCCCCGTTTTCAGCCCAAACCCACCGGGTACTTGTCCAGGGGCTCCGTGAGCAGCGCGGCCCCGAAGATGCTCCGGCAATACTCGGCCATCTTCGCCTGCTGCCGTGCTCTATGGGGGGAATTTGGGGTCTGAACCCCAAAAACGGACCCCAAAAACCCCAAAAACGGACCCCAAAACCCCCAAAAACCCCAGAAACCCCAAAAACTGCCCCAAAACCCCAAAAACCGCCCCAAAACCCCCAAAAACCGCCCCAAGGCAGGACTCGGCCATCTTCGCCTGCTGCCGCGCCCTGCGGGGGGAATTTGGGGTCTGAACCCCAAAAACTGACCCCAAAACCCCAAAAAACTGACCCCAAAAACCCCAAAAACACCAGACCCCCAAAAACCCCAAAACTGCCCCAAAACCCCAAAACACCCCACTCAAAACCACCCCTGAACAAAACACCCAGGAAACCCCCAAAACCCCTGAAACCCCAAAATCCCCCAAAACCCAAAACCGCCCCAAAAACACCCAAAAAACTGCCATCTTCGCCTGCTGCAAAACTGAACCCCAAAACGGACCCCAAAAACCCCAAAAACCCCAAAAACGGACCCAAAAACCCGCAAAACACCCAGGGAAACCCCTAAAAACCCCTGAAAAACCCCAGAAACCGCCCCAAAAATGCAAAAACTGCCCCCAAAACCCCCAAAACTGCCCCCAAAACCCAAAAACCCCCAAAACCCCCCCAAAACTTGGGGTTGGGTTTTGGGGTCCCTCAAAACCCCCTCGGTCCCCAAAAACCCCGGGATTTGGGGTTTTTTTTTGGGTCCCCAGGTGGTTTGGGGTTTTTTGGGGTTTTTGGGGGGGTTTAGAGGTTTTTTTGGGGTGGTTTTTGGGATTTTTGGGGGTTTTTTGGGGTGGATTTTGGGGATTTTGGCTCACGAGTCCAAGTGGTTCTCGAAGCTCAGGATCACCGGGTTTTTTGGGGTTTTTGGGGTGGGTTTTGGGGTTTTTTGGGGTTTTTTTTGGGGTGGATTTTTTTTTAGTTTGGGATTTTGGTCCACGTGGTTCTCGGGGTTTTTTGATCACTTTGGGTTTTTGGGTTTTTGGGATTTTTGGGGTTTTTTGGGTGGTTTTTGGGGTTGTTTTGGGGTTTTTGGGGTGGGTTTTTTGGGGTTTTGGGATTTTTGGGTTTTTGGGATTTTGGGGTTTTTGGGGTGGATTTTGGGGATTTTGGCTCACGAGTCCACGTGGTTCTCGAAGCTCAGGATCACCGGGAACGGCGACGTCTTGAAGGCGCTTTCGGCGATGGCCTCAATCACCTCCTGCCACAGGGACCCCAAAAATCCCCAAAAGTGACCCCAAAAAACAGCCCAGGGATCCCAAAACCCCAAAACTGACCCCAAAACCCCAACAATCCACCCCAAAAAACACCCTGGGACCCCAAAACCCCAAACCGACCCCAAAACCCCAACAATCCACCCCAAAAAACACCCAGGGACCCAAAACCCCAAAACCGACCCCAAAACAGCTCTGGGACCCAAAAACCCCAAAACCGACCCCAAAACCCCAACAATCCATCCCAAAACCGGCCCTAGGACCCCAAACCCAACAACGGACCCCAAAACCCCAAAACTGACGCCCAAAAAAACCCCAAACTGACCCCAACACCCCAAAACCGACCCCAAAACAGCTCTGGGACCCAAAACCCCAATAACCGACCCCAAAAACCGCCCAGGGCAGTTTTGGGGTGAATTTCGATGGTTTTGGCTCACCCTGAAGGGCGCCTCGGTGGTCACAGTGAACGTGGCTGGGGGAGTTGGGGCGGTTTGGGGTGGATTTGGGGGTTTTTGGGGCAGTTTTGGGGTGGATTTTGGGGTTTTTGGGGCAGTTTTGGGGTGGATTTTGGGGTGGTTTTGATGCAGTTTTTGGGCAGTTTTGGGGCAGTTTTGGGGTGGATTTTGGGGTGGTTTTGATGCAGTTTTTGGGCAGTTTTGGGGTGGTTTTGGGGTGGATTTTGGGGTTTTTGGGGCAGTTTTGGGGTGGTTTTTGGGGCAGTTTTGGGGCGGTTTTGGGGCAGTTTTGGGGTGGATTCTGGGGTTTTTGGGGCAGTTTTGGGGTGGTTTTGGGGGCAGTTTTGGGGCAGTTTTGGGGCAGTTTTGGGGTGGATTCTGGGGCAGTTTTGGGGCAGTTTTGGGCGGTTTTTGGGGCATTTTTGGGGCAGTTTTGGGGTGATTTTGGGGTGGATTTTGGGGTTTTTGGGGCAGTTTTGCTCACCTTGAAGGGCACCTCGGTGGTCATGGTGAAGCCGTGGCTGGGGGGATTTGGGGCAGTTTTGGGGTGGATTTTGGGGCGGTTTTGATGCAGTTTTTGGGGGTTTTTTGGGGCAGTTTTGGGGTGGTTTTGGGGCGGTTTTGATGCAGTTTTTGGGGGTTTTTTGGGGCAGTTTTGGGGCAGTTTTTGGGGCAGTTTTGGGGTGATTTTGGGGTGGATTTTGGGGTTTTTGGGGCAGTTCCGGGTGGACCTTGAAGGGCACCTCGGTGGTTTGGTGGCCGTTTTGGGGATTTTGGGGCAGTTTTGGGGCGGTTTTGATGCAATTTTGGGGCGGTTTTGGGGCAATTTTGGGGCTGTTTTGGGGTGGGTTTTGGGGTGGATTCTGGGGTTTTTGGGGCAGTTCCGCTCACCTTGAAGGGCACCTCGGTGGTCATGGTGAAGCCGTGGCTGGGGATTTTGGGGCAGTTTTTGGGGTGGTTTTGGGGCAGTTTTTGGGTGGGTTTTGGGCAGTTTTTGGAGCAGTTTTGGGGTGGTTTTTGGGGCGGTTTTGGGGTTTTTGGGCAGTTCTGCTCACCTTGAAGGGCACCTCGGTGGTCATGGTGAAGCCGTGCGTCACCAGCGGCTCCTCCTCCGGGGGCCGGCCCTGCCAGCAGTCGAGCTCGACGCAGCGGCAGCCGCTGAGCAGCACCTGCCGGTACATCTCGGCCGAGGAGAGCCCGGTGAGCTGCCCCGCTGGGGTCCAGGACACCCCAAAAAACAGAAAAATCACATCGGGAATGGGGGGAACACAAAAAACCCCGAAAAAATCCCATTAGGTGTGGCTGAAATAGAGAAAATCCCAAAAATCCCAAAAAACCCCAAAAAAATCCCATCTCGGCCGAGGAGAGCCCGGTGAGCTGCCCCGCTGGGGTCCGAGAGACCCCAAAAAACAGAAAAATCGCATCGGGAATGGGGGGAACACAAAAAACCCCGAAAAAATCCCATTGGGTATGGCTGAAATACAGAAAATCCCAAAAATCCAAAGAATTTCCCCAAAAATCCCATCTCGGCCGAGGAGAGCCCGGTGAGCTGCCCCGCTGGGGTTGGGGACACCCCAAAAAACAGAAAAATCACATCGGGAATGGGGGGAACACAAAAAACCCCGAAAAAATCCCACTGGGTATGGCTGAAATACAGAAAATCCCAAAAATCCAAAGAATTTCCCCAAAAATCTCGGCCGAGGAGAGCCCGTGAGCTGCCCTTGAATCGGGGACACCCCGAAAAACAGAAAAATCGCATCGGGAATGGGGGGAACACAAAAAACCCCGAAAAAATCCCATTGGGTATGGCTGAAATAGAGAAAATCCCAAAAATCAAAAAAAAACCCAAAAAAATCCCATTGGGTATGGCTGAAATAGAGAAAATCCCAAAAATCCAAAGAATTTCCCCAAAAATCCCATCTCGGCCGAGGAGAGCCCGGTGAGCTGCCCCGCTGGGGTCGGGGACACCCCAAAAAACAGAAAAATCACATCGGGAATGGGGGGAACACAAAAAACCCCGAAAAAATCCCACTAAGTATGGCTGAAATAGAGAAAATCCCAAAAATCCCAAAAATCCCAAAAAATCCCATTGGGTATGGCTGAAAGAGAGAAAATCCCAAAAAATCCCAAAAATCCCAAAAATCCCATTGGGTATGGCTGAAAGAGAGAAAATCCCAAAAATCCCAAAAATTCCCAAAAAATCCCATTGGGAATGGCTGAAATAGAGAAAATCCCAAAAATCCCAAAAATTTCCCCAAAAATCCCATTGGGAATGGCTGAAATAGAGAAAATCCCAAAAATCCAAAAAAAATCCCAAAAAATCCCATTGGGTAGGGCTGAAATAGAGAAAATCCCAAAAATCCCCAAAAAAACCCCAAAAAATCCCATTGGGTGTGGCTGAAATACAGAAAATCCCAAAAAATGCCCCAAAAAACCCCAAAACCTCCAAAAAACCCCAATTCCACCCCAAAACCCCACCCAGAGACCCCAAATTTTGGAACTGAGCCCCAAAACCACCCCAGAGACCCCTCAGGGGTTTGGGGTCGGGTTTGGGGTTTTTGGGGTGCGATTTTTGGGGTTTTTGGGGTTTTTAGGGTGCATTTTTGGGGTTTTTGGTTTTTGGGGTTTTTTCAGTTCAGGTATTTTCGGGGTAGATTTTTGGGGTTTTTTGGGTTTCGGGGTTTTTGGGGCGCGGTTTTCGGGGTACCTGTCAGGTAGGTGTTGTGGGAGGAGTTGGGGCAGGGTTTGGGGGGTTTTGGGGTGCGATTTTTGGGGTTTTTGGGGTTTTTTGGGATTTTTTACAGTTCGGGTATTTTTTGGGATAGATTTTCGGGGTTTTTTGGGTTTTGGGGTTTTTGGGGGCGCGGTTTTCGGGGTACCTGTCAGGTAGGTGTTGTGGGAGGAGTTGGGGTGGGTTTGGGGTGAAGTTTTTTGGGGTTTTTAGGGTGCGATTTTTGGGGTTTTTGGGGTTTTCAGTTCGGGTATTTTTTGGGGTAGATTTTCGGGGTTTTTTGGGTTTCGGGGTTTTTGGGCACAGGGTACCTGTCAGGTAGGTGTTGTGGGGGGAGTTGGGGCGGGTTTGGGGGTTTTTGGGGTGCGATTTTTTTTGGGGTTTTTTGGGGTTTTTGGGGTTTTGCAGTTCTGGCGTTTTTTGGGGTGGATTTTCGGGGTTTTTTGGGTTTCGGGGTTTTTTGGGGCGCGGTTTTCGGGGTACCTGTCAGGTAGGTGTTGTGGGAGGAGTTGGGGCAGGGTTTGGGGGTTTTGGGGTGTGATTTTTGGGGGTTTTGGGGTTTTTTGGGGTATTTGCAGTTCTGGCATTTTTGGGGTAGATTTTCGGGGTTTTTTGGGTTTCGGGGTTTTTTGGGGCGCGGTTTTCGGGGTTACCTGTCAGGTAGGTGTTGTGGGAGGAGTTGGGGCAGGGTTTGGGGGCCCTGGGGTGCTTTTGGGGTTTTCACCTTGGGGTTTTACAGTTCAATCACCCCCTCGAGGGGCAGCTGGCCTTTTTGGTTTTTGGGTTTGGGGTTTTTGGGGGCGCGGTTTTCCCAAAAACCTGTCAAATAGGTGTTGTGGGAAAATCAGGCCAGGGACAGGGGGCCTTGGGGTGCGATCATTGGGGTTTTGGGGTTTTGGGGTTTTTAAAATTTTTTACAGTTCCACAAAATTTTTGGTAGATTTTTCGGGTTTTTGGGTTTCACCCCAAAATCACCCCCAAACCAACCTGTCAGGTAGGTGTTGTGGGAGGAGTTGGCCTGGCCCAAAACCACAGGGGCTGGGTCCCAAAATGGTGCAGCCCCAAAATCTCGGGGACGACGATGGCGTTCACCCCAAAAATCACCCCAGAACCCTCCAGGGACAGCTGGCCTGGCCCAAAATCGCCCAAAATCACCCCAAAATCACCCCCAAAATCACCCCAAAATACAGCCAAAATCACCCCAAAATCCCGGTTTTCCCTCCAACCCCAGCTGGCCTGGCCCAAAATCGCCCAAAATCACCCCAAAATCACCTCCAAAATCACCCCTCGAGGGACAGCTGGCCTGGCCCAAAATCGCCCAAAATCACCCCAAAATACAGCCAAAATCACCCCCAAAATACAGCAAATATCACCCCAAAATCACCCCCAAATCACCCCCAAAATCGCCCAAAATCACCCCAAAATCACCCCAAAATCACCCCCAAAATACAGCCAAATATCACCCCAAAATCACCCCCAAAATCGCCCAAAATCACCCCAAAATCACCCCAAAATCACCCAAAATCAACCCAAAATACAGCCAAAATCACCCTCAAAATCACCCCTCGAGGGACAGCTGGCCTGGCCCAAAATCACCCCAAACTCACCCAAAACGCCCCAAAACCCCCAGATTTCACCCCAAAGCCCCCGTACCCCTCTCTCTGAAGGTCCTGTTGGGTTCGTAGCGCTCGATGAGGGCCTGGGCGCCCGGGGGGAACGGGAGCCCCAAAACCGCCCCAAACTCACCCCAAACCCACCCAAAATGCCCCAAAATCCCCAGATTTCACCCCAAACCCCGTACCCCGCTCCCGGAAGGTCCTGTTGGGTTCGTAGCGCTCGATCAGGGCCTGCGCGCCCCAAACTGGAACCCAGCGGGGAACCCCAACTCACCCTCGTTGAGTCTGGGGTCTCTCCCCCGGTTCACCCCAAACCCCTGAGTTCAATTCCCGCAGCTGCTCCCGGCTCACGTACGGCTTCCCCGCGGCCCCGCTGCCAAAAACACCAAAACCACCAAAAATTCACCCCGAAAACACCAAAAATTCACCCCAAAAACACCAAAAATTCACCGCAAAAACACCAAAAATTCACCCCTAAAACCAAAAATTCACCCCAAAAACACCAAAAATTCACCCCTAAAAACCAAAAATTCACCGCAAAAAACCAAAAATTCACCGCAAAAAACCACCAAAAATTCACCCCAAAAAACCAAAAAATCACCACAAAAAAACACCAAAAATTCACCACAAAAAACCCAAAAATTCACCACAAAAAAACCAAAAATTCACCCCAAAACCACCAAAAATTCACCGCAAAAAAACAAAAATTCACCCCAAAAATTCACCCAAAAAATTCACCCCAAAAAACCCAAAAATTCACCCCAAAACCACCAAAAATTCACCCCCAAAAACCACCAAAAATTCACCCCAAAAACACCAGAAATTCACCACAAAAAAACACCAAAAATTCACCTCAAAAACACCAAAAATTCACCGCAAAAAAACACCAAAAATTCACCGCAAAAAACCAAAAATTCACCACAAAAACACCAAAAATTCACCCCGAAAAAACCAGAAATTCACACAAAACCCACCAAAAATTCACCGCAAAAAAACACCAAAATTTCACCCCCAAAAAACCCAAAAATTCACCCCCAAAAACCACCAGAAATTAACCCAAAAACCACCAAAAATTCACCCAAAAATTCACCCCAAAAAACCCAAAAATTCACCCCAAAATCTCACCCCAAAAACACTAAAAATTCACCCCCAAAACCACCAAAAAATTCACCCCAAAAAAACACCAAAAATTCACCCCAAAACCACCAAAAATTCACCACAAAAAAACACCAAAAATTCACCCCCAAAAAACACCAAAAATTCACCGCAAAAAACCACCAAAAATTCACACAAAAACTACCAAAAATTCACACAAAAAATTCACCCCAAAATACCCAAAAATTCACCCCAAAAAAAAAACAAAAATTCACACAAAAACCACCAAAAATTCACCGCAAAAAACCACCAAAAATTCACACAAAAAATTCACCCAAAAACCACCAAAATTTCACCCCCAAAAAACCCAAAAATTCACCCCAAAACCACCAGAAATTAACCCAAAAACCACCCAAAATTCACCCCAAAAACCAGCGTGGGAATGGCCCCAAAATGAAAACAAATCCCAAAACAAATCCCAGGGTTTGGGGGGGGGTTGGGGTTTTGGGGAGATTTTGGGGGATTTTGGGGCGGATTTGGGGGGGGATTTTGGGGTGGATTTTGGGGGGATTTTGGGGGGATTTAGGGGAGGATTTTGGGGTGGATTTTGGGGTGGATTTCGGGGGCATTTCGTGGTGGATTTTGGGGGGATTCTGGGGAGGATTTTGGGGGGATTCTGGGGTGGTTTTTTTCGGGGATTTTGGGTGATTTCTGGGGGATTTGGGGTGGATTTCGGGGAAGATTTTGGGGGATTTTGGGGGGATTTTGAGGGGGATTTTGGGGGGATTCTGGGGTGGTTTTGGGGGATTTTGGGGTGGTTTTTGGGTGTTTTGGGGCGTTTTGGGGTCTCACATCTCCAGCAGGATCTTGTCCAGCTCCGGCCTCAGGCAGAGTTTGCTCAGAAACCTCCAGAAGGTCTCGAACGGGAACAGCTCCAGGGGGATGGCGGCGCCCTGGGGACCCAAAAACCCCAAAATTCACCCCAAAAACCAGGAAAACCAACCCCAAAAACCCAAAAACCAACCCCCAAAAACCCCAAAAACCAACCCCAAAAACCCCAGAAAACCAACCCCCAAAAACCCCAAAAACAACCCAAAAAAACCACCCCAAAACCCTCCAGGAGCACCAAAACCTCCAGAAGGTCCAAAACCACCCCCAAAAACCACTCCAGGGGGGATTTTTGGGGAGCCCCATTTTGGGACCCCCAAAACCCCAAAATTCACCCCCCCAAAACCCCAAAACCAACCCCAAAACCCCAGAAAACCCAATTTTGGGAAACCCCAAAACCAAATTTTGGGAAAACCCAAAACCAACCCCAAAAACCCCAGAACCCACAAATTTTGGGAACCCTTTTTAGGACCCCCAAAAACCACCCCAAAAACCAACACCAAAACTCCCAACCCCCAAAACCAACCCCCAAAACCCCAAAACCAACCCCAAAAAACCCCAGAACCCACAAACCCCCAGAACCCCAAAAACCACCCCAAAAACCACCCCAAAAACCACCCCAAAAACCACCCCAAAACCACCCCAAAAAACCACCCCAAAACGCTGCCATTTTTTGGGAGCCCCATATTTTTGGGACCCCCAATTTTTTGAGGATCCCCAATTTCAGGATCCCCAATTTCAGAATCCTCAATTTTTGGAACCTCCAATTTTTTGGGACCTCCAATTTTGGGATCCCCCTTTTTGTGATACCCCCAAATTTTGGGATTCCCATTTTTTTGGGACCCCCAATTTTTGATACCCCCAAATTTTGGGATCCCCATTTTTTTAGGATCCCCATTTTTTGGGACCCCCAATTTTGGGTCCCCCTTTTTTTTTGGAACCCCTGAATTTTTTGGGATCCCCCAGTTACAGAATCCTCAATTTTTGAGACCCCCCCAATTTTGGGACCCCCATTTTTTCGGGACCCCCATTTTTTCGGGACCCCAATTTTGGCACCCCCTATTTTTTAGGATCCCCAAATTTTGGGATGGCCCCAAATTTTGGGCCCACCCGGGCGCAGCCCAGCCCGCAGGACTCCAGCGCCGCCTCCGCCCTCTTCTTGTCGGCCGAGAACATTTTCAGGATGCTGCCAAAAAAACCCAAAATTTCGGGATGGGGACCCCCAAAAAAAACCCCAAATTCAAGGAGGGGTCCCCAAGATTTGGGGGATTCGGTTTAGGGGGGAAAAAACCCAAAAATTTTGGGGTTCTTCACTTGACTTTGGGATCCGCCATTTTTGGTTCAGCTGCAGGATTTTGGGGGGATTTTTAGGGACCTGGGATGGGGAATTCGGGGAATTTGGGGAAATTTGGGGGAATTTGGGGAATTTGGGGAATTTCGGGGGATTTTGGGAATTTGGGGGGAATTTGGGGGAATTTTGGGGGGATTTTTTGGGAATTTGGGGATTTGGGGCATTTGGGGGATTTTTTTGGGGTTTTGGGAAGATTTGGGAAAAGTTCATGGGAATTTTTGGGGAGATTTTGGGGAGGATTTTGGGGAGGATTTCAGGGGATTTTGGGAGGGATTTTAGGGAATTTTTGGGGAGGATTTTGGGGGGATTTTGGGAGGGATTTTAGGGAATTTTTGGGAGGATTTTGGGGGATTTTGGGAGGGATTTTAGGGAATTTTTGGGGAGGACTTGGGGGGATTTTGGGAGGGATTTTAGGGGATTTTTGGGGAGGATTTTGGGGGATTTTCAGGGGATTTTGGGGGATTTTAGGGAATTTTTGGGGGATTTTCAGGGGATTTTGGGAGGGATTTCGGGGCGGTTCTTGTGGGGATTCCGAGGAGATTTGGGGCAATTCTCAAGGAAATTTTAAGGGGATTTTAAGGAGATTTTTTGGGTGGATTTTGGGGTGGATTTTGGGAATTTTGGGTGATTCTCCATTTTTGGGAGGATTTTGGGCATTTTGGGGAATTTTTTGGGTGATTTTGGGGATTTTTGGGTGATTTTGGGTGGTTCTGGGGTTTTCAGGGGGAGGGATTTTGGGTTAAGTCCGGGGTAATTTTGTGGATGATTTTGGGGTGATTTTTGGGTGGATTTGGGCGATTCTGAGCGGTTTTTGGGTGATTTCGGGGTGGATTTGGGTGATTCTGGGCGGTTTTGGGGTGATTTTGGAGTGATTTTGGGTGATTCTGGGCAGTTTTTGGGTGGTTCTGGGCGGTTTTTGGGTGGTTCTGGGCGGTTTTTGGGTGATTTTGGGTGATTCTGGGCGGTTTTTGGGTGATTTTGGGGTGATTTTGGGTGGTTCTGGGCAGTTTTTGGGCGGTTTTTGGGTGATTTTGGGGTGATTTTGGGTGGTTCTGGGCGGTTTTTGGGTGATTCTGGGAGGTTTTCTGGGCGGTTTTTGGGTGATTTTTGGCTGATTTTTGGCTGATTTTGGGCGATTCTGGGCAGTTTTTGGGTACCCACGCCTTCCGGAGCAGCGTGTTCCGGGACGGGTTCCGGGCCAGGATGTTCGTGGCCAGCCTGAACAGCTCCTCCGTCCACACCTGCCACGCCCGAATTTGGGGACCAGAACCCCCCCAAAAAAAACCCAAAATCCCCCAAAATGCCCCCCTGGACCCAATCCCCCAAAACCCCCCAAAAATCCCCCCAAAAATCCCCCCAAAAAAAACCCCCCAAAATCCCCAAAACCCCAAAACCCCCAAAACCCCCCCCAAAATCCCCAAAAACCCCCAAAATCCCCCAAACCCCAAATTCCCCAAAATCCCCAAAAAATCCCCCAAACCCCTGCCCAAAATCCCCAAAACCCCCCCAAAAACCCAAAACCCCCAAAATCCCCCAAAAACCCCAAACCCCCAAAATCCCCAGAAAACCCCCCAAAACCCCCAAACCTCCCAAAATCCCCCCACACCCAGGGTGGTCTCAGCACCCCCAACCCCTCCCAAATCCCCCAAAATTCTCCCCAAAACCACCCCCAAAAGGTCTCAAACCCCCAAATCCTCCCCAAAACCACCCTGAAACCACCCCAAAAGGTCCCAAACCCCCCAAATTCTCCCCAAATTCACCCCAAAAGGTCCCAAACCCCCCAAATTCTCCCCAAAGTCACCCCGAAAGGTCCCAAACCCCCAAAATTCTCCCCTAAACCTCCCCAAAAGGTCCCAAACCCCCCAAATTCTCCCCAAATTCACCCCAAAAGGTCCCAAACCCCCCAAAATTCTCCCCAAATTCACCCCAAAAGGTCCCAAACCCCCAAATTTCTCCCCAAACCCACCCCAAAAGGTCCCAAAAAGGTCCCAAACCCCCCAAATTCACCCCAAAAGGTCCCAAACCCCCCAAATTCTCCCCAAACCCACCCCAAAAGGTCCCAAACCCCCAAATCCTCCCCCAGCCCACCCCGAAAGGTCCCAAACCCCCAAAATTCCCCCCAAATTCACCCCCCAAGGTCCCCAGACCCCCAAATTCTCCCCAAAGTCACCCCAAAAGGTCCCAAACCCCAAATCCTCCCAAATTCACCCCCAAAAGGTCCCAAACCCCCAAAATTTTTTCCCAAATTCTCCCAACCCCACCCCAAAAGGTCCCAAACCCCCTAAATTCTCCCCAAATCCCCCCAGAGGTCCCAAACCCCCCAAATCCTCCCCAAATTCACCCCAAAAGGTCCCAAACCCCCCAAATTTTTCCCCAAATTCTCCCCTAAACCACTCCAAAAGGTCCCAAAGCCCCAAATTGGGGCAAAAAACCCACCCCAAATGGGTCCCAAAATGGACCCAAAATCCCCCCAGGGACCCCGAAACTGGTCCCAAACCCCCAAATTCCTGCCCAAAGGTCCCCAAACCCCCCAAAATTCACCCAAAATTCATCCAAAAAGGTCCCAAAAATACCCCCTGCCCCGAAACTGAGGGCGGCCCCCACCTTGGCCTCGTCCCAGGTCACAGAGCCCCAAATTGGGGCAAAAACGGGTAAAAATGGGTAAAAAAATGGACCCAAAATACCCCGGGGACCCCGAAACTGAGGGCGGCCCTGGTGCGGGGGTCCTGCAAGGGGAGCCCCAAATTGGGGCAAAAACGGGTAAAAATGGGTAAAAAATGGACCCAAAACACCCCCGGGGACCCCGAAACTGAGGGCGGCCCTGGTGCGGGGGTCCTCCAAAGGGAGCCCCAAATTGGGGCAAAAACGGGTAAAAATGGGTAAAAAAATGGACTTAAAATACCCCCGGGGACCCCGAAACTGAGGGCGGCCCTGGTGCGGGGGTCCTGCAAAGGGGGGGTCCCAAAATCACCCAAAATTCACCCAAAATTCACCCAAAATTCACCCAAAATACCCCCGGGGACCCCGAAACTGAGGGCGGCCCTGGTGCGGGGGTCCTGTGTCACAGAGCCCCAAATTGGGGCAAAAACGGGTGAAAATGGGTAAAAAATGGGTAAAAACGGGTTAAAAATGGGTAAAAATGGGTGAAAATGGGTAAAAAATGGACCCAAAATACCCCCGGGGACCCCAAAACTGAGGGCGTCTCTGGTGGGGGGGTCCTGCAAAGGGAGTCCCAAAATTCACCCAAAATTCACCCAAAATACCCCCGGGGACCCCGAAACTGAGGGCAAAAACCTGTGCAAAACGGTCCTGCAAGGGGGAGCCCCAAAATTCACCCAAAATTCACCCAAAATACCCCCAGGGACCCCGAAACTGAGGGTGGCCCTGGTGCGGGGGTCCTGTGTCACAGAGCCCCAAATTGGGGCAAAAACGGGTGAAAAACGGGTAAAATGGGTAAAAAATGGACCCAAAATACACCCGGGGACCCCGAAACTGAGGGCGGCCCTCGTGCGGGGGTCCTGCAAAGGGGGGGTCCCAAAATCACCCAAAATTCACCCAAAATTCACCCAAAATTCACCCAAAATCCCACACAGAACCCCCCAAACTGAGGGGCCCCTGGTGCCCCCAAAACCACCCAAAATTCCCCCAAATCCCACCCAGGATCCCCCAAAATCGATCCTAAGGCCCCAAATTGGGGCAAAAATGGTAAAAATGGGTAAAAAATGGACCCCCCAGGGACCCCCAAACCCCCCAGGACCCCCCCCCAAAGAGCCCCAAATTGGGGCAAAACGGGTAAAAGGACCCCCCAAATCCCCCCAGGACCCCCAAACTGAGGGCCCCCAGGACCCCCAAATCCCCCAAATCCCAAAATGGATCCCCCAAAATCGGTCCTAAGACCCCAAATCCCCGGGGACCCCAAACCGAGGGCGGCCCCAAATTTCCCCCAAATCCCCCCAAAATTCCCCAAAATTCCCCAAAACCCCCAAAATCCCCCAAATCCCCCCCCCTTAAAACTGAGGGCGGCCCTTTTGGGGGGTCCCACAGAGCCCCAAATTGGGGCAAAACGGGTAAAAATGGTTAAAAACGGGTGAAAATGGTCCAGCAGGGACCCAAATCCCAGGGGACCCCAAAATTGGGTCCTGCAAGGAGTCCCAAAATGGACCCAAAATTCACCCAAAATTCCCAAAATAGCCCCGGCACCCCGAAACCGAGGGAACCCCTCGTAAAATCGGGTCCTGCAGGGATCCCAAAATCAAAAATTCACCCAAAATCCCACAGAACCCCCAAAATGGATCCCCAAACCACCCCCCAAATTGGGACCCCCAAAATCCCCCCAAAAAATCCCACCCAGGGACCCCCAAAAATTTCCCCAAATCCCACCCAGGATCCCAAAATCCCCCAGTTAGGGACCCCCAGGAAAATCCCCCAAATCCCCCAGGACCCCCATCCCAAAAATGGGTTTTGGGGTCCCCCTGGGGCGCGGGGCGGGCCAGGGACCCCCAAAATCACAGGTCCAGTGAGCTCCAAATCCCAGGGACCCCAAAAATGGGTCAGGGACCCCAAAATTCGGGTCAGGGACCCCAAAATTCGGGTCAGGGACCTCAAAATTCGGGTCAGGGACCCCAAAAAATTGGGGTCAGAGACCCCAAAAATTGGGTTAGGGATCCCAAAAATCGGGTCAGGAACCCCAAAATTGGGGTCAGGGATCCCAAAATCGGGTCAGGGACCCCAAAATTCGGGTTAGAGATGCCAAAATTCGGGTCAGGGATCCCAAAATTGGGTTAGAGATGCCAAAATTCGGGTCAGGGATCTCAAAATTCGGGTCAGGGACCCCCAAAAAGGGTTAGAGACCCCAAAAATCAGGTTAGGAACCCCAGAATGGGGTCAGGGACCCCAAAATTGGGTTAGGGACCCCAGAATGGGGTTAGGGACCCCAAAAATGGGGGGAGACCCCAAAAATGGGGGGAGACCCCAAAACATGAATCAGAAACTCCAAAATTGGGTCAGGGACCCCCAAAATCGGGTCAGGGACCCCAAAATCGGGTCAGGGACCCCAAAAATCGGGGTCAGGGACCCCAAAATTGGGTCAGGGACCCCAAAAAATGGGGGAGACCCCAAAAATCGGCTTAGGGACCCCAAAAACAGGATAGGAACTCCAAAAATGGGTCAGGAACCCCAAAAATGGATCAGGGACCCCAAAAAATTGGTCGGGGACCCCAAAAATGGGTCAGAAAGCCCCAAAATTGGGTCAGGGACCCCAAAATTGAATAAAGGGCCCCAAAAATGGGTGCGGGACCCCCCGAGCGGGGGAGGGGCCCCCAAAACGGAGCCGTTTCCGGGGAGGGGCGGGGGCATTTCCGGGGCCGGGGTGGGGGAGGGGCGTGGGAAAGCCGCCCCTCCCCCCTCCCAGGGGACCCCGCATCCGGCGGGGGGGGGGGAGGGGCCCCGAAATTCCCCCAAATTCCGGCTGGGGGGGCTGATAAGGGGGGGGAGGGGCTGATAAGGGGGGGGAGGGGCTGATAAGCGGGGGGGGAGGGGCTGATTTGGGGGGGGCCGGGGGTTTTTCAGTTCTTTTGGAACCGTTTTGAATTTGGGGAGAATTTGGGGCTTTTTGGGGCCGTTTTTGGGGGGGTTGGGGTCACTTCCAGGGGACTTTGGGGACATTTTGGGGCCAATTTTGGGGCCAATTTTGGGGTCACTTTGGGGTCACTCGGGGTCATTTCGGGGTCACTTTGGGGTCACTTTGAGGTGACATTTTTGGGGCACTTTGGGGTCACTTTTAGGGTGGTTTTTGGGGGGATTTTGGGGTCACTTTTGGGGCAAATTTGGGGTCCCTTGAGGGCAATTTTGGGTCACTTTGGGGTCACTTTCGGGGCGGTTTTTGGGGGATTTTGGGGTGCATTTTGGGGCACTTTTGGGGCGATTTTTGGGGGGATTTTGGGGTCACTTTTGGGGCAAATTTGGGGTCCTTAAGGGCAATTTTGGGGTCAGTTTTGGGGCAGTTTTGGGGTCACTTTTGGGGTTTCTTTGGGGACAATTTGGGGGTCCTTTAAGGGGCACTTTGGGGTCACTTTTGGGGCGTTTTTTGGGGAGGATTTTGGGGTTTTTGGGGTCACTTTGGGCTCTCACCGCGCTGGGCCCCGTCCAGTAGAGGAAGAATCCGTCGGGGTCGACCCTGAGCGTCACCGGGGTGTGGCTGGGGGGCTCCTGGGGACCCCAAAACTCCTGAGCCCCAAAAAACAGCCCAAAAACAGCCCCAAAACAGCCCCAAAACAGAACCCCCAAAACAGCCCCAAACCCACCCAAACACACCCAAAACCTCCTGAGCCCCCAAAACAGCCCCAAAAACCCCCCAAAACTCCTGAGCCCCAAAAACAGCCCAAAAACCTCCCCAAACAGCCCCCCCAAAACCTCCTGAAACCCCAAAACCTCCCCAAAACATCCCCAAAACCTCCCCAAACCACCCAAAACCTCCTGAACCCCCAAAACAGCCCCAAAACCTCCCCAAAACCTCCTGAGCCCCAAAACCTCCCAAAAACCTCCTAAGCCCCCCAAAACAGCCCCAAAACCTCCCCAAAACCTCCCCAAAACCACCCAAAACCTCCCCAAAACAGCCCCAAAACAGCCCCAAAACTCCCCAAAACCTCCTGAGCCCCAAAACCTCCCCAAAACAGCCCCAAAACCTCCTGAGCAGCCCCAAAACCCCCTGAGCCCCCAAACCACCCCAAAACCTCCCCAAACAGCCCCAAAACCCCCCAAACCTCCCCAAAACCCCCCAAAACCACCCCAAAATCCTCCCTAAACCCCCAAAAACAGCCCCAAAACCCCCAAAACCTCCTGAGCCCCAAAAACAACCCCAAAACCTCCCCAAAACACCCAAAACCACCTGAGCCCCCCAAAAACCTCCCCAAAACAGCCCCAAAACCTCCCCAAACCACCCAAAACCTCCTGAACCCCCCAAAACCAGCCCCCAAACCTCCCAAAAACCTCCTAAGCCCCCAAAACAGCCCCAAAACCTCCCAAAACCTCCCCAAACCACCCAAAACCTCCTGAACCCCCAAAACCCCCAAAACAGCCCCAAAACCTCCTGAGCCCCCAAAACCTCCCCAAACCACCCAAAACCTCCTGAGCCCCCCAAAACCTCCCCAAAACCTCCCCAAAACAGCCCCAAAACCTCCTGAACCCCCCAAAAACAGCCCCAAAACCTCCTGAGCCCCCAAAACACCCCAAACCTCCAAAACCCCCAAAGCCCCCCAAAAACAGCCCCCTCCCCAAACCACCCCAAAACCTTCTGAGCCCCAAAACCTCCCCAAAACAGCCCCTCCTGAGCCCCAAAACAGCCCCAAAAACTCCCAAAAACCTCCTGAGCCCCCCAAACCTCCTGAACCCCCAAAACCTCCCCAGCCCCTGAGCTGAAACCCCCCAAAACTCCCCCCAAACCCCCCAAAAATTCTCAAAAAAACCCCAAAAAACCCCAAACGCCCCCAAACCCCCCCAGGACCCCCCAAACCCGGGGTTGGGGAGGCTGGCACCCCTTTGAAAAGGGGGGAACCCTTTCCCCAGGGGAGATTTTGGGGTGAAATTGGGAGATTTGGGGGTCCCGGGGGGGCTGGGGGGGGCAGGACCCAATTTCGCGGATTTTGGCCCCAAAATCGGGGCCAGGTCGGGAATTGGGGTCACGGGGGGGGAGGGGGGGGAATGGGAGGGGGAATTTGGGGGATTTTGGGGGGATTTTGGGGGGGATTTTGGGGGGATTTGGGGGATTTTGGGGCGATTTTTGGGGTCTCCCGGGGGTGATTTTGGGGGATTTCGGAGCAATTCGGGGGCGGTTTCGGGGCGGTTTTGGGATCATTTTTGGAAGAGTTTTTGGGATGATTTTTGGGGTGATCTCGGGGTCTCCCGGGAGTGATTTTGGGGTAATTCTGGGGTAATTTGGGAGTAATTATTGGGGTGATTTTGGGGTGATTTCAGGGTGATTTTTGGGAAAATTTTTGGGGTAATTTCGGGGTGATTTTGGAGTGATTTCTGGGGTGATTTCGGGGTGGTTTGGGGATATTTTTGGAGTAAAATCGGGGTAATTTTCGGGGTAATTTTCGGGGTGATTTGGGGGTGATTTTCGGGTGATTTTCGGGGTGATTTTTGGGTAATTTTGGGGTGATTTTGGGGTGATTTTGGGGTAATTTTCGGGGTGATTTTGGGGTGATTTTGGGGTGATTTTTGGGGTGATTTGAGGGTGATTTGGGGGTGATTTTGGGGTAATTTTGGGGTGATTTCGGGCGGTTTGGGGTCTCTCACCTCCTCCCAGCGGATGAATTTGCTGCCCCGCACGAGCAGCTCGGGCACGCGCGGCGGCTCCAGCGGGAGCGCGGACGGGACCGGGACCGGAACCGGGACAGGACCCGGGACAGGACCCGGAGCAGGACCCGGAGCAGGACCCGGACCCGAACCCGGGATCGAACCCGGGACAGGACCCGGACCCGACCCGAACCGGGGACCGGACCCGACCCCGATCCCGAACCCGGCTCTGGCTCCGGGACCGGGACCGGGAGCGGCGCCGCCATCGCTGACCGGGACGGGGGCGTGGCCCGGAACCGCGAGGGGCGTGGCCTAACCAGGTGTGTCCGAGGGGCGCGGCCGCCGCGGGGGGCGGGACCGGAACTGGGCGTGACCCACGTTGGGTGTGTCCAGAGGGGGCGTGGTTATGTTGATAAAGGGGCGTGGTCACACACCGCGGGAGGTCGGAAGGGCGTGGCTCTGTGTGGGCGTGGCCTCGGTGGGCGTGGCCAGGACACAAAGGAGCGCCCGCGGCGGCGGCGGCGCGCGGGTGGGCGTGGCCCCGGCGGGGTGGGCGTGGCCCCGGCGGGGGCGTGGCCGCTTCCGGTCGGTGGTCCCGGCATGGCGGAGCCGCGCGGCGGCCCCGGGCCCCCGGTGCCGGTTCCGGTGGCGGTGGCGGTGCCGGTGCCGGGCGGAGCCGCCCCCGGGCAGGGCGGGCCCCGCGTCTGCTTCGCGCCCGCGGCGGCGGCGGCGGCGGCGGCACCGGAGGAGGGCCCGGGGCGGGGCCGCGGGAAGGTCACGGTGCGCTACGACCGCCGCGAGCTCCGCAAGCGCCTCCACCTCGAGGAGTGGATCCTGGGGCAGCTGACGGCGCTCTACGACTGCCCGGTACCGGCACCGGGAACGGGAACGGGGAACGGGAACGGGGATGGGAACAGGGAACCGGGAACCGGGATGGGGAACGGGAACGGGAACGGGAACGGGGAACGGGGAACGGGAACGGGGAACGGGAACGGGGAACGGGGAACGGGGAACGGGGATGGGGAACGGGAACGGGGATGGGGACGGGGATGGGGAACGGGGATGGGGAACGGGGACGGGAACGGGGAACGGGGATGGGGAACCGGGAACGGGGAACGGGGACGGGGAACGGGGAACGGGGAACGGGAACGGGAACGGGAACGGGAACCGGGGATGGGGAACCGGGAACGGGGACGGGGATGGGGAACGGGAACGGGGACGGGGAACGGAACCGGGGAACCGGGCCGGGGATGGGAAACGGGAATGGGAAACGGGAACGGGGGAACGGGGATGGGGAACGGGGAACCGGGGATGGGGAACGGGAACCGGGAATGGGGATGGGGAACGGGACACGGCAGGGGGGGACACCGGAACCGGCACCGGGATCCGGAACGTGCGGGGAGAGGGGAGGGACCGGGACCAGGGGAGGGATCGGGACCAGAACCGGGACCGGGACCACAAAATGGTCCCAAACCAGCGTCAAAAACGCCCCAGAACCGTCCCCAAAATCGCCCCGAAATCGTCTCAGAATTATCTCAAAATCACCCCAAAATCACCTGAAATAACCTCAAAACCGTCCCCTAAATCACCTCAAAACTGTCCCTAAATCACCCCAAATCACCTCAAAATCATCCCCAAAATCACCTCAGAACTGTCCCTAAATCACCCCAAATCACCTCAAAAATCAGCCCCAAAATCACCTCAGAACTGTCCCCAAATCACCCCAAATCACCTCAAAAATCAGCCCCAAAATCACCTCAAAACTGTCCCTAAATCTGTCCCTAAAAATCAGCCCCAGAACTGAACTGTCCCTAAATCACCTCAAAAATCAGCCCCAAAATCACCTCAAAACTGTCCCTAAATCACCCCAAATCACCTCAAAAATCAGCCCCAAAATCACCTCAGAACTGTCCCCAAATTATCTCAAAACCATCCCCAAAATCGCCCCTAAATCGCCTCAAAACCATCTCAAAAATCACCCCAAAATCACCTCAAACTTCCCCAAAATGAATCCCAAAATCTCCTTTCGGGATCTCTCCCCTGATCTGGGGTCCCCTCCCCTGATTTGGGTTTTTTGGGGTCCCCCTGCCCTGATTTGGGTTTTTTGGGGGGTTCCTTCCCTTGATTTGGGTTTTTTGGGGTCCCCCTGCCCTGATTTTTGGTTTTTTTGGGGGTTCCTTCCCCTGATTTGGGTTTTTTGGGTCCCCCTGCCCTGATTTGGGTTTTTTGGGGGGTTCCTTCCCCTGATTTGGGTTTTTTGGGGGGTTCCTTCCCCTGATTTGGGTTTTTGGGTCCCCCTGCCCTGATTTTGGGTTTTTTGGGTCCCCCTGCCCTGATTTGGGTTTTTTTGGGGGGTCCCTTCCCCTGATTTGGGTTTTTTGGGGGGTTCCTTCCCCTGATTTGGGTTTTTGGGGGTCCCCTGCCCTGATTTGGGTTTTTGGGGTCCCCTGCCCTGATTTTTGGGGTTTTTTGGGGTTTTTCGGGGTCCCCAGGAGGAGGAGATCCCGGAGCTGGAGATCGACGTGGACGAGCTGCTGGACATGGAGAGCGACGGCGCCCGCAGCGCCCGCGTGCAGGTGAGAACGGGCAAAAACGGGAAAAACGGGAAAAAACGGGGAAAAATGGGCAAAAATGGCTGAAAACGGAGAAAAACAGCTAAAAAACCACCCTGAAACAGCCAAAAACGGCCAAAAACCACCCTGAAACCTCCAAAAATGGCCAAAAACCGCCCTGAAACCACCCTGGCACTGCCAAAAATGGCCAAAACTGGACAAAAATGGCCAAAATCATCCCCAAATCACCCCGAAATGGCCAAAACCAGCCCAAAACCACCCAGAAACCACCGTGAACGGCCAAAACCGGCCAAAAGAACCCAAAATCACCCCCAGAACCAGCAAAAGAACCTAAATGCAGCCTGAATAACCCCAAAATCACCTGAAATAACCCCCAAATCACCCGAAATAACCCCAAAATCACCCTGAATAGCCCCAAAATCACCCGGAATTACCCCAAAACCACCTGGAATTACCCCAAAATCACCCTGAATAACCCCAAAATCACCGGAATTACCCCAAAATCACCCGAATAACCCCAAAATCCCCTGGAATTACCCCAAAATCACCCGAAATAACCCCAAAATCACCCTGAATAACCCCAAAATCACCTGAAATAACCCCAAAATCCCCTGAATTACCCCAAAATCACCTGGAATTACCCCAAAATCACCCTGAATAACCCCAAAATCACCTGGAATTACCCCAAAACCACCCTGAAATAACCTCAAAATCACCTGAAATTACCCCAAAATCACCTGAAATTACCCCAAAATCACCTGAAATAACCCCAAAATCACCTGGAATTACCCCAAAATCACCTGAATTATCCCAAAATCACCTGGAATTACCCCAAAACCACCCTGAATAACCCCAAAATCCCCTGGAATTACCCCAAAATTACCTGGAATTACCCCAAAAGCACCCAAAATAACCCCAAAATCACCTGAAATTACCCCAAAATCACCTGAAATTACCCCAAAATCACCTGGAATTACCCCAAAATCCCCTGAAATTACCCCAAAATCACCTTACACCACCCAAACCAGCCAAAGTCAGCCAAAGCCACCCCAAAATCATTCCACAATCAGCCAAAATCGCCCCAAAATCGTCCAAAAATCACCCAAAACCACGGGAAACCATCTGAAACCACCCGAAAAAACCCAAAACCACCTGAAAAACCCCAAAACCACCGGAAACCACCCAAAACCCACTGAAAGTACCCAAAATCCCCACCAAAACCACTCAAAATCATCCCCAGAACCATCTCAGGTGTCGCCCTGAAATCACTGCGAATATCATCCCAAACATCCCAAAAATCATCCCAAAAATCGTATCAAAATCACCCCAAAATCATCCCAAAAACCACATCAAAATCACCCCAAAATCACCCCAAAACCAATCTCAAAAATTACCCCAAAATCATCCCAAAAATCGCATCAAAATCACAGCAAAATCATCCCAAAATCATCCCAAAAACCGCATCAAAATCACAGCAAAATCATCCCAAAATCATCCCAAAAACCGCATCAAAATCACCACAAAATCACCCCAAAAATCTCATCAAAATTACCCCAAAATCATCCCAAAAATCGCATCAAAATCACAGCAAAATCATCCCAAAATCATCCCAAAAACCGCATCAAAATCACCCCAAAATCATCCCAAAAATCTCATCAAAATCACCCCAAAATCATCCCAAAAACCGCATAAAAATCACCCCAAAATCATCCCAAAAACCGCATCAAAATTATCCCAAAATCATCCCAAAAACCGCATAAAAATCACCCCAAAATCATCCCAAAATCAGTCTCAAAAATCACCCCATAAATAACCCTAAAAATCCCCTGCGAAATCCGCCCCAAAATCACCCAAAATCTCCCCAAAATGAACCCCGAAATCCCTTGGGGTCCTTCCCAGGAGCAATCCCCAAAATCCTCCCAAAATCCCCCGAAAATGCCCCAAAATCCCCCAAAATGACCCCAAATTGACCCAAAAATGCCCCAAAAATCCCCCAAAATTACCCCCAAATCCCCCAAAATGACCCAAAAATGCCCCAAAATTACCCCAAAATGCCCCAAAATCCCAAAAATCCCCCAAAATTACCCCCAAATGCCCCAAAATCCCCCCAAATCCGGGCGTGGCTGTGGGGGAGGGGCCTGGGGGGTTGAGGGACCTCCCCCCCCAATTTTGGGGGACCCCAAATCCTGACCCCCTCCCCCCCCAGGAGATCCTCGTTGACTGTTACAAACCCACCGAGGTGAGCGAGATTTTGGGGCGAATTTGGGGGATTTTGGGCAATTTGGGAGATTTTGGGGATTTTGGGGCAATTTTGGGGGAATTTGTAGGGGGGATTTGGGGGGTTTTTTTTTGGGGAGAATTGGGGCATTTTTTTTGGGATTTTTAAGTTTTTGGGGTATTTGGGGAATTTTTTTGGGGAAGGGGTTTTGGGGAATTCTGGGGATTTCCTTTAAATGGGTGGGGGAGATTTGGGGAATTTCGAGGCAATTTGGGAGATTTGGAGGGGGAATTTTGGGGGGATTTGGGGGAGTTTTGGGGGAGAATTGGGGGATTTTCGGGGATTTTGGGGGGATTTTGGGGCGTTTTGGGGGGATTTTGGGGGCAATTTGGGGATTCTGGGTTCAATTTAGGGGAGATTTTGGTGGATTTTTGGGGACAATTTGGGGGCATTTTGGGGGCATTTTGGGGATTCTGGGTTCCTTTTTTGGGTGGGGGAGATTTGGGGGAATTTTTAGGGCGGGATTTGGAAAATTTGGGGTTTTTTTGGGAGGGATTGCTGGGAGATTTTGGGTGGATCGCTGGGAGGATTTTGGAGGATTTTTGGGAGGGGGATTTTGGGAGGGATTTGGGAGGAATTTTTGGGATTTTGGGGGGGATTTTTGGGAGGGATCGCTGGGGGATTTTGGGGGGAATTTCAGGGATTTTGGGTGGAATTTTTGGGAGGAAGGCCCAAGAGATTTTGGGGGGAATTTCGGGGATTTTGGGGTTTTTTTTGGGAGGAATCGCTGGGGGATTTTGGGGGGAATTTTTGGGATTTTTGGGAGGGAGGCCCAAGAGATTTTGGGGGGATTTTGGGAGGGATCGCTGGGAGATTTTGGGTGGAATTTCAGAGATTTTGGGGGGATTTTTGGGAGGGATCGCTGGGGGATTTTGGGGGGAATTTTTGGGATTTTTGGGAGGGAGGCCCAAGAGATTTTGGGGGAATTTTGGGATTTTGGGGGCGTTTTGGGAGGGATCGCTGGGAGATTTTGGGTGGAATTTCAGGGATTTTGGGAGGATCGCTGGGGATTTTGGGAGGGATTTTGGGGGTTTTGGGGGGGGATCGCTGGGAGATTTTGGGTGGATTTTTTTTTGGGGGGGAGGGCCAAGGGAGATTTTGGGTGGAATTTTTGGGATTTTGGGGGGGATTTTTGGGAGGGATCGCTGGGAGATTTTGGGGGGAATTTTGGGGATTTTGGGGGGGATTTTTGGGAGGGATCGCTGGGGGATTTTGGGTGGAATTTTTGGGATTTTGGGGGGGATTTTTGGGAGGGATCGCTGGGGGATTTTGGGTGGAATTTCGGGGATTTTGGGGTTTTTTTTGGGAGGGATCGTTGGGGGATTTTGGGTGGAATTTCGGGGATTTTTGGGAGGGAATTTGGGGAGGTTTCGGGGGGGGATTTTCAGGAGAATTTGGGGGAATTTGAGGCCATTTCAGGGCGATTTTTGGGGGGATTTCGGGGGGGATTTTGGGCTGGGGGATTTCGGGGACCCCCGGAGGATTTTGGGGACCCCCGGGGGATTTTGGGGACCCCCTGGGGATTTGGGACCCCTGATTTCCCCCACCCCAGGCATTTGTGGGGGATCTGCTGGAGAAGATTCGGGGGATGCAGAAACTCAACACCCCCCAGAAGAAATGACCCCAAAATCGGGGGAAATGACCCCAAAATCGGGGGAAATCCCCCCAAAATCCCAACCTCGGCGGGACCCCCCGCTCCCACCCCCACCCCAATTTTGGGGGGAATTCCTCCATTTTTGGGGTCCCCCCCCTCCCCCTGCAGCGATAATCACCCCCCCCCCTTCCCCCACTGGTTTTGGGGGGTCCTGGGAGGGATTTTGGGGGGAATTTGGGGGTTTTGGGGTTTTTTATTTTAGGTTTTTTTTAATTCCGTGCTGGGGGGGGGGTTGGGGTTGTTTTTATATGGGTTTAATAAAAGCAACTTTGACATTTTCCTTTTTTTGTCCTTTCTCACCCCAAAACCAAACCCGGGCGCCAAAACCTTTGGGTTTAACCCTTTATTGGCCCCAAAATTTGGGGGTTTCCCCACAAAAAGTTCCCCACCCCAAAAGCCAAAAACTGGGGCGGGGGACCCCAAAATTCCAGGTTGGGGGGGGTTTGGGGGTTTTGGGAAATTCGGGGGTTTGGGGTCCCCTAAAGCTCCGGGGGCCGATTTCAGGGCTCCACCTCGAAAATCAGCACGGCCCCCCTGAAAACGGGGGGTCAGCACCCCGAAATCCCCCAAAAATCACCCAAAAAAACCCCAAAATCACCCCGAAATCCCCCCCAAAATCGCCCCAAAAATCACCCCAAAAAAACCCCAAAATCACCCCCAAAACCACCCCAAAATCACCCCTAAAATCACCCCGAAATCCCCCCAAAAATCACCCAAAAAAACCCAAAATCACCCTGAAATCCCCCCAAAATCACCCCAACATCCCCCCAAAAAAAACCCCAAAATCACCCCGAAATCCCCCCCAAAATCACCCCAAAATTACCCCATAAATCACCCAAAAATCCCCAAAATCACCCCAACCAAAAATTACCCCTGAAATCCCCCAAAATCAAATCCCCCAAAATCACCCCAAAATCCCCCAAAAACCACCCAAAATCACCCCAAAATCCCCCAAAATCGGCCCCAAAATCACCCCCCCAAAATTTCCAAATGCCCCCAAAATCACCCCCCAAAACCCCCACCCAAAAATCCCAAAACCACCCTGAAAATCACCCCAAAACCCCAAAATCCCCTGAAATGCCCCCAAAATCACCCCCAAAACCCAAAACCCCCGAAAAAAATCAGCCCAAAAATCCCCCAAAAAAAATCCCCCGAAATCCCCCCAAAATTACCCCAAAAATCCCCAAGATCCTCTAAAATCCCCCAAAATCCCCCCCAAAATTGCCCCCAAAATTACCCTGAAATTGCCCCAAAAATCACCCCAAAAGTGCCCCAAAAATTACCCCAAATATTGTCCCAAAATTACCCCAAAATCACCCAAAAAATTACCAAATCCCCAAAATTACCCCCCAAAATTGCCCCAAAATTATCACCCCAAAATAGCCCAAAATTACCCCGAAATTACCCTAAAAACCACCCCAAAATACCCCAAAAATCACCCCAAAATTGCCCCGAAATTGCCCCAAAATCACCCCAAAATTACCCCAAAATTACCCCAAAAAAAATTACCAAAAAATCAGCCTGAAATCCCCCCCAAAATCACCCCAAAATTATCCCAAAAAATCACCCTGAAATCCCCTCAAAAATCCCCCCAAATTTCCCTGAAATTACCCCAAAAATCACCCCAAAATTGCCCCGAAATTGCCCCAAAAATCACCCCAAAATTACCCCGAAATTACCAAAAAATCAGCCTGAAATCCCCCCCAAAATCACCCCAAATTATCCCAAAATTGCCCCAAAATTCACCCCAAAAATCCCCCCAAAATTACCCAAAAGTCCCCCAAATTACCCCAAAAATCACCCCAAAATTACCCTGAAATTGCCCCAAAAATCACCCCAAAATTACAAAAAAATCACCCTGAAATCCCCTCAAAAATCCCCCAAAATTACCCAAAAATTCCCAAAATTACCCAAAAATCCCCCCCACACCCCGAGTCCCCCCCGAACCCCAAATCCCCAACTTTCCCCCCAAAATCCCCCTTGGGGGGGGGCGGGGCTCACCTGGGATTTTGGGGGCGCCATGGTCCCTGTGTACCCTGGGGGGAGGGGGGAGGGGTCATGGGCCATTTCAGGACCCCCAAATTTCGGGGCCTCCCCCATTTTTGGGTCCCTTTTTGGAGTTTCCCCCCGAATTTTGGGGTCCCCCCCATTTTAGGGTCTCCCCTCCCCCAATTTTTGGGATTTCCCACCCAAATTTTTTTGGGGGTTGTCCCCGATTTTGGGTTCCCCCCCACCCCAAAATTTTGGCTTTTTCCCCTCATTTTTGGGGTTCTCCCCCAAATTTTGGGGTTTTCCCATTTTGGGGATTCCCTCCCCCAAATTTCGTTTTCTCCCCCCCATTTTTGGGATTCCCCCCCAAATTTTGAGCTTTTCTCCCCATTTTTGGGATTTCCCACCCAAATTTTGGGTTTTCCCCCCCATTTTTGGGATTCCCCACCCAAATTTTGGGATTTCCCCCCATTTTTGGGATTCCCCCCCAAATTTTGATCTTTTCTCCCCCATTTTTATTATTTCCCACCCAAATTTTGGGGTTTCCCCCATTTTTGGGATTCCCCCCCAAATTTCTTTTTTTTCCCTCCCATTTTTTTATTCCCTCCCAAATTTTGGGTTTTTCTCCCATTTTTTTTATTCCCTCCCAAATTTTGGGTTTTTCTCCCATTTTTTTTTTTTCCTCACAAATTTTGGGTTTTTCTCCCATTTTTTTTTATTCTCTCACAAATTTTGGGTTTTTTTCTCCCAGATTTTTTAATGCCCCCCCCAAATTTTGGTATTTCCCACCCAAATTTGTGTTTTTTCCCCGTTTTGGGGTCGGGTTTGGGGTCTCACCCAGCTCCGGGGGGATCACCAGCTTCCTCTTCTCGCCCTCGCACATCCTGGGGGCCAAAATCCACGGAATTCACCCCAAAATCCACGGAATTCACCCCAAAATCCCCGGAATTCACCCCAAAATCCTCGGAATTCACCCCAAAATCCCCGGAATTCACCCCAAAATCCACGGAATTCCACCCAAACCCCCTGAGCCCCAAAATCCCCAAAATTCACCCCAAAATCCCTGCAATTCAGCCCAAAATCCCAGAGCCCCAAAATCCCCGCAATTCACCCCAAAATCCCCCGGAATTCACCCCAAAATCCCCGGAATTCACCCCAAAATCCCCGAGCCCCAAAATCCCCGCAATTCACCCCAAAATCCCCAAAATTCACCCCAAAATCCACGGAATTCACCCCAAAATCCCCGGAATTCACCCCAAAATCCCCGGAATTCACCCCAAAATCCCCGCAATTCACCCCAAAATCCCCAAAATTCACCCCAAAATCCCCGAGCCCCAAAATCCATGGAATTCACCCCAAAATCCACGGAATTCCACCCAAACCCCCTGAGTACCAAAATCCCTGGAATTCACCCCAAAATCCCCGGAATTCTCCCCAAAATCCCCAGAATTTCCCCCAAAATCCCAGAGCCCCAAAATCCCCGGAATTCACCCCAAAATCCCTGAGAATTTCCCAAAATCCCCGGAATTCCACCCAAAGTCCCCAAAATTCCCCCCAAAATCTTGGAGTCAGTGGTCAGTTGGTCACTCGGGGTCACTCAGGGGTCACTCAGGGGTCACTCAGGGGTCACTCGGGGTCACTCAGGGGTCAGTGGTCACTCAGGGGTCACTCAGGGGTCACTCAGGGTCACTCAGGGGTCACTCAGGGGTCACTCAGGGGTCACTCAGGGGTCACTCAGGTCAGGGGTCACTCAGGGGTCAGAGGTCACTCAGGGGTCAGGGGTCACTCAGGGGTCACTCAGGGTCACTCACTCAGGGGTCACTCAGGGGTCACTCAGGGTCACTCAGGGTCACTTAGAGGTCACTCAGGGGTCACTCAGGGTCACTCAGGGGTCACTCAGAGGTCAGAGGTCACTCAGGGGTCACTCAGAGGTCAGAGGTCACTCGGGGTCACTCACCCCAGCAGGCCCTGGTCCCAGCCCTTGATGACCTGCCCCGTCCCCAGTGAGAACACGAACGGTCAGGGACGGTCAGGGGTCACTCAGAGGTCACTCAGGGGTCACTCGGGGGTCAGAGGTCACTCAGGGGTCACTCAGGGGTCACTCAGAGGTCAGGGGTCACTCACCCCAGCAGGCCCTGGTCCCAGCCCTTGATGACCTGCCCCGTCCCCAGTGAGAACACGAACGGCTGCTCCCGGCTCAGGCTGGGGTCACTCAGGGGTCACTCAGGGGTCACTCAGAGGTCAGAGGTCACTCACCCCAGCAGGCCCTGGTCCCAGCCCGGACCATGACCTGCCCAGTCCCAGTGAGAAACCAGAACGGACTGCTCCCGACCAGGCTGGACCAGTCAAAGGGGTCCCGCGGACCTCCAGCGTGCCCTGCGCCACCACCGTACAGACCAGTATGGACCAGTACGGACCAGTACGGACCAGTACGGACCAGTACGGACCAGTATAAACCAGTACGGACCAGTACGGACCAGTATGGACCAGTACGGACCAGTACGGACCAGTACGGTCCAATATAAACCGGTACAGACCAGTATAAACTGGCACAGACCATATAAACCAGTACGGACCAGTACGGACCAGGGTGTGTCCCCAGTCCCTCCCAGTTTATCCCATCCCAGTCCATCCCAGGGTGAGCACGCCAGTCCCTCCCAGTATCTCTCCCGTGAGCGCCCCCCAGTCCCCTCCCAGTCTATCCCAGTCTATCCCAGTCCATCCCAGTCTGTCCCATTGTGTCCCAGCGCTCCCAGGGTGTGTCCCCAGTCCCTCCCAGTCCCTCCCAGTTCATACCGTGTAATGCAGGGTGAGCACGTCCCCTCTCCTCGATCTCTCCCCGCAGCGCTCCCAGTCCCTCCCAGTCCATCCCAGTCCCTCCCAGTCCCTCCCAGTCCCTCCCAGTCCATCCCAGTGTGTCCCAGTGTGTCCCAGTGTGTCCCAGTCTGTCCCAGTGTGTCCCAGCGCTCCCAGTGTGTGTCCCCAGTCCCTCCCAGTCCATCCCAGTACCGTGTAATGCAGGGTGAGCACGTCCCCCCGCCTCGATCTCTCCCCGCAGCGCTCCCAGTCCATCCCAGTCCCTCCCAGTCCATCCCAGTCCCTCCCAGTCCCTCCCAGTTTATCCCAGTACCGTGTAATGCAGGGTGAGCACGTCCCCTCTCCTCGATCTCTCCCCGCAGCGCTCCCAGTCCCTCCCAGTCCCTCCCAGTTTATCCCAGTTCACCGTGTAATGCAGGGTGAGCACGCCCTCCGCGATCTCCCCCGCATCTCCCCAGTCTATCCCCCCAGTCCCTCCCAGTCGCTCCCAGTCTATCCCAGTCCATCCCAGTCTGTCCCATTGTGTCCCAGCAGCCCCAGTGTGTGTCCCAGTCCCTCCCAGTCCCTCCCAGTCCCTCCCAGTCCATCCCAGTACCGTGTAATGCAGGGTGAGCACGTCCCCTCTCCGCGATCTCTCCCCGCAGCGCTCCGGGCGCCGCCGGACCCCGATCTGCACCTTGCGGGGCTCGGCCGCCAGGGGGCGCTCGGGGGGCAGCCACAGCCACAGCCACAGCAGCAGCCACTGCAATTAACGGCGTTAATTACAATTAATTGTCACCTTAATGTCACCCTGAGTGTCCCTGGCAGCCACAGCCACAGCGCCAGC
Source organism: Emberiza elegans (assembly GCA_024865655.1). NCBI lineage: Eukaryota > Metazoa > Chordata > Aves > Passeriformes > Fringillidae > Emberiza > Emberiza elegans. Next base: position 2,398,861 of record JALJVW010003074.1, on the reverse strand, counting down.
AGCAGCCACTGCAATTAACGGCGTTAATTACAATTAATGTCACCTTAATGTCATTAATGCCACCCTGACACCACCCTGAGTGTCACTGGCAGCCACAGCCACAGCAGCCACTGACAGGGACAGCATTAATTGTAATTAATGTCACCAAAATGTCATTAATGTCACCCTAACATCACCCTGAGTGTCACTGGCAGCCACAGCCACAGCCACAGCAGCAGCCACTGCAATTAATGGGCTTAATTGTAATTAATGTCACCAAAATGTCATTAATGTCACCCTGAGTGTCACTGGCAGCCACAGCACCAGCAGCAGCCACTGCAATTAACGGCGTTAATTACAATTAATGTCACCTTAATGTCACCCTAACATCACCCTGAGTGTCACCGGCAGCCACAGCCACAGCGCCAGCAGCAGCCACTGCAATCAACGGCATTAATTGTAATTAATTGTCACCAAAATGTCATTAATGCCACCCTGAGTGTCACCGACAGCCACAGCCACAGCGCCAGCAGCAGCCACTGCAATTAATGGCGTTAATTGTAATTAATGCCACCTAAATGTCATTCATGCCACCCTGAGTGTCACCGGCAGCCACAGCCACAGCACCAGCAGCAGCCACTGCAATTAATGGGCGTTAATTGTAATTAATGTCACCTTATTGTCATTAATGTCACCCTGAGTGTCACTGGCAGCCACAGCCACAGCCACAGCAGCAGCCACTGCAATTAATGGCGTTAATTGTAATTAATGTCACCTTAATGTCATTAATGCCACCCTGACACCACCCTGAGTGTCACCGGCAGCCACAGCGCCAGCAGCAGCCACTGCAATTAACGGCGTTAATTGTAATTAATGTCACCAAAATGTCATTAATGTCACCCTGAGTGTCACCGACAGCCACAGCCACAGCAGCCACTGCAAGCCACTGCAATTAATGGCATTAATTGCCATTAATGTCACCTCATTGTCACCCTGACATCCCCCTGAGTGTCCCCGAGTGTCACCGACAGTGCCAGCAGCAGCCGCTGCAATAAATGGCATTTATTGTCACCAAAATGTCATTTAAATGCCATTAATGTCACCTCATTGTCACCCTGACATTAACATCACCCTGATGTCCCCTGAGTGTCCCTGACAGTGCCAGCAGTGGCCGCTGCCACAAAAATGTCACCAAAATGTCACCAAAATGTCACCAAAATGTCATTTATCGTTATTTATTGTCACTTATTGTCATCAGTGTCACTTATTGTTACCTTAACGTCACCTATTGTCATTTGTTGTCACTTACACCCATTTATTGTCACCTGTTATCACCTTGATGCCACCTATTGTCATTTATTACAATTTAATATCACTTGTTGTCACTCAATGTCACCTATTGTCATTTATTGCCATTTAATGTCATTTATTGTCACCAATGTCACCTATTGTCATTTATTACTATTTAATGTCATTTATTGTCACTCGATGCCACCTATTGTCATTTATTACAATTTAATGTCATTTGTTGTCACTCAATGTCACCTATTGTCATTTATTGCCATTTAATGTCGGTTATTGTCACTCAATGTCATTTATTGTCATTTATTACAATTTAATGTCACCTATTGTCACCCTAATGTCCCCTCAATGTCATTTATTGTCCCTCCGTGTCCCCTTTGCCATTTATTTTCGTTTATTCTCATTTATTGTCCCCGTTGTCCCGCCCACCCCGGCCGGGGGGCGCTGTGCGCGGGCGCGCCCGTGACGTCACCGGCGCCGTGGCAATGACGTCACAGTCCCAAACCCGCGGCCCCGCCCCCGAGACCCCCCAAAACCGAGACCCCGCCCATCCCCCACGCCCCCCCCGGCCTCGGGGCCCCCCGAAAGGCCCCGGGACCCCCCCGCGTCCCCCCCGAGCCCTCCCGAGCCCCCCCCCGGGCCCAAATCCGGTCCCGGGACCCCCAAATCCGCCCCTCCCCCCCCCGCACCTCCGCCGCCATCGCGGTTCCCGTCGGGATCACGTGACGGCCGCCGCGCCTGCGCTTCCGGTCACGTGAGTTGTTGTTTCCTGTAGCGCGATTGGCTCGCGTCGGTCACGTGGGGCCGCCGCCGGAAGCGGAAGCGGCGGGGATGGCGGCGCGGCGCGCGGTTGCCATGGTAACGCCCGGGCCCCGGGGGGTCAATTAACCCCCTAATCACCGCTAATTAGCGCCCCCCTCCCCCTCAGCAGCGCCTCATTTGCATGGGGAGCCCCCGGCGCGGCCGCTGCTCGACTGCGGGGTCGGGACGGCGTTATTTGACGTTAATTAGGCGTTAATTAGTGCTGGGGGGGGCAATTAGCGGTGTTAGGGGGTAATTAGTGTTAATTAGCGGGGCGCGATGGGGCAGCGGCTGCTGGACATCAATCGGCAATAAATAAGTTGTCAATATTTTGCTAATTCACAATTAGAACTAATCAAGGGCCTTATTAACAATAATTATGAGCTAATTAGCATTAATTAATAGGTGGTTTGTTGTTATTTCATCACCGATAATTCGCTGTTCAATTAGTATAAATTTATGGCTTTGTTAATAAATATTAGGAACTTACGGATAATTAATAGCCTGAGTAACTAAATTAACGCCGTAATTAGGGATAAGTAAGAATTAAATGTGCCAGAATTGCTGAGTTAATGGTAATTAATGTCCTGATTAACGGTAATTAACGCCGGTCACTCCCACAATCGGGTCTCAGAATTAATTAGTGGTTAATTAGCGGTTAATTAAGGGTTAATTAGTCGCTAATGAATGGCGTTAATTGCAGGGGCCCTGGGCCGCGCCCCTCCCCCCTCGCTGGGCCCAGCCCTGGAGGGGCCTCAGCAACAGGTGAGACCCAAAATGTCCCAAAACTGCCCCAAAATGTCCCAAAATATTCAAAAACTGCCCCAAATATCCCCCAGATATCTGAAAACTGCCCCAAAATCATCCCAAATTCACCTGGGAGCCCCCAAACCACCTCCAAAATCCCCCAAACTGCCCCAAAACTCACCTGGGAAACCTGAAACCACCCTGAAATATCCAAAAACTGCCCCAAAATTCCCCAAAACGCCCTGAAATTCCTCAAACTTCACACGAGAACTCCAAAATCTGCCCCAAAATTACTCAAACTGCCCCAAAATCCCCCCAAAATTCACCTGGGAACTCCAACAACTGCCCCCAAACTGCCCCAAAATATCCCAAACATGCCCCAAAATCCCCAAACATCCAAGAACTGACTCAAAATATCCCAAAATTCACCTGGGAACTCCAAACCCTGCCCCAATATTGACCCAAACTGCCCCAAAATCCCCCAAATGTGCCCCAAATCCGCAGGCAGGGCCCCCCCGACCCGTACTCGGTGCTCGGGGTCCGTCCCGGGGCCTCCCCCAGGGAGATCCGCGCCGCCTTCCTGGCCCGCTGCAAGGAGGTACTGGGATAGACTGGGATGAACTGGGACAAACTGGGATGGAGAAAATGGCGATTCTGGGGGGAAAACGGTGATTTTGGGGGGAAAACAGCGATTTTGGGGACAAAAACTGCACCGGCAGGGACAGAAATGGGAGGTTTGGGGATAAAAATGGGGCTGGGAGGGACTGGGCCAAACTGGGAGGGACTGGGGGGATTGAGGTGAACTGGGGGAGACTGGGGAGGAAAACATGGCGGTTTTGGGGCTGAAAAACGGCGATTTGGGGGATAAAAGAGAGGGGTTTGGGAACTAACCTGGAACTGGGCCAAACTGGGAGGAACTGGGAGCACTGGGGACCCTCTCGGACCCTACCAAGTGACTCGAGGGGGGTATCCCATATTTTGGGGACCCCTCCCCACCCATTTTGCCCCGTCCCCCGCACCCCAAACTTTTCAGGGGGTGTCCCCAGGTGTCCGGGGGTGTTCTCAGGTGCTCGAGGGGGTGTCCCGTGTTTTGGGGACCCCTCCCATGGTCATTGTCACCCCCGGCCATTGTCGCCCCTCACGGGACCCCTCAGACCCTACCAAGCGTCTTGTGGGGGGTTTCCAGTATTTTGGGGACCCCTCCCCAACATTTTTCCCTTCCCCTCGGACCCCAAATTTTCCGGGGAGTGTCCCCAAGCATCCGGGTGTGTCCCCAGGTGTCCCGGGGGGGGTCCCGTGTTTTGGGGACCCCCCTGTGGTCACTGTCACCTCCCGTTCCCTCACGGGACCCTCTCAGACCCTACCAAGTGTCTCGGGGGGGTGGTATCCCGTATTTTGGGGACCCCTCCCCACCCATTTCCCCCTCCTCGCACCCCAAATTTTCCAGGGGTGTCCCCCCCCGTGTTTGTCCCCTGTGGGACTATCACCTCCTGTCCCCTCACGGGACCCTCTCAGACCCTTTCTCGGGGGGGGGACCCCTCCCACCCATTTCCCCTCCTCCCGTTCAATTTTCCAGGGGGTGTCCCCAGGTGTCCAGGGAGGGGTGTCCCGGTTTTGGGACCCCCTCCCTGCCCGTGTCCCCCGCCAGGTTCACCCCGACGGGGACCCCTCGGACCCCTCCCGCCATGGCCGCTTCCTGCGCCTGGCCGAGGCCTACGAGGCCCTGAGCGCCCCCCGGGTCCCTCCCCGGGACAGCCCCGGGACCCCTCCCCGGCCCAGGACCCCTCCCCAGCCCAGGACCCCCCCGAGGTAACGGGGATGGGGAAGGGGGGAGTCCTGGGGGCATTTACGGGGGAGGGGTTGGGGGGGAGATTTGGAGGGGTCCTGGAGGGTTTGGGGGGGGGTCCCATAGAGTTGGGGTGGTTTTGGGGGGATCTCGAGGGTCCCTGAGGGTTCTGGGGGGGTCCCTGAGGGGTCCCATAGGGACTGGGGGGGTCCTGGAGTGGTTTAGGGGGGTCTCAGGGGTCCCTGAGGGTCCCATAGTGACTGGAGGGTCCTGGAGTGGTTTGGGGGGGGTCTCAGGGGTCCCTGAGGGTTTTTGGGAGGTCCCTGAGGGGTCCCATAGAGACTGGGAAGGTTTTTTGGGTGGCGGCCCTGGGTCTCCCTGAGGGTTTTGGGGGGGTCCCTGAGGGTTGGGGGTTCCCTGGGGGGGTCCCGGGGGTCCCATGGGTGCCCCATTCCCAGCTGGGAGCAGGACCGGTGGCGCTGGGAGCAGGACCGGCGGTACTGGGAGGAGAACCAGCGGTACTGGGAGCAGTTCCGAGCCCCCCGGGGCACGGCCCGCGCCTCCCACCGGCGCCTCCTGGGGCTGCTCCTGCTGCTGATGGCGCTGGGGGGGCTGGCGCACGGGCTGGCCTACAGGTGGGGGCTCCAAAAATGGGGCTGGGAGCTTAAAAATGGGGCTGGGGGCTTTAAAAATGGGGCTGGGGCCTCCAAAAATGGGGCTGAGGGCTTCAAAAATGGGGCTGGGGGCTCCAAAAATGGGGCTGGGGGCTCCAAAAATGGGGCTGGGGGCTTAAAAATGGGGCTGGGGGCTTCTAAATGGGGCTGGGGGCTTCTAAATGAGGCTGGGGCCTCCAAAAATGGGGCTGGGGCTTCTAAATGGGGCTGGGGGCTTTAAAAATGGGGCTGGGGTCTTCTAAATGGGGCTGGGGGCTCCAAAAATGGGGCTGGGGTCTTCTAAATGGGGCTGGGGCTCCAAAAATGGGGCTGGGGCCTCCAAAAATGGGGCTGGGGTCTTCTAAATGAGGCTGGTGGCTTCCAAATGGGGCTGGCCCACGGGCTAGCCTATAGGTGGGACCCCAAAAATGGGGCTGGGGCTGGAGGCTCCAAAAATGGGAGACACAGCCCAAAAATGGAGCTGGGATTAAATGGAGCTGGGATTAGGGGTATTTCCCCAGATCTGGGGGTGGATTTTGGTGTTAAATTCCTGTGGATTTTGGGGTGAATCCCCCGTATTTTGGGGTGGATTTTGGGTGAATCCCCGTATTTCGGGGTACATTTTGGGGTGAATCTCCCGTATTTCGGGGTACATTTTGGGGTGAATCTCCCGTTTCAGGGTACATTTTGGGGTAAATCCCGTTTGCCCCTCCCCAGGTACGTGGCCGGGGCTCACGCCGCCTTCCTGGACGAGCGGGACCGGGAGCTGCGCGCGGCCTACGAGAGAGCCCGGAGCCGGTGGGCATGGGGGGAAACCGGGCGGGATTTGGGGGGTCCCGGGGGGGTTAAAGGGGATTTTGGGGGGACATTGGGGATTTTGGGGAGGTTTTGGGGACATTTTGGGGGTCCCTGGGGAGGGGGAGGGGGTGAGGAGTGGTCGGGGGGGGGAGGGGTCTCTGTGCCTCCCTTCCCTCCCCCGTGACCTTTGACCCCTGACCCGCAGGGCGGGGTCGCACGAGGATCTCATGAAGCGGCTGCGGGAGCGGGAGAGGAGCCGGGCAGGGGGAGGGGGAGGGGGAGGGGGAGGGGGCGGCAGCGAGGGGGGGGGAGGGGAGGGGTCCTGACCCGCCCCCCCCCTTCCTGCCCTCGGACCCCTCCCCCACCCCCAACCTCCTGCCCCTCCCCCCGCTGCCCCTCCCCTCCGCGCTCCGCCGGGAGCCCCCAGGTGAGGCCGGGGTGGGGGAGGGGCGGGGATACCCCCGGGGGAATCCCCGGGTGGGGGAGGGGCGGGGATACCCCAGGTCCTCCCAAGCCACGCCCGCCCGTATTCAGGCCACGCCCCCTCCCCGCAGGAGTTTTCGCGCTCTTTTCTTGGCCACGCCCCTTTCCCCTCACGGTGTTCCCCGTCCCGCCTTAGGCCACACTCCCTCCGCTCTCCTATTGGCTCGCTCCGGCCCCGCCCCTCCCTCCCTCGCCTCTGATTGGCTCCGCGGCGTCCCCCGTGCCACGTGACCGCCGGTCCCTCACGGAGCTGCCGCCATGTCGCGGGCGGCGCGCTCGGTCCGGGCCGCGGCCGGGGCCAGGTCGGGCCAGGGGGCGGCCCCGAGGCCCGTCCGGATCCTCATCCCGGCCGGCGGGGCCGCGCCGGGGCCGCCCCTGGGGCCGGTGCTGGGGCAGGTGCGGGCGGTTTGGGGGGACCCGGGGAGGTTTAGGGGTGTCCCGGTGCCCTTCCCGTGCCCGGCCCGACCCCGAGCCCTCCCCGGTGCTTCCTCAGCGCGGGGTCTCCATCGCCGCCTTCTGCAAAGACTTCAACGAGCGCACGAGGGACATCAAACCCGGGGTCCCTCTGAGGGTCCGGCTGCTCGTGAATGTGAGTGGGGGGTGGGGGGAGGCACCGGGACCCTCCCGGGGCACCGTGGCCCCCCCCGTGACCCCCCCGTGCCCCCCCAGCCTGACCGGACCTACTCATTGACCATCGGGACCCCCCCCACCTCCTACTTCCTCAAGGCCGTGGCCGGAGTGGAGAAAGGCTCGTCCAGGCCTGGTCAGGGAGGGGTTTGGGGGGTCCTGGGGGGGAATTTGGGGAGGCTGGAGGGGTCCTGAGGGGGAATTTGAGGGTTCTGAGGGGGAATTTGGGGAGGCTGGAGGGGTCCTGAGCGGGAATTTGAGGGTTCTGAGGGGAATTTGGGGAGGCTGGGGGACGATCTTGGGGTTCTGAGGTGCTGGGGGCCACTTGAAGGGTCCTGGGGGGATTCTGGAGGGGATTTGAGGTCCCTGAGGGAATTTTGTGGGGATTTGAGGTCCCTGAGGGAATTTCGGGGATTCTGGGGTCGATATTTGGGAGGAATTTGAGGGAAATTTGGGGGAGGGAGGTTGGGGGTCCTGTTTGGGGGGTCCTGGTGGGGGTATTTTGGGGTCCCAGGGGTTCCTGGGGTGAGGGGTTCCGGGGTGATTTTGGGGGGGCTTTTGAGGGGTGATTCTGGGGATTTTGGGGGCATTCTGGGGTCCCAGGGGTTTTGATTCTGGGGTCCCAGGGTTTTCTGGGGGGTATTTTGGGGGTATCCTGGGGGTCCCAGGGGTGATTCTGGGGAGTTTTGGGGGGGTCCCAGGGGTGATTCTGGGGAGGGGGGTCCCAGGGGTGATTTTGGGGGGCATTCTGGGGGTCCCAGGGGTGATTCTGGGGGTATTTTGGGGGGTTTTGGGGTCCCAGGGGTGATTCTGGGGGGATTTTGGGGGTCCCAGGGGTGATTCTGGGGGGATTTTGGGGGCCATTCTGGGGGTCCCAGGGGTGATTATGGGGGGCCATCCTGGGGTCCCCGGGATTCTGGGGGTCCCAGGGGTGATTTTGGGGGTCATCCTGGGGGTCCCAGGGGTGATTTTGGGGGCCATCCTGGGGGTCCTGGGGTCCCAAGGTCCCAGGGGTGATTTTGGGGGCCATCCTGGGGGTCCCAGGGGTGATTCTGGGGGTCCCAGGGGTGATTTTGGGGGGCATTCTGGGGGCCATTCTGGGGGTCCCAGGGGTGATTCTGGGGGGCATCCTGGGGGTTCTGGGGGTCCCAGGGGTGATTCTGGGGGGCATCCTGGGGGTCCCAGGGGTGATTCTGGGGGCCATTCTGGGGTCCCCACTGACGGCCGCCCCCAGGCCACGAGCCGGCCGGGCTGGTGTCCCTGGCGCAGCTGTTCGAGGTGGCCGTGGCCAAGCAGAGGGACCCCGTGGTGGCCACGCGGGGGACGCCCCTGCCCGCCCTGGTGGCATCCCTGGTGGGCTCTGCCCGCAGCCTCGGCCTGCTCGTGGTGCCCAGGTGGGAGAGAGCCCCGGAGCCAGACACGAACCGAGACCCCCAAACTGACCCCAAAACTGACCCTGAGACCCCCAAACTGACCCTGAGACCCCAAACTGACCCTGAGACCCCCAAAACTGACCCTGAGACCCCAAAACTGACCCTGAGACCCCCAAAACTGACCCTGAGACCCCCAAACTGACCCTGAGACCCCCAAAACTGACCCTGAGACCCCCAAAAACTCCCTGAAATTGTACCCAAAAACTGACCCTGAGACCCCCAAAACTGACCCTGAGACCCCCAAAACTGACCCTGAGACCCCCAAACTGACCCTGAGACCCCCAAAACTGACCGAGACCCCCAAAGCTCCCTGAAAATCCACCCAAAAACTGACCCAGAAACTGAGCCTGAGCCCCCAAAACTGAAATTGAGACCCCAAACTGACCCTGAGACCCCAAAACAGTCCCAAGCCCCCCCCCCCCAACCTGACTCTGGGCCCATAAACAGCCCCAAAATCAACCCCGACCCCTCTCAAGGAGCTGCTCCCTATGTGCCCCGAAACCAGCCCCAAAAACAGCCCCAAAATAGCCCCAAAACCAATCCCAAACCAGCCCCAAAACCAACCCCAAACCAGTCCCAAAAACACCCCCAAAATAGCCCCAAAGCCAGCCCCAAAACCAGCCCCAAAAACACCCCCAAAATAGCCCCAAAACCAATCCCAAACCAGCCCCAAAAACACCCCAAAAATAGCCCCAAAGCCAATCCCAAACCAGCCCCAAAACCGCTCCCCAAAGAGCCCCAAAAAGCAGGTCCTGAGCCCCAAAACTCTGCCCCAAACCCCCCAAACTGACCCCAAACCCCCAAAAATGACCCCAAACCCCCTGAAATGACCCTAACCCCCCGAAAATGGCCCCAAATCACTGAAAATGACCCCAAACCTCCCCAAAATTACCCCAAACCTCCCCAAAATGGCCCCAAATCTCCCAAAAATGACCCCAAACCCCCTGAAATGACCCTAACCCCCCGAAAATGGCCCCAAATCACCTAAAATTATCCCAAACCCCCAAATGACCCCAAACCTCCCCAAAATGACCCCAAATCCCCTGTGCCCCCCCCAAACTGATCCCAAATTCCCCCAGGCTGACCCCCAAACCCCAGATTCACCCCCTGCCCTGAAAATGGCCCCAAATCAGGCTGACCCCCAAACCCCAAATTACCCCAAACCCCCAAATTACCCCAAACTGACCCCAAACTCCCCATGCCCCCCCCCAAATGACCCCAAATCCCCCCCAAATGACCCCACCCCCTGCCCCCCCAGGCTGACCCCCAGGCTGACCCCTGACCCCATGCTGACCCCTGACCCCAGGCTGACCCCTGACCCCCGGCTGACCCCTGCCCCCTGACCCCCAGGCTGACCCCCGCGGCCGTGGCCGAGGCCCAGCGGCGCCGCCGGGAGCTCGAGGCGGCCGCGGCGCCCCCGGGCGGGCAGGACGAGGAGGGGGGGGGCCTTTTACCCGTTGGGGTTTTTTTTGGACCCGACCCCTCAGGGGCTCTCCCCAATAAATTGAGGTCCACTCACGGGGACCCGGGCAGGGGGTCCTTTGGAGGGTATTTGGGGTCTCTTTTGGGGTCCCGGGGTCTTTTTGGGGAGGCCTCTCTTGGGGGATTGGGGGTCTTTGGAGGAGGTTTGGGGTCTTTTTGGGGGGTTGGGTAATCTTTGGGGGGATTTGGGGTCTCTTTTTGGGGGATTTGGGGTCTCTTTTTTGGGGGGCATTTTGGGGTCTGGGGTCTTTTTTGGGATTTGGGGTCTTTTGGGGGTTGGGGTCTTTTGGGGTCTCTTTTGGGGGTTGGGGTCTTTTTAGGTTTTGGGGTCTCTCTTTGGGGGGATTTGGGGTCTTTTTTGGGGTTTGGGATCTTTTTGGGGGTTTGGGGTCTTCTTTGGGGGTTTGGGGTCTTTTTTGGGGGGGATTTGGGTTATTTTTGGGGGGGATTTGGGTTATTTGGGGACTCTTTTTGGGGGCTTTTGGGGGTTGGGGTCTTTTTTTGGGGGGGGATTTGGGGTCTCTTTGGAAGGGATTTGGGTTTTTTTTTGGGGGATTGGGGTCTTCTGGAGGGTTTTGGGGTCTCTTGGGGGGTTGGGGGGAACTGGAGGGATTTGGGGTCTTTTGGGGAGGGGTCTCTTTGGGGAGGTTTAGGGTCTCTTTGGGGGGATTTGGGGGGGATTTGGGGGGGTTGGGGTCTTTTTTGGGGGGAGATTTGGGGTCTCTTTGGGTTTGGGGAACTGGTTTTGGGGTCTTTTGGGGGTTTGGGTCTCAGGGGGGTTTGGGGTCTCTTGGGGTCCCTTTTTGGGGGGATTTGGGGGATTTGGGGTCCCTTTTGGGGGGATTTGGGGCTCATTTCTTGGAGGAGTTCCCTTGTTTTTGGGGAGGGGGTCCGTGGGAGTTCTTCGGGCCTTCATCCTCATTTTCATCTTCCTCTTCCTCCCCTTCCTTCCTCATCCTCCCCCTTTTATGGTTCCTTCCCCTTCTCATCTTCATCTTCATCCCAGTTCCTGCCTCATCCTCCTCCTCATCCTCCTCATCCTCCCTCATCATCATCATCTCCCCCTTTTGCACCATCCTCATCCTCCTCCATCCTCCTCCTTCATCCCCCCTCATCTTCCTCCTCCTCTTCTTCATCCTCCATCTTCCCTCCTTCCTCATCCTCTCCCCCTTTCCAGCTCCTTCATCCTCCTCATCCTCCCTCTCCCCTCCCCCTTCATCCCCATCCTCATCCTCCCCCAAACGCCGCCGTTGCCATGGAAACGCCGCGGGGGCGGGGGGGGGAACCCCGGGAATTTGGGGGAGGGGTCCCGAGAATTTGGGGGAGGGGTCCCGAGAATTTGGGGGGGGTCCCGAGGCCCCCGGGGGGCACCCGAGCCTTTGTGGGGGGGCCCGGGGGTCTCCCCCTCCCCGCATCCCCCCCAGAACCGGCCCCGCCCGGCGCGGCCCCGCCCCCCCGCGCTATTTTGGGCTCCCCGCGCTATTTTTGGCTCCGCGGCTTCGGCGCCCAAATTTGGCAGCGGCGGAGCCGGGGGGGGAGGGGCGGGGGGCGGAGCCAGAGCCGGGGGCGCCCGCGCGGGGGGGAGGGGGACAGGGGGGGGAGAGGGGGATCCCAAGGCCCGGGGGGGGGAGGGAGGCTCCGCCCCCTCGGCTCGTCCGGGGGTCCCTGCGGCCGCGATGGCCCCGAACCGGTCACTGTGGGACCCCCGCGGTCATTCTGAGCCTTCCATGGTCATTCTGAGCCCCCCATGGTCACAGTGAGACCCCCGTGGTCACAGTGAGACCCCCACGGTCACTGTGGGACCCCCGCGGTCAGTGTGGGACCCCCACGGTCAGTGTGGGACCCCACGGTCACTGTGGGACCCCATGGTCACTGTGAGCCCCCCATGGTGACAGTGAGACCCCCACGGTCACTGGTCACTGTGAGACCCCATGGTCACTGTGAGACCCCCATGGTCAGTGTGGGACCCCCATGGTCATTCTGAGCCCCCATGGTCACAGTGAGACCCCCGCAGTCACTGTGAGACCCCCGCGGTCACTGTGGGACCCCCGTGGTCACAGTGAGATCCCCGCGGTCAGTGTGAGACCCCCGCGGCCACTGTGAGACCCCTGTGATCACTGTGGGACCGCCGCGGTCATTCTGAGCCTTCCATGGTCACCCTGAGCCCCCATGGTCACTCTGAGCCCCCCATGGTCACAGTGAGACCCCCATGGTTACTGTGAGCCCCCCATGGTCATTCTGAGCCCCCCATGGTCACTCTGAGCCCCCCGTGGTCACTGTGAGACCCCCGTGGTCACTGTGAGACCCCCGTGGTCACCCTGAGCCCCCATGGTCATTCTGAGCCCCCCGTGGTCACTGTGAGCCCCCCATGGTCAGTGTGAGCCCCCCGTGGTCACTCTGAGCCCCCCGTGGTCACTCTGTGCCCCCCGTGGTCACTCTGGTCTCTCCGTGGTCCCCCTGAGCCCCCTCCGGCCGCGCTGACCCCCAGGACCCTCCTGGCCATCCCTGGACCGTCCCCCTCTCCCCAGTGCCCGTTCCAGGCCTCCCTGGACTCCCATCCTTGTGCGGACCCTGTCCCTCCGTGCCTTGGCTGCTCCATCTCCCCACCGAGCCCCACTGGCTGCTCCATCTCCCCAATGACCCCATTGACTCCTCCATCTCCCCATTGACTGTCACTGGCTCCTCCATCTCCCCACCGAGCCCCATTGGCTCCTCCACCTCCCCAATGACCCCTCATTGACTGCTCCATCTCCCCACCGAGCCCCATTGACTGCTCCATCTCCCCATTGACCCCCATTGACTGCTCCATCTCCCCACTGAGCCCCATTGGCTCCTCCATCTCCCCACTGACCCTTCATTGGCTCCTCCCTCTCCCCATTGACCCCCATTGGCTCCTCCATCTCCCCATTGACCCCTTTGGCTTCTCCATCTCCCCAATGACCCCTCATTGACTGCTCCATCTCCCCACTGACTGCTCCACCTCCCCATTGACCGTCACTGATTCCTCCATCTCCCTACAGCCCCCATTGACTGCTCCATCTCCCCAATGACCCCCATTGGCTCCTCCATCTCCCCATTGGCTCCTCCATCTCCCCACTGGCTCCTCCATCTCCCCATTGGCTCCTCCATCTCCTCACTGACCCCCACTGACTGCTCCATCTCCCCATTGAGCCCCATTGACTGCTCCATCTCCCCACTGACCCTTCATTGCCTCCTCCATCTCCCCATTGACCCCTTTGGCTTCTCCATCTCCCCACTGATCCCTGTTGTCTCCCTATTGCCTGTTCCATCTCCCCATTGACTCCTCCCTCTCCTCACTGAGCCCCATTGCCTCCTCCATCTCCCCACTGTCCCCCCATTGGCTGCTCCATCTCCCCACTGACCGTTCATTGTCTCCTCCATCTCCCCATTGCCTCCTCCATCTCCCCACAGCCCCCATTGATTCCTCCATCTCCCCATTGACCCCTCATTGCTTGTTCCATCTCCCCATTGACTCCTCCATCTCCCCACTGTCCCCTCATTGCCTCCTCCATCTCCCCACAGCCCCCATTGATTCCTCCATCTCCCCATGACCCCTTCATTGCCCCCATCCATCCCCATTGGCCCTCATTTTAGCTTGTTCCATCTCCCCACCCCCCCACCCTCCCCCCTCCCTCCCCGGGGCCCCCCCCCCCCCCCTCTCCCCCCTCCATCTCCAATTTCCACCTCTCCATGCGATCCCCGCGTCCCCCCCCCGTCCCCCCTCGTGCGTCAGCGTCACCGGTGACGCCGCGGCCGCGTCCCCCCGGCGTCCCCCCCGCGCGGGGGGCGGCGCGGGGCCGGTGACGCGGCGCTGACGCGGGGCCCGGGCGCGCATAAAGCGGCGGCCCCGGGCGGCGGCGCGGGCGGAGGATGCTCCGCTCCACCAAAGGCGCCTCCAAGGCGCGGCGGGACCAGATCAACGCCCAGATCCGCGCCCTGCGCGACCTCCTCCCGCTGCCCGACGGCGACCGGCCGCGCCTCTCCTACCTGCACGTCATGGCCCTCGCCTGCATCTACACCCGCAAGGGCGCCTGCCTGCGGCCAGGTGCGGGGACCGGACCGGGAGCGGGGACGGGACCGGGGAGGGAGCCGGGACCGGGATCGGGGATGGAGCCCGGACTGGGGATGGAGCAGGGACCGGGACCGGGAGCGGGGATGGAGCCGGGAGCGGGGATGGAGCCGGGGACGGGACCGGGGATGGAGCAGGGACCGGGAACGGGAGCGAGGACGGGACCGGGGATGGAGCCGGGAACGGGACCGGGGATGGAGCAGGGACCGGGACCGGGGAGGGAGCCGGGAACGGGACCGGGGATGGAGCAAGGACCGGGGATGGAGCCGGGACCGGGGAACGGGACCGGGGATGGAGCAGGGACCGGGAACGGGAGCGGGGACGGGACCGGGGAGGGAGCCGGGAACGGGAACGGGGATGGAGCAGGGACCGAGGAGGGAGCGGGACTGGGGACCAGGAGCGGGGAACGGGATCGGGGATAAAGCCGGGACCGGGGACCGGGAGCGGGGAACGGGGATGGAGCGGGACTGGGGACAGCACCCGGGAGAGGGAGCAGGGATGGAGCGGGGAACGGGAGAGGGACCGGAGATGGGGACGGAGCAGGGATGGGAGCGGGGATGGAGCCTGGAACGGGGATGGGACCGGGAGAGGGAGCGGGGATGGAGCAGGGATGGGGAGCGGGGACACAGGATGGGACCGGGAGAGGGACCGGAGATGGGACCGGGAGAGGGACCGGGAACGGAGCGGGGATGGAGCAGAGACCGGGGACAGAGCAGGGAACAGCACCGGGATGGGAGCAGGAACGGGAATGGAGCGGGGTTGGAGCCGGGAACGGCACCGGGAAGGGACCGGGAATGACACGGGGCTGGCAGCAGCCCCCGGGGCCGTTCAGCACCGCGGGCAGGGACCGGGGCCGGGGCAGCACCGCGGAGAGCGGCCGGAGGTTCCCGTTCAGCACCGCGGAGAGCGGCGGGGACCGGGAGGGGCAGCGGGACGGGGACCGGGGACTGGGACCGGCATCGGTGACCAGTGACAGGGACCGGGGACTGGGACCGGGATCGGGATCGGGGACAGGGATCGGGGACCGGGGACAAGGACCGGGATGAGGGAGCGAGATCGGGGACGGGGATCCGTGACAGGGACCGGGATCGCGATCAGGGACAGGGAATGGGACCGGGATCGGGATCAGGATCAGGGACTGGGACAGGGATCGGGGACCGGGACCAGGGATGAGGGAGCGGATCGGGACAGGGATGGTGACAGGGACCGACAGGATCAGGGACAGGGAATGGGACCGGGACCGGGGACTGGGACAGGGACGGGGACAGGGACAGGGACCGGAGGGACAGGGGCGGGCAGGGACGGGAGCAGGGGGAGCCGCTCCAGGAGCCCCCGGTGCAGCCCCCGCCGGTGCCGCCTCGGGGCCGGGCGGGCTCTGAGCGCTGTCCCCGCGTGTCCCCACGCCAGGCCCGAGCCGGGGGGCGCCCCTGGAGCTGCTGGGGGGGCCCGAGCTCGCCGACCTGGTGGCGTCGCTGCCCGGGTTCCTGCTGGCCGTGACCCGCGAGGGGAAGCTGGTCGGCGTCACCGACAACGTGGCGCAGCACCTGGGCCACTCCATGGTGAGCACCGGGGGGGTCCCGGGGGGCTCCGGGGGTCCCGGGGGGGCCGGGGGCTCACCCCGGCCTCCCCCCCTGCCTGCCCCCCCAGGTGGACCTGGTGGCACAAGGGGACAGCATCTACGACCTGCTGGACCCCGCCGATCACCCCCTGGTGCGGCACCAGCTCAGCCTGCCCGGGCCCCCCCAGGCAGGTGGGTGGGGGTCCCGGGGGCATGGGGGGGGCTGGGGGGGGGTCCCGGGGGCATGGGGGGGGCTGGGGGGGGGTCCGGGGGGGGTCTGGGGGGGCGGAGAGGGAGGGAAGGGATGAATGGGGAGATAGAGGGGGGGACAGCAGCACAGAGGGATGGACAGAAGGGTGGACAGAGGAATGGACAGAAGGGTGGACAGAGGGACAGAGAGATGGACAGAGGGGTGGACAGACAGACAGAGGGATGGGCAGCAGCACAGAGGGGTGGACAGAGGCGTGGGCAGCAGGACAGGGGAGTGGACAGAGGGACGGACAGACGGGCAGAGGGACAGACAGATGGACAGAGGAGCGCACAGAGACAGATGGACAGCTGGACAGACAGCCACACAAAGGGACAGACAGCTGCACAGAGGGGTGCACGGACAGACGGACAGCCAGACAGACAGAGGGGTGCATGGACAGCCGGACAGGCAGCCGGACAGAGGGACAGACAGACGGACAGCCAGACAGACAGCTGTACAAAGGGTGCGGACAGACGGACAGCCGGACAGACAGCTGTACAGAGGGGTGCACAGACAGACGGACAGCCGGACAGACAGCCGGACAGAGGGGTGCACGGACAGATGGACAGCCGGACAGACAGAGGGGTGCACGGACAGATGGACAGCCGGACAGACAGCCACACAAAGGGACAGACAGCTGTACAGAGGGGTGCATGGACAGCCGGACAGACAGCTGCACAGAGGGGTGCACGGACAGCCGGACAGACAGCTGTACAAAGGGACAGACAGCTGTACAAAGGGGTGCACGGACAGACGGACAGCCGGACAGCTGTACAAAGGGTCGAACAGACAGCTGTACAGAGGGATGCATGGACAGACGGACAGACAGCTGTACAAAGGGTCGGACAGACGGACAGCCGGACAGCCGGACAGACAGCCCCCTCTCCCCCCCCCCCGCAGAGCGCCTGTTCCGCTGCCGCTTCACCACCTCGCGCGCCTCGCGCCGCCCCAGCGCCGGCCGCAAGCTGGTGCTGCTGCGGGGGCGCTTCCAGGAGCCCCCCGGGACCCCCGGCGCCGCCGCCCCCGCGCTCTTCGTGGCCTTCTGCGCCCCCCTGGACCCCCCGCCCTGGCCCTGCCCCGACTGCCTCCTGCTGCCCGCGTTCCAGAGCCGGCACGCCCGCGACCTCGCCCTGCTCGACGTGTCCGACAGGTGGGCCAGGGGAGGGGGCACCTGGGCTGGGGAGGGGGCACCTGCGCTGGGGAGGGGGCACCTGGGATGGGGAGGGGTCAGCTGGGATGGGGAGGGGGCACCTGGGATGGGGAGGGGGCACCTGGGATGGGGAGGGGGCACCTGCTCTGGGGAGGGGGCACCTGGGATGGGGAGGGGTCAGCTGGGATGGGGAGGGGTCAGCCGGGATGGGGAGGGGGCACCTGGGCTGGGGAGGGGTCAGCTGGGATGGGGAGGGGTCAGCTGGGCTGGGGAGGGGTCAGGGGATGGGAGGGGTGGGCTGGGAGGGCACCTGGGCTGGGGATGGGGGCACCTGGGCTGGGATCAGGGGGGAGGGGTCTGGGATGGGAGGGGTCAGCTGTGCTGGGGAGGGGTCAGCTGGGATGGGGAGGGGTCAGCTGGGATGGGGAGGGGTCAGCTGGGCTGGGAGGGCGCACCTGCGCTGGCTGGGGGGGCTCCTGTCCGTGTGGTCAGTGAGGGAGCCCAGGCCGGTGTCTGCAGTGCACCTGGGCTGATTTTGGGGGGCTCACCTGGGCTGGCTGGGGGGGTCCTGTCCGTGTGGTCAGTGAGGGAGCCCAGGCCGGTGTCTGCAGTGCACCTGGGCTGATTTTGGGGGGCTCACCTGGGCTGTCGGGGGGGTCCCGTCGCGGCGGGCAGCGCGTGACCCCGTCCCGGTGTCCGCAGCGTCCTGGTGCACCTGGGCTACGGCCGGGCCGAGCTGCTGGGCCGCTCCTGGTACCGCCTGCTGCACCCCGAGGACCTGGGCCACGTGGCGCGCCAGCACCTGCGCCTCGGTCAGTGCCACCTGCGTGCCACCCGCGCGTCCCTGTCCCCCCGTCATTGCTGGGGTCCCTCGGTTCCCTCTGGGTGTCCCCTGGGTGTCCTCCCGCCGTCACTTTGTCCCCTCCGTGTCCTCGGTGTCCCCTGGGGATGCCCCGTCCCTGCTGACCGTCCCCTGTCCCCACTGGTGTCCCCCTGTCCCCACTGACCATCCCCTGTCCCCACTGGTGTCCCCCTGTCCCCACTGACCATCCCCTGTCCCACTGACCATCCCCTGTCCCCACTGGCCATCCCCTGTCCCCACTGGTGTCCCCCTGTCCCCACTGGTGTCCCCCTGTCCCCACTGGTGTCCCCCTGTCCCCACTGACCATCCCCTGTCCCACTGACCATCCCCTGTCCCCACTGCCCGTCCCCTGTCCCCATTGGTGTCCCCCTGTCCCCACTGACCATCCCCTGTCCCCACTGGTGTCCCCTGTCCCCACTGACCGTCCCCTGTCCGCACTGGTGTCCCCCTGTCCCCATTGGTGTCCCCTGTCCCCACTGACCATCCCCTGTCCCCACTGGTGTCCCCCTGTCCCCACTGACCGTCCCCCTGTCCCCACTGGTGTCCCCCTGTTCCCATTGGTGTCCCCCTGTCCCCACTGGTGTCCCCCTGTCCCACTGACCGTCCCCTGTCCCCACTGACCGTCCCCTGTCCCCACTGGTGTCCCCCTGTCCCACTGACCGTCCCCTGTCCCCACTGACCGTCCCCTGTCCCCACTGGCATCCCCCTGTCCCCACTGACCATCCCCTGTCCCCACTGGTGTCCCCTGTCCCCACTGACCATCCCCTGTCCCCACTGGTGTCCCCCTGTCCCCACTGACCGTCCCCTGTCCCCACAGCGGGCGAGGGCCGGAGGCTCGGGGCGAGGTGGTCACTCGGCTGCAGCGCAAGGACGGCCTGGGCTGGACGTGGGTCTACGCCCGCCTGCGGCCGGAGGGGCCGGCCCTGCTGGGCCACAACTTCGTCATCAGGTCAGTGCAGCGCTGCTCGGCCCTGGTGACCCCGGGTGGCCGATGGCGCTGTCCCGGTGGCCACGGCCGTGCTGACCGCGCTGTCCCGGTGGCCCCGCTGACCGCGCTGTCCCGGTGGCCGTGGCTGTGCTGACCTCCCTGTCCCGGTGGCCGTGCTGACCGCGCTGTCCCGGTGGCCGTGGCCGTGCTGACCGCGCTGTCCCGGTGGCCGTGGCCCGACCGCGCTGTCCCGGTGGCCGGCCCGCTGACCGCGCTGTCCCGGTGGCCGTGGCCCTGCTGACCGCTCTGTCCCCCACAGCGAGGCCGAGGCCTGGTGCCTGCGCCAGCAGCTGGCGGCCGAAGCCCCCCCGGGACCCCCGGAGCCCTTCGGGCCCGGCCTCGACTTCCCCGGGAGCGGTGAGCGAGAGCCCCTGGAGCCCCCTGGGCCCGGCCTGGGCGCCGTGGGGCTGGCGGTCGGCGCGCTGGGAGCCGACGGACACGGGCTCGGACACGGCGCTGACCCCGGCCTGGGGGCCGCCATCGGACACGGCCTTGGGGCCCCGCTGCGGCCACCGCTGACCCTGGACTCGGAGCCGCCATCGGTCACGGCCTCGGACACGGCTCTGCAGCCACCGCTGACCCCGGCCTGGGGCCTGGCATTGGACACGGCCTCGGAGCTGCGGCCACCACCGACCCCGGCCTGGGGGCCACCATCGGCCTTGGACACGGCGCTGCAGCCACCGCCGAGCCCGGCCTGGGGCCTGGCGCTGGACACAGCCTGGCAGCCAACGCCACGGTCACTGTTGACCCTGGACTTGGGACTGGCGTCGGACACGGCCTTGGGGCCACCACTGGACACGGCCTCGGGGCCGCCACTGCGGCCACTGCTGACCCCGGCCTGGGCTCGGACACCGGCCTGGGGCTCGGCGTGGGGGGCGGCCTCAGAGTGGACATCGGCCTGGGCGTGGCGGCCGGAGCCGACGTGGGCCCCGCTGAGCTCGGGGCTGAGCTGGGGCCGGCCGGAGTGACCGCCGGCGTGGCCGGAGTGACCGCCAGCATGGCCGGAGTGACCGCCGGCGTGGCCCTGAGCATTGGGCCCGGCCTGGCCGGCAGCGCCATCAGGGCCAGCGTGGGGCTGGGCATCGGCGCGGCCGCGCTGCCCCCGGACGTCGGAGTGACCGTCGGGGCCGGAGCCGCGGCCGGACTCGCCCTGGGAGCCAACACGGGCTCGGCTCTGCCGGCCGGAGCTGGGCTGGACAACGCCGGCCTCGGACACGGTGCTGGACTCGGACACGGTGCTGGACTCGGACACAACGCTGGAATTGGACACAACACTGGAATTGGACAGAACACTGGAATTGGACACAACACTGGAATTGGACACAACACTGGAATTGGACAGAACACTGGAATTGGACAGAACACTGGAATTGGACACAACGCTGGACTCGGACACAATCACGGCCTTGGACAGAACTCTGGCCTCGGACACAATTCTGGACTTGGACAGAGCAATGGAAATGGACACAGTGCCAGCTTTGGACACAACTCCGGCCTCGGGCACAATTCTGGACTTGGACAGAACCCCGGGCTCGGACAGAGCCCCGGGCTCGGACAGAACCCCGGGCTCGGACAGAGCCACAGCCTCGGACCCGATTCTGGACTCGGACCCAGCCCCGGCCTCGGCTCCAGCGTGGGCCTGGTGTCCGGAGCCTCCCTGGGCCCCGAGCTGGACATCGGCCTGGGCGTGGACGTGGGCCCTGAGGCCGGGCTGGGCCTGGGCCCCGCTCCCTGCTCGGACACCGGCCCCGGGCTGGGCCTGGGCCCCGTTCCCTGCTCGGACACCGGGCCCGGGCTGGGCCTGGGCCCCGTTCCCTGCTCGGACACCGGCCCCGGCTGGGCCTGGAGCCCGTTCCCTGCTCAGGCCCCGGCCTGGGCCCCGTTCCCTGCTCGGGCCCGGGCCTGGGCTCAGCTCTCGGTTTCGCCGTGGGCGCCGCGCTCGGCTCCAGCCTGGCCCAGCCGGACCTCGGCGCCGACCCCGAGCTGGGGCTGGGCCTGGCCGCCCCCCTGGCGCCCCCCGCCCACCTGGGGCTGCTCCGCCTGGGGCTGGGCGTGCCCGAGACCCCCGGCCTGGGGGGCACCGAGACCTGGACGCCGCCCTACACCCAGCAGGCGCCGCCGCCCGCCCGCCTTCTGGGCCCCGACCCCCGAGGCCGCCCCGAGCTCCCCGGGCCCCGAGCCCCGGAGGTCGCGGTCGCGGTCGGGTCCTGGGGCGCCAGGGGCTCTGCTGACCCCCGAGACGTCGCCGCCGCCGCCGCCCCGGTGCCCGCGGCCGCTGGCGCTGCGGCCCTGCTGCTGGGGCCTGCGGCCATCGCCACCCGCGGGGGGCCCCAGCGACCCCCGGGGGTCCCGGCCCGGCCCCCCGCGCCACCCCCGGCCCGGTCGCCCCGCGACCCCTTCGCTGCTGCTGCTGCTGCTGCTGAGTTGTATCAACTCCCCCAGAGCCGCCTCCAGGACGCCTTCCAGGGGCGCCTTCCGGACACCGGGGGACACAGGGGACACCGGGGACACGGGGGACACAGGGACAGGGGCCTTGGGGGGACACCGGGACCGGGGATACGGGACAGGGGGACAGGGCACGTTTTCGGGGCGCTGTTGGGCATTTTGGGGTTGCTTTAGCGGTTCTTAAGTGGTTTGGGGTTTTTGGGACTGGTTTTGGGGGAGTTGTGGGGGTTTTAGAGCGGTTTGGGGCGGTTTTGGGGATCTTGGGGCAGTTTTGGCGGTATTCAAGGCACTTTGGGGGTGGTTTGGGTTTTTCGGGATGGTTTTGGGGGTTTTGGGGCAGTTTGGGGTTTTTTGGGGCAGTTTTGGGGATTTTTGGGGTGGTTTTGGGGGGTTTTTTGGGGCAGTTTTTGGGGCAGCTTTGGGATTTTTGGGGTGGTTTTGGGGGGGTTTTTTGGGGCAGTTTTGGGGGTTTTGGGGCAGTTTTTAGCAGTTTGGGAGAGTTTTGGGGGTTTTCAGGGGACTGGTTTGGGGGGAGTTTTAGGGTAGTTTTGGGGCAGTTTTAGGGATTTTTGGGGCGGTTTTGGGGGGGTTTTGGATGTTTTTGGAGCAGTTTTGGGAGAGGGCGGTTTTGGGTGGTTTTTGGGGCAGTTTTAGGAGTTTTGGGGGTTTTTTTGGGGCAGTTTTGGGGCAGTTTTCGGTGCAGTTCGGGCGGTTTTGGGGCAGTTTTTGGAGCAGTTTTGGGAGTTTTTTGGGGCAGTTTTTGGAGCAGTTTTGGGAGGTTTTGGGGCAGTTTTTGGAGCAGTTTTGGGAGAGTTTTGGGGCAGTTTTGTTCTCTCGGCGCAGCCTGGGTTTGCAGCCCGTCCCTGACGTGTCCCCTGTGTCCCCGCAGCCGGAAGCCAGCGCGCCCCGTCGTTCTGAACTGAAGTCTGTGACGCGACTTGCCCCCAGTATGGCATATTGTCATTGTCACCCCGCCCGGCCAGCGCCCCCCGGCCCGGCCGCCCCCTCTGCCGCCCCCCCTTTGGGGCCGCTCGTGCTAATTTAACTCGTAACGAGTCTCTAAGGTAATTGGGGGGGGGCTGGTGGCCCCCCCCGCCCCCACCCGGACGCCTGGGGACCGTCCCCGTGTCCCCCGTGTCCCCCGTGTCCCCAGTGTCCCTTTGTCACCATCCCTCCCACCTCGGGCTCTGCGTTTTTGGCAGAGCCCCCCCCCCCCAAAATTGTGTCCCCTCCCCCCCATCCCCTTGTGGGTGTCACCCTCAATGTCCCCAACGCAGGGGACCGAGGCACGATGTGGCTTGATGTCCCCAAAGTCCCCAAAATGTCCCCAAAATGTCCCAAATAATGTCCCCAATAATTTCCCCAAAGTCCCCAAAATGTCCCCAAAATGTCCCCAATAATTTCCCCAATAATGTCCCCAAAATGTCCCCGATAATGTCCCCAATGATGTCCCCAATAATGTCCCCAATAATTTCCCCAAAGTCCCCAAAATGTCCCCAAAATGTCCCCAATAATTTCCCCAATAATGTCCCCAAAATGTCCCCGATAATGTCCCCAATACTGTCCCCAATGTCCCCGATGATGTCCCCAAAGCCCCCAATGATGTCCCCATGATCTCCCCAATGTCCCCAAGCCCTGGGGCTGAGGCACAATGTGCCTCAGTGTCCCCAATGTCCCCAACACCCTCCAAGGGACATCCTGGCCTGATGTCCCCAATGTCCCCAATGATGTCCCCAATGATGTCCCCAAAGCCCCTGATGTCCCCGATGTCCCCAAGGGACGCGGGACCCTCTCGTCACCCGCAGCAAACCCTGAGACCCCCGATGTCCCCAGTGTCCCCAAATGTGTCCCCAAGCCCCCGGACTGAGCCTGTTCAGCGTCCCCAGTGCCGCCGATGTCCCCAAGGGACGGGGACGCCGTCGCCGCGCTCGTGGGACCGAGTCCCCAACGTGTCCCCAACGTGTCCCCAATGTCCCCAATGTGTCCCCAACGTCCCCAACGTCCCCGGCAATAAAAGTGTCCCCCAAGGTCCCCGTGCCTGTGGCAGCTCCTTTGGGGAGGGGGTGGGGAAATCTGGGGAGGGGGACGGAGGCTGGGCTGGGGACAAAAAACTCGGGGGAGCCCCAGGGGAGGAGCCAGGTGCTGGAATGGGCCGGAATTTGGGGAGGATTTGGGGGATTAGGGGAGGATTTGGGGAATTTTGGGGGGGATGCCAAAATTTGGAGGGTCTTTGGGGAGAATTTGAGGGGGTTTGGGGGGATTTGGGGAGGATTTGAGAGGGTTTGGGGGGATTTTGGGGGATTTGGGGAGGATTTGGGGAGGATGCCAAAATTTGGGGGGTCTTTGGGGAGAATTTGAGGGGATTTGGGGAGGATTTGAGAGGGTTTGGGGGGATTTGGGGAGGATTTGGGGGGGAAGCCAAAATTTGGAGGGTCTTTGGGGAGAATTTGAGGGGGTTTGGGGGGATTTGGGGAGGATTTGAGAGGGTTTGGGAGGATTTTGGGGGATTTGGGGAGGATTTGGGGAGGATGCCAAAATTTGGGGGGTATTTGGGGAGAATTTGAGGGGTTTGGGGGGATTTGGGGAGGATTTGAGAGGGTTTGGGGGGATTTGGGGAGGATTTGGGGGGGGTGCCAAAATTTGGGGGGTCTTTGGGGAGAATTTGAGGGGGTTTGGGGGGTTTGGGGAGGATTTGAGGGGATTTGGGGAGGATTTGAGAGGGTTTGGGGGGATTTGGGGAGGATTTGTTGGAATTTGGGGGTCCGGGGGTCCCGCCGGAGCCGCCAGGCCCCGCCCCCAGCGCAGAAACCACGCCCACAACGCTCAAACAACGCCCCCCTAGCGACGCACTATGAGCTAATCTGCATAACCCCGCCCCTCTGCGCTGGAGGCCACGCCTCCTCCCCGCGCATGCGCAGCCCCTCCCGGCGCCGGCGCAGCGCGGTGAGTCCCGGACTGGTCCCAGTGCCCCCAAACTGGGACCAGCGACCCCAAACTGGTCCCGATCCCCCCCGGAACTGCGCCCAGACCCTCCCCCATCCCCTAAACTGGGACCAGCGACCCCAAACTGGGACCAGCGACCCCAAACTGGTCCCGATCCCCCCCGGAACTGCGCCCAGACCCTCCCCCCATCCCCTAAACTGGGACCAGCGACCCCAAACTGGGACCAGCGACCCCAAACTGATGCCAGCACCCCCCCGAACTGGTTCCAGCATGCCGGACTGGTCCCGGCTCCGCGCCGGCCCCAGCGACCCCCAGAATGCTCCCAGTAACCCCCAGTATCCCCCAGCACCGTCCCAGTGTGCCCTCTGACCCCTCCCAGCCCCCTCTCCCAGTCCCCCCAGTATAAACCAGTACCCCCAGACCCCTCCCAGTCCCTCCCAGTGCTCCCCAGTATAACCCAGTATAACCCAGCATGACCCGTGCCCGTGTCCTGGGGGGCTGCGCGTGGCTCCTGGGGGCTCTGGCCCTGCTGCAGACCCTCTACCCACGCTCCCAGTATAACCCAGTATAACCCAGTGCCCCCCAGTCCCCCATCCCAGTCCCTCCCAGTATAACCCAGTATGACCCGTGCCCGTGTCCTGGGGGGCTGTGCCTGATTTTGGGGGGCTCTGGCCCTGCTGCAGACCCTCTACCTGCGCTGCCAGTATAACCCAGTATAACCCAGTATAACCCAGTACCCCCCAATCCCCCATCCCAGTCCCTCCCAGTATAACCCAGTATGACCCGTGCCCGTGTCCTGGGGGGCTATGCCTGATTTTTGGGGGCTCTGGCCCTGCTGCAGACCCTCTACCTGCGCTCCCAGTCCCTCCCAGTATAACCCAGTATAACCCAGTACCCCCCAATCCCCCATCCCAGTGCCCCCCAGTCCCTCCAAGTATATCCCAGTGCCCCCCAGTCCCTCCCAGTATAACC
Source organism: Emberiza elegans (assembly GCA_024865655.1). Lineage (NCBI taxonomy): Eukaryota > Metazoa > Chordata > Aves > Passeriformes > Fringillidae > Emberiza > Emberiza elegans. The sequence goes on along the minus strand of JALJVW010003074.1, from coordinate 2,373,512 downwards.
CAGTGCTCCCCAGTATAACCCAGTGCCCCCCAATCCCCCATCCCAGTGCCCCCCAGTCCCTCCCAGTATAACCCAGTCCCTCCCAGTATAACCCAGTGCCCCCCAATCCCCCATCCCAGTCCCTCCCAGTATAACCCAGTCCTCCCAGTATAACCCAGTGCCCCCCAATCCCCCCCAGTCCCCCATCCCAGTATAACCCAGCATGAGCCGTGCCCGTGTCCTGGGGGGCTGCGCGTGGCTCCTGGGGGCTCTGGCCCTGCTCCAGACCCTCTACCTGCGCTCGCTGCCGCCCCCTCCCCACGGCCGCGCCCACCCGCGCCCCCCCAGGGGGGTCCTGGACGCCTCGGGCTCGTTCCGCGTGTTCTGGGACGTGCTGGGCCCCGCCCCGGGCTGGGCCCGCGCCCCCCGCCCCGAGCTGGTGCTGGCGGCGCACGGGACCCCCGGGCGGGCGGCGGCGGCGCTGGGGGGCGGCTCCTGGGGGGGGCCGCTGTCCCTGGCCGTGTTCGGGGAGCCCCGGGGGGGGCTCCGGGAGCTGCTGGGGGCCCTGGGCGGGCCCTGCCGGGCGCTGCGGGCGCGGCTCAGGCTGCAGGTGGTGCAGGGGGCGGCGGGACCCCCGCCCCGCGTGCCGCCCCCCCAGAGCCCCCCACGGCCGTGGCCCGGGGGGTGCCGGGGGGCCCTGGCCCGGCTGGCGGCCAGCGACCCCCCCAGTTACGCGCTGGGGGTGCCGTACCCCGGGAACCTGCTCCGCAACGTGGCCTGGCAGGGGGCGGCGGGCGGCGGGCCCGGGCCGGGACCCCCGCCCCAATTCTGGGGCCGCTTCGTGCTCGTGGTGGACGCGGACGTGGAGCCGAGCCCGGGGCTGCGCGAGGCGTTCCTGGAGCTGCTGCGGGGCGGGGGGCTGGACCCCAAAACTGGGGACGGGACCCCCAAAACTGGGGGGCACAGGAGCCCAAAAACTGGGGGGCACAGGAGCCCAAAAACTGGGGGGTGAACCTCGAAAACTGGGGACGGGACCCCCAAAACTGGGGACGGGACCCCCAAAACTGGGGGGGACAGGAGCCCAAAAACTGGGGGGTGAACCCTGAAAACTGGGGACGGGACCCCCAAAACGGGGGGGGACAGGGGGCACCGGGGGACCCCAAAGCTCCGGGGGCTCGGGGGGTTTGGGGGGCTCAGGGGGATTTGGGGAACCCCAAAACTTCGGGGGCTCCCGGTGGGCTGGGGGTCCCCAAGGTCCTGAGTGACCCCAAAGCCCGGAGTGACCCCAATGACCCAAGTGACCCCAATGACCCGGGTGACCCCCACGTCCTGAGTGACCCCAAAACGCTGAGTGACCCCAAAGCCCCGAGTGACCCCAAAACCCTCAGTGACCCCAATGACCTGAGTGACCCCAAAACCCCGAGTGACCCCAATGCTCTCAGTGACCCCAATGACCTGGGTGACCCCAAAACGCTGAGTGACCCCAATGCTCTCAGTGACCCCCACATCCCGAGTGACCCCAAACCTTTGAATGACCCCAAAGCCCCGAATGACCCCAGTGCCCCCCGCGCCCCGAGCGCCCCCCCGTGGGCCCGGAGCCTCTTTGTGCTCCCGGCCTTTGAGCTGCGGGGCTCGGGGCCCCCGCCGGGCTCCAAGGCGGAGCTGCTGCGGCTCTGGGGGCTGGGGGAGGCCCGGCCCTTCTATGGGGGGCTCTGCCCGCCCTGCCAGGCCCCCACCGCCTTCGGCCGCTGGCGGGCGCTGCCCCCGGCCCCCCCGGGCCCCCCCCGGCTGCGCGTGGCCTACGAGGTGCCCTGGAGGGACCCCTGGGAGCCGTTCTACGTGGCCCCCGCCCGCGGCGTGCCCCCCTTCGACGAGGGCTTCCTGCAGTACGGCTTCAACCGCATCAGCCAGGTCGGGAATGGGGGGAAATGGGGGTCTGGGGGCTTTGGGGGGGGGGCTTTGGGGGCTTCAACCGCATCAGCCAGGTCAGACATGGGGAAATGGGGTCTGGGGGCTTGGGGGGCTTGGGGGGGCTTCAACCTCAGCCAGGTCAGACATGGGGAAATGGGGGTCTGGGGGCTTTGGGGGGCTTTGGGGGTATTCAACCGTATCAGCCAGGTCAGGAATGGGGGGAAATGGGGGCTTTGGGGGGCTTCAACCGCATCAGCCAGGTCAGACATGGGGAAAATGGGGGTCTGGGGGGGGGTCTGGGGGCTTTGGGGGCTTGAACTGCATTAGCCAGGTCAATGGGGAAATGGGGGTCTGGGGGGCTTGGGGGGCTTCAACCGCATCAGCCAGGTCAGGGAATGGGGGGAATGGGGGTCTGGGGGGCTTTGGGGGGCTTCAACCGCATCAGCCAGGTCGGAATGGGGAAATGGGGTCTGGGGCTTTGGGGGCTTCAACCACATCAGCCAGGTCGGGAATGGGGAAATGGGGGTCTGGGGGGGGGGGGCTCTGGGGGCTTCAACCGCATCAGCCAGGTCAGGCATGGGGGAAATGGGGGGTCTGGGGGGCTTTGGGGGCTTCAACCGCATCAGCCAGGTCGGGAATGGGGGAAATGGGGTCTGGGGCTTTGGGGGCTTCAACCGCATCAGCCAGGTCGGGAATGGGGAAATGGGGTCTGGGGGCTTTGGGGGGCTTGGGGGGGCTTGAACTGCATTAGCCAGGTCGGGAATGGGGGGAAATGGGGGTCTGGGGGGGGCTTGGGGGGGCTTTGGGGGCTTCAACTGCATCAGCCAGGTCAGGCATGGGGAAATGGGGGGTCTGGGGGGCTTTGGGGGCTTCAACCGCATCAGCCAGGTCAGACATGGGGAAAATGGGGGTCTGGGGGGTCTGGGGGGCTTTGGGGGGCTTGAACTGCATTAGCCAGGTCAGACATGGGGAGAAATGGGGGTCTGGGGGCTTGGGGGCTTGAACTGCATCAGCCAGGTCAGACATGGGGGAAATGGGGGTCTGGGGGGCTTTGGGGGGGCTTGAACTGCATTAGCCAGACATGGGGAAAATGGGGGGTCTGGGGGGTCTGGGGGGCTTTGGGGGCTTGAACTGCATTAGCCAGGTCAGGAATGGGGGAAATGGGGGAAATGGGGGCTTGAACTGCATCAGCCAGGTCAGACATGGGGGGGGGGGCTTGGGGGCTTGAACTGCATTAGCCAGGTCGGGAATGGGGAAATGGGGGTCTGGGGGGCTTGGGGGGCTTTGGGGTATTCAACTGCATCAGCCAGGTCGGGAATGGGGGAAAGGGGGGTCTGGGGGGCTTTGGGGGGCTTCAACCGCATCAGCCAGGTCGGGGAATGGGGGTTTGGGGGTCATGGGGTGGTCATGGTGGTTGTGGGGCAGCCTTGGGGTGGTCTTGGGGTGGTCTTGGGGTGATCATGGGGGCCTTGGGGTGCCCGTGGTGGCTGTATGGGGTGACCATGGGGTGGCCACAGGGGCTGGGGTGCTGGTCTGGGGGGGTGTCTGGGGTCTCTGGGGGCTCTGTGGGGTCTGGGGGTGTCTCTGGGTGCTCTAATGGTGGGACTCTGAGCTGTCTGGGGGGTCTCCGAGGGGGGTCCATGGATGCCATGGGGGGTCTCTGTGGGATTTTGGGGGGTCTCTGTGGGGTTTGGGGGTCTCTGGGGGGGGGTTTGGGGTCTCTGGGTACTTTGGGGGGGGTCTCTGTGGGGTTTGGGGGGTCTCTGGGGATTTTGGGGGTCTCTGTGGTGTTTGGGGGGTCTCTGGGAATTTTAATTTGGGGGTCTCTGGGGGTTTGGGGGGGTCTCTGGGGTCTCTGGGGGGGGTCTCTGTGGGGTTTGGGGGGTCTCTGGGGTCTCTGGGTATTTTGGGGGGTCTCTGTGTAGGTTTGGGGGTCTCTGCGTATTTTGGGGTCTCTGTGGGGTTTGGGGGGTCTCTGGGTCTCTGTGTATTTTGGGGGTCTCTGTGGGGGTTTGGGGGTCTCTGTGGGGTTTGGGGGGTCTCTGGGTATTTTGGGGTCTCTGTGGGATTTGGGCCTCTGGTATTTTGGGGGTCTCTGTGGGGTTTGGGAAATCTCTGGGGTCTCTTTGGGGGGAGGGGTCTCTGGGTATTTGGGGGTTTCTGTTTTGGGGGGGTCTCTGTGGGGTTTGGGGGGGTCTCTGGGGTCTCTGGGTGTCAGGGGCTCCATGGGGGGGTCTGTGGGGTTTGGGGGGTCTCTGGCTATTTTGGGGGGTCTCTGGGGGTTTGGGGGTCTCTGGGGTCTCTGGGTGTCAGGGGCTCCCCCGAATGGCCTGCGGAGGTGCACGTGGCGGGTTCGGTTCAGCGGTGCTGGGGGCTCACCCACCCGGGCTGGAAGGGGGGTTCTGGGGGGCCCTGAGCTGGGCGCAACCCCGCAGCTTCCGGCTGCAGTTCAAGCCAGGCTCAAACTGGGGGACTCCCCGGGCTGCTGAGCTCACCTGGGACACCTGACACACCTGGGAACCCCCCAATGGGTACCTGAACACACCTGGGGTTCCACCAATGGGGGAGCTGGGCCGCAACCAGGGGCGCTGGGGGGCCCAACTATGGTGGCACTGCTGAACAGCCGGGACACACCTGGGAATACACCTGAACACACCTGGGACAGCGGGGACACCTGGGACACAGCTGGGGACCCCCCAATGGGTACCTGAACACGCCTGGGGGAAAGGGGGTGAGGCCGGGGGTTTGGGGGCTTCCCGGGCTTGAACTGAAATATCCCGACTCCCCCCGGCGCTGCTGAGCTCACCTGGGACACCTGACACACCTGGGAACCCCCCAATGGGTACCTGAACACACCTGGGGTCAGTGGGTTCCACGAAATGGGGGTCAGGGGTCAGGTGGGGGGCCTTCAAGCGGGGGGCTCAAACTGGGACTATGACCGGTGCTGCTGAACACCCGGGACACACCTGGGAATACACCTGAACACACCTGGGACAGCGGGGACACCTGGGACACAGCTGAGAAACGCCCAATGGACGCCTGGGACATCTGGGAGCGCCCAAGGAACACGTGAAGGACCCTCCATGGACATCTGGGGACGCCTGACACAGCTGGAGACCTGCCAGGACAGCGGGGACACAGCTGGGACACCTCAGGACACACCTGGGACACCTGACACAGCTGGGGACACCTGGGGACCCTCCATGGACACCTGGGGACACCTGACACACCTGGGGACACTTGGGGACCCTCCATGGACATTTGGGGACACCTGGACATGAAGGTGGCTGTCCCTCAGTAAACATGGCCGCCTACCCATGATGCATCTGTGTGGGTGATGTCACGGGGGCAGGGCGGGGCTCCTCCCAGTCCGGACCAGGGACCAGTAAAACCCAACGCGCGAGGCCGAGACCCCGCCCGGGTTGTTTACCACAGCAAACTTGGGGGGGTGCCAACATGGCCGGACTTCCGCCTGTGTTAAAAACACCACAGCTCCCATGGGGGGAAAACATGGCCGCCGCGCCACTTCCGGGTTTGCGTCAGAAATTTGAACTTCAATTCCATCATGGAAGGACGTGACCGGAAGTTTCGTGATGGATGAGACTAAAGCTCCCGTCATGCACCAATGCAACATGGCCGACTCCGGTCCGCCATTTCATGAAGGGGGCGCCGCCTGGGGTTTGCAGGAGGGCCAAAGTGGGGAGGACTTTGGGGAAGGGGGGGGGCAGAAATGGCCGGGGGGGCAATAGGAAGGGGGAAATCCCAAATTTGGGGGTCTCTGGCCCATGGTGGGGGGGACAGGATCCCAAATTTGGGGGGTTGGGACCCCTCCAGGGTTTCTTCAGGGGGATCCGGGGGGTGACCCTGACGCGGTTAATAAACAAATTTTATTTGCGTTTCCACGGGGGTCTCTGTTAATCGGCGTTAAAGGGTGCTGCAAAGGGAAAAGGTTTCTTCCATTCTCTGAGGGGTTTTATTTTTTATTTTTATTTTTTAATTTCATTTATTTAAACCTGGGGACGATCCTTTGGGGGATAAACGAGACGGGGTCCCCGGTTTTATCAAATCTGTAGGGGTTTGGGGGTCTCTAAAAAAAAAAAACCTCGGGAGCGGCTCTGGGCTGGCTCCGTCCTGCCGGAGGAATTCGGGGCTCCGGGTCTTGTGCCACGGATGGAATTTCCCAGCTCAGGGGACACTTGGGAGGTCTCTGGGTTCTGGTTCGGTTTTTTGGGGGTTTTAATAATAAATCCATCTGTTTTGGTTTTAGGCATGGTTTTGGTTTGGGGGTATTAAATCCATATTTTTTGGTTTTATTTTATCTTAAATATTTTTTTTGTCTCTTTAAATTTTATTTTATTAATAAATCCATGGTTTTGAATCTTATTAATAAATGGGGGTTTTGGGGTGCATCTTTTTTGTTATGGGGGGGGGTCTCTATTTTTTTGGGGGGTCCAAACCGATCAATTTATGGGGGGTCTCCATGGGGTTTTGGGGGTCTCCAATTTGGGTTTAATTATTTCTTTTTTATTAATTCTTGATAAAATTGTTTATTCTGTTTGCTTTTTTGGGCAATTCCAGTTTGGGTTATTTTTTCTAAATCCATATTTTGCTTTGTTTTTAATATTTTTAATTGGTTAATTGTTTTAAATTCACAGTTTTGGGTTGTTTTTTTAAAAAAAATCCACAGCTTTAATTTCATTTCTTTCTGGTAAAAAAAAAAAATTTTGAATAAAACCTGGGGGGGCCTCCAGCCTTTTAAAAAAAAAAAGAAAAAAAATTCCCAAACAGGGGGTCTCTGTGGGGTTTGGGGGTCTCTGGGGGTCTCTGGGGTCTTTGGGGTTTCTCTGTGTTTTTTGGGGTCTCTCACCTCTGGGGGTTTGGGGGTCTCTGTGGGGGGGTTCTGGGGGTTTTGGGGGTCTCTGTGGGAGGTTTGGGGTCTCTGGGGTCCTGGGTATTTTCAAATCTCTTGGGGTTTGTCTGGGGTTTGGGGGGCTCTGGAATTTGGGGGGTCCTTGGGGTTTACCCTCTGTGGGGTTTGGGGTCCTGGGGGGTTTGGGGGTCTCTGGGGGTTTCCCAGGGTCTCTGGGGTCTCTTATTTTGGGGGACTCTGTGGGGTTTGGGGTCTCCCAGCCCTCTGTGGGGTTTGGGGGGGCTCTATGTTTGGGGGGGGTCTCTGTGGGGTTTGGGGGTCTCTGGACCGAGAGGGTTCAAACTGGGGTCAAACTGAGGTCCCTGACTGACGGCGCTGGAGCTCACCTGGGACACCTGACACACCTGGGAACCCCCAATGGGTACCTGAACACACCTGGGGGTCACCCATGGGCCACCCAAGGTTCTCACCTTGAATCTCTGGCGCGAGGCCGAGTTCAAACGGGGCCGCAACCAGCAACTATGACTGGGCCTTCAAACAGGGGGCACACCAAACTGAAAACACTCCTGGGACACCTGGGACACCTGACACACCTGGGAACCCCCCAATGGGTACCTGAACACGCCTGGGGTTCCACCAAGGGCGTGAGGCCGAGCTGGGCCGCAACTGCAGCGCTTCCGGGCCTTCAAACGGGGGCTGAAACTGAAATATCCCAACTATGACTGGCGCTGCTGAGCTCACCTGGGACACCTGACACACCTGGGACACACCTGGGAACCCCCCAATGGGTACCTGAACACACCTGGGGTCAGCGGGTTCCAAGGACCCTCCAACCACATCTGGGGAAACTGCCGACATGACCGCTGGGACACCTGCCAGGACACACCTGGGACCGGGGGACACAGCTGGGGGACACATCTGGGAGCCAGGAACACCTGGGACCCTCCATGGACATCTGGGGACCTGCACAGCTGGAGACCTGGGGGACACACCTGGGACACCTACACCCTGACACACACCTGGGGACACCTGGGGACCCTCCATGGACACCCTCCATGGACATTTCCATGGACATTTGGGGACACCTGGACATGAAGGTGGCTGTCCCTCAGTAAACATGGCCGCCTACCCATGATGCATCTGTGTGGGTGATGTCACGGGGGGCGGGGCGAGCAGCTGCCTCCAGTCCGGACCAGTAACGCCCGGTCCGGACCAGTAAAACCCAGCGCGCGAGGCCGAGACCCCGCCCGGGTTGTTTACCACAGCAAACTACAGCTCCCAGCATGCATCGGGTGCCAACATGGCCGGACTTCCGCCTGTGTTAAAAACACCACAGCTCCCATGATGCATCGGGAAAACATGGCCGCCGCGCCACTTCCGGGTTTGCGTCGAAATTTGAACTTCAATTCCCATCATGCATCGGAAGGACGTGACCGGAAGTGTTCGTGATGGATGGACTACAGCTCCCGTCATGCACCAATGCAACATGGCCGACTTCCGGTCCGCCATTTCATGAAGGGGGCGCAGCAGCGCCGCCTGGCGGGCGGGAGGCCCAAAGTGGGGGAGGGACTTTGGGAAGGGGGAGGGGCAGAAATGGCCGGGGGGGGGGCAATAGGAAGAGGGGAAATCCCAAATTTGGCAGAGGGCGGGCCCATGGTGGGGGGGGGACAGGATCCCAAATTTGGGGGGGGGGGGGTGGTTGGGACCCCCCAAATCCAGCGGGAGGATCCGATTGGAGCAAAAAATCCCCAAATTTGAGCCCAAAATGACCCAAAGTGCACCAAAGTCGCGGTTAATAAACAAATTTTATTTGCGTTTTCCACCCCGGATTTTCTCCCGTTAATCGGCGTTAAAGTGCTGCAAAGGGAAAAGGTTTCTTCCATTCTCTGAGGGGTTTTATTTTTATTTTTATTTTTAATTTCATTTATTTAAACCTTCCCCCCGCCCCCCCCCAAAAAAAATCCTCACAATCAAAACTTTACCCCGGACGATCCTTTTAAACTTTGGGGATAAACGAGACGGAAACGGGCGGTTTTATCAAATCATAGTACAAAGGATGTAACAAATACAACAAAAACAGCCATAAAACAGCTTAAAAAAAGGCAAATAAAATGAAAATAAAATAAAAAAAAACCCTCGGGAGCGGCTCTGGGCTGGCTCCGTCCTGCCGGAGTCATTCGAGCTCCGGGTCTTGTGCCACGGATGGAATTTCCCAGCTCAGGGGACACTGCGCCGCTCCAGAGGTCACACTTGGGTTCTTTGGTTCGGTTTTAGGAATAGATCCATGGTTTAGGCTTATTTTTAATAATAAACCCACGTTTTTCTGTTTATTTTTAATAATAAATCCATGGTTTTGGTGTATATTAGTAATAAATCCATGGTTTTGGTTTAGTTTATGTATTAAATCCATATTTTTTGGTTTATTTTATGTAATAAATATATTTTCTTTGGATTATTTTATTAATAAATCCTTTTAAATTTTATTTTATTAATAAATCCATGGTTTTGATTTATCTTATTAATAAATCTATATATTTCTTTGTTTTAGTAATAACTCCACTTTTTTTGTTTATTCTGCTCAATAAATCCACTTTTTTTTGTTTATTTCTTTGGCTAAATCAATTTAATTTTATTTTTTAATTGTTCCCCTTTTATTAATTTTTTTAACAGAGCCAATTTGGCCTCTGTTAATTCTTTAATTTATTTTTATATTAAATTCTTCGATAAATCTTTTTTTATGGATCCACATTTTTACTTTGCTTTTTTTTTTTAAGCAATTCCAGTTTATTTGGTTTATTTTTTCAGTAAATCCATATTTTTGCTTTGTTTTTTAATATGGTTTTAGGTTAGGTTAATTGTTTAATAAATTCACAGTTTTGGGTTGTTTTTTTTTTTTTTTAAAAAAAAATCCACAGCTTTGGTTTCATTTCTTTCACAAACCAAAAAAAAAAACCCCAAATTTTGAATAAACCCATTGACCCAGCAGAACCTCCAGCCCTGCAAAAAAAAAAAAAAAAAAAAAAAAAAAAAAGCCAAAAAAAAAAGGTTAAAACAGAGAGGAAAAAAAAAAAAAAAAATTTTTCCACGAACCAAACACTGAAAATATTCTGGGAGGAGGCAGGAATAAAACGGGGGACACAAAAATACACCCCAATAAAAATATCAAAAAAAAAAAAAAAAAAAAGATAAATTGGGAGGGAAGAAGTGAGAAGCTCTCGGCATGGGGGGGGGGAGGGACCCCAAAATCCGGGGGGGGGGGAGGGGGAGACCCCCAGCCCCCCCCCCCCACCTCTGTACACGTGGGGGTCCCTCGGGGCAGGGCTATGTACAACCCCCCCGGGGGTCACTGCTGACCACACCAGGGGTCACTCATGGCCACCCGGGGGTCACTCATGGCCACCCGGAGGTCACTCATGACCACCCAAGGGCCACTGATGACCACCCAAGGGCCACTCATGGCCTCCAGGGGTCACTCATGGCCACCAGGGGTCACTCATGGCCACCCAGGGGTCACTCATGGCCTCCAGGGGCCACTCATGGCCTCCAGGGGTCACTCATGGCCACCCAGGGGTCACTCATGGCCACCCAGGGCCACTCATGACCACCCAGTGGTCACTCATGACCTTGTGGTGGTCACTCATGGCCACCCAGGGGTCACTCATGGCCACCAGGGGTCACTCATGGCCACCCAGGGGTCACTCATGACCACCCAAGGGCCACTCATGACCTTGTGGTGGTCACTCATGGCCACCCAGGGGTCACTCATGGCCACCCGGGGGTCACTGCTGACCACACCAAGGGTCACTCATGGCCACCTGGGGGCCACTCATGACCACCCAAGGGCCACTCATGACCACCCAAGGGTCACTCGTGGCTCCTGGTGGCCATCACAGGTGGTCACTCCCGGCCCCCCGGCGGTCACTCCCCCAGCGGTCACTCCCCAGCGGTCTCCTTGCGTTTGGGCGGTTCACCGCCACCTCGGGGCCTTCTCCTTCAGCCCAAATTTGGGCATTTTCATTTGGGCATGTGAATTCCCCTCAGACCCGTGGCTCCCGCGTCGGGTGCCTCAATGTCGACTTTGGGGCCCTTGATGTCACCTCGGGACCTTTCAGGTCTCCTTCCAGCTTTGGGAAGGAAACATCGATGTCTCCCCTTTGATTTTGGGGCCCTTCAGGTTCAATCGATGTCGGGCATGGAGATCTTGGGGGCCTTGTGCATCTCGGCATCTTGAACCCAGGGCCTTTGATCTTCCCCCGGCCTTCGCTCCCATCAGGGAGGTCCACATCAATTTGGGGCCCTTGGGCCCCTTTCAGGTCCACTTCACTTTTGGGCACTGACGCCACCCTCCCCCTTGAGGTTGGGACATCTCGTCATGGGGCATGGAGATCTTTTGGGGCCCTTCATCTTGAATTGGGGCCGAGAAGACGAATTTGGGCATGCGGAGCTTGGGGAAGGACACCTTGACCTGGCCGCCCTCGGCGCCCAGCTTGGGGCAGGAGGTGTGGAAGGTTCCGGAAGCCGCCTCCACCCCGCCTTTGACCTTCGGCCCCTTCACGTTGAGGTTCAACCCCGAGCCGGACACTTCCGTGGCCGGAGCCTCAAGGTGGACGCTGACCCCGCCGTGAGGGGCGTCCACGCTGACCTTTGACCCTTTGGTGTCACCGGCCACGCCCACGTTTGGTCCTTTCAGCCTCAGGTCAGCGTCCGGCGAGGAGAATTTCGGCCCTTTCAGCTCCACCTCGGGGCCTTCCAGCCCCGCCTTGACCTGGGCGCCCTCCAGAGCGACCCCCGCGTCCCCTCCGGGGCTGGAGATGCTGAACTGGGGCAGCTTCAGCGACGGGAGCTTGATGGTGCCCCCCAGAATCTCAAAGCCGGCGTCGTCCGCCGACACCTGGGGGGATTTGACGCCAACGTCTCCTTTCAACTTTGGTCCTTTCGCGCTGACATCCAAATCCAGGCCGGAGACGTCCAGCGAGGGCCCCTGGAGGTCCAGGCTGGCCCCCGGGGACTGGACGGAGCAGGGGCCGCCCCCCTGGACCTCCAGGGTCGGGGTCTTCACCGTGGGCAGCTTCACCTTCCCCCCGAGGCCGCCGAGGTCCAGGCCTACTCCAGGCCCTTCCATGGAGCCCGAAATGTCCAAATCTCCCTTTAACTTTGGTCCTTTCAGGTTCCCCTCCAGCTCAGCTCCGGAGATTTGGGGCCCTTGGAGCTTCACGCCCACCTCCGAGCTCACGTCCGGCATTTCCAGCCCCAAACCCGTTTTGCCCCCCTTGGGCCACCCCAGGTTGACCTCGGGACCTTCCAGTTGTGCTCCGCCCACGCCGACCTCACCTTTCACCTTTGGTCCTTTCACCTCGACGCCGATCCCGGGGGGGCCCTTCAGCTCCCCCCCGACCTTCACGTCCCCCGCGCCCACCTGGACCCCGGGCAGTTTCAGTTTTGGGCTCTTCAGGTTCACCTCGGGGCCTTCCACGTCCACATTGAGGTCGCCCTTGACCTCCAGATCGCCCTCGACTTTCGGGGCCTCCCCGCGGAATTTGTGCGATTTCAGGTCGAACTCGACGTCCGGGAAGGAGATCTTCCCAAACATGGGTTTCCTGCCCTTGGGGGATTTCACGGCGGCGTTTCCGCCCACGGTGACGTCGGGGCCGGCGGCGCTGAGCTCCGCATCCAGCTCGGCGCCCGCCGCGCTCACCTCGAACGCGCCCTTCTTCCCCTTCACTTTGGGGCCGCTCATGTGGATTTTGGGCATCTTGAACTTGCTCTTCTTGCCCTTCCCCGACAGGTGGGCCTCGGGTGACTCCACGTTCAGCTCCGCCTCGGGGAGATCCACCTCGGCCTTGGGGGTCTTCATTCCGAACCCAAATTTGGACTTCTTGAACTTGGGAGCTTTGATGTTGGCTTCTGGGACCTCGATGTTCACGTCGGGACATTCAAAGTCGACTTCAGGGCCTTTGACCCCGAATTCTGGGCCTTTGACCCCGAATTCTGGGCCTTTGAGGTCGACCTCGGGGCCTTTCAGGTGCCCTTCCACCTTCGGGGTGGAAACGTCAAAGCCGCCCTTGGTTTTGTGGCCTTTCAGGTTCAAGTCTATCTCGGGCATGGAGATTTTGGGGACGTTCACGTGCATTTCGGGCATTTTCAGTTTAGGCCCTTTCACTTTGCCCTCCGGACCTTCAACGCTGACCTCCGGCAGGCTGAGATCCACCTTGGGCCCAGACAGATCCACCTCGGCCTTTGGCAAGTTCACGTCCACCTCGGGGCCTTCGCCCTTCAAGCCAAATTTGGGCATTTTCATTTTGGGCAGCTTCACCTTCCCCTCCAGACCATCGACGTCGACCGCCGGGCCCTCGATGTCCACCTTGGGGCCTTTGATGTCCACCTCGGGGCCCTTCAGGCCCCCCTCGAGCCTGGGGCCGTGCAGGTCAGCGTCACCTTTGCCCTTCAGCCCCTTCAGGTTCAGGTCGATGTCGGGCATGGAGATCTGGGGGGTCTTGACGTGAATTTCGGGCATCTTCACCTTGGGCCCTTCCAGGGTCACGTCCGGCGCCTGAATGTCCACCCTGGGGCCCTTGAGGTCCACATCAGGGCACTGCAGGTTCCCCTCCAGCTTGGGGACAGAGACGTCCACGTCACCCTTGAGTTTGGGGCCCTTCAGGTTGAAATCGACGTCAGGCATGGAGATCTTGGGAGCTTTGATGTTCATCTCGGGCATCTTGAACTTGGGGCCCTTCACCTTCCCCTCTGGCAGGTCAATGTCCACCTCTGGACCTTCAATGTCCACCTTGGGGCCGGACACATCCAGGTCTCCTTTTGGGAGGTTCACGTCCACCTCGGGGCCTTCTCCCTTCAGCCCAAATTTGGGCATTTTGAACTTGGGCATCTTGAATTTCCCCTCAGGCCCGTGAATGTCCACGTCGGGTGCCTCAATGTCCACTTTGGGGCCTTTGATGTCGATGTCTGGGGCTTTCAGGTCACCCTCCAGCTTTGGAGCGGAAACATCGATGTCCCCTTGATTTTGGGGCCCTTCAGGTTAAAATCGACGTCGGGCATGGAGATCTTGGGGGCCTTGATGTGCATCTCGGGCATCTTGAACTTGGGGCCTTTGATCTTCCCCTCGGGCCCTTCCAGCTCCACATCAGGGAGGTCCACATTGACTTTGGGGCCCTTGATGTCAACTTCAGGACCTTTCAAGGTCTCCTTCAACTTTGGGAAGGGAAACATCGACGTCTCCCTTCAATTTGGGGCCCTTGAGGTTGAAATCAACGTCGGGCATGGAGATCTTGGGGGCCTTGATGTGCATCTCGGGCATGGAAAATTTGGGACCTTTGACTTTCCCGTCCACGCTCAGCTCAGGAGCCTCCAGGTCCACGCTGGGGCCCGAAATGGCCACGTCACCCTTGGGGAGGGTCAGGTCAGCGTCCACCCCATCCCCCTTGAACCCAGGCATGGAGAATTTGGGCATCTTGAACTTGGGCAGTTTGAATTTGCCCTCGGGGCTGTCGATGGCCACCTCGGGGCCGGTGACGTTGACCTCGGGACCTTTCAGCTCTCCCTCCACGCTGGGCAGGGACACGTCCACGTCCCCCTTGACCTTGGGGCCCTTCAGGTTCAGGTCGAGGTCGGGCATGGAGATCTTGGGGGCCTTGATGTGCATCTCGGGCATCTTGAACTTGGGGCCCTTCACCTTCCCCTCGGGGAGATCAATGTCCACCTCTGGCCCTTCAATGTCCACCTTGGGGCCGGACACATCCAGGTTTCCTTTTGGGAGGTTCACGTCCACCTCGGGACCTTCTGCTTTTGGACCAGAAAAGCCGAATTTGGGCATTTTGAACTTGGGCATTTTGATTTTCCCTTCCGGGCCGTGAATGTCCACGTCTGGCACATCAACGTCCACCTTGGGGCCCTTGATGTCAATTTCGGGGCCCTTCAGGTCACCTTCCACCTTGGGGACAGAGAAATCGATGTCACCCTTCAGTTTGGGGCCTTTCAGGTTAAAATCGACGTCGGGCATGGAGATCTTGGGGGCCTTGATGTGCATCTCGGGCATCTTGAACTTGGGGCCTTTGATCTTCCCCTCAGGCCCTTCCAGCTCCACATCAGGGAGATCAACATCGACTTTGGGGCCCTTAAGGTCAATTTCGGGACCTTTCAGGTCTCCTTCCACTTTGGGAAGGGAAACATCGATGTCTCCTTTCAATTTGGGGCCTTTCAGGTTCAGGTCGATGTCGGGCATGGAGATCTTGGGGGTCTTAAAATGCATCTCGGGCATCTTGAACTTGGGGCCCTTCACCTTCCCCTCTGGCAGGTCAATGTCCACCTCTGGACCCTCAATGTCCACCTTGGGGCCAGACACATCCAGGTCTCCTTTTGGGAGGTTCACGTCCACCTCGGGGCCTTCTCCCTTCATCCCAAATTTGGGCATTTTGAACTTGGGCATCTTGAATTTCCCCTCAGGCCCGTGAATGTCCACATCTGGCACATCAACGTCCACTTTGGGGCCTTTGAGGTCAATTTCGGGACCCTTCAGGTCACCCTCCAGCTTAGGAAGGGACACGTCCACGTCACCCTTGACTTTGGGGCCTTTGAGGTTGAAGTCAACGTCGGGCATGGAGATCTTGGGGGCCTTGATGTGCATCTCAGGCATCTTGAACTTGGGCCCTTTGATCTTCCCCTCGGGCCCTTCCAGCTCCACATCAGGGAGATCAACATCGACTTTGGGGCCCTTGATGTCGATGTCTGGGCCCTTCAGGTCCCCTTCCACTTTGGGGACAGAGACATCAACGTCTCCCTTCACTTTGGGTCCCTTCAGGTTCAGATCAAAGTCTGGCATGGAAATTTTGGGGGCCTTGATGTGCATCTCGGGCATCTTGAACTTGGGCCCTTTGATCTTCCCTTCAGGGCCCTCAATTTGAACATCTGGGGCAGAAACATCAAATTCGGGCCCTTTCACATCCACCTTTGGCCCTTTGAGGTCCCCTTCCACGCTGGGCAGGGACATGTCCATGTCACCCTTCACTTTGGGACCTTTCAGGTTCAGATCAAAGTCGGGCATGGAGATCTTGGGGGCCTTGATGTGCATCTCGGGCATCTTGAACTTGGGGCCTTTGATCTTCCCCTCAGGCCCTTCCAGCTCCACATCAGGGAGATCAACATCGACTTTGGGGCCCTTAAGGTCAATTTCGGGTCCCTTCAGGTCTCCTTCCAGCTTGGGGACAGAGACATCGATGTCCCCCTTCAATTTGGGGCCTTTCAGGTTGAGGTCGATGTCGGGCATGGAGATCTTGGGGGTCTTAAAATGCATCTCGGGCATCTTGAACTTGGGGCCCTTCACCTTCCCCTCTGGCAGCTCCACGTCCACCTCTGGACCTTCAATGTCCACCTTGGGGCCGGACACATCCAGGTCTCCTTTCGGGAGGTTCACGTCCACCTCGGGGCCTTCTCCCTTCAGCCCAAATTTGGGCATTTTGAACTTGGGCATCTTGAATTTTCCTTCTGGACCATGAATGTCCACGTCGGGTGCCTCAATGTCCACTTTGGGCCCTTTGATGTCGATGTCTGGGGCTTTGAGGTCACCCTCCAGCTTTGGAGCAGAAACATCGATGTCTCCTTTCAATTTGGGGCCCTTCAGGTTGAAGTCAACGTCGGGCATGGAGATCTTGGGGGCCTTGATGTGCATCTCGGGCATCTTGAACTTGGGCCCTTTGATCTTCCCCTCCGGCCCCTCAATGTCCACCTCTGGCCCTTCAACGTCCACCTTGGGGCCTTTGATGTCGACGTCCGGCAAGTTCAGGTCCCCCTCGATTTTTGGTGCGGACAGATCGACGTCCACCCCCCCTTTGACCTTGGGGCCTTTCAGGTTGAGGTCCAGGTCTGGCATGGACAGGTTGGGAGCTTTGATGTTCATCTCGGGCATTTTGAATTTGGGGCCTTTGATTTTCCCTTTCGGACCCTCGACGTCGACGTCGGGAACTTCCACGTCCACCTTGGGTCCCTTCAGGTCCACCTGGGGCAGGGACACGTCCACGTCCCCCTTGACCTTGGGGCCCTTCAGGTTGAGGTCGATGTCGGGCATGGAGATCTTGGGGGCCTTGATGTGCATCTCGGGCATCTTGAACTTGGGCCCTTTGATCTTCCCCTCGGGCCCCTCAATGTCCACCTCCGGACCTTCAATGTCCACCTTGGGGCCGGACACATCCAGGTCTCCTGTGGGCAGGTTCACGTCCACCTCTGGCCCCTCCCCTTTAAACCCAGGAACACCAAATTTGGGCATTTTGAACTTGGGCATTTTGATTTTCCCCTCCGGGCCGTGAACGTCCACGTCGGGGGCCTCGATGTTGACCTTGGGGCCCTTGATGTCCACCTCAGGCCCCTTCAGCTCCCCTTCCAGCTTGGGGGTGGACAGGTCAAACTCCCCCTTCATTTTGTGCCCCTTCAGGTTCAGCTCCACGTCCGGCATCGACACTTTGGGTGAAGAAATGTTCAGAAAAGGCATTTTGAATTTCGAGCCCTTGGATTTTCCCTGGACGTCCAAATCTGGAGCCTGGACCTCGACTTTCGGGCCAGACAGTTCCACCTCAGGCTTTTTAACCTTCACATCCACCTCGGGGCTTTGAACTTTTGGGCCAGAAAAGCCAAACTTGGGGAGTTTAAACCTGGATTTTTTAGCTTTTCCTTCCAGGTCCACCTTCGGCCCCTCCAGCTCAAGCTCTGGCCCCTTGATGTCCACTTTGGGGCCCTTCAGCTCGCCCTCCACCTTGGGGAGAGAAGCATCGAGGTCACCCTTGAGTTTGGGGCCCTTCAGGTTGAGGTCGATGTCGGGCATGGAGATCTTGGGGACGTTGAACTGCAGCTCCGGCTTCTTCAGCTTGGGGCCTTTGATCTTCCCTTCGGGGCCCTCCACGTCCAGCTCGGGGACAGAAACGTCGACTTTTGGACCCGAAATGTTGACCTCGGCCTCGGGGAGGTTCACGTCCACCTCGGGGCCTTCCACTTTGGGCCCAGAAAAGCCAAATTTGGGCATCTTGAACTTGGGCATCTTGATTTTCCCTTCTGGGCCGTGAATGTCCACGTCGGGTGCTTCAATGTCCACTTTGGGCCCTTTGATGTCCAGTTCAGGACCCTTCAGGTCACCCTCAATCTTTGGAGCAGAGACGTCGATGTCCCCTTCAGTTTGGGGCCTTTCAGGCTGAAATCAACGTCGGGCATGGAGATCTTGGGGGCCTTGATGTGCATCTCGGGCATCTTGAACTTGGGGCTTTTGATTTTTCCCTCAGGCCCTTCCAGATCAACATCAGGGAGATCAACATCGACTTTGGGGCCCTTGATGTCAATTTCGGGACCTTTCAGCTCTCCCTCGAGCTTTGGAGCAGAAACATCAACGTCCCCCTTCAATTTGGGCCCCTTCAGGTGGAAGTCAACGTCAGGCATGGAGATCTTGGGGGCCTTGATGTGCATCTCAGGCATCTTGAACTTGGGGCCTTTGATCTTCCCCTTCTGGCAGCTCCACGTCCACCTCTGGCCCTTCAATGTCCACCTTGGGGCCAGACACATCCAGGTTTCCTGTTGGGAGGTTCACGTCCACCTCGGGACCTTCAGCTTTGACCCCGGGCATCCCAAATTTGGGCATCTTGAACTTGGGGAATTTTATTTTTCCTTCTGGGCCATGAATGTCCACGTCTGGCACATCAACGTCCACTTTGGGGCCCTTGATGTCAATTTCGGGGCCCTTCAGGTCACCTTCCACCTTGGGGACAGAGACATCGATGTCACCTTTGACTTTGGGGCCCTTGAGGCCGAAGTCAACGTCGGGCATGGAGAACTTGGGGGCCTTGATGTGCATCTCGGGCATCTTGAACTTGGGGCCTTTGATCTTCCCCTCGGGCCCTTCCAGATCCACATCAGGGAGATCAACATCGACTTTGGGGCCCTTGATGTCGATGTCTGGGGCTTTGAGGTCACCCTCCAGCTTTGGAGCAGAGACATCGATGTCACCTTTCAGTTTGGGGCCCTTCAGGTGGAAGTCAACGTCGGGCATGGAGATCTTGGGGGCCTTGATGTGCATCTCGGGCATCTTGAACTTGG
This sequence comes from Emberiza elegans, assembly GCA_024865655.1. Classification (NCBI taxonomy): domain Eukaryota; kingdom Metazoa; phylum Chordata; class Aves; order Passeriformes; family Fringillidae; genus Emberiza; species Emberiza elegans. Next base: position 2,354,668 of record JALJVW010003074.1, on the reverse strand, counting down.
GGCCCTTTGATCTTCCCCTCTGGCAGCTCCATGTCCACCTCTGGACCTTCAACGTCCACCTTGGGGCCAGACACATCCAGGTCTCCTTTTGGGAGGTTCACGTCCAGCTCTGGACCTTCTGCCTTCACCCCGGGCATCCCAAATTTGGGCATTTTGAACTTGGGGAATTTTATTTTTCCTTCTGGGCCGTGAATGTCCACATCTGGCACATCAACGTCCACCTTGGGGCCCTTGATGTCCAGTTCAGGACCCTTCAGGTCACCCTCGAGCTTTGGAAGGGACACGTCCACGTCACCCTTGACTTTGGGGCCTTTCAAGCTGAAGTCAACGTCGGGCATGGAGATCTTGGGGGCCTTGATGTGCATCTCGGGCATCTTGAACTTGGGGCCTTTGATCTTCCCCTCGGGCCCTTCCAGCTCCACATCAGGGAGGTCCACATTGACTTTGGGGCCCTTGATGTCAACTTCAGGGCCCTTGAGGTCTCCTTCCATTTTCGGAAGGGAAACATCAACGTCCCCCTTCAATTTGGGGCCTTTCAGGTTCAGGTCAATGTCGGGCATGGAGATCTTGGGGGTCTTAAAATGCATCTCGGGCATCTTGAACTTGGGGCCCTTCACCTTCCCCTCTGGCAGGTCAATGTCCACCTCTGGACCCTCAATGTCCACCTTGGGGCCGGACACATCCAGGTCTCCTTTTGGGAGGTTCACGTCCACCTCGGGGCCTTCTCCCTTCAGCCCAAATTTGGGCATTTTGAACTTGGGCATCTTGAATTTCCCCTCAGGCCCGTGAATGTCCACGTCAGGTGCCTCAATGTCCACTTTGGGCCCTTTGATGTCAATGTCTGGGGCTTTCAGGTCACCCTCCAGCTTTGGAGCAGAAACATCAATGTCACCCTTGATTTTGGGGCCCTTCAGGTTAAAATCGACGTCGGGCATGGAGATTTTGGGGGCCTTGATGTGCATCTCGGGCATCTTGAACTTGGGGCCTTTGATCTTCCCCTCGGGACACTCCAGCTCCACATCAGGGAGGTCCACATTGACTTTGGGGCCTTTGATGTCAATGTCTGGGGCTTTCAGGTCACCCTCCAGCTTGGGAGCAGAGACATCAACGTCTCCCTTCAATTTGGGGCCCTTCAGGTTGAGGTCGATGTCGGGCATGGAGATCTTGGGGGCCTTGATGTGCATCTCGGGCATCTTGAACTTGGGGCCCTTCAGTTTCCCCTCAGGACACTCCAGGTCAACGTCGGGGAGGTCAACATCAACTTTGGGCCCTTTGATGTCCACCTCAGGCCCCTTCTGGTCCCCTTCCAGCTTGGGAGCAGAGACATCGACATCACCCTTGATTTTGGGGCCTTTCAGGTTCAGATCGAAGTCGGGCATGGAGATCTTGGGGGCCTTGAAGTGCATCTCAGGCATCTTGAACTTGGGGCCTTTGATCTTCCCCTCTGGACACTCCAGCTCCACATCTGGCACATCAACGTCCACTTTTGGACCTGTCAGTGACACCTCCGGCCCTTTCAGGTCCCCTTCGAGCTTCGGCACGGACACGTCCACGTCCCCCTTGACCTTGGGGCCCTTCAGGTTCAGATCAAAGTCGGGCATGGAGATCTTGGGGGCCTTGAAGTGCATCTCGGGCATCTTGAACTTGGGGCCCTTCACCTTCCCCTCGGGGAGCTCAATGTCCACGTCGGGAGCTTCGATGTCCACCTTGGGACCTTTGATGTCCACGTCTGGGCCCTTCAGGTCACCTTCCAGTTTTGGGGCAGAAATGTCCACATCCCCCTTCAGTTTGGGGCCCTTCAGGTTGAGGTCGATGTCGGGCATGGAGATTTTGGGGGTTTTGAAGTGCATCTCGGGCATCTTGAACTTGGGGCCTTTGATCTTCCCCTCGGGACACTCCAGGTCGACGTCGGGGAGCTCCACATCGACCTTGGGGCCTTTGATGTCAACATCTGGGGCCTTCAAATCTCCCTCGATTTTCGGCACGGACACATCCACATCTCCCTTCACTTTGGGGCCCTTCAGGTTCAGATCAAAGTCGGGCATGGAGATCTTGGGGGCCTTGAAGTGCATCTCGGGCATCTTGAACTTGGGGCCTTTGATCTTCCCCTCGGGGCCTCCAGTTCCACGTCGGGCAGGTCCACGTCCACTTTGGGTCCTTTCAACTCCAGATCCGGCACTTTCACGTCACCTTCTATTTTTGGGGCAGACACGCCCACGTCTCCCTTCAGTTTGGGGCCTTTCAGGTTCAGGTCAACATCCGGCAGAGAAAATTTCGGCGCCTTGATGTTCATCTCGGGCATCTTGAGCTTGGGTCCCTTCCACTTCCCCTCGGGACCTTCAACGTCCACCTCAGGAACGTCCACATCCAACCTGGGACCTTTAATGTTCACATCCGGACCTTTCAGGTCGCCCTCCAATTTGGGGACGGAGACATCAACGCCCCCCTTGACCTTGGGGCCTTTCAGGTTGAGGTCGATGTCGGGCATGGAGATTTTGGGAGCCTTGATGTGCATCTCGGGCATCTTGAACTTGGGGCCTTTGATCTTCCCCTCTGGCAGCTCCACGTCCACCTCTGGTCCTTCAATGTCCACCTTGGGGCCAGACACATCCAGGTCTCCTTTTGGGAGGTTCACGTCCACCTCGGGACCTTCAGCTTTGACCCCGGGCATCCCAAATTTGGGCATTTTGAACTTGGGCATCTTGAATTTTCCTTCTGGGCCGTGAATGTCCACATCGGGTGCTTCAATGTCCACTTTGGGGCCTTTGATGTCCAGTTCAGGTCCCTTCAGGTCACCTTCCAACTTGGGGATGGAGACATCCACGTCCCCTTGACTTTGGGGCCCTTCAGGTTGAGGTCGATGTCGGGCATGGAGATCTTGGGGGCCTTGATGTTCATCTCGGGCATCTTGAACTTGGGCCCTTTGATCTTCCCCTCGGGGCCCTCAATGTCCAAACCCGGCACCTCAACGTCCACCTTGGGGACGGACACATCCAGGTCTCCTTTTGGGAGGTTCACGTCCACCTCAGGGCCTTCTCCCTTCAGCCCAAATTTGGGCATTTTGAACTTGGGCATCTTGAATTTCCCCTCAGGCCCATGAATGTCCACGTCTGGTGCCTCAACGTCCACTTTGGGGCCCTTGATGTCGATGTCTGGGGCTTTGATGTCACCCTCCATCTTTGGAGCAGAGACATCGATGTCACCCCTTGATTTTGGGGCCCTTCAGGTTAAAATCGACGTCGGGCATGGAGATCTTGGGGGCCTTGATGTGCATCTCGGGCATCTTGAACTTGGGGCCTTTGATCTTCCCCTCCGGCCCTTCCAGCTCCACATCAGGGAGATCAACATCGACTTTGGGGCCCTTGATGTCAACTTCAGGGCCCTTGAGGTCCCCTTCCACTTTGGGAAGGGAAACATCGACGTCACCCTTCAATTTGGGGCCTTTCAGGTTCAGGTCAATGTCGGGCATGGAGATCTTGGGGGTCTTAAAATGCATCTCGGGCATCTTGAACTTGGGGCCCTTCACCTTCCCCTCTGGCAGGTCAATGTCCACCTCTGGACCCTCAATGTCCACCTTGGGGCCGGACACATCCAGGTCTCCTTTTGGGAGGTTCACGTCCACCTCGGGGCCTTCTCCCTTCAGCCCAAATTTGGGCATTTTGAACTTGGGCATCTTGAATTTTCCTTCTGGACCATGAATGTCCACGTCAGGTGCCTCAATGTCCACTTTGGGCCCTTTGATGTCGATGTCTGGGGCTTTGAGGTCACCCTCCAGCTTTGGGAGCAGAGACATCGATGTCTCCCTTCATTTTGGGGCCTTTCAGGTTGAAGTCAACGTCAGGCATGGAGATCTTGGGGGCCTTGATGTTCATCTCGGGCATCTTGAACTTGGGGCCTTTGATCTTCCCCTCTGGCAGCTCCACGTCCACCTCTGGACCTTCAATGTCCACCTTGGGGCCGGACACATCCAGGTCTCCTTTTGGGAGGTTCACGTCCACCTCAGGACCTTCTGCTTTCACCCCTGGCATCCCAAATTTGGGCATCTTGAATTTTGGCATCTTGAATTTCCCCTCGGGGCCGTGAATGTCCACGTCTGGTGCCTCAATGTCCACTTTGGGGCCTTTGAGGTCAATTTCTGGGGCCTTTCAGGTCACCCTCGAGCTTTGGGGCAGAGACATCGACGTCTCCCTTCAGTTTTGGACCCTTCAGGTTGAGGTCAATGTCGGGCATGGAGATCTTGGGGGTCTTAAAATGCATCTCGGGCATCTTGAACTTGGGCCCTTTGATCTTCCCCTCGGGGCCCTCAATGTCCACACCCGGCATCTCAACGTCCACCTTGGGGCCGGACACGTCCAGGTCTCCCTTTGGGAGGTTCACGTCCACCTCGGGGCCTTCTGCTTTCACCCCGGGCATCCCAAATTTGGGCATTTTGAACTTGGGCATCTTGAATTTCCCCTCAGGCCCATGAATGTCCACATCAGGTGCTTCAATGTCCACCTTGGGGCCTTTGATGTCCAGTTCTGGCCCCTTCAGGTCACCCTCCAGCTTTGGCAGGGACATGTCCACGTCCCCCTTGACCTTGGGGCCCTTGAGGTTGATGTCCACGTCGGGCATGGAGATCTTCTGGGTCTTGATGTGCATCTCGGGCATCTTGAACTTGGGCCCTTTGATCTTCCCCTCGGGACCCTCCGCATCCACGCCGGGCACCTCAACGTCCACCCTCGGCCCTTTCACGTCCAGCTCTGGAGCTTTCAACTCCCCTTCCACCTTGGGGAGGGACACGTCCACATCTCCCTTCACTTTGGGTCCCTTCACGTTCAAATCCACGTCCGGCATCGAGATTTTGGGGGATTTGATGTTGAGTTTGGGCATCCGGAATTTGGGGCCTTTCCACTTCCCTTCCGCTCCTCCAACGTCCACCTCTGGGCCCTCAATGTCCACCTCCGGCCCCGAGACGTCCACGTCTCCTTTGGGCAGGGTCACATCCACCTCGGGCCCCTCCGCTTTGGGGCCGGACACGTTGAAATGAGGCAATTTCATCTTGGGCATTTTCAGTTTGGCCTCCGGAGCCTCCAGGTGGACGTCCGGGACCTCCACGTCCACCTTCGGCCCCTTGAGGTCACCCTCGACCTTGGGGAGGGACACGTCCACCTCTCCCTTCACCTTGTGTCCCTTCAGGTTCAGATCCACGTCCGGCATCGAGATTTTGGGGGATTTGATGTTGAGTTTGGGCATCCTGAATTTGGGGCCTTTCATCTTCCCTTCTGGGCACTCCAAGTCCACCTCGGGCACGTCCACATCCAACCTGGGACCTTCCACATCCACCTTTGGGACCTTCCACATCCAACCTGGGACCTTTCACGTCGATTTTGGCACTTTCCACGTCCACCTTGGGGCCTTTCACGTCGATTTTGGGGCCTTTCACGTCGATTTTGGCACTTTCCACGTCCACCTTGGGGCCTTTCACGTCGATTTTCGGGCCCTTCACCCCGGAAATTCCGAGGTCCCCTTTGAGTTTCGGGGCCTTCAAGCCCAGATCCACGTCGGGCATGGAGAGTTTTGGGGTCTGAACGTTGAGTTCGGGCATTTTGAACTTGAGACCTTTCCCTTTGATCTCCGGCCCTTCCATGTCCACGCCGGGGACGTCGATGTCCACCTTGGGGGCGGAAATGTCCACTTGGGGGCGGAAATGTCCACTTTGGGGGCGGAAATGTCCACTTTGGGGGCGGAAATGTCCACTTTGGGGGCAGAAATGTCCACTTTGGGGGCGGAAATGTCCACCTCCCCCTTGGGGAGCGCCACCTCGAGCTCGGGGCTCTCTCCCTTCACCCCAAATTTGGGCATTTTCATCTTGGGGAACTTCAGTTTGCCCTCAGGGCCTTGGACGTCCAAATTTGGTGCTTCAACCTCGACTTTGGGCCCTTTGATGTCCAGCCCAGGGGTCTTCAGCTCCCCTTCCAGTTTTGGGGTGGAAACGTCCAAATCTGCCTTGACTTTGGGCCCTTTGAGGTTCAGGTCGATGTCGGGCATGGAGATCTGGGGGGTTTTGATGCCCACCTCGGGCACCTTCACCTTGGGGCCCTTCAGGTCCACGCCGGGGACCTCGACGGTGACACCAGGACCCGAAACGTCCACTCCGCCCTTGGGGAGTGCCACCTCGAGCTCAGGGGCTCTCTCCCTTCACCCCAAATTTGGGCATTTTCATCTTGGGGAACTTCAGCTTGCCCTCAGGGCCTTGGACGTCCAAATTTGGTGCTTCAACCTCGACTCTGGGCCCTTTGATGTCCAGCTCGGGGCCCTTCAAACCCGGCACGGACGCGTCCAGGTCGCCGCTGGCCTTGGCCCCGTTCAGGGTCAGCTCCACGCCCGGCACGGAGATTTTGGGGGCCTGGATGTCCAAACTCGGCGCCTCGACGTCCACCTTGGGGCCGGACACCTCCACGCTGCCCTTTGGGAGGTTCACGTCCACCTCGGGACCTTCTGCTTTCACCCCGGGCGTCCCAAATTTGGGCATCTTGAACTTGGGCATCTTGAACTTCCCCTCGGGGCCGTGCACGTCCACTTCAGGCGCCTCAACGTCCACCCTGGGGCCCTTGATGTCCACGCTCGGGACGCCGACGTCCACCTTGGGGCAGGAGACGTCCACCCCCCCTTTGGGAAGGGTCACCTCGGCGCTGGGGCTCTCTCCCTTCACCCCAAATTTGGGCATTTTCAGCTTGGGGAACCTCAGTTTCCCCTCGGGCCCCTGGATCTCCATTTCTGGGCTCCCCACCTCGACTTTGGGGCCTTTGATGTCCAGCCCGGGGCTCTTCAGCTCCCCTTCCAGTTTTGGGGCACCAACATCCAGGTTCCCCTTCACCGCGGGCCCTTTGAGGCTCAGGCCGACGTCGGGCACGGACACCTGGGGGCTCTTGGCGCCCATCTCGGGCACCCCCACCCCAATTTGGGGCCCTTTCAGGTGCAGTTGAGGCCCCCTCGGTTCGCCCCCCACGCTGGGCACGGGCACGTCCGTGGCTCCCTTCACGCCCACGTCCACCTCCACGCCCTTCGGGCCACCCCCAGGCCCGGCCACGTCCACCTGGGGCCCCTTGGGGCCGAGTCCTTTGGGGTCCCCTTCCCCTCTGGGGCCCCTCAGGTGCAGGTTCACGTCCGACAGCGAAATCTGGGGCGTTTCCACCTTCTTGAAGGTGGGGCCTTTCCATTCTCCTTCCAGGGCCACCTCGGGGCCGGCCACGCCCTCGGGGAGGGCCACGCCCTCGGGGACATCCACGCCCTTGGGGACATCCACGCCCTTGGGGACATCCACGCCCTTGGGGACATCCACGGCGGCGCCGCCGTCACCCTGCGCGGTGAATTTGGGGAAGGTCAAGTGCGGGATTTTGATTTTCCCCTTGGCGCCGTCCGGGGCTGGGAGCTCCGCGCTGGGGACGTCCGGTGGAGGGGAGGGGACCTCGGTGGCACCTTTGACCGCCACGTCCACCTGCGGCACCGGGGCGGACGAGCAGGTGACGTCCGTGCCGGCGTCCACCTGCGGGGCCGGAGCTTCACTGCCGGCCTGGACCCCAAATTTGGGGATTTTTAACGTCGGGATCTTGATTTTCCCCACGTCCGCTGAGGGGGAGCCGCCGAGCTCCCCGCGGGGACACGGCGCGCCCCCGTCCGGCTCCCCGAACTGTCCGTTGGCCTCGACCCGCGGCGGCCCCGGCGCGGCCGCGGGGCCCTTCCAGCCCGGCGGGGATTTTCCAGTTTCTCCAGCGGGGATTTGGCTCAGGTGAAGCCCCTCGAGGTCGCCGTCGTGGCCGGAGACGTCCACGGTGTAGGCGGTGACCCTGCGGGTGACCGTGATGGTTCTGCTCTGCGTGGCCTCGGCCTCGGCGCCCTCGTCGGGCCGGAGCCGCGGCTTGATCTTGGTGGTGTAGATGCGCCGGTACTCCTCGTCATCGCCGCTCTGCGGGGACAGAGATGGTGAGAGCCGTGCCCGTCCTCATCCTCATCATCATCATCATCCATCCCCATCCTCATCCCCATCCCCATCCCCATCTCTGTCCTTGTCCTAATCCCCATCCTCATCCCTGTCCTTGTCCTATGGTCCCCATCATCCTCATCATCATCATCCTCATCCTCATCCCCATCCCCATCCCTGTCCTTGTCCTAATCCCCATCCTCATCCTCGTCATCACCGCTCTGCGGGGACAGAGATGGTGAGAGCCGTGCCCGTCATCATCCTCATCATCATCATCATCCTCATCATCATCATCCTCATCCCCATCCTCATCCTCATCCCCATCCTCATCCTCATCATCATCCTCATCCCCATCCTCATCCTCATCATCATCCTCATCCCCATCCTCATCCTCATCCCCATCCTCATCATCATCCTCATCATCCTCATCCTCATCCCCATCCCTGTCCTTGTCCTAATCGCCATCCTCATCCTCGTCATCGCCGCTCTGCGGGGACAGAGATGGTGAGAGCCGTGCCCGTCATCATCATCATCATCATCATCATCATCATCATCATCATCCTCATCATCATCCTCATCCTCATCCCCATCCCTGTCCTTGTCCTAATCCCCATCCCCATCCTCGTCATCGCCGCTCTGCGGGGACACGGAGATGGTGAGAGCCGCGCCCGTCCTCATCCTCATCCTCATCATCATCATCCTCATCCTCATCCTCATCCTCATCCTCATCCCCATCCCCATCCTCATCCTCATCTCTGTCCTTGTCCTAATCCCCATCCTCATCCTCGTCATCGCCGCTCTGCAGGGACAGAGATGGTGAGAGCCGTGCCCATCATCATCCTCATCCTCATCCTCATCATCATCATCATCCCCATCCCCATCCTCATCTCTGTCCTTGTCCTAATCCCCATCCTCATCCTCGTCATCGCCGCTCTGCGGGGACAGAGATGGTGAGAGCCGTGCCCGTCATCATCCTCATCATCATCATCATCATCATCATCATCATCATCCTCATCCTCATCCTCATCCCCATCCTCATCCTCATCCCTGCCCTTGTCCTAATCCCCATCCTCATCCTCGTCATACTCGCCTTGTCCTGGTGAATCCCTCATCACCATCCTCATCATCATCATCATCCCCATCCTCATCCCCATCCCTGTCCTTGTCCTAATCCCCATCCTCATCCTCTTCCTCATCATCCTCTCCCATCCTCATTCCCATCCCCATCCTCATCCTCATCTTGTCCTCATCTTCCTTCTCATCTTTATTTTCATCCTCATCTTCATCCCCATCCTTGTCTTGATCCCTCTCATCCTCCTCCTCCTCATCCTCATCTTATCCTCATCCTCCCCCATTCTCATCTCCCTCATCTTCATCACTTTCATCCTTATCTTCATCCTCATCCTCCCCTGTCCTCATCTCATCCTCATCATCATCTCCATCCTTATCTTTGTCCTCATCCTCATCCTTCCCACCCCTCTCATCCTCATCCTCCCCCATCGTCATCATCCTGACCTTGATCTCCATCCTTATCCTCATCCTCATCCCCATTCTCCTCCTCCTCATCCTCTTCCTCATCCTCATCTCATCCTCATCTTCATCACCTTCATCCTCATCCTCATCTCATCCTCATCTTCATCACCTTCATCCTCATCCTCCCCACCCTTCTCATCCTCATCTTCACCACCTTCGTTTTCACCCTTATCTCCATTCCTATCCCCGCTCTCCTCCTCCTCCTCCTTCCTCCTCCTCCTCCTCCTCCTCCTCCTCACTCACCAGCACGACCTCGGGGCTGCCGGGCACCGAGTCCAGCTGCCCGCAGCCGTGCCCGCAGCCGTGCCCGCAGCCGTGCCCGTGCCCGGCCGTGGGCGAGCGGTCGCCGCGGCGCTGCAGCCGCAGCCCCAGCGTGTGCTGGCCCAGGCTCTGCAGCAGCTGCGCCGCCTCCCCCGACTGCAGCTTGTCGAAGTAAACGGTGGCGCCGACGATCTGATCCCCTGGGGACACCGCGGGGACAGGGGACAGGTCAGGGGGACAGGTCAGGGGATGGGGACACCCCTGTGCCCACCTGAGTGACCACGGGGACAGGGACACCCTGGGACAGGCCAGGGGACAGGGGACCCCGGGCCACCCCCCTGACCCACCTGGGACAGGGGGACAGGTCAGGGGGACAGGCCAGGGGATAGGGACGCCCCCATGCCCACCTGAGTGACCACAGGGACAGGGGGGACAGGTCAGGTGCCCTGTGCCCACCTGAGTGACCGCGGGGACACCGCGGGGACAGGGGGACAGGTCAGGGGGACATCGGGAGCAACCCCCCCTGTGCCCACCCGAGTGACCCACAGGGACACCGAGGGGACAGGGGACAGGTCAGGGGGCTGGGGACACCCCTGTGCCCACCCGAGTGACCCACGGGGACACCGAGGGGACAGGGGACAGGTCAGGGGGACAGGTCAGGGGATGGGGACACCCCTGTGCCCACCCCTGAGTGACCGCGGGGACAGGAGGGGACAGGGGACAGGTCAGGGGACAGGTCAGGGGATGGGGACACCCCTGTGCCCACCTGAGTGACCCACAGGGACACCGAGGGGACAGGTCAGGTGCCCCGTGCCCACCTGAGTGACCGTGGGGACAGGAGGGGACAGGGGGACAGGTCAGGGGGACAGGTCAGGGGATGGGGACACCCCTGTGCCCACCTGAGTGACCCACAGGGGACACTGTGGGGACAGGGGACAGGTCAGGGGCCTGGGGACACCCCTGTGCCCACCTGAGTGACCGCGGGGATGGGGGACAGGGGACAGGTCAGGGGACATGGGGACACCCCTGTGCCCACCTGAGTGACCCACAGGGACAGGAGGGGACAGGGGGATGGGGACACCCTGGCAGGGGGGACAGGGGACAGGGGACAGGTCAGGGGACACCCCTCCCCACAGGGGACACCACCCCTGAGTGACCGCGGGGACAGGGGGACAGGGGACAGGTCAGGGGGACAGGTCAGGGGCTGGGGACACCCCTGTGCCCACCTGAGTGACCGCGGGGACACCACGGGGACAGGGGACAGGTCAGGGGGACATCGGGAGGGACCCCCCTGCCCACCCAAGTGACCCACGGGGACAGCGAGGGGACAGGGGACAGGTCAGGGGGACAGGTCAGGGGGATGGGGACACCCCTGTGCCCACCCGAGTGACCCACAGGGGACACTGTGGGGACAGGTCAGGAGGGGACATCAGGGAGCCCACCCCCAGTGCCCACCCGTGACCCACAGGGACAGGGGGGACACGGGGACAGGGGACCTGAGGTGGGGACACCCCTGTGTGTCCCAAAGTCCCCAAAACTCCAATTTTAACCAGGGGACAGGTCAAGATCCGGACCCCAAATGGCTGGGGACACCTGTGCCCACCAGTGGGACAGAGGGACAGGAGGACAGGGGGCTGGCCCAGGTCAAGGGGATGCCCTGAGCCCCCAGGTGTGCCCTGAGCCCCCAGGGACCGCGGGGACACCTGGGACCGGGGACTGGTCAGGTGTGCCCCCCAGGCCCCCCAGGGACACCCTGTGCCCCCAGGTGTCCCCTGAGGGACCCCAGGTGGGGACAGGGGACAGGTCAGGGGACAGGTCAGGGGATGGGGACACCCTGTGCCCACCTGGTGACCACGCCCATGGGGACAGGGGACAGGTCAGGGACAGGTCAGGGGATGGGGACACCCTGCCCCCAGGTGTGTCCCACCCCCCAGGTGGGGACCCCTGAGGGACCCCCTGTGCCCTGAGTGACCCCAGGGACAGGGGACAGGTCAGGATGGGGACACCTGCACCCCCTGAGTCCATGCCCCCAGGTGTGCCCTGGGGCCAGGCCAGGGGGACAGGCCAGGGGACCCAGGGGCTGGGGACACCCCAGGTGCCCAGCCCCAGTGACCCCAGGGACCCCCCAGGGGACAGGTCAGGGGACATCCTGCACGACCCCCATGCCCCCCCAGGTGACCCTGAGCCCCAGGTGGAGGGGCACCTTCCTGCACCACGCCCATGCCCTGAGGTGCCACCAGGGTGTCCCAAAAGTCCCCAAAACTCCAATTTTAACCCCCAAACCCTCAAGATCCGGACCCCCAAATGCCCACACCCCCCCAGGGACAGTGCCAGAAACTTCCTGCACCCCGCCCATGCCCCCAGGTGTGCCCCGAGCCCCCCAGGTGTGCCCGGAGCCCCCAGGTGTGCCCTGAGCCCCCCAGGTGTGCCCTGAGCCCCCAGGTGTGCCCCTGAGCCCCCAGGTGTGCCCTGAGCCCCCAGGTGTGGGTGGAGCCCCAGGTGTGCCCTGAGCCCCCCAGGTGTGCCGTGCCCACCTTCCTGCACCACGCCCATGCCCTGAGCCCCCAGGTGTGCCCCGAGCCCCCCAGGTGTGCCTGAGCCCCCAGGTGTGCCCTGAGCCCCCCAGGTGTGGGTGGAGCCCCAGGTGTGCCCTGAACCCCCAGGTGTGCCCTGAGCCCCCCAGGTGTGGGTGGAGCCCCCAGGTGTGCCGTGCCCACCTTCCTGCAGGTGTGCGCTGAGGCCCCAAGGTGCACGTGCCGCACCTTCCTGTCTGGGCGATGGTGATGCCCCCAGGTGTGTCTGCCCCCAGCTGGGCAGGAGCAGCCTTCCTCACCCATCGCCCAGGACAGGGGCAGGGTCAGCGTGGGGCTGGGGTCAGCGTGGGGCTGGGGTCAGGGTGGGGCTGGGGTCAGCGGCTGGGTCAGTGTGGGGCTGGGGTCGGTCTGGGGTCGTGTGGGGCTGGGGTCAATGTGGGGCTGGGGGTCCGCTGCCCGGGTCCAGCTGGGGCTGGAGCAGCTGGGGCTGGACACGGGGTCAGGGGTCCATCTGGGGCTGGGGTCAGAGGACAGGGGGGCAGGGTCAATGTGGGGCTGCTGGGGTCAGCGTGGGGCTGGGGGGTCAGGGGGGTCAGGGGGCTGGGGTCAGTGTGGGGCTGGGGTCAGGGGTGGGGCTGGGGTCAGGGTGGGGCTGGGGTCAGCGTGGGGCTGGGGTCAGGGTGGGGCTGGGGTCAGTGTGGGGCTGGGGTCAGTGTGGGGCTGGGGTCAGCGTGGGGCTGGGGTCAGCAGGGATGGACACAGGGTCAGTGTGGGTCTGGGGTCAGTGTGGGTCTGGGGTCAGCGTGGGGCTGGGGTCAGTGTGGGGCTGGGGTCAGCGTGGGGCTGGGGTCAGTGTGGGGCTGGGGTCAGCGTGGGGCTGGGGTCAGTGTGGGGCTGGGGTCAGCGTGGGGCTGGGGTCAGCGTGGGGCTGGGGTCAGGGTGGGGCTGGGGTCAGCGTGGGGCTGGGGTCAGCGTGGGGCTGGGGTCAGTGTGGGGCTGGGGTCAGCGTGGGGCTGGGGTCAGGGTGGGGCTGGGGTCAGCGTGGGGCTGGGGTCAGTGGGGCTGGACATGGGGTCAGGGGTCAATGTGGGGCTGGGGTCAGCGTGGGGCTGGGGTCAGTGTGGGGCTGGGGTCAGCGTGGGGCTGGGGTCAGCGTGGGGCTGGGAGCGGGGCTGGACACTGGGTGTGGACTGAACGTGGGTCAGGGGGTCAGGGTGGGGCCGGACATTGGGGCTGGGGGTCAAAGGGAGGGGCTGGACACGGGATTTGGGGTCAGGGTGGGTCCTGGGGTCCATAGGAGGGATGGACACCGGGTCTGGGGTCGGGGCGGGTCTGGGGTCAGGGTGGGTCTGGGGTCCCAGAGGGGGATGGACACTGGGTCTGGGGTCCATAGGAGGGGATGGACATGGATGGGTCTGGGGTCAGGGTGGGTCCGGGGTCCATAGGAAGGAATGGACATGGATGGGTCCGGGCTCGGGGTGGGTCTGGGGTCCATAGGAGGGGATGGACATGGATGGGTCTGGGGTCGGGTCGGGTCCGGGCTCGGGTCGGGTCTGGGGGGTCCGGGGTCCCAGGAGGGGATGGACATGGATGGGTCTGGGGTCGGGTCGGGTCTGGGGTTGGGGTCAGGTCCGGGATCTGCAGGAGGGTCCGGGGTCCATGGGTGGGAGGACACAGGGGTCTGGGGTCAGGGTGGGTCTGGGGTTCATAGGAGGGGACTGGGGTCCCAGGGGGGATGGACATGGATGGGGATGGGGTCGGGGTGGGTCTGGGGTCCCAGGAGGGGATGGACATGGATGGGGCTGGGGTCGGGGTGGGTCTGGGGTCCATAGGAAGGAATGGACATGGATGGGTCCGGGCTCGGGTCGGGGTGGGTCTGGGGTCCATAGGAAGGAATGGACATGGATGGGTCCGGGCTCGGGTCGGGTCCGGGGTCCCAGGAGGGGCCCGGGCGGCCCCGCTGACCTTGGCGGGCCCCGGTGCCGGTCCCGGATCCGCCCCCGGAATCCTCGGGAACCTCGCTCGGGAACCTCGCGGCGGCTGCGGTGACACCTCCCGGCCTGGGGGGGACACGGGGGGACATTGGGGACACGCCACAGGACACGGGGGGACATTGGGGGGACACAGTGGGACATTGGGGACACCCACAGGACACAGGGGGGACATCATGGGGGACGCTGGGGACACAGTGGGGGGACATTGGGGGGGGGGGGGACACTGGGGGACATTGGGGACACCCACAGGACACAGGGGGACACAGGGGGACATTGGGGACACCCACAGGACACGGGGGGACATGGGGGGGACACGGTGGGACACGGGGGGACATCGGGGGGACATTGGGGGGGACACTGGGGGGACACGGGGGGGACATTGGGGGGACACGGGGGGGACACGGGGGGACATTGGGGGGACATTGGGGGGACACACACAGGACACGGGGGGACATTGGGGGGACACCCCCGGGACATGGGGGGACATCAGGGGACACTTTGGGGACACTTTGGGGACCCCCCAGGGACACTTTGGGGACACCCCCGGGGACACTTTGGGGACACTTTGGGGACACTTTGGGGACACTTTGGGGACCCCCCCGCCGTGCCCAGGGCCCGCTCGGAGCCCGCGGATTTTTGGGATTCCGGCCGGGAAGGGCGGGGCAGCGCGGGGGGGGGGGTGTCCCCTGTCCCCTGTCCCCCCCTCCCCCCTCCCCTCCCGTGTCACCGCATCGCCCCCGCGCCCTGACCCCGCCCCCCCCCGCCCCCCCCGCACTGAAATTTCGAGGGAATTTCTCCGTTTTTAGTCAATTCCGGGGATTTTTTTGTTGGTTTTTTTTTGCACAAAACCCCCCCAAAAAAAACGAGGAGGGGGACACGGGGGGGTTGGTGACACTTTTGGGGGGGGTTGGTGACACTTTTTGGGGGTCGCGGTGACACTTTTGGGGGGGTTGGTGACATTTTGGGGGTGTCCTTCCCCCCCCCCCCCCGGGGGTGTCCCCGCCGGGCCCCCCCGGGCTCGGAAGGTTCTCGAAGGCCCCCGCTCTCAGGCAGGGCCGAATGCGCTCGGCTCTGACTTGGTGACTCAGGGGGGGGGGACACGGGGGGGGCCGGGGGTGACTCAGAGCGGCCCCGAGCGCTGGGAGCGGCCCGGCCCCGCCGCTTTCCCCGTTCCTTCCCCGTTTTTCACCATTTTCCCCCGTTTTTCACCATTTTCCCCCATTTTTCCCCCATTTTCCCCATCCCTCGCGGAGGGGGGGGGGTCACACGAAGCCCCCCCCCGTTTCTCCTCCCCCCGCCCCCCCCGCGCTATTTTTGGGGTGCAAACCACGTGCGCCCCCCCCCCGCGGTATTTTTAGCGCCCCCCCCCCCCCCCCCCGCACCCAAAAAGCCGCAAAGGGACCGGGGGGGGAGGGGAGGGAGGGGACGTCACCGGTGTCACCCCCCCCCACCCCCAACCCCCGGTGTCACCTGGGGGTCCCCGGGGCCACAACACGGGGGGGGGGCGGGCACCGGGAACCCCCCCCGGGGCTGCTCTGGGATTTTGGGATTTTGGGATTTTGGGATTTTGGGATCCCCCCGGGTCACCTCCGGCTGTCACCGAACCGGGGGTCCCCAATCCCCTGTCCCACCTCCCCAGTTTTCCCCAATTTTTTCCCAATTTTTCCCAGATATTTTCCCTTTTTTTTCCCATTTTCCCCAATTTTTCCCAGATATTTTCCCTTTTTTTTTCCCATTTTCCCCAATTTTTTTTCCCCATTTTTCGCCCAATTTTTCCAATTTTTCCCATATTTTTTCCCCCATTTTTTCCCAATTTTCCCCATTTTTTTTTCCTTATTTTCCCTTTTTCCCATTTTTTTTCCCATTTTTTTCATTTTTCCAATTTTTCCCATATTTTTCCCCATTTTTTCCCAATTTTTCCCCTTTTTTCCCAACATTTTCCCCCATTTTTTCCCATTTTCCCCAAATCTTTTCCCATTTTCCCCCTTTTTTTCCCCCATTTTCCCCCCAAATTTTCCCATTTTCCCCCTTTTCCCATTTTTCCCATTTTTCCCAATTTTTTTCCCATTTTTCCCATTTTTTTCCCTCTGCCCGGGGCCAGATCCAGGTTTGGGGGGGGGGAATCCCCAAATTTGGGGGTCCCGGATCCCCCAATGAGGGCGGGGCCGGTGACGCGCGGGCCGGGGACCCTCCCAGGAAACGGCAAATCCCGGAAAAGCTCCCCAAAAAACGGGGGGGAAACGGGAAAAATTGGGGGGAAAATTGGGAAAAAATTGGGGAAAATTTGGGTGAAAAAATGGGGAAATGGAAAAATGGGGAAAAAAAGGAGGGAAATGAAAATGGGAAAAAAAATGGAGAAATGGGAGAAAATTGAGGGAAAATGGGAAAATAAATGGGGAAAATGGGGGAAAAAATGGAATTAAAAACTTGGAAAAATGGGAAAATGGGGAGGGGAAAATATGGGAAAAATGGGGAAAAATAATGGGGAAAAAAAATGGGAAAAAGTTAAAAAGTTGGAAAAAATGGGAAAAATGGGGAAAATAATGGGAAAATGGGGAAATAAATGGGAAAAAGAAAGGGAAAAATGGGGGGAAATATGGGAAAAAAAATAAATGGGAAAAAAAGGGGAAAATGGGAAAAAAAAAAATGGGGGAAAAAGAAAAAATGGGGAAATAATGGGGGAAAATAATGGGGGAAAAAGGGAAAAATGGGAAATAAATAAATGGCGAAAAAAAGGGAAAAATGGGGGAAAAGGAAAATAAGGGAAAAAATGGGGAAATAAATGGCGAAAAAAAAAGGGAAAAAATGGGGGAAAAAAGGGAAAATAAGGGAAAAAAAGGGAAAAAATTGGGGAAAAAAGGGAAAATAAGGGAAAAAAAGGGGAAATAAATGGCGAAAAAAGGGAAAAAATGGGGAGAAGATGGGAGAGAAACCCCCGGAGCAGGAGGAGCAGCAGCAGGAGGAGGAGGAGGCGCGGGCGGGGCCGCGGCCGGTACCGGTCGGACCGGCTGGAGCGAGAGTCCCGCGGGCGGCGGGCACCGCGCGGCTCCGGGAGGGTCCCGGACCGGTTCCACCGGGTCCGGCCCGGCCGCTGCCCGCGGCCACGCGCGGCGGGGGCGGCCCCGAACCCGAACCCGAACCCGAACCCGAGCGGGCCCCGGGAGCCCCGGCACGCGCCGGGATTTGGGGCGGGGGGCGCCGCCCCCGGAATGCCCCGGGGTCTGGGGGGTCCCAGGGGTCTGGGGTCCTGGGGGCGAGGGTGGGGGTGTGGGGGTGTCCCCAAATTCAGGGGGCAGGGGGGCAGAGGGGGAAGTGGCGCCCGGAGCGGCCGCGCCCCAAAAACCGCAGAGACCGCGGGGGGAAATGGGGATCCCTCCCAAATCCCCCAAATCCCCCCCAAATCTTTTCCCGGGGGGCTTTGGGAACCCCAAAATCACCGCCCCCCCCCCCCCAAAAGCGCCGCCCCCGCGCTGCTGATGCGCGTTAATTAGCGAACCCTCATTAACCGAGCGCCCACGCGCGGCCGCGCCCTCGCGGGATCCCGGGGATCCCCCTCCCCTCCCCCCCCCCGGCCCCGGACACCGGGACCCCCCCCCGGGGTCCCCCCGGTCCGGGCGGGGCCCTGGGAGGGGGGGGGGGGAACCGCGGCCCCGCCCCCAGCGGGGACTCCCCGGGCGCGGCCGGAGGGGGGGGCGGGGGGGGGCGGGGGGGCCACGCCCTGAGCGCGCCCGGGACTCCCCGGGACCCCCCGGGACCCCCCCCGGGACCCCCCCCCGGTTCGGTCACGGGACACGCGTGGGTTCCCCCCCCTCCCCCCCGTCCCGCCGAGTTCGCGGCGCTCCCGGAGCCCCCCCGGGACAAACGAACCCCCCCCCCCGTCCCCGAACCCACGGCGGTACCGGAACCCCCCGAGACCGTCACGGGACCCCCCCGCACCTCCACGGCGGGCCCGGGACCACCGGAACCCCCCGAACCCCCAGGAGCACTGAACCCCCGGAACCCCCACTGAACCCCCGGAACCCCTGGTCACTCTCGCCACCGGACCCCTGGGACCGCACCCCAGAACCCCCGGGACACCCCCGGGTCACTCTCGGAACCACCGGGACCAACTCGCGGCGCTCCCAGAACCCCCCCGGGCCGTCCCGGGACCACCGGGACCGCTCCCCGCCCTCCCGGCGCCCCCCGGGACTCCCTCGGACGCTTCCCCGGCAACTCCCGGGACCACCGGAACCGTCCCGGGCCCGTCCCGGGCCCCCCTCCCGCCCCTCGCGGAGCCGCCGCCGGTCCCGGTGCGGTCCCGGTGCGGTCCCGGTGCCGTCCCGGTGCGGTCCCGGCGCCCCCCGGTACCTGCGCGCTGCGGGCTCAGCGGCCGGGCCGGGCCATGGCGGTGCCGGGCGTGGCGGTGCCGGTGCCGGCGGTACCGGAGCGGCCCCCGCGGCTCGGTCCGTGCGGAGTGGCCGCGCCCGGGCGGCTCCCGGCTCTTGTAGGGCGGCGGAGCCTCCCCCGCCCCCGGGGAGGGCCCGGCCCGGCCCGGCCCCGGGACAGGGAGCGGCCCGGGACAGCCCCGAGCGGGCGGCGGCGGCGGCGGAGCGGGAGCGGCCCCGGCGCGCCCGGAACGGGACCGGGAACGGGAAGGGGAACGGGACGGGCGGCTCTGGGCTCGGGACGGGGCGGTTCTGGGGCCCGGTTCTGGTCCCGGTCTGATCTCGGTTCTCGGTCCGGTCTGATCCCGGTTCTGGTCGTGGTCTAGTCCCGGTTCTGGTCCCGGTCTGATCCCGGTTCTGGTCCCGGTCTAGTCCCGGTTCTGGTCCCGGTCTGATCCCGGATCTGGTCCCGGTCTAGTCCCGGTTCTGGTCCCGGTTCTGGTCCCGGTCTGATCCCGGATCTGGTCTCGGTTCTGGGCCCGGTTCTGGTCTCGGTTCTGGGCTTGGTAGGGGGCGGTTCTGGTCCCAGTCTGATTCTGGTTCTGGTCCCAGTCTAGTCCCGGTTCTGGGCCCGGTTCTGGTCTCAGTCTAGTCCCGGTTCTGGGCCCGGTTCTGGTCCTGGTCTAGTCCCGGTTCTGGGCTCGGCCTGGCCCCGATCTGGTCCCAGTTCTGGGCCTGGTCTGGTCCCAGTTCTGGTGCCGGTTCTAGGCTCGGACTGGAGCAGTTTTGGGCCCAGTCTGCTTCCGGTTCTGATCTCAGTCTGGTTCCGGTTCTGATCCCAGTCTGGTTCCGGTTCTGATCTCAGTCTGGTTCCGGTTCTGATCCCAGTCTGGTCCCGGTCCTGGTCCCGGTTCTGGTCTGGGTTCTAGTCCCAGGACAGATCCACTTCTGGCCCGGTCTGGTTCCAGTTCTGGTCTCAGATCTGGTCTCGGTTCTGGTCCCGGTTCTGGTCCTGGTCTGGGCCTGGTCCCGGGCAGTTCTGGTCCCGGTCTGTTTCTAATTCTGGTCCCAGTCTAGTCTCGGTTCTGGTCCAGGACTGGTCCCAGTTCTGGGCCCGGTTCTGGTCCCGGTCTAGTCCTGGTCCTGGTCCCAATCCCATCCCGGTTCTGAGCCCGGACCCTCTCCAGTCCCGGTTCTGGTCCCGATCCAGTCCCGGTTCCAATCCCGGTTCCGATCCCGGTTCCAGTCCCGGTTCCAGTCCCGGTTCCAATCCCGGTTCCAATCCCGGTTCCAATCCCGGTTCCGATCCCGGTTCCAACCCCGGTTCCGGTCCCGGTTCCGGTCCGGGCTCCATTGGACAATCCCGGACCGGGACCCCCGGCCCCTCCCCCCATCCCCGCCCCTCCCCAGGTGAGTCCCAAGCCCCGCCCCCAGGTAACCCCAACCCCCCCAGGTGAGTCCCAAACCCCCCCCAGGTGAGTCCCAGGTGAGTCCCAAACCCCCGGAACTGGGATGGGATGGGAGGGACTGGGGGGATACTGGGGATACTGGGATGGGACTGGGAGCACTGGGACGGGTCTGGGGTGGGACTGGGGGGGATACTGGGATGGGATGGGATGGGATGGGATGGGGGGCACTGGGAGGGACTGGGAGCATACTGGGGATACTGGGATGGGACTGGGGGGATACTGGGGATACTGGGATGGGACTGGGGGGATACTGGGGATACTGGGAGGGACTGGGGGCACTGGGAGGGACTGGGGGGATACTGGGAAGGACTGGGAGCATACTGGGGATACTGGGAGGGACTGGGGGGATGCTGGGAAGGACTGGGAGCATACTGGGGATACTGGGAGGGACTGGGACCACTGGGGAGCACTGGGATGGAATGGGGGGCACTGGGATGGGATGGGAGGGACTGGGGGGATACTGGGATGGGGTGGGATGGGGGGCACTGGGATGGGACTGGGGGGAACTGGGAGCACTGGGATGGGACTGGGAGGGACTGGGGGGCATTGGCGGGATACTGGGATGGGACTGGGAGGGCACTGGGAGCACTGGGGAGCACTGGGGGGCACTGGGAGGGACTGGGGATACTGGGATGGGATGGGACTGGGGACACTGGGAGGGACTGGGGGGCATTGGGGGGGTACTGGGGATACTGGGACGGGACTGGGAGGGGACACTGGGGTGGGACTGGGGGGATACTGAGAGGGACTGGGAGCACTGGGGAGCACTGGGATGGAATGGGGGGCACTGGAACAGGTCTGGGGTGGGACTGGGAAGGACTGGGAGCACTGGGAGGGACTGGGGGGCATTGGGGGGGTACTGGGGATACTGGGACGGGACTGGGAGCACTGGGGGGCACTGGGGGGTGTCGGGACCCTCAGGCGCTGCTCCCAGTTCGGCCCAGTCCATACTGGGAGACACAATCTTCCAAAAATCCGGGACTTTTCCCACTCGTGAAAATCCAAATTCCCCAAATTTCCTCCAATTCCCCAAACTTCTCCAAAATTCTCCCAAACTTCTCCAAAATTCTCCCAAATTTCCCCAAATTATCCCAAATTTCCCCGAATTCCCCTTCCCAACCTCTTTCCCCATCTGCGGTTCCGGGGCTGCTCCCGGGGGCACCGGGACCCATTTTGGGACAATTTGGGGGGCGGATTTCGGGTGGATTTTGGGGCTGATTTTGGGTGGATTTTGGGGCTGATTTTGGGTGGATTTTGGGGCTGATTTTGGGTGGATTTTGGGGCTGATTTTGGGGCCGTTCCGGGCCCATTTTGGGGCGGATTTTGGTGGATTTGGGGGCGGATTTTGGGGCCGTTCCAGGCCCATTTTGGGGCGGATTTTGGGGCGGATTTCCGTGGATTTTGGGGCTGATTTTGGGGTGGATTTCGGTGGATTTTGGGGCTGATTTTGGGGCCGTTCCAGGCCCATTTTGGGGCGGATTTCTGTGGATTTGGGGGCTGATTTTGGGGCGGATTTTGGTGGATTTTGGGGTGGATTTTGGGGCCGTTCCGGGCCCATTTTGGGGTTGATTTTGGGGCCATTCCCGGTGGGACCGGGACGGATCCCGGGCCGGTTCTGGGGCCGTTCCTGGGGCGGTTCCGGGGCCCTTTTGGGGCCGTTCTGGGGCTGATCCGGGCCAGTTTTGGGGCCATTCCCGGGCGGTTCTGGGGCCGATCCGGGCCCATTTTGGGGCTGGTTTGGGGCAGATTTTGGGGCTGATTTTGGGGCAGATTTTGGGGCCGTTCCGGGCCCATTTTGGGGCCGTTCCTGGACAGTTCTGAGCCGATCCCGGGGCACTCCTGGAGCCGTTCCGGGGCCCTTTAGGGGCCGATCCGGAGCCGATCCCGGGATCGTTTTGGGGCCGTTCCCGGGGTCGTTCCCGGACAGTCCCGGAGCCGTTCCGTGCCCGTTTCCCGGGGCTGTTTTGGGGCCGTTCCGGGGCCACTCCCGGGACCCTTTTGGGGCCGATCCGGGCCCATTTTGGGGCCGTTCCAGGGCAGTTCTGGAGCCGTTCCGGGGCCATTCCTGGGGCTGCTCCGGGGCCCGGTTCGGGGCCGCTCCCGGGGCCGTTTTGGAGCCGTTCCGGGCCCGGTTCGGGGCCGCTCCCGGGGCCGTTTTGGAGCCGTTCCGGGCCCGGTTTGGGAGCCGCTCGGGCCGGTTGGTGCCGTTCCGGGCCAGTTTGGGGGCGCTCCGGGCCTGTTTTGGCCGTTCCCTGGCTGTTTTTGGGCCGTTCCGGGGCCGGTTTGGGGCCGCTCCGGGGGGCCAGTTCAGGATCCTGGGCCCTTTTGGGCCGATCCTGGCCCGGTTTGGAGCCGTTCCGGGCCCGGTTCGGTGCCGCTCCCGGGGCCGGTTTGGAGCCGTTCCCGGCCCGGTTCGGGGCCGCTCCCGGGGCTGTTTTGGAGCCGTTCCGGGGCCCGTTTTGGAGCCGCTCCCGGGGCCGTTTTGGAGCCGTTCCGGGCCCGGTTCGGGGCCGCTCCCGGGCCCGTTTTGGAGCCGTTCCGGGCCCGGTTCGGGGCCGCTCCCGGGGCTGTTTTGGAGCCGTTCCGGGCCCGGTTCGGGGCCGCTCCCGGGCCCGGTTTGGGGCCGCTCCCGGGGCTGTTTTGGAGCCGCTCCGGGGCCGTTCCGGGCGGTCCCGGAGCCTCCGGTGCCAAATCCCGGCGCATTCCCGAGCGCTGCCTCATCCCCCCCGCCCCCACCCCCGGCCCCGCCCCGGGCCCCGCCACGCCCGGGGGGGACACAAAGGGGACACGGGGGGGACACGGGGGGGGCAACGACACCGGGAACACCGGGGGGACACCGGGGACATGGGGAGGGACACACCGGGGGGGGGGGGGACATTAAGGGGACACAGGGGGACAACGGGGGACAACAACACCGGGGGGACACCGGGGACATTGGGGGGGGACACGAGGGGATCCCCCGGGATTGGGGGCGGGGCGGGGGGGGAGGGGCTGTTTGGGATTTTGGGATGTTCGTGATTTTTGGGATTTGGGATTTTTGGGATTTGGGATGTTTGGGATTTTTGGGATTTGGGATGTTTGGGATTTTTGGGATGTTTGGGATTTGGGATTTTTGGGATTTTTGGGGATTTTGGCTGTTTGGGTTTTGGGATGTTTGGGATGTTTGGGATTTTGGATGTTTGGGATATTTGGGATTTGGGCTGTTTGGGATTTTGGCTGTTTGGGGTTTGGGATATTTGGGATTTGGGATATTTGGGATTTTGGATTTTTGGGATTTTGGCTGTTTGTGGTTTGGGATATTTGGGATTTGGGATGTTTGGGGTTTGGGATATGGGATTTTGGGATTTTTTTTGGGGTTTGGGATGTTTGGGATTTGGGATGTTTGGGGTTTGGGATGTTTGGGATTTTTGGGATTTGGGATTTTTGGGATTCCGCCCTGGCCCGGGGCCGCCGGGGGGGGCGGGGCCGCGCTCGGGGTCACGTGGGGGGGGGGCGCCAGGGGGGTCTGGGGGGGGCAGCGGGGGGAATTCCCCAAAATTCCCCAAAAATTCCCAAAAATTCCCAAAAATTCCCCAGTTCCCGAATTCCTGAACTCCAAAAATTCCCCCAAATTCCCGAATTACTGAATTTCCAAAAATTTCCCCCACAATTCCCAAATTCCCGAATTGCCAAAAAGTCCCGAGTTTCCGAAGTCCCAAAAATTCCCCCCCCCCCAAAAATTTCCAAAAATTCCCCTTCTCCAGAATTTCCAAATTGCCCAAAATGCCCGAATTTCCCAAATTCCCGAAAATTAAAAAAAATTCCCCCAAAATCCCCAGTTCCAGAATTCCCCGAAATTCCCCGAAATTCCCCGAATCCCCCCAAATTCCCCAATCCCCCAAATTCCCCAAATTCCCCAATCCCCCCCACATTCCCGGTTCCCGGGGCCGCCCCGGTGGCACCGGGCGGGGCCGCTCCGGTGGCGCTGGGCGTGGCCCGGCTGCGTCACCGGGGCGTGGCCCCGCCGGGCGTGGCCCCGGTGACGTTCGGGGGCTCCGGGGCGTGGCCCGGCCCCGGGGATGCCCGGGCGGGGCCGCCGCACCTGGGCCAGGTGTCCCCAGGGTGTCCCCAGGTGTCCCCAGGGTGTCCCCAGGTGTCCCCTCCCCCCCCAGGTGTCCCCTCCCCCCCCAGGTGTCCCCTCCCCCAGGTGTCCCCCCCCCTCCCCAGGTGTCCCCCCCCCCCCCGCCCCCTCCCCCCGCGGGATTTGGGGCCCCGGGGGGGGGGAGGGGACAATGGGGGGGGCGGTGACACCACCCGGGGGTGACTCGGGAGGGAACTGGGAGGGACTGGGGAGCAAACTGGGATCGAACTGGGATCGAACTGGGACCAGACTGGGGCTAAACTGGGATCAGACTGGGGCTAAACTGGGATCAGACTGGGACCGAACTGGGGCTAAACTGGGACCAAACTGGGACCGAACTGGGAGGGACTGGGAGCAAACTGGGACCAGACTGGGACCGAACTGGGACCGAACTGGGGCTAAACTGGGGCCAGACTGGGACCAGACTGGGACCGAACTGGGACCGAACTGGGACCGAACTGGGACCGAACTGGGGCTAAACTGGGAGAAACTGGGGCTAAACTGGAACCAAACTGGGATCAAACTGGGACTGAACTGAGGCTAAACTGGGACCAAACTGGGATCGAACTGGGACCAAACTGGGACCGAACTGGGACTGAACTGGGGCTAAACTGGGACCGAACTGGGACCAAACTGGGAGGGACTGGGAGCAAACTGGGACCGAACTGGGGCTAAACTGGGACCAAACTGGGACCAGACTGGGGCTAAACTGGGACCGAACTGGGGCTAAACTGAGAGGAACTGGGAAGGAACTGGGAAAAAAACTGGAGCTGAACTGGGATCAAACTGGGAGAAACTGGGAGGGACTGGGGTTGAACTGGGGCTGAACTGGGAGAAACAGGAAGGGACTGGGAGGAACTGGGACCAAACTGGGAGAAACTGGGAACAAAGTGGGAGGGACTGGGAGAAATTGGGAGGAACTGGGATCAAACTGGGGCTGAACTGGGAGGAACTGGGAGGAACTGGAACGGACTGGGATCAAACTGGGAGGAACTGGGACCGAACTGGATCCAGATGTGGCCGCGGGGGGGGGAGGGGGGAGGGGTGGGGCCACATCTGGCGCTGACCGGGGTGGGGGAGGGGAAGCCCAGGAAGGAAATGGGGGGAAGTTACTGGTTTGTACTGGTTTGTACTGGTTTGTACTGGTTTGGGGGCGGTTACTGGTTTGTACTGGTTTGTACTGGGAGGGCCCCCCCAAATATGGGGGAGGAGATTCTGGGGGGGATTCCCAGAAAATTCCAGAAATTCTGCCCCGAGTTCATCCGGGTTTGGGATTTTTTGGGATTTTTTTGGGATTTTTTGGGTGTTTTTTGGGGATTTTGTTTTTTTGGGGATTTTTTTGGGGTTTTTCGGTTTTTTGGGGATTTTTTGGTTTTTTTGGTTTTTGGGTCTGGGGTCTCCCCGGGACCCCCCAGAATTCCCGGGACCGCTCCGGGTTCCCGCCCGGATCGAAGCTTTGGACGGATTTGAGGGAAAATCCGGGAATTTTGGGTCACCCTGGAACCCTGCGGGACCCCCTGGAATGGCCCAAAATGCCCCAAATCCTCCCCAAAAATCCCACCCAAAAATGCCCCAAAATCCTCCCAAAAATCCCCCCCAAAAATCTCCCAAATCCTCCCCCCAGAAAAAACCCAAAATCCTCCCCAAAAAACCCCAAACCCCCAAAAATCCCCAAATTCTCCCCCAAAAATTCTCCACAAAAAACCCCAAATCCTCCCCCCAAAAACCCCAAATTCCCCCAAAAAACCCAAACCCCCCAGAAATCCCAAATTACCAAAAAACCCCAAAACCCCCCAAAAACCCCAAAACCCCAGAAATTTCCCAAAAAACCCAAAAATCCCCAAATTCCCCCCAAAACCCCAACCCACTCCGAGCTCTCGTCCCGTCCCAAACTTTTTGTTGGACGGAGAAGCAAAACTCCCAGAGGGCCCCAAAATCCCAGGAATTCAACCCAAAATCCCGGGAATTCAACCCAAAATCCCGGGAATTCAACCCAAAATCCCAGGAATTCAACCCAAAATCCCGGAATTCAACCCAAAATCCCGGGAATTCAACCCAAAATCCCGGAATTCAACCCAAAATCCCGGGAATTCAACCCAAAATCCCAGGGATTCAACCCAAAATCCCGGGAATTCAACCCAAAATCCCGGGAATTCAACCCAAAATCCCGGGATTTCAGCCCAAATTTTATTTAAAGATTGCCCTGGTTGAAGGGCTCTGAAACTCTGGAATTTTTGCCCAAAATCCCAGGAATTAAACCTAAAATCCCAGGATTTTGACCCATTTTATTTGAAGATCTTGCCCTGCTTGAAGGGCTCTGAAACTCTGGAATTTTTGCCCAAAATCCCAGGAATTAAACCTAAAATCCCAGGATTTCAACCCAAATTCACTTGAAGATCTTACCCTGGTTGAAAGGCTCTGAAACCTTGGAATTTTTGCCCAAAATCCCAGGGTTTCGACCCAAATTCTTGAAGATCTTACCCTACCTGAAGGGCTCTGAAACCTTGGAATTTTTGACAAAAAAAAATCGAATTTTTGACTGCAAACCCCGGGATTTTTGCCCAAACCTTTGGGATTTTATTCGTAGGTTCTGCCCTGGTTGAAAGGCCGTGAAACCGCGGATTTTTGCCCAAAATCCCAGGTTTTTGCCCCATTTTATTTGAAGATCTTACCCTGGTTGAAGGGCTCTGAAACCTTGGAATTTTTAACCGAAAAAATCAAAGTTTTGACTGCAAACGCCGGGATTTTTGCCCAAACCTTTGGAATTTTATTTGTAGGTTCTGCCCTGGTTGAACGGCCGTGAAACCGCGGATTTTTGCCCAAAATCCCAGGGTTTTGACCCATTTTATTTGAAGATCTTGCCCTGCTTGAAGGGCTCTGAAACCCAAGAACTTTTGACTGAAACTCCCAGGAATTAAACCCAAAATCCCAGGATTTCAACCCGATTTTACTTGAAGATCTTGCCCTGGTTGAAGCGCTCTGAAACCTTTAATTTTTGACTGAAAAAAATCGAATTTTTGACTGCAAACGCCGGGATTTTTGCCCAAACTGTTGGGATTTTATTCGTAGGTTCTGCCCCAGTTGAACGGCCGTGAAACCGCGGATTTTTGCCCAAAATCCCAGGGTTTCAACCCAAATTTTATTTAAGGATCTTGCCCTGGTTGAGGAGCCCTGAAACCTGGAATTTTTGCCCAAAATCCCAGGTTTTTGCCCCATTTTATTTGAAGATCTTACCCTGGTTGAAGGGCTCTGAAACCTTTAATTTTTGACCGAAAAATTGAATTTTTGACTGCAAACGCTGGGATTTTTGCCCAAATTTTTGGGGTTTTATTTGGGATTTTTCCTGGTTGAAAGGACTTGAAATCCATTTTTGCCCAAAATCCGGGGTTTTGACCCATTTTATTTGGAAAATCTTGCCCTGGTTGAAGTTAGAAACAAGAAATTTTGACTTCCCAGGAATTAAAAATGGGAAATTCCCAGAGAAAACAACCCAAAATTTTATTTTGGGGTGGATTTTGCCCTGGTTGAGGAGCCCTGAAACACCTGCCAGTCCGGGCAAAGCTGGGGAATTTGGCCCAGAAATTGGGAGTTAGTTACCCTGCTTGAAGGGCCTGCAAAAACCCAAAAACCGATATTCCTATCCCAAACTGAATTAAAATTGGATATTCCCAGGATTTTTGGGGAAATTTTATTTAAAGATTTTGGGGTTTTTGAAAGGCCCTGGAACCTTTTATTTTTGACCTAAAAATCCGGGTTTTGACTGGGAAATGGGGCAAAAACACAAAAATTGGGATTTTATTACAAAAATTCCCCTGAAAGGCCAGAAAACTGCAAAAAAATCCGGGTTTTCCCCATCAAAGATCTTGCCCTGGAAATTGGATATTCCCAAGGGTTTTGACTGGGTTTTTTGCCCAAACCTTTTGGGATTTTATTCGTAGGTTCCTGCCTGGTTGAAAGGCACAGCTGGGAAATGGGGCAGCCCAAAACCCAAATTGGGAGTTTGCCCATTTTATTTGAAATCCTGAATTTCCTGGTTGAAGGGATATTCCCTTCAAAAACTGACCGAAAAAAATCGGATATTCCCAGGGTTTTTTGTTTTTTTGGGGAGGGGGACATTTTGGGGTTGAACGACTGTGAAACCGGCCAGTCCGGCCCAAAATCCCGGGAAATGGGGCATTTTAACACAGAAATTGGGAATTGGTTGAAGGGCTTGCCCACCTGCAAAAACCGCCTCCCAAAAAATCCGATATTCCTATCAAAAAAACTGCATGGAAATTGGATATTCCAGGATTTTGGGGATTTTGGGATTTTTAACGACTCAGAATCCACCTGCCAGTCCGGGCACAGCTGGGAAATGGGGCAAAAAACAGAAAAATTGGGTGTTAGTTACAAAAATCCTGAATTTCCTGCAAAAAACCGCAAAAAAATCCGATATTCCTATCAAAAACTGCATGGAAATTGGGATTTTTGGGGTTTTGGGGTGTAGGACTCGTGATGCACCTGCCAGTCCGGGCACAGCTGGGAAATGGGGATAAAAACACAGAAATTGGGAATTAGTGACAAAAATCCTGAATTTCCTGCAAAAACCACAAAAAAATGGGATATTCCCATGAAAAACTGCATGGAAATTGGATTTTCGCAGGGGTTTTTGGGGTTTTTGGGGTGTAGGACTCGTAATCCACCTGCCAGTCCGGGCACAGCTGGAAAATGGGGCAAAAAACAGAAAAATTGGGTGTTAGTGACAAAAATCCTGAATTTCCTGCAAAAAAATCCGATATTCCTATCAAAAACTGCATGGAAATCGGATATTCCCAGGGATTTTGGGAGGGTTTTTTTGGGATTTTGGGGGATTTTTGGGGTGTAGGACTCGTGATCCACCTGCCAGTCCGGGCACAGCTGGGAAATGGGGCAAAAAACAGAAAAATTGGGAGTTAGTGACAAAAATCCTGAATTTCCTGCAAAAAACCGCAAAAAAATCCGATATTCCTATCAAAAACTGCTTGGAAATTGGGATTTTGGGGTGGTTTTTGGGGTGTAGGACTCGTGATCCACCTGCCAGTCCGGGCACAGCTGGGAAAATGGGGCAAAAAACACAGAAATTGGGGATTAGTGACAAAAATCCTGAATTTCCTGCAAAAAACCGCAAAAAAATCCGATATTCCCATCAAAAACTGCATGGAAATTGGATATTCCCAGGGATTTTGGGGTTTTTGGGGGATTTTGGGGTTTTTGGGGTGTAGGACTCGTGATCCACCTGCCAGTCCAGGCACAGCTGGAAAATGGGGCAAAAAACACAGAAATTGGGAATTAGTGACAAAAATCCTGAATTTCCTGCAAAAAACCGCAAAAAAATCCGGAATTCTCAGCAAAAAACCCCAAAACTCCGGGATTTTGGGATCCTCCTGGGAGATTTTTGGGGTTTTCTCAGCGTGGAAGAGCCAGGCCTTGGGGTTTGGGATATTTTGGGATATTTTGGGATATTTCAGTGGGGATTTTGGGGTTTTCTCCCTGTAAACCCCATCCCACAGATTTTTGGGGGATTTTTTGGGGTGAATTTTGGATTTTTTGGGGTTTTTCTCACCGTGAACGCCAGCTCCTGCCCCTGGATTTTGGGATATTTTGGGGCTATTTTGGGCTATTTCAATGGGGATTTTTGGGGTTTTCTCCCTGCAAACCCCACCCCACTGATTCCTGGGTTATTTTTGGGGTGAATTTTGTGGTTTTTGGGATTTCCTCACTTTGAACGCCAGCTCCTGCCCCTGGATTTTGGGGCTATTTTGGGATATTTCAATGGGGATTTTTGGGGTGAATTTTGGATTTTTTGGGATTTCCTCACTGTGAACGCCAGCTCCTGCCCCTGGATTTTGGGATATTTTGGGGATATTTCAATGGGGATTTTTGGGGTTTTCTCCCCGTAAACCCCATCCCACTGATTCCTGGGTTATTTTTTGGGTGAATTTTGGATTTTTTGGGATTTCCTCACTGTGAACGCCAGCTCCTGCCCCTGGATTTTGGGATATTTTGGGCTATTTCAATGGGGATTTTTGGGGTTTTCTCCTGTAAACCCCACCCCACGGATTCCTGGGTTATTTTTTGGGGTGAATTTTGGATTTTTTGGGATTTCCTCACTGTGAACGCCAGCTCCTGCCCCCTCATTACCCAAACCTTGGATTTTGGGGTATTTTGGGCTATTTTGGGCTATTTCAATGGGGATTTTTGGGTTTTTTGTAAACCGCACCCCACGGATTTCTGGGTGAATTTTGGGGGTTTTTATTTTTTTTCTCACTGTGAACGCCCGCTCCTGCCCCTGGATTTTGGGATATTTTGGGCTATTTCAGTGGGGATTTTGGGGTGAATTTTGGATTTTTGGGGATTTCCTCACTGTGAACGCCAGCTCCTGCCCCCTCATCATCCAGACCTTGGGTTTTGGGGTATTTTGGGATATTTTGGGCTATTTCAATGGGGATTTTTGGGGTTTTCTCCCTGTAAACCCCATCCCACTGATTTTGGGGATTTTTTGGGGTGAATTTTGTATTTTTTGGGATTTCCTCACTGTGAAGGCCAGCTCCTGCCCCTGGATTTTGGGGCTATTTTGGGATATTTCAGTGGGGATTTTTCCCAAAGAGCACCACGGAGGCCCACCCTTCCTCAGGTTGTTTTTGGTGAATTTTGGATTTTTGGGAACAGGAAAATGGGGAAAAAAAAATCAGGAAAACCCAAAATGGGGAAAAATGGGGAAAAAATGGGAAAAGTTTTTTTGGGGGGAAAAATGGGGAAATTGGGGTTTTCCCCAGGGGACCCCATCCCAAATGGGAAGAAATGGGGTAAATGGGGTGAAAATTGGAAAAATTTGGGGAAATTGGGAAAAAATGGGGAAAAATGGGTCCTGGAAAAAAAACCCAAAGAATGGGGAAAAAGGGTGAAATGGTCCTTCCCAAAAAAGCACCAAAATGGGGGTTCTTCCCTGGGGAAAATGGGGAAAAATGAGGAAAAAGGGGGGAAATGGGAAAATGGGGAAAAAATGGGGGAAAAATGAGGAAATATGGGAAAGACAGGAGAAAAAATGGAAGTGGGAAAGAATGGGAAAATGGGACAAAAATGGGGAAAAAATGCGTAAAATGGGGAAAAATTGGGGGAAATGGGAAAGGGTGGGGAAAATGGGCAAAAAAGGGAAAAAATGGGGAAAATGGGGAAAAATGGGAAAAATTGAAAAAAGGGGAAAAAAGGGGAAAAGAAAAAAGGGAAAAGGAGACAGAAAATTGAGGGAAAGCAGAGGAGAAAAGGGGGAAAAAGGAGAGAGAGAAAGGAGGAAAAACTGGGGGAAGGAAATGGAGGAAAACAAAGGAAAAGGGAAATGGCAGAAAAAAGGGAAAAAGGGCAGGAGGAGGAGGAGGAGGAGGAGGAGGAGGATGAAGAGGAGGAGGAGGATGAGGATGAAGAGGATGAGGATGAAGAGGATGAGGATGAAGAGGATGAGGATGAAGAGGATGAGGATGAAGGTCCGGCTCAGCTCCTTGGGGCGGGGATGGACAAGGACAAGAACAGGGATGGGGATGAGGATGAAGACAAGGATGAACATGAAGATAAGGATGAAGATGATGATGATGAGGATGATGAGGAGAATGAGGATGGTGAGGAAGGCTCACCTGTGATGAGGTTGCAGCTCATGAAGGTCTGGCTCAGCTCCTCGGGGTGGGGATGGACACAGATGGGTGACAGCAGGGACAGGGACACGGATGGGGATGGGGATGAGGATGAACACAAGGATGGGGATGGGGATGAAGATGATGGTGAGGATGAAGATGATGATGATGAAGAGGATGATGATGAGGGTGAGGAAGGCTCACCTGTGATGAGGTTGCAGCTCATGAAGGT
Source organism: Emberiza elegans (assembly GCA_024865655.1). Classification (NCBI taxonomy): domain Eukaryota; kingdom Metazoa; phylum Chordata; class Aves; order Passeriformes; family Fringillidae; genus Emberiza; species Emberiza elegans. Next base: position 2,322,555 of record JALJVW010003074.1, on the reverse strand, counting down.
CTGGCTCAGCTCCTCGGGGTGGGGATGGACAAGGACAAGGACAGGGACAGGGATGGGGATGGGGATGAGGATGAACACAAGGATGGGGATGATGATGAAGATGATGATGATGAAGAGGATGATGATGATGATGACGAAGGCTCACCCGTGATGAGGTTGCAGCTCATGAAGGTCTGGCTCAGCTCCTCGGGGTGGGGATGGACACAGATGGGTGACAGCAGGGACAGGGATGGGGATGAGGATGAAGATGAGGATGAACACAAGGATGAAGATGAGGATGAAGATGATGATGATGATGGGGATGAAGGCTCACACCGGACAGTGAGGTTGCAGACCCCTGAAGGTCTGGCAGAGTGAGCCCCTGACCCTGACAGTGGGACCAACCCCTCAAAGTCCCCAGAGTGTCCCCCACGCTCAGCGTGTCCTCGTTGGAGTACTTGCGCTTGAACTCGTCCAGGACAAACGGACTGCGGGGACAGACGGACGGACAGTGACCCCTGAGTGACCCCTGACCCCTCACAGTGACCCTGAACCTGTCACCGTGACCCCTGACCCCTCAGTGTCCCCTCAGTGTCCCCACGCTCAGCGTGTCCTCGTTGGAGCACCTGCGCTTGAACTCGTCCAGGACAAACGGACTGGGGATGGACAGACGGACAGACAGACAGAGTGACCCCCAGGTGTGTCCCCAGGTATCTCAGGTGTCCCCAGGTGTGTCCCAGGTGTGTCCCAGGTGTCTCAGTGTCCCCCAGGTGTCCCCCCACCCTCAGGCAGGTCCTCGTTAGGAGCTGGCCTGGGCTCGAACTCGTCCAGGACAAACGGACTGCCAGGACAGACCCTAACCCAGACAGGTGTGTCCCAGGTGTGTCCCAGGTGTATCTCAGCCATCCCCAGGTGTCCCCAGGTATCTCAGGTGTATCTCAGGTGTGTCCCAGGTGTGTCCCAGGTATCTCAGGTGTCCCCAGGTGTGTCCCTAACCCCCCCAGGTGTGCCCCAGGTATCTCAGGTGTGTCCCAGGTATCTCAGGTGTCCCCAGGTGTATCTCGGGTGTGTCCCAGGTGTGTCCCCAGGTGTGTCCCTAACCCCTCCAGGTGTGTCCCAGGTATCTCAGGCGTATCTCAGGTGTCCCCAGGTGTGTCCCAGGTGTGTCCCTAACCCATCCAGGTGTATCTCAGGTATCTCAGGTGTGTCCCCACCTCTTGGGCAGGTGTGCGAAGGGGTCCTTGGCCTTGGGCTCGGCGGCCAGCACCTGCCAGGTGTGTCCCTAACCCCCCCAGGTGTGTCCCAGGTGTCCCCAGGTATCTCAGGTGTATCTCAGCCATCCCCAGGTGTATCTCAGGTATCTCAGGTGTGTCCCAGGTGTGTCCCAGGTGTCCCCAGGTGTGTCCCCACCTCTTGGGCAGGTGTCTCAGGGGTCCATCCCCAGCACCTGCCAGGTGTGTCCCTCCAGGTGTGTCCCAGGTGTGTCCCAGGTATCTCAGGTGTCCCAGGTGTCCCCAGGTGTGTCCCAGGTGGTGTGTCCCAGGTATCTCCCAGGTGTGTCCCTAACCCATCCAGGTGTGTCCCAGGTATCTCAGGTGTGTCCCAGGTGTGTCCCTAACCCATCCAGGTGTGTCCCAGGTGTCCCCAGGTGTGTCCCAGGTATCTCAGGTGTCCCCAGGTGTATCTCAGGTGTCCCCAGGTGTGTCCCAGGTATCTCAGGTGTGTCCCAGGTGTATCTCAGGTGTGTCCCAGGTGTGTCCCCACCTCTTGGGCAGGTGTGCGAAGGGGTCCTTGGCCTTGGGCTCGGCTGCCAGCACCTGCTCGCACTCGTCCAGCTCCTCCTCGGGCTGCGGCCGCTTCTCCTTCTCCTCCTTCCGGGCCGGCTTCTCCTTCTCCTTCTCCTTCTCCTTCTCCTTCTCCTTCCGGGCCGGCTCCTTCTCGCCCTTCTCCCCCTTCCGGGCCGGCTCCTTCTCCTTCTCCTTCCGGGCCTGGCTCTCCGCAAACTTCTTGGCTTTTTAACAAAAAAAATCACATTAATTTGGGGCTTTTTGGGCAAAAAACGCACCAAAAAATCACTTTTCTTGTTGGTTTTTTACACAAAAAAAAATCACATTAATTCGGGGCTTTTTGGGCAAAAAACGCACCAAAAAAATCACTTTTCTTGTTGGTTTTTAAACAAAAAAAGAATCACATTAATTCGGGGTTTTTTGGGCAAAAAACACACCAAAAATCACTTTTCTTGTTGCTTTTTTAACAAAAAAAATCACATTAATTCGGGGCTTTTTGGGAAAAAAACGCATCAAAAAATCACTTTTCTTGTTGCTTTTTTAACAAAAAAAAATCACATTAATTTGGGGCTTTTTGGGCAAAAAACGCACAAAAAATCACTTTTCTTGTTGGTTTTTTAACAAAAAAAAATCACGTTAATTCAGGGTTTTTTGGGCAAAAAACACACAAAAAAATCACTTTTCTTGTTGCTTTTTTACACAAAAAAAACCTGATTGATTTGGGGCTTTTTAGGCAAAAAACGCACAAAAAAAAATCACTTTTCTTGTTGCTTTTTTACACAAAAAAAAATCACGTTAATTTGGGGCTTTTTGGGCAAAAAACACACAAAAAAAATCACTTTTCTTGTTGCTTTTTTACACAAAAAAAATGTGATTGATTTGGGGCTTTTGGTCCAAAAATTCACATTTTTTGCATAATATAATCAGATTATTTTGAGGGTTTTTTAGGTAAAAAAGGCCCCAAAATTCACATTTTTTGCCGCTTTTATTTTAAAAAACTCCCTTGAAATGATGCCAAAATTCCCTTCCTCTGCTCTTTCTGTACCTCAAAAAACAAAGGCTCCCCAGGTGTGTGCCCAGGTGTGTGCCCAGGTGTGTGCCCAGGTGTGTGCCCAGGTGTGTTACGCCCCCCAGGTGTGCCCAGGTGTGTTACACCCCCCAGGTGTGCCCAGGTGTGCCCACCGTCGAACTGGGCCATCCTCTGGCACAGCTGCCCCTCCCCAGGTGTGTTACACCCCCCAGGTGTGCCCAGGTGTGTGCCCAGGTGTGCCCAGGTGTGCCCCCACCGTCGAACTGGGCCATCCTCTGGCACAGCTGCCCCTCCCCAGGTGTGTGCCCAGGTGTGTGCCCAGGTGTGTTACACCCCCAGGTGTGTTATACCCCCCAGGTGTGTTATACCCCCAGGTGTGTGCCCAGGTGTGTTGTGCCCACCCCCAGGTGTCCTCTGGCACAGTTGCATACCTCCCAGGTGTGCCCAGGTGTGTTATACCCCCCAGGTGTGCCCAGGTGTGTGCCCAGGTGTGCCCACCGTCGAACTGGGCCATCCTCTGGCACAGCTGCACCTCGCCCAGCACGGCCTTGAACTGGGGCTGGTTCAGGCAGGTGAGGTGTGTTGACACCCCCCCGGAACGTGTCCAGCCCAGGTGTGGGAGAAACACCTGAAACACACCTGGGAAATCTGAAATACACCCCAAATACACCCGAAATACACCTGAGAAACACCCGAAATACACCTGGGAAACACCCGAAACACACCCCAAATACACCCAAAATACACCTGAGAAACACCTGGGAAACACCTGAAATACACCCAAAATGCACCTGGGAAACACCTGAAATACACCTGAAATACACCTGAAATACACCTGAGAAACACCTGGGAAACACCTGAAATACAGGTACATCTGAGAAACACCCAGGTGTGAAATACCCCCATACACCTGAGAAATACCTTACAGGAAATACACCTGAAATACAATTTGGGTGTGTTCGCCCCAAATGAAAAACACCTGTGCACCTGAAATAACTGAGAAACATCCTCTACACCAAACACCTGAAATACCTGAGAAACAGAAACACCTGAAATACACCTGGTTCCTGAAATACACCTGAGAAACCAGCGGAAATACATCTGAAATACACCTGGGAAACGCCGGGTCCAGCAAATACACCTGAGAAATACACCTGAAATACACCTGGGAAACACCTGAAATACACCCCAAAAACACCTGGGAAACACCTGAAACACACCTGGGAAACACCCGAAATACACCCCAAATACACCCAAAATACACCTGAGAAACACCCGAAATACACCTGAGAAACACCTGAAATACACCTGAAACACACCTGGGAAACACCTGAAATACACCCAAAATACACCTGGGAAACACCTGAAATACACCCAAATACACCTGAAATACACCTGAAATACACCTGGGAAACACCTGAAATACACCTGAGAAACACCTGAAATACAAATTCACCTGGGATCCCCAAAATATCCCAAATACAATACACCCCCTAAAACCTGGGATCCCAAAACCACCTGAGAACACCCCAAATACATTCTGGGAAAACACCCTGAAATACAACCCAAAATACCCCAAATCCCCCAAATGACCCAAAATCCTTGAAATACCCAAATCCCAGAGAAACAAAATGCCCTAAATACACCTGAGAAATAGCTTGGCGAGACCAGGCACCTGGGAAACACCTTGAAATACCCCCCCCCCAAATACACCTGAAATACACCTGAGAAATGACCCCAAATACCCTGAATGCCCCCCAAAACACCCCCAAACCCCCCCAAATTGTACACCAGGGAACCAGGCTGAGAAATACACCAGGCTCACCCCTGTAAACACCCCAAATACCCCTTGAACTGCAAACCCCCCAATTCACCTGGGATCCCCCAAATCCCTCCAGCCCAAAACCCCAAACCCCCTGGGATTCTGCCAAAAGACCAGGGTGACAACCCCAAATCCCCAGAACTGCCCCCAAATCCCCAAAATGACCCCAAATCCCCCAAATGACCCCAAAAGGATCCCAAATTACCCCAAAATCCCCTAAAAGGATCCCAAATCCCCTGGGTACCTGTTTGTAGAGCCAGAGCAGGGCGCAGACCAGGCTGATGTCGGCCAGGCTCACCCTCTGTTAACCCCTCAAATCTGACCCTAAAACTGCCCCAAATCCCCCCAAAATGACCCCAAATCCCCAGAACTGCCCCAAATCCCCTGGGTAAAATGACCCCAAAAGGCTCCCCCAAATCCCAAAACGCCCAGGCCCCCTGGGTACCCTTTGAATGAGCCAGAGCAGGGGCCCAGACCAGGCTGATGTCGGCCAGGCTCACCCTCTGTTAACCCCTCAAAATCCCCTACCCCTGGGTGCTGCCCCAAGAGCCCCAAAAGGCTGATGTCCCAGGCTCAACCCCAAATGCCCCCAAATCCCCCACCCCCCAAAATCCCAAAATCCCCCAAAAAGGATCCCAAATCCCCCAAAACGCCCCCAAATCCCCCGGGTACCTGTTTGTAGAGCCAGAGCAGGGCGCAGACCAGGCTGATGTCGGCCAGGCTCACCCTCTGTGAATGCCCCCAAATCCCCCCAGAACTGCCCCAAATCCCCCCAAAATCTCCCCAAAAGGATCCCAAATCCCCCAAAACGCCCCCAAATCCCCCGGGTACCTGTTTGTAGAGCCAGAGCAGGGCGCAGACCAGGCTGATGTCGGCCAGGCTCACCCTCTGTGAACCCCTTTGAATGCCCCCAAATCCCCCCAGAACTGCCCCAAATCCCCCCAAAATCCCCCAAAAAAGGATCCTAAATCCCCCAAAAGGATCCCAAATCCCCCGGGTACCTGTTTGTAGAGCCAGAGCAGGGCGCAGACCAGGCTGATGTCGGCCAGGCTCACCCTCTCCCCCACCAGGAACGTTCTGGTTCTCAGGTGCCCGTCCAGGACCCCCAGAACCTTCCGGACCTCCTCCTTCGCCACCTCCGTCCGGAGGGAGCCCCCAGGGACCCCGAATCGGTCAGGGGATGGGACCCCGAATTGGGATGGGGACCCCAAAAATCGGAGCCCCTAAGGGGACCCCGAAATTGGGATGGGGGACCCCAAAATTGGGATGGGGACCCCAAAAATGGGATGACGAGCCCGAAATTGGGGAGAGGGAGCCCGAAATTGGGGAGGGGGAGCCCAAAATGGGATGGGGAGCCCGAAATTGGGATGGGGAGCCAGAAATTGGGATGGGGGAGCCCAAAATTGGGATGGGGAGCCCGAAATTGGGATGGGGAGCCCGAAATTGGGGATGGGGAGCCCGAAATTGGGGGGACCCCGAAATTGGGATGGGGGAGCCCGAAATTGGGATGGGGAGCCCGAAATTGGGAGGGGGAGCCCAAAATTGGGATGGGGAGCCCGAAATTGGGGAGGGGAGCCCGAAATTGGGGAGGGGAGCCAGAAATTGGGATGGGGGAGCCCAAAATTGGGATGGGGAGCCCGAAATTGGGGAGGGGGAGCCCGAAATTGGGATGGGGAGCCCGAAATTGGGATGGGGAGCCCCGAAATCGGGCAGGGGACCCCGAAATTGGGGATGGGGGAGCCCGAAATTGGGGATGGGGGAGCCCAAAAATGGGATGGGGGAGCCCGAAATTGGGATGGGGAGCCCGAAATTGGGATGGGGACCCCAAAATTGGGGAGGGGAGCCCGAAATTGGGATGGGGACCCCGAAATTGGGGAGGGGAGCCCGAAATTGGGATGGGGACCCCGAAATTGGGATGGGGGAGCCCAAAATTGGGGAGGGGGAGCCCAAAAATGGGATGGGGGAGCCAGAAATTGGGGAGGGGGAGCCCGAAATTGGGATGGGGGACCCTGAAACTGGGATGGGGAGCCCGAAATTGGGATGGGGACCCCGAAATTGGGATGGGGACCCCGAAATTGGGATGGGGGACCCTGAAACTGGGATGGGGAGCCAGAAATTGGGATGGGGACCCCGAAATTGGGATGGGGAGCCCGAAATTGGGATGGGGAGCCCGAAATTGAGGAGGGGGAGCCCAAAATTGGGATGGGGATCCCGAAATTGGGATGGGGAGCCCGAAATTGGGATGGGGACCCCAAAATTGGGAGGGGAGCCCAGCCTGGGATGGGGAGGGGAGATGGGGGAAATTTGGGATGGGGAAATTGGGAAAAAATTGGGATGGGGACCCCGAAATTGGGGAGGGGGAGCCCGAAATTGGGATGGGGAGCCCGAAATTGGGATGGGGAGCCCAGGGAGCCCAATTGGGATGGGGACCCCGAAATGGGATGGGATGGGGGATGGGGACCCGAAATTGGGAATGGGGAGGGGGGGAGCCCAAAATTGGGGAGGGGGAGCCCGAAATTGGGGAGGGGGACCCCGAAATTGGGGAGGGGGAGCCCGAAATTGGGATGGGGGATCCCGAAAACGGGGAATGGAACCCAAAAATGGGGAGAGGAACCCCAAAAACGGGGAATGGAGCCCAAAATTGGGAATGGAGCCCAAAAATGGGATGGGAACCCCAAAACTGGGATGGGGACCCCGAAAATGGGGAATGGAGCTCAAAAATTGGGAATGGAGCCCAAAAACGGGAATGGAGCCCAAAATTGGGATGGGGACCCCGAAATTGGGATGGGGGACCCCGAAATTGGGATGGGGGACCCCGAAATTGGGATGGGGGACCCAGAATCAGAGAAGGGACCCCAAAAAAATCCCCAAAAAATCCTTTAAAAAATCCTAAAAAAATCCTAAAAAAAATCCCAAAAAATCCTAAAAAAATCCCCAAAAGTCCCCCAAATTTTCCTGTACCCGTTTGTTGTAGTGCAGGATGCCCAGCGTGGGGAACACCCAAAAACCCTTCAAAAAAACATTGAAAAAATCAAGAAAAATCCTAAAAAATCCTAAAAAAATCCTCAAAAAATCCCCCAAAATTCCCAAAAAATCCTTAAAACATCCCCCAAAATTCCCAAAAAATCCTTAAAAAGTCCCCCAAAATTCCCCCAAACCCGATGGGGACCCCAAAAATGGAGCCAGGATGCCCAGCCTGGGGAACACCCAAAAACCTCAAAAACATTGAAAAACCATGAAAATTCCCCAAAATCCTAAAAATCCCAAAAAAATCCCCAAAAAATCCCAAAAAATCCTTAAAAAATAAAAAAATCCTAAAAAAATCCCCAAAAATCCTAAAAAAAACCCCTAAAAATCCCCCAAAAATTTCCTGGGGAGCCGAAATTGGGATGGGGATGCCCAAATTGGGGGAACACCCAAAAAACCCTCAAAAAACATTGAAAAAACCAAGAAAATTCCCAAAAAGCCTAAAAAATCCCAAAAAAAAAAAAATCCAAAAAATCCCCCCAAAACCCCATCCCCTGTACCTGTTTGTTGTTGGGAGGATGCCCAAAATTGGGAATGGAGCCCAAAAAAGGGAGGAACCCCAAAACCCCCCTCAAAAAATGGATTGAAAAAACCAAGAAAAAAACAAAAAATCCTGGGGAAATCCTCAAAATCCCCTAAAATCCTTAAAAAATCCCCAAAAAATCCTAAAAAAATCCACAAAATCCTAAAAAAAATCCCAGAAAATTCAAAAAAATTCCCCAAATTCCCCTGGTACCTGTTTGTGGTAGTGCAGGATGCCCAGCGTGGGGAACACCCAAAACCCCTCAAAAAAACATTGAAAAAACCAAGAAAAATCCTAAAAATCCCCAAAAATTCCCAAAAAATCCCCAAAAATCCTAAAAATCCCCAAAATCCCTGTAATCCAAAAATGTTGTAAATTGCAGGAAAATGCCCCAAAAATCCTAAAAATCCCCAAATTTCCCTCAGAAAACATTGAAAAAAACCAAGAAAATTCCCCTCAAAAAACATTGAAAAACCCCCAAAATTCCCCAAAAATCCCCAAAAATCCCAAAAAATCCACAAAATCCTAAAAATCCCAAAAATTCCCAAAAATCCCTGGGGTACCTGTTTGTTGTAGTGCAGGATGCCCAGCGGGGGAACACCCAAAAACCCCTCAAAAACATTGAAAAAACCAAGAAAAATCCCGAAAAATCCTAAAAAATATCCCAAAAAAATCCCAAAAAATTCTTTAAAATTCCCAAAAAAATCCTAAAAAAATCCCAAAAAATTCTCCATTCCTGGTTGTTTGTTGCAGGATGCCCAGCGTGGGGAACACCCAAAAACCCCTCAAAAAAACATTGAAAAAACCAAGAAAAATCCTAAAAAATCCTAAAAAAAATCCTCAAAATCCCCCAAAATCCTTAAAAAATCCCCCAAAAATCCCCAAATCCCGCAGGGCCGGTACCCGTTTGTTGTAGTGCAGGATGCCCAGCCTAAAAAAAACCCCTCAAAAATCCCAAAAAAATCCACAAAATCCTAAAAAAAAAATCCCAAAAAATTCTTTAAAATTCCCAAAAAAATCCTAAAAAAATCCCAAAAAATTCTCCATACCCGTTTGTTGTAGTGCAGGATGCCCAGCGTGGGGAACACCCAAAACCCCTCAAAAAACATTGAAAAAACCAAGAAAAATCCTAAAAAATCCTAAAAAAATCCCCAAAAAATCCTTAAAAATCCCCCAAAAATCCTAAAAAAAATCCCAAAAAATCCTAAAAAAATCCCCCAAATTTTCCTGTACCCGTTTGTTGTAGTGCAGGATGCCCAGCGTGGGGAACACCCAAAAACCCCTCAAAAAATATTGAAAAAAACCAAGAAAAATCCCAAAAAATCCTAAAAAAATCCCAAAAAATCCCCCAAAATTCCCAAAAAATCTTAAAAAATATCCCAAAAAAATCCTAAAAAAATCCCCCAAACCCTTTCCCTGTACCCGTTTGTTGTAGTGCAGGATGCCCAGCGTGGGGAACACCCAAAACCCCTCAAAAAACATTGAAAAAAACCAAGAAAATTCCCAAAAAATCCTAAAAAAATCCCCAAAAAATCCCCAAAAATCCCCAAAAAATGCCCCAAATTTCCCTGTACCTGTTTGTTGTAGTGCAGGATGCCCAGCGTGGGGAACACCCAGGTGCTGGCCGGGGGCACGACGTCGCTGTCGGCGAAGTTCACCCACTGCAGGACGGCGGCCGCGGCCTCGGGGGTGCTGCCCCGCAGCTCCTCCGTGCTCACTGCGGGCACCGAGGGGTTAATTCATTAACAAACAGGTCCATTAATTAGCCACGAGGGGCGTTAATTAGGGGAGGGACTCGTTAAAGGCCAGGGGGAATCGCTAATGAGCAATGGGGGATCATAAAGGGGAACACAGTGATGAAGTTGGGGCTGCCCCGCAGCTCCTCCGTGCTCACTGCGGGCACCGAGGGGTTAATTCATTAACAAACAGGGCCGCTAATTAGGGGAGGGGCTCGTTAAAGGCCAGGGGGAATCGTTAATGAGCAATGGGGGATCATAAACGGGGAACACAGTGATGAAGTTGGTGCTGCCCCGCAGCTCCTCCGTGCTCACTGCGGGCGCCGAGGGGTTAATTCATTAACAAACAGGGCCGCTAATTAGGGGAGGGGCTCGTTAAAGGACAGGGGGAATCGTTAATGAGCAATGGGGGATCATAAAGGGGGAACACAGTGATGAAGTTGGTGCTGCCCCGAAGCTCCTCCTTGCTCACTGCGGGCACCGAGGGGTTAATTCATTAACAAACAGGGCCATTAATTAGCCACGAGGGGCGTTAATTAGGGGAGGGACTCGTTAAAGGCCAGGGGGAATCGTTAATGAGCAAAAGGAGATCATTAAGGGGGGACTGATGAAGTTGGTGCTGCCCCACAGCAGCTCCTCTGTGCTCACTCCACATTAAAGGGTTAATTAATTAGCCAGCAGAATAATTAATTACCCAGCATGGACCTTAATTAGCCACGAGGGTCGTTAGTTAGCCAAGGGCTCGTTAATTAAGGTGAGACACAAATTAAAGGTAAAGGACAAGGTGTGATCAAAATTGTGAATTCACTGAGAAATAAAGGGTTAATTTATTGGCCAAGAGGATTATTAATTAACCAAGGGGATCATTAATTGACCAAGAGGATCATTAATTAACCAAGGGGATCATTAATTGGCCAAGGGGGTCATTAATTAGCCAGGAGGGTCATTAATTAGATGGAAACCTGGTTAAAGGCAGGAGCAAATTAAGGGGAGATTGAAGCAGTGAGGTTGGAGCTCACTGGGGGGGAAAGGGTTAATTAATTAGCCAGCGGGGTAATTAATTAGCCAAGAGGGGCGTTAATTAGGGAGGGACTCATTAAAGAATAGGAGAAGTCATTAATGAGCAAAGGGGGATCACTAATGAGCTACCAGTGATTGACTGAGCCCCACAAAAAAGGGTTAATCAATTAATGAATTAATTAATCAAGAGGAATAAACGCAATCAGGAGCAGAAGGTGCTAATTAAGGCCCAATCAGGCTAATTAAGGACCCACCATAGTAGGCGATGGCGTTGCTCTCGAAGACGCAGAATCCGTCGTCCCCTTCGAAGGCCGGGACCTGCGGGGCAGATTTGGGGTCAAACACCCAAAAAAACCCAAAACCGAAACCCCAAAACCCCAAAAGTTCAAATTCCCCCTCAGAATTCACAAATTCCCCAAAGCCTTGAAATTCCCGCCCCAAAAATCCCAAATTCCCACCTCAAACCCCCCAAAAAACCTCGAATTTCTCACCTCAAAAATCCCAAATTCCCACCCCAAAAATCCCAAAAATCCCAAATTCCCACCTCAAAAATCCCCAATTCAAAACCCCAAAAACCTGACCCCAAAATCCCACCTCAAAAATCCCAAAATCCCCATCCCCCCCAAAAAACCTCGAATTCCCCCCCAAAACCTCAAATTCCCAACCAAAAATCCCCAAATCAACCCCACCTCAAACCCCAAAAACCCTCGACCCAAAAAAATCCCAAATTCCCACCTCAAGCCCCCCCAAACCCCAAGTTCTGACCCCAAATTCTGCCCCAAAACCCCAAAATCCTCACCCCAAATCCCCCCCAAAACCTCAAATTCCCAACCAAAAATCCCCAAATTCTGACCCAAAACCCCAAAACCCTCACCTCAAACCCCCCCAAAACTTGAAATCCCCACCCCAAAAATCCCAAATCCCCCCAACCCTCGAGTTCCCTCTCCCCAGACCCCAAATTCCGTTCAAGCCAAACTTCCCAAATTCTGATTTTGGGGTTTTTTGGGGTTTTTGGGGGTTTTCTGGGGTTTTTAGGGTCATGACGACCTTGCCCAGCTGGAATTTCTTCAGGAACTGGGGGGTCCCAATGTCCCAAATCCCCCAAACCCCAAACCCCCGCAATTTGGGGTTTTGGGTTATTTTGAGGTGTTTTGGGGTTTTTTTACCTTTCTCGGGGGGAATTTCCTGAGGAACTGTGGGGTCTGACCCTCCCAAACCCCAAATCCCCCAAATCCCCCAAATCACAAATCCCAAATCCTCTAAACCCCAAACCCCAACCCCATTTTTGGGGTTATTTTGGGTTTTTTTTACCTTTCCCAGGGGGAATTTCCTGAGGAACTGTGGGGTCTGACCTCCCCAAATCCCCAAACCCCCAGACCCCAAATCACCCCAATGCCCGGTTTTTGGTTTTGGGATATTTTTGGGATATTTTACCCCAAATTCTTGAGGAACTGGGGCTCTAAAACCCCAAATCCCCAAACCCCAACCCCAAACCCAAATTCTGGGGTTATTTTGGGATTTTTTTACCTTTCCCAGGGGGAACTTCCTGAGGAACTGTGGGGTCTGAACCTCCCCAAATCCCCCAAACCCCAAACCCGATTTTTGGGTTATTTTTGGGATATTTTTACCTTTCCCAGCGGGAACTTCTTGAGGAACTGCGGGGTCTGAACCTCCCAAACCCCAAAATCCTAAATTCTGTGGAACCCCAAAACCAAAACCCCAAATTCCCCAAACCCCAGACCCCCAATCCCGATTTTGGGGTTGTTTTTACCTTTCCCGGGGGAACTTCTTGAGGAACCCAAACCCCCCCATTTTTTGGGTTTTTGGGTTATTTTCGGTTTTTTTACCTTTCCCAGGGGGAACTTCTTGAGGAACTGGGGGGGTGTGAACCTCCCAAACCCCCCAAACCCCAGACCCCCCAAACCCAAATTTTGGGGTTCTTTTGGGGTTGTTTTTACCTTTCCCAGGGGGAACTTCTTGAGGAACTGCGGGGTCTGAATGTCCCAAACCCCAAATCCCCCAAACCCCAGATGCCCAGTTTTTGTTTTTTGGGATATTTTTGGGATATTTTTACCTTTCCCAGGGGGAACTTCTTGAGGAACTGTGGGGTCTGAATGTCCCCAAATCCCCCAAACCCCAAATCCTCCAAACCCCAAACTCCCCAAATCCCCAAACCCCAAACCCAAATTTTGGGTTATTTTTGGGATATTTTTACCTTTCCCAGTGGGAACTTCTTGAGGAACTGGGGGCTCCGAACCTCCCCAAATCCCCCAAATCCCCCAAACCCCAGACCCCCAAATCACCCCAAACCCAAATTTTGGGATATTTTTGGGATATTTTTACCTTTCCCAGGGGGAACTTCTTGAGGAACTGGGGGCTCTGAAACTCCCCAAATCCCCCAAACCCCAAACCCGATTTTTGGGTTATTTTTGGATATTTTACCTTTCCCAGGGGGAACTTCTTGAGGAACTGGGGGTCTGAACCTCCCCAAATCCCCCAAACCCCAAACGCCCCAAACCCAAATTTTGGGGTTATTTTTGGGATATTTTTACCTTTCCCAGGGGGAACTTCTTGAGGAACTGGGGGCTCCGAAACTCCCCAAATCCCCCAAACCCCAATCCCGATTTTGGGGTTATTTTGGGGTTGTTTTTACCTTTCCCAGGGGGAACTTCTTGAGGAACTGTGGGTTCTGAATGTCCCAAACCCCAAATCCCCCAAACCCCAGATGCCCAGTTTTTGGTTTTTGGGATATTTTTGGGATATTTTTACCTTTCCCAGGGGGAACTTCTTGAGGAACTGCGGGGTCTGAATGTCCCCAAATCCCAAATCTCCCCAAACCCCAATTTTTGGGTTATTTGGGGTTGTTTTTACCTTTCCCAGGGGGAACTTCCTGAGGAACTGCAGGCTCCGAACCTCCCCAAATCCCCCAAACCCCAGACCCCCCAAACCCAAATTTTGGGGTTATTTTGGGGTTATTTTTACCTTTCCCAGGGGGAAGGCTTGAGGAACAGGGCTGCGGGTGTGGCCGGTACAGGGTCTGGGGGCGGCACCAGGGTGTCACCAGGGTGTCCCCAGGGTGTCACCAGGGTGTCCCCAGGGTGTCACCAGGGTGTCCCCAGGGTGTCCCCAGGGTGTCCCCAAAATCTGGGACACGGCGGTGGCACAGGGGTCTTGAATTGGGGACCCGCAGTGATTGGGGTGTGAAATTGTGACAGATTTTGGGGTGCAGGATGTCCTGAGGGTCCCCAAAGTGCCTCTGAAGTGTCCCAAAAACGTCCCCAAAATGTCCTTAAAGTGCCCCCAAAGTGTCATCAAAGGGTCCCCAAAATCTGGGACACGGCGGTGGCACAGGGGATCCTGAACTGGGGACTCAAATTTGGGCCCGCGGTGATTGGGGTGTGAAATTGTGACAAATTTTGGGGTGCAGAATGCCCAGAGATTCCCCAAAGTGTCACAAAAGTGTCCCCAAAATGTCCTTAAAGTGTCTCTAAAGTGTCCCCAAAGTGTCCCCAAAATCTGGGACACAGCGGTGGCACAGGGGGTCCCGAACAGGGGACCCGCAGTCATCAGGGGGAAATTGCCAACAGGATGGGGACCCCAAAATGCCTCTGAGTGATCCCTGTCTGAAATTGCCCCAAAGATTTTGGGGTGCCCAGGATGTCCTGAGGGTCCCCAAACCCGAGCCTCTGTGTGTCCCTGACAAAGTGTCCCCAAAAAGTGTCCTCAAAGTGTCCCCAAAATGTCCTTAAAGTGCCCCCAAAGTGTCATCAAAGGGTCCCCAAAATCTGGGACACGGGGGTGGCACAGGGGGTCCCAAATTGGGGACTCAAAGTTGGGCCCACAATGATTGGGGTGTGAAATCGTGACAGATTTTGGGGTGCAGGATGCCCTGAGGGTCCCCAAAGTGTCACCAAAATGTCCCCAAAATGTCCTTGAAGTATCTCTAAAGTGTCCCCAAAGTGTCCCCAAAATCTGGGACACAGGGGTGGCACAGGGGGGCCCGAATTGGGGACTCAAAGTTGGGCCCCAGTGATTGGGGTCTGAAAGCGTGACAGATTTTGGGGTGCAGGACGCCCTGAGGGTCCCCAAAATGCCTTTGAAGTGTCCCTAAAGTGTCCCCAAAATGTTCCTAAAGTGCCCCCAAAGTGTCATCAAAGGGTCCCCAAAATCCGGGACATGGCGGTGGCACAGGGGGGCCCGAATTGGGGACTCAAAGTTGGGCCCAGTGATTGGGGTCTGAAAGCGTGACAGATTTTGGGGTGCAGGATGCTCTGAGGGTCCCCAAAGAGCCTCTGAAGTGTCCCTAAAGTGTCCCAAAAATGTCCCCAACATGTCCTTAAAGTATCTCTAAAGCGTCCCCAAAATGTTCCTAAAGTGTCCCCAAAGTGTCATCAAAGGGTCCCCAAAATCTGGGACACGGGGGTGGCACAGGGGGGCCTGAATTGGGGACTCAAAGTTGGGCCCGCAGTGATTGGGGTGTGAAATCATGACAGATTTTGGGGTGCAGGATGTCCTGAGGGTCCCCAAAGTGCCTCTGAGGTGTCCCTAAAGTGTCCCCAAAATGTCCCTAAAGTGTCCCCAAAGTGTCACACAAAGGTGGCCCAAAAATCCCGAACTGGGGACCCGCAGTCATCGGGGTCCTGAAATTGGGGACTCAAAGTTTGGGTGCAGGATGTCCTGTGAAAGCCCCCCGGGTTTTGGGGTACAGAATGTCCTGAGGGTCCCCAAAATGTTCCTAAAATGTCCCCAAAGTGTCCCTGAAGTGTCCCCAAGGTTTGGGACACGGGGGTGGCACAGAGGATGCTGAATTGGGGACCTAAAGTTGGACCCGCAGCGATCGCGATCTTAAACTGTGCCAGATTTTGGAGTGCAGGATGCTCTGAAGGTCCCCAAAGTGTCTTTGAAAGGTCTCCAAATGTCCCCAAAACGTCCCCAAAACGTCCCCAAGGTTTGGGACACGGGGGTGGCCCAGGGGTCCCGAACTGGGGACCCAAAGCTGGGACTGGGGTGTGAAATCCCCCGCGGGTTTGGGGGTCCAGGACGCCCTGAGGGTCCCCAAAGTGTCCCAAATTTGGGACAATGGGTGGCGCTGACGGTTCCGGCATGAGGGGCCCAGGGGAATGAGGGCCCTGAACCCCCCCCCGGATTTTGGGGTACCCGGGCAGGATTTGGGGGGAAATTGGGGCAGGGGGTCCCCAAGATGTCCCCAGGGGTGTGACCCGAAGTGTCCCCAAGGGTGACACCCCCCCCCCCACCCGCCATGAGGGGACACCCCGCCCCCCAGGCCCGGCTCCCCTCAGGGCCGCCCCCCCCCCGCTCCCTTCCCGCCGCCATCCGCGCCCCCCGCAGCCTCCCCGCCGCTCCGGACCCGGCCGGGCCTCATCCCCGGTGTCCCGCGGCTCTCCCGGTGGCGGCGGGGAGGCGGCGGGGAGGCGGGGGAAGGAGGATGGCGGCGGATGGCGGCGGCGGCCGCACTCACCCCGGACACCGCCATCTTGGAGAGCGCGGAGAGAAGGCCGGGCCGCCGCCGCAAAGCGCGGAAGGGGCACAGGGGGACAGCGCGACAGCGGCGCGAGGCGACGCAAAGCGCGGTTGCCGTGGAAACGGGGGGTGTATTTAAAGGGGCGATGCCGCCTTAAAGCGGCAATGACGCGGTGGGGCCCGCTCTGAGGTAAAGACCCCTCCCCAAATTCCCGGACCCCCCAAAAAGAAGAGAAAAAGGCGGAAAATGGGTAAAAAAAACCTTTAATTGGGATTGTGGAGGGGAAAGGCAGAGCCCCCCCGGCTCTGGGGGTGGCCCTGCCTCCAGAATCCCCCAAATTTGGGGAGGGGAGACCCCAAAATCTGGGGGGGGCACAAACTGGGGAGGGGTCGCTGCTGCTGCTGGGGCTCAGCTGACGAGGCCTGGGGGGAGGAGGGGAAGGGGTGAGGGACCCCAAATCCCCCTCCCCAAATTCTCCTGGGGGCACCCCCAGCCCTAAAACCCCCCCGGGACCCCCCAAATCCCCCAGGACCCCCCAAAATCCCCCTGGGACCCCCCAAAACCCACCCAGGACCCCCCAAAATCCCCCAGGACCCCCCAAACCCCCCAGAACTCACCCAGGTAATCGTCCATCAAGGAGCCGATGGCAAACTGGGGAGAGGAGGGAAGAATTTCAGGATTTTCCCCAAATTTTGGGATTTTTTCCCCCCCAGATTCTGGGATTCTCCCCCCAAATTTTGGGGTTTTCTCCCCCACATTTTGGGATTTTTTCCCTCCCCAGATTTTGGTCCTTTTCCCCCAATTTTGGGATTTCGTCCCTCCCCAGTTTTGGGGTTATCCCCCCCAATTTTGGGATTTTTTCCGCCAAATTTTGGGATTTTTTCCGCCAAATTTTGGGATTTTTTCCCCCAAATTTTGGGATTTTTCCCTCCGCAATTTTAAGATCTTTTTGCACCCCAAATTTTGGGTTTTCCCCCCCATTTTTTGCCCCCCCAACACTGACGATGTCGTTCTTGTCCACGCGCGTCCCCACGATCTTCAGCCGGATCTCATCGTCCTGCTGGATCACGATGTCCTGGGGGGGGCACGGACGGACAGACGGACATTGGGGACCCCCGGACCCCCAAAACCTCCCCCAGAACCCCCCCAGGACCCCCTAAACCCCCCCAAACCCTTCAGGACCCCCCCCAGGGATAGACAGACAGACAGACGGACATTGGGGACCCCAAAACCCCCACCTCCCCAGACCCCAGACCCCATTGGGGACCCCAGGACCCCCAAAACCTCCCCCAGGGACAGACAGACAGACAGACGGACATTGGGGACCCCAGGACCCCCAAAACCTCCCCCAGACCCCCCAGAACCCCTAGGACCCCCAAAACCTCCCTCAGACCTCCCCAGGATGGACAGACAGACCCCTGGACCCCCAAACCCTTCAGGACCCCAAAAGAACCCCCCAGACCCAGACAGACAGACCCCCAAGACCCCCAAGAACCCCCTGAACCCCCCCCAGACCCCCTCAGAACCCCCAAAGACCCCCAGACCCCCAAAACATTGGGGACCCCCCAGAGACCCCAAATCCCCAGACCCCCAAAACCCCCCAGGACCCCCAAAGCCACTTTGAGACCCCCCAGGGATGGACAGACAGACAGACGCCCCAAAGACCCCAGGACCCCCAAAGACCCCCCCAGAGATGGATCCCCGGACCCACCCAAGGGGACCCCCCAGACCCCCAAAACCCCCCCAGACCCCCAGGACCCCCCAGAACAGACCCCAGACCCCCTGGGAACCCCCAGACCCACCCAACCCCAAAACCCCCAAGACCCCCCAGAACCTCCCCCCTGAACCCCCCCCCTCCTCAGAACCCCCCCCCAGACCCCCAAAACTCCCCAGGACCCCCCAGGGATGGACAGACCCACAGACCCACAAAGGGGACCCAAGACCCCCCAAGAACCACCCTGAACCCCCCAGGGATGGACAGACCCCATTGGGGACCCCCCTGGGACCCCCCCACCCCCCAGACCCCCAGAACCCCCCAGGACCCCCAAACCCTTCAGGACCCCCCAGGGATGGACAGACAGACAGACCCCAGACCCCAAGGGACCCCTCAGGACCCCAAAACCTCCCCCAGGGATGGACAGACGGACATTGGGACCCCTCAAAACCCCCCCAAGACCCCCCCCAAGAACCACCCAGAGCCCCCCCAAGACCCCCAGACCCCCAGGACCCCCAGGACCCCCCCCCGACCCCTAAACCATCCACGGGACGGTAGCAGGGGACAGACGGACATTGGGGACCCCCCATCTCGGAGGGAAACCTCCCCAAACCCTTCAGGACCCCCCCCAAGACCCCCCCTGAAGCCCCCAAGATTTGGGGGGCCCCCCTCATTTTGGGGCCAGATTTGGGAGATTTGGGGTCCCCAGGGGGGTTTGAGGCAGATTTGGGTCCCCTAGGGGATCTCAGGCAGAGGGAGATTTGGGGTCCCCAGGGGATGGACTTGGGGTCCCCAGGGGGATTTTGGGGCAGATTTGGGAGATTTGGGGTCCCCAGGGGGATTTGGGGCAGATTTGGGGTCCCCAGGGGGATTTTGGGGCAGATTTGGGGATTTGGGGTCCCCAGGGGGATTTTGGGGCAGATTTGGGGGATTTGGGGTCCCCAAAGGGAAATTTTGGGGCAGATTTGGGGTCCCGAAAGGGATTTTGGGGCAGATTTGGGGGATTTGGGGTCCCCAGGGGGATTTTGAGGCAGATTTGGGGTTCCCAGGGGGATTTTGGGGCAGATTTGGGGTCCCCAGGGCGATTTTGGGGGGAAATGGGGGCGTTTTGGGGTCCCCCCCAGTGACATTTTTGGGGTGTCCCTGCCCTCTTTTTGGGTGTCCCCGCCCCTTTGCTGTGTCCCCGCCCATTTTAGGTTGACCGATCCATTTTTGGGGTGTCCCCGCCCCCTTTTAAGTGGCCCCGCCCATTCTAGGTTGACCCATCCCCTCTTTGGGTGTCCCCACCCCCTTTGATGTGTCCCCGCCCCCTTTCAGGTTGTCCCTGCCCCCTTTTGGATATCCCCGCCCCCTTTCAGGTTGTCCCCGCCCCCTTTGGGGTGTCCCCGCCCCTCTCACGTGGCGGGAGATGAAGCAGGACATGGGCCCGATCTCGGTGAACAGCCCGACCTGGGGAAATGGGGCAAAAACGGACAGAAATGGGAAAAATGGGGTAAAAACAGGGAAAATGGGACAGAAAAGGGAGAGAAACGGGAAAAATGGGGTTAAATGGGACAGAAATGGGGAAAAAAATGGGGCAGAAATGGGAAAAATGGGGTAAAAACAGGGAAAATGGGACAGAAAAGGGAGAGAAACGGGAAAAATGGGGTTAAATGGGACAGAAATGGGAAAACGGGGCAGAAATGTGGAAAAATGGGACAAAAAGGGATAAAAGGGACAGAAACGGGGCAAAAGGGGACAGAAATGGAAAAAATAGATGGAAATAGGGCAAAAATGGGGAAAATGATAAAAAAGGGAAAACAGGACAAAAAGGGATAAAATGGGAAAAAGAAATGGGGAAAATGGGGCAGAAATACAGAAAAATGGGACAAAAGGGTAAAAACAAAAAAACGGGAAAATGGGACAGAAAAGGAGAAAAACGGAAAAAATGGGGTTAAAAATGGGGCAGAAAATGGAAATGGGAAAAATGGGGTAAAAGGGACAGAAATGGGGCAGAAATGAAAAAAAAAGGGACAGAAATGGGAAAAAGCAGGGAAAAAAAGGGACAGAAAAGGAGAAAAGGGAAAAAAAAAAACAGGGTTAAATGGGACAGAAATGGGAAAATGGGGCAGAAATGTGGAAAAATGGGACAGAAATGGGAAAAATGGGGTAAAAACAGGGAAAATGGGACAGAAAAGGGAGAGAAACGGGAAAAATGGGGTTAAACGACAGAATCAGAAATGGGAAAAATTTATAAAATGGGGTTTAAAATGGGACAAAAAGGGGTTAAAAGGGACAGAAACGGGAAAAAGGGACAGAAATGGGAAAAAAATGGGATTTATTGGGGTTTAATTTATGGGAAAATGGGGTTTATTTAGGTTATTTAAATTGGGGTTTAAAAAGGGGGGGGTATTGGAGAAATAGGAAAAGATGGGGTCAAAAGGACAGAAATCAATTGTAGGACGGAAATGAAAAAAATTTACAGAAATTTATTGAAAAGGGTTTATGGAAATGAAAAAAATTGGACAGAAATGGGAAAAAATGCAATTTATATGGGAAAAAAGGGACAGGGGTTTATTGGAAATAGTATTTATTGGGATTAATTGGGGTTCAGATCACCCCTGGCCTGGCTGGATCACCCCGCCCTCGAATTTGTCAATTGGGAAAAAAACCCATACCTGAAATAGGGATTTATTGAAATTTGGGTTTATTGGGGTTTATTTGGGTCAAAATGGGATTTATTGGGGTTTATTTGGAAAAGATGGGGTTTAAAAGGGGGTTTATTGGGGTTCAGATCAGAAATGAAAAAAGATGTTGTCAAAATAGTCAAAAGCTAGGGAAAACCCGATCAGAAATGGGAAAACCAGGATGAAATTGAAGTTTATTTAGGTTATTTATGGGATTTATTGGGGTTTATGGGGGTTCAGATCAACCCCAGCCCCGATATTGTCAATTGTAGTGATGGCAATCATGAACCCGTACCTGAAACACAATTTATATGGGATTTATTGGGGTTTATGGGGTTATTTATGGGATTTATTGGGGTTTATTGGGGTTTATGGGGGTTCAGATCAACCCCGGCCCGGCTGGATCACCCCGGCGCCGATGTTGTCGATGGTGGTCACTGCTATAACGAACCCGTACCTGAAACGCAATTTATATGGGATTTATTGGGGTAATTTATGGGATTTATTGGGGTTTATTGGGGTCATTTATGGGATTTATTGGGGTTTATATAGGATTTATTGGGGTTCAGATCAACCCCGGCCCGGCTGGATCACCCCGGCCGATGTTGTCGATTGTAGTGACTGCTATAACGAACCCATACCTGAAATACAATTTATATGGGGTTTATTGGGGTTTATTGGGGTTATTTATGGGATTTATTGGGGTTTATTTGGGTTATTTATGGGATTTATTGGGGTTTATTGGGGTTTATTTTCAGATCAACCCGCCCCGGTTTATTTCAATGGTTCATTGCTATATTAACCCGTACCTGAAATACAATTTATATGGGGTTTATTGGGGTTTATTGGGGTTATTTATGGGATTTATTGGGGTTTATTTGGGTTTATGGGGATTTATTGGAGTTTATGGGGGTTTATGGGGGTTCAGATCAACCCCGGCCCCGATGTTGTCAATTGTGGTCACTGCTATAACGAACCCATATCTAAAACACAATTTATATGGGATTTATTGGGGTTTATTTGGGTCATTTATGGGATTTATTGGGGTTTATTGGGGTTTATGGGGGCTTTATTGGGATTTATTCGGATTTATATGAAATTTAAAACTTTATATGGGATTTATTTGGGTTTATTTGGGTTTTTTTATTGAGGGGGTTTATGGGGGCTTTATTCAGATTTATATGAAATTTACTGGGGTTTACTTGGATTATTGGGGTTTTATTGGGGTTTTATTGGGGTTTATTTGGGTTATTTGGGGTTTATTTGGGGTTTATTTGGGTTATTGGGGTTTTATTGGGATTACTTTGGATTATTAAGGTTTTATTGCGGTTTATTGAGATTTATATGAAATTTATTGGGGTTTATTGGGGTTTTTGGGGCATTTGGGATGTTGGGGGGGTTTGGGGTGACCCAGAGGCATTTCAGGCAGAATTTGGGGGCATTTGGGGCTTTCAGGGTGGATTTGGGGGGTCCCGGGTCCGGTTTGGGGAATTTTGGGGCCGTTTTTGGCATTTTGGGGTTCTCGGGACACCGGGAGCTCCCGGGGGTGTCCCAGGAAGGGATTTTGGGTTTTCCGTGGGGATTTTCGGGGCTGGTTTTGGGATTTCCGGTCCCTCCCGGTTCTCCCGGTCCCTCCCGGTTCCCCCGGTTCCCCGCTCACTTCCCGGTGCAGGTTCCCTCCACCTCGGTGAAGAGTTTCTGTTTGACGGTGTTGAGCAGGTTGGGCCCGAAGTACCGGGGGTGCAGGAGGATCTCGTGCTCCAGGGAGATCTGCGGGCACCGGGAGGCACCGGAAGTTACCGGGAGGCACCGGAAGTTACCGGGAGCGCTCCGGGAGGGCCCCCATGAGCGGGAACACCCCCGGGACCCCCTCCCGGTGTGACACGTGACCCCCCCGGTGTGGCACGTGACCCTCCCGGTGCCGCACGTGACCCCCCGGTGCCGCTCACGTGGTAAAACATCCTCGGGCCGCCGCCGCTTCCGCCGGCGCTTCCGCTTCCGCCGGAAGTGACGCGTCCCGCCAGCGAGCGCGGCGCTGATTGGTCGCCAACGCTTGAAGCCCCGCCCACCAAACAAAGGGGGTGTTGGGAGAAGAGGCGGGGTTACGCCCCGAGAGACGGCGGTGATTGGTCGGTTTTGAGCGATGGGCGGGGACAGGCGGGTGATTGACAGGGCGGGGATCCGGAGGGCTCCGGGAGCGCCAAAGGCCCCCAGGGACCCCCGGGACCCCCCAAAAACACCCCCGGGACCCCCAAAAACACCGCCGGGACCCCCAAAACACCAACGGGACCCCCAAAACACCCCAAGGACCCCAAAACCCCCTCTGGACACCCTCAGACCGTCCTGAAACCCCCAAAACACCCCAGGGACCTCCAAACCTTTCTCTAAATCCTCTCTGGACACGTCCAAGGACCCCCAAAACACTCTGGCGTCCTCCCAGGACCCCCAAAACATCCCAGGGACCCCCAAACCCCTTCTGGACACCCCGGGACCCTCCTGAGACCCCCAAACCTTTCCCCAAACCCCCTCTGGACACCCCGGGACCCTCCTGAGACCCCCAAACCTTTCCCCAAACCCCCTCCCAACCCATCCAGACACCCCCAAGGACCCCCCAGACCCTCCTGAGAGACCCCGAACACCCCTGGGACCCCCAAACCTTTCCCCAAACCCATCCTGACGCCCCCAAGGACCCTCCAAACACCCCTGGGACCCTCCTGAGACCGCCCCAAACCCCCTCCAGGATGTCCGGAACGCCTCCAGCCGCCCCTTGGGACCCCCACACTGCAGACCCTTCTCTCCTTCCTTTCCTTTTATTACAAACGCGAGTCCCCGGCGCCTGCCCCGCGCCCCCCGCGCCCCGCTCAGGGGTAGAACCGCGCGGCCAGCAGCCCCAGGCGGTGGATGTTGCGGTGCAGCACGGCGTGCAGCACCGCCAGGTGCTTGCCCACGTCGCCGTCGCGGCCGAAGTCGCGGCGGAACACGCCCAGCTCGGGCTGGAAGGTGAACTTCTGGGGCAGGGGGCTGTTCTCGCGCAGGTAGCCCCAGACGCTGAGCAGCAGCAGGTGCACCTCGAAGGGCGCCAGCTCCGGGAACAGCTCGTGCATGTTGCCCAGCACGGGCGGCAGCAGCGAGCCCTCGGCCAGCAGCGCCACGAGCGCGCACGACGCGCGCAGGTGCCAGGGCGAGGCGCCCGTGCTGGGCTCCCGGCAGGCGTCCCAGTGCGCCACGAGCCCGGCCAGCAGCCCGCGGAGCAGCACGGAGCAGTAGCAGAGCGCGGGGTGCCCGCCGGCCACGAGGCGCAGCAGCGGGAACAGCAGCGGGTGCTGCCGGAAGCGCCGCAGGATGCGCAGGTCCCGCTCCACCGTGGCGCGGGCCAGCTCCTCGGGCGGCCAGGCCAGCTCGGCGCCCGCCGCCTCGGGGCACACGGCCTCCACCAGCGCCGCCGCCACCGCCTTGGCGGCCTCGGCGGGCCCGGAGCCGCGGCAGCAGCGCAGCAGCAGGCTCAGGAAGGTCTGCGTGTTGGCGTTCAGCCCTCGGGCGCTTTGCGCCGCGCCGCGGCGGTTTCAGCCCGCGCCGATGACGCCGGGCGTGAACACGGACCAGACGCCGCCCGCCGTGGGTGAGGCCGGGCGCCAGGCGCCGCCAGGTCCAGCAGCGACACGCGGGCGGGCGGGCTGGGCCGCCGGGCCTCGGGCCCGCGGCTCGGGCGCTGCCTCAAGAGTCTCCCCGCCCAGCGCTGGCCCACCAGTTGCGCCAGCACGGCCTTGGCGGCCGCGGGCGCTGAGGGCGCTTAGCAGCCGCACGCCCGGGCGCCAGCGCCGCCGCTAAGAAGCTGGCGCAGCCTCACGGGTTAAGCCGGCGGGCGAGGGCCGCACGGGCGGGCAGGTGGGCGGCGGCGCCTGGGCAGCGGGCACGCCAGCAGCCGCACGCCGCCCGCCACTCGCCGCGGTGCAGCAGCAGCGCGCCAGGTCCGCAGGTGCTCAGGCGCCAGCGCTGCGCCTTCAGGGCGGGCGGCCCCGCCCGCTGCCGCCGCCGCTGCAGCAGCAGCGAGGTTGCGCAGCAGCGCGCCAGCGCGGCTCGGGCAGGCGGCCGGCGGGATCGGCGCCACGGCGGCGCGCCCACGGCGGCGGGCAGCGGGTCGGGCAGCACCGCCTGCAGCCTGCTGCAGCTGCGCGCCAGCGCCAGTGCTCGGGCGGCGCGCCAGCGCCAGCAGGTAGAAGAGCGCCGGCCGCGCCGCGCGGGCGCCGAGTGCACGCCAGCAGCGCCAGCAGCTGGTGCTGCCACAGGCAGCGGCGCCGCTCGAGCCGCAGCGTGTCCTGGCACAGCTCCCGCACGTGCGGCCGCAGCGCCTCCAGGAAGGGCACGGGGCGCGCCGGGCACTCGGCCAGGCTGGCGGAGGCGCGCGCGTGCACCAGCTTCTGCAGGTGCAGCAGCAGCAGCTGCAGCAGGCGCTCGCAGGCCTCGCGCACGCCCTCGTGCAGCGCCGGGCCCGGCGCCGTGATCACCGAGGCGGGCGCGGCCGTGGCCAGCAGGAAGCGCAGCGTGCGCAGCGCGCCCGCCGAGGTGTGGCACAGCAGGTGCACCACCACGCCCACCACGCCCTCCAGCTCGTCCCGGGGCACCGAGGAGAAGTGCTGGTGCAGCTGGTTGAGCACGGGCGGCTTGAGCGAGTCCACGAGCTCGGGCGACACGGCGGCCAGCAGCGCCGGGGACATGAGCGCCAGCTGCAGCAGGAAGGGCACCGTGGCCTTGTGGTGCTCGCGGGGTGAGCCCAGGCTCTCGTGGAACATCCGCAGCAGCTCCTGCTTGATGCTGCCGGCGTGGCGCGAGGCCAGGTGGCCCAGGATGCCCACCACCGAGGCGATCTTGGGCACGCGCTTGTCGCCCGCCGCGCCCGCCGCCTCGGCGCCGCCGTGCGCGCAGAAGTCCTTGAGGCCGCAGGAGAGCACGCGGCTGATGATGGTGCCGGGGAAGGAGGAGCCCACGTGCGCCACCACCCAGTCGAAGTGCGGCGAGTGCTGCACCGACGTGTCCAGCAGCGCGTCCACGCACGCGTCGGGGCAGCTGCCCACCATGGCGGCCAGGCACTGGCTGTAGATGTCCAGCAGCGCCCGCGTGGCCGGGCACGCCATCCACAGCTGCAGCAGCTCGTTCAGGCTGGCGGGCGGCGGCACGCCCGGCCCGTTGGCGTACTTGCTGCTCAGCTGCCCCATCAGCTCGCTGGCCCACGCCGCCACGCCCGGCGCCCACGCCCGCGGGTTGGCGGCCACCAGCTCGGCCAGGGCGCCGCGCGCCTCCTGCAGCACCTCGGCGCCGGGCGTGGCCTTGGGGGCGGGCCCCGGGGCGGGGCTCTCGCGCTGCAGCAGGTGCTGGCACACCTGCTCGTCGAAGAGGCCGCGCAGGTGCTGCAGCGCGGCGTGGCGCGCGGGGGGCAGGCAGCGCAGCAGGCGCAGGGCGCAGCGGGCGTGGGCCGGGGGCGACAGCGGCGTGCCCTGCACGGGGTCCAGCCCGCTGAGGAACGCCTTCACCTCCTGCGACAGCTCCTGGGCGCTGCAGAGGGGAGAAAATGGGTTAAAATGGCGTAAAATGGGGTGAAATAGGGATAAACTGGGGTAAAATGGGTCAGAAAGGTTAAAGGGGGTGCCCTGCACGGGGTCCAGTCCGCTGAGGAACGCTTTCACCTCCTGCAACAGCTCCTAGGCACTGCAGAGGGGAGAAAACGGGGTTAGAACGGCTTAAAATGGGGTAAAATAGGGATAAACTGGGGTAAAATGGGTCAGAAAGGGTTAAAGGGGTGCCCTGCACGGGGTCCAGCCCGCTGAGGAACGCCTTCACCTCCTGGGTGCTGTGGGGAGGAGAAAAATGGCTTAAAATGAGTTAAAATGGGGTTAAAATGGGGATAAACTGGGGTAAAATGGGGATAAAAGGGGAGAAATGGGTTAAAGTGGGTGAAATTGGATTAAAATGGGGCAAAGTGGGGTTATAATGGGAATAAAATTCGGTTAAAATGGGGATAAACTGGGGTCCGGGGGTCTCTGAGGGGGTTAAAGTGGGGTGAAATTGGATTAAAATGGGGCAAAGTGGGGTTATAATGGGAATAAAATTCGGTTAAAACGGGTCGGGCCCGGTTCCGGGGGTCTCTGAGGGGGGAGGGGTCGGGCCCGGTTCCGGGGGTCGCCGCTCCCACCCCCAGGGATGTCCTCGCGCTCTCCCCCCCCCCCCCGGGCTGTCCCGGTCCCCCCGCCTGTCCCGGTGCCCCGGGGCCCCCCGGTACCTGAGCGGCGGCCGGGGGGGGCTCGCGGCACCGGGGGGGTCGCACAGCGCCATGATGGCGGCGGCGGCGGCCGGGCCGGGCGGCTGCGCATGCGCCGACAGCGTCCAGCACCGGAAGTGCTCCTCTCGCCCCCGCGGCTTAGCGCGATGGTTCCGCCCCCCCGCGGTGTCACCGTGAAAAGGGTCCCCCCGGGGGGGGGGGCAGGAACGGAAACGGCGACAGAGAAAAAGAGAGACGAGATCCTTTATTGGGGATACTGGGAAGGACTGGGAGGGACTGGGGACACTGGGATGAGGTGGGACCGGGATTTGGGACACTGGTGCCAAACTGGGGGCACTGGAGACAGGGACTGGGGACACTGGGACAGGGATTTAGAACACTGGGGACACTGGGAGGGACTGGGGAGAGGGACTGGGGACATTGGGGATACTGGGAGGGACTGGGATTGAATGGGGACAGGAACTGAGGCCACTGGGATGAGCTGGGACCGGGATTTGGGACACTGGTGCCAAACTGGGGAAACTGGGGACAGGGACTGGGAGGGGTTTGGGGCACTGGGAACGAGGCCTGGGGACACTGGTGCCAAACTGGGGATACTGGGACACGCTGGGGACACCGGTGACAAACAGGAGGCCCCGAACGGGCACCGGGGAGGTTCCAGCCCGGTGAACCGCTGGCACTGGTGGCACTGGGATGTCACTGGTGGCACCGGGACCCCGCGCTCACTCCGCCGCCGCCTCCGCCATCTCCACGTCGCCGTTCCCCGGCCCCGCCTCCTCCCGCGGCCTCTTCCTCTCGGGCACCGCCGCCTTCAGCGCTGGGGACACCGGGAGGGGCTCAGGGCTCCGGTACCGGCCCCGGTGTCCCCCGGTACCGGCCCCGCTGTCCCCTCCCCGCTCACCCCGCAGCCGCTTCAGCTCCTTCCGCAGCCGCTTCCCCCACGCCGGGGCCTGAACCGCGCGCACCGACAGCGACCTGGAGCGGAGAGCACCGGGACCGCCCTCGGTTACCGGGGGGACACCGGGAGGGCACCGGGAGGGGCGGGGGGGGCGCTCACCGCCGCTTCTGCCGCCGGCCCCGCGCCCGCTCCCGCCGCCGCTTGAAGAGCTTCTTGCGCAGCTCCTGTGGGGCACAACGGGGTCCCGCCGTTACCGGAGACCCTTCCCGGTACCGGTTACCGGGAATCCCAGTGAAAAGGGGGAGTCCCGCCCTCCCCCCGGGGTTGTTCCTCCCGCCGGGACCCTCCTGGAGCCTCCCCGGTGTCCCTCAGGGCCCTCCCGGTGCCTCCCGGTGCCTCCCGGTGTTCCCGGTCACCGTTCGGGGCCGGTTGATTTTCCCTCCGATCCCCATCGTGCAATTTCCGGTCCGGCACCACTTCCGGTCCGGCACAACTTCCGGTATTAAAACCCCGCCCCCTACGCCCCACCCCGAGGGTGTCTTTGGCTCTGATTGGCTGAGGTTGCGACAGCCCCGCCCATATTCAAATACCCGCTGAGGTCAACGCCCCTTTTCCTTTAGTTTGTTTTGATTGGTTGGCAGGCGCGCGCCGGCGCCGTTGATTAGTGGAATTCTCCGAGGCCCCGCCCATATCCGCTGTATATAAAATTGCCGCCTCGCCTGCCAGCTCTCTTTAGGCGCTGGGTGAGGAACGGGACGGGGTCGGGATTTTGGGTTGGTTTGGAATTAAAACCGGGCGGGGAGGGAGGAACCGGGAGAATCCTCTCGTTCTTGGCGGGCCCCGGCGTTCACGTGCTGGGCTCCGTGATGTGCGGAGGGAAAGCAGCGACCGGCGCGATGTCTTCGGTGCCGGCGGTGGCGTCCGCCGGTCCCACCCTCACACGCCGGGACAAGGCCCAGGCGCGGCTCTCCCGGGAGCTCCGGAGCGCTCGGGGCCGCCGCTTCACCGCCATTTTTTCCTCTGCAGGGCCACGATGAAGAACCGAGAACGCACCGCGACCGCGCCGGCGGTGGATGGGGGATTTTGTACTTCAAATTGTTAATAAACCGCTCTGAACCGCTTTGGTCTCGTGTGTGCTTTCGGTAGCGGCGCGTCCTGGGGTGAGGGCGGGGAATTCCCGTTCTTTCCCGGCGCTGGAGCCGGTTCGTGACCCCGACGGTCCGGGGGCTGCGGCCGTGAGGTGGGAACGACTCCCGGTCCTCCCTGCCGCCATCTCTATGATCTTCATGGGGCGGAAAGGATTTCCGGTCCTTCCAGCTGCCATCTCTATGGTTTAAATGTGGCGGAGTGAATTTCCGGTCCTCCTCGCCGCCATCTCTATGGTTTAAATGTGGCGGAGTGCATTTCCGGTCATCGTCGCCGCCATCTCTATGGTTTAAATTTGGCGGAGCGGATTTCCGATCCTCTCGGCCTCCGTCTCTATGGTTTCAGTGTGGCGGAGGCAAATTCCGGTCCTCCGAGCCACCGTCTCTATGCTCCGCGCGGGCCAGAGCGGCCCCGGAAGTGGCGGGGAGGCGGCGATGGCGCTGGACCCGCGGTGGCCGCTGGCGCTCGCCCGCGGCGCCGTCCCGGTGGCGCTGGGGCTGCTGCTGTGGGTGGCGATCGCGGGCGGCGAGCAGGACCGGCAGAACACGCTGAAGGTACGGGGCGAAGTGGGTGGCGGGACGCCTCGGGGACCGGAACCGGCGGTGACCCTGCGGTGCTCCCGCTCCGACAGGGCCAGCCCGGCGCGGACGCCGCGAGTTTGGCGCAGCGGCGGCGCCACAACGAGCTGATCATGGCGGCGCTGCGCGAGGCGGCCGAGACCGACGACAACGTGACGCAGCGGGCGGTGCCGTGGCGAAAGTGACGTCAGCACCGGGAGCCCCCATCCTCACCCTCCATTTCCCGGTGTCCCGCCCTTTCCCTCGGAACCATCAAAGCTGGGCGCGGTTGCGCACGGAACTTTTTTTTGCGCGGTTAGACCCGGAGCGCTATAAATGACGGACACTTCCGGCGTCTCTTCCGGTCCGGCCATGTCGCGGCCGCGGGGCGAGGAGGCCGCGCCGGAGGCGGCGCCGGTGCCGGGGCCCGGTCCGGGCTCGCCGCGGCCGCTGTTCGGGGGCTGCTGGAGCTGCCGCCTGCTGAGCGGCGCGGGGCTGCTGATGGCCGCCGTCTGGGTCTACCAGGGGCCGCGGAACACCATGAAAAAGGGGATCACGCCCTCCATGGGCGCCATCGCCCAGATCACCTTCGCCGCCGGTGAGGGGCGGGGCCAGGGAGGAGGCGGGGCCAGGGGAAGAGGGAGGGGTTTCGGTTTAGGCGGGAAAATTGGGAGGGTTTCCATGGAAACGAGGGCGGGGCGGGGTGGGGTGAGGGTGACTCTGGGATGGCCCCAAAATGTCCCCAAAATCTCGAGGGTTGGGGAAGGGGGACGAGTTGGGCAGGGGAAAGAGCCCAGGTGTGACCCCAGGTGACCGTAGGGTCCCCCCAGGTGTGCCCAGGTGTGTGTGGGCGAGCCCGGGTGTGCCCAGGTGCCCCTGGATCACCCCAGGTGTGCCCAGGTGTGACCCCCAAGTGTCCTCTGGGTGACCCTGATGCCCCCAGATGTGCCCAGGTCACCCCCAGGTGTGACCCCAGGTGTGCCCCCAGGTGCCCCCATGTGCCCCCCCTGTCCCGCAGGTCTGGCCGGCTGGGCCATCGTCATCCTCGCCGACCCCGTGGGACGCTGGCAGCGCCGCGAGCCCTGAGGGACCCAAAAATCCCCAAAACCACAGAGGGGAACCCAAAAAACATCGAGAGGACCCCGAAAACGGCACCGGGACCCCAAAAAACACAGAGGGGACCCCAGAAACGGCTCTGGAGACCTCAAAAAGCCCCGAGAGGGCCCCAGAGATCCCTGAGGGGACCCCAAAAAGGGCAGCGGGACCCCCAAAGCTGCTCTGGGGACCCCACAGAGCCCCAGGACCCCAATAAAGGCACCGGGACCCCAAAGCTGCTCCGGGCAGGGGGCACGGGCCAGGACAAACTCGGGGTTTTGGGTTTTTGGGTTTATTTGGGGTTTTTGGGGTGCCCCCATCAGCTCCCCTCTTTCTTGGCCACGATGACGACGGCGGAGGGAACCAGGCCTGGAAGGGAGGGGGAGGTCAGGACCCCCCCCCCAAAATTCCCCAACCCCCCAGTGACCCCTCAGGACCCCCCAAGGACCCCCAAGGACCCTCAGTTCCCCCTAGAGACCCCAAAACTCCCCCAAAACCCTTCCTGAACTCCCCAAGGAGCTCCCAAATCCCCCCCCCCCAAATCCCTCAGGACCCCCCAAATCCCCTCAGGACCCCTCAAATCCCTTTAAGGACCCCCAAATCCCCTCAGGACCCCCAAATCCCCTCAGGACCCCTCAAATCCCTTTAAGGACCCCCAAATCCCCTCAAGGACCCCCAAATCCCCTCAGGACCCCTCAAATCCCTTTAAGGACCCCCAAATCCCCTCAGAACCCCTCAAATCCCCTCAAGGACCCCCTAAATCCCCTCAAGGACCCCCAAATCCCCTCAAGGACCCCCAAATCCCTT
The DNA here is from genome assembly GCA_024865655.1 of Emberiza elegans. NCBI lineage: Eukaryota > Metazoa > Chordata > Aves > Passeriformes > Fringillidae > Emberiza > Emberiza elegans. The sequence continues at coordinate 2,290,992 of JALJVW010003074.1, read as the reverse complement.
TAACGACCCCCAAATCCCCTCAAAGACCCCCCCTAATCCCCCCAAGGACTCCTCAAACCCTCCAAGGACCCCCAAATCCCCAATTCCTCCCAGAGAGCCCCCAAACCCCCTCAGGGACCCCTTAACTACCCCCAAGGACCCCCAAATCCCCTCAAACCCCTCAAATCCCCTCAAGGACCCCCAAATTCCATCAAATTCCCTCAAGGATCCCCCAAATCCCCCCACGGACCCTCAAATCCCCTCAAGGACCCCCAAATTCCATCAAACCCCTCAAGGATCCCTCAAGGACCCCCAAATTCCATCAAATCCCCTCAAGGACCCCTCAAGGACCCCCAAATCCCCTCAGGACCCCTCAAATCCCCTCAAGGACCCCCAAATCCCCTCAAGGACCCCCAAATCCCCCCAAGGACCCCCAAATTCCCTCAAGGACCCCCCAAATCCCCTCAAGGACCCCCAAATCCCCTCAAGGACCCCCCAAATCCCATCAAAGACCCCCTAATCCCCCAAGGACCCCAAACCCTCCCAGCTCCTCCCTGAAATTTCCCCATGTCCTCCCAGAGAGCCCCCAAACCCCCTCAGGGACCCCTTAACTCCCCCAAGGACCCCCAAATCCCCTCAGAACCCTCCCAAATCCCCTCAAGGACCCCCCTAAATCCCCTCAAGGACCTCCAAATTCCATCAAATCCCCCAAGGACCCCTCAAGGACCCCCAAATCCCCTCAGGACCCCTCCTGGGGAAAACCCTCAAAATCGGACCCCCAAAATCCCCCAAAATCACCCCAAAATTATCACAAGGACCCCCAAAAATCCCCCAAAGGACCCCCCTAATCCCTCAAGGACCCCCAAATGGACCTCAAGGAAAATGGGCCTAAATCCCATCAAATCCCCCAAAATCATCCCAAAATCACCCCAAAATTACCCACCCAGCTCCTGCAAATCACTCCCATGTCCTCCTCGGTGAAGAGGCCATCGGGGAAGGCCCTGGGGAAATGGGAGGCTGAAAAATCACCCCAAAATTATCCCCCGGTGTCCCACCCCTCGCTCCCAGTGCTCCCAGTGCTCCCAGTGCCCCGGTGCAGCTCCACAAAGAAAATCACCCCAAAATTCCCTTGAAGTCACCCCCAGAAACTCTGCGTGAGGGCGCGGCCGTCGGGGAGACGGACCTGGGGAGAAATGGGCCAAAATCGGGGAAAATCACCCCAAAATCATCCCAAAATCACCCCAAAATTATCCCAAAATAACCCCAAAATCACCCCCAGAAACTCCGTGAGGGACGGACCTGGGGAGACGGAAAATCTGGGGAAAATTAAAAATCCCAAAATCACCCCAAAATCACCCCAAAATTATCCCTGGAAACTCTGCGTGAGGGCGCGGCCGTCGGGGAGACGGACCTGTGGGGAAAACGAGCCAAAATGGGGGAAAATCACCCCAAAATCATCCCAAAATCACCCCAAAATTGCCCCAAAATCACCCCCGGAAACTCTGCGTGAGGGCGCGGCCGTCGGGGAGACGGACCTGGGGGGAAATGGGCCAAAATCAGGGAAAATCACCCCAAAATCACCCCAAAATTCCCTCAAAGTCACTCCCAGAAACTCTGCGTGAGGGCGCGGCCGTCGGGGAGACGGACCTGGGGGAAAACGGGCCAAAATCGGGGAAAATCACCCCAAAATTACCCCAAAATCACCCCGAAATTCCCCCAAAATCACCCCAAAATCACCCCAAAATTCCCTCAAAATCACCCCCAGAAACTCTGCGTGAGGGCGCGGCCGTCGGGGAGACGGACCTGGGGGGAAATGGGCCAAAATCAGGGAAAATCACCCCAAAATTACCCCAAAATCACCCCCAGAAACTGCGTGAGGGCGCGGCCGTCGGGGAGACCAAAAATCAGCCAAAACCAGCTCAAAAAGTGCCAAAATCAGCACAAAATGGCCCAAAATCGGCAAATAATCACCTTTACTCAGCAAAAAATGGTCCAAAATCGCCCAAAATCAGCCAAAAATGGCCCAAAACCAGCACAAATCAGCCCAAAATCAGCCCAAAATCACACATCACCCCAAAATCCCCCTAAATCAGATAAAAATTACCCCACATCACACAAAATCCCCCTCAATCAGCCAAAATCAGCACAAATCAGCCAAAATCACCAGAAATCCCAGCAGGGAGACCAAAATCACCACAAAATCATCCAAAATTCCCCTAAATCAGCCTAAATCCCCCTAAATCAGCCCCAAATTCCCCCTGAATTACCTGAAAAACCATCAAGGAGACCAAGATCACCCCCAAGATCACCCAAAAATACCCCAAATCAGCCCAAAATCACCCGAAAATCATCAGAAATCACCCAAAATCAGCCCAAAACCCAACAGGGAGACCAAAATCAGCCCTAAATCCCCCCAAAATCATCAGAAATCACCCCTAAACCATCCAAAATCACCCTAATCACCCCAAAACCATCCAAAATCACCCCAAAATCACCAGAAAAATCACCCAAAATCACCCCAGATCACCCCAAAGCTCCTTGAAATGCCAGCAAGGAGCCCCCAAATCCATCGGGGACCCCCCAAATCCCCCAAATCCCCCGAATCCCACCTGGATGCGGCACTGGTCATATTCCCGCGGCGCCGGCGCCTCCGGGGGGGGCTGGGCCGGGGGGGTCGGGGGGTTCGGGGCGAACTGGGGGGGACACAGGGGGGACATGGGGGTCCCAAAGGGGCTGGGCCCAGACGGGGCTCGGGGGGAGCCCCAAATCCCCCAAATCCTTTGGGATATCCCAAAATCTTCTGGAATTTTCCCAATTTTCTGGGACCCTCCCAGTCCTTTAGGATCCCCCAAATCCTTTGCGAACCCCCAATTTTTGGAATCCCCGAATTTTTTGGGATCCCCCCGCCAATCCTTTGGGACCCCCCCGAAAATCCTTTAGGATCCCCCTTTAAATCACTTGGGATCCCCCAAATCCTTTGGGACCCCCACACTTTTCGAATCCCCCCCAATTCTTTGGGCTTCCCAAAATCCTTTGGGGTCCCCCGAAATATTTTGGAATTTTTCCCAATGTTTTTGGACTCCCCAGTCCTTTAGGATTCTCCCAAATCCTCTGAAATTTCCCCGATTTTTTGGGATCCCTCCTAAATCTTCTGAGATCCCAAAAACTCTCTGGGATCCCCCAAATCCTTCAGGATCCCCTGCCAAATCCTCTGGACTTCCCCCCAGTTTTTAGGGATCCCCAAATCCTCTGGAATCCCCTCAAAATCCTTTGGGATCTCCCCAAAAACTCTTTTGGATCCCCCAAATCCTTTAATTCCCCCCAAATCCTTTGGAATCCCCCCCAGTTTTTGGGGATCCCCTCAATCTTTTGGGATCCCCCCAATTTTTTGGAACCCCCCTCACCCTCTGTGCTCGCTCTGCCTTGTCCCTCTCGATCTTCTCCCGCACTCTCTGCCTGTAGAAACGGGGAAAAAAATCCCAAATTTTTCAGGGGTTCCCCAAAAGATTCGGGATCCCCAAAAACCCCAAAATCTCCGGGGAGGGGGGCGGGAACCTGAGGGAGGGAATTTGGGGAAACCCCACAAATTTTAGGGCTCCACTCTCAGCTTTGGGGGCTTGGGGAGGTTTTGGGGTGGGAATTTGGGTGGGGGGCTAAAATTTAAAGGGGGTCCTGAGGGGTTTTTGGGCTCCCCAAAATCTCCTCGGTGCCGCCATTGTTTGTGAGGGCGCTTCCTGGGGATGTTAAATGGGAAAAATTCTGGGATTTCTGGAATTTCCTGAAACTTTTTTTTTTTGGTTCTGAGGGGGCCGGGGGTCCTGAGGAAATGGGAAAAATTGGGGTTTTTAGGATTTCCTAAAACTTTTGGGCTCTCCCGGAGGGGGTTTTAAGGAGGTTTTGGGGTTTTTAAGGAGGTTTTGGGGGTTTTTTGGGGTTCCCGGAGGTTTTGTGGGGCCGCGGGTTCTGAGGGGTTCGTGAGGCGCATTGGCCCAGGCAGCCCCTCCTGGGGGTTTAAATGGGAAAAATTCCGGGAGTTTTGGGGATTTCCTAAAACTTTTTGGGCTCTCCCGGGAGGTTTTGGGGTTTTTAAGGAGGTTTTGGGGTTTTTAAGGAGGTTTGGGGGGTTTTTTGGGGTTCCCGGAGGTTTTGTGGGGCCGCGGGTTCTGAGGGGGTCCTAACGGAGCTTCCGGCGCTTCAGGCGCCCCCTGGCGGCCCGGAGGACGCAGCGTGCAAAGCCCTTCCCGGAGATTTTGATGAAAAAATTCCGAGATTTTTGGTATTCCCTAAAACTTTTTTGGCTCTCCTAGGTGATTTTGGGGTTTTTAAGGAGGTTTTGTGGTTTTTAAGGAGGTTTTTGGGTTTTTTGGAGTTCCCCGAGGTTTTGTGGGGCCGCCGGTTCTGAGGGGTTCGTGAGGGAGCTTCCGGCGGTTGAGGCGCCCCCTGGCGCCTGGGAGGACTCAGCCGGGGCAGCCTTTCCTGGACGTGGTAAATGGGAAAAATTCCGGGATTTTTGGGGTTTCCTAAAACTTTTGGGAAGTTTTAAGGAAGTTTTGGGGCGTTCCTTGTGTTTGGTGTTGGGATTTTGGGGTTCCCTGAGGTTTTGTGGGGCCGCGGGTTCGTGAGGGCTCATCCCGTGGCTGTGGCGGCCCAGAGGACTCGGCCTGGGCAGCTTCTTTGGGGGTTTTAAACGGGAAAAAAATCCGGAATTTTGGGGATTTCCTAAAAGTTTTTAGGCTTTCAAGGGAGGCTTTGGGGTTTTAAGGAGATTTTGGGGTTTTTGGAGTTCCCCGAGGTTTTTGGGGGCACCGGTTCTGAGGGGTTCGTGAGGGAGCTTCCGGCGGTTGAGGCGCCCCCTGGCGGCCCGGAGGACTCGGCCCGGGCAGTCCTTTTTGGGGTGAAATTTTTGATTTCCCCGCAGTTTTGGGGTTTCCTCGGGGCCGTTATCTCCTCACCGCGCCGCCCTCTCCTCGGCCCGGTCCCGCCGCCGCTCCTCGGCCGCCCGGCGCCGCTCCTCGTCCCGGCGCCATTCCAGCTTGGCCAGCTCCTGGCCCCGGCGGCGCCGCTCGCGCTCCTGCCCGGCCTCCGACAGCGCCCTGAACCCCAAAACCTCCCTGAGCCCCAAATCCTGAACCCCAAAACCACCCTGAGCCCCAAATCCTGAACCCCAAAACCACCCTGAGCCCCAAATCCTGAACCCCAAATCCTGAACCCCAAAACCACCCTGAGCCCCAAATCCTGAACCCCAAATCCTGAACCCCAAAACCACCCTGAGCCCCAAATCCTGAACCCCAAATCCTGAACCCCAAAACCACCCTGAGCCCCAAATCCTGAACCCCAAAACCACCTTGAGCCCCAAATCCTGAACCCCTAAATCACCCTAAACCCTGAACCTCAAATCCTGAACGCTGAACCCCAAATCCTGAACTTCTAAATCCCCCTGAACCCCAAATCCCAAAATCACTGAACCCCCCCCGGCCTCTGACAGCGCCCTGCGACCCCAAAATCAAAAATTCTGCACCCCAAAATCCTCCTGAACCCCCAAATCCTGAGCCCCAAATCTCCCTGAGCTCCTCAATCCCCCTGAAGCCCCAAACTTTCTCTGAGACCCCCAAAATTCTCCCCCGAGTCTCCAAATTCCCCCTTGAAACCCCAAATCCTCCCCTCCTAAATCCCCCAAATTCCACCCTTCATACTCCCAAAATTCCCCCTGAACCCCCCAAATTTCCTCTGTGAACCCATCAATTCCTCCTGGGACCCAAAACCCCAAATATCCCCCCCCAAACCCACAAATTTTCACCAAACTCCCCAAATTCTCCCTTGAACCCCTGAATTTCTGCCCCCAAACCCAAAATTTCTCCCCCAAACCCCTCAAATTTCCCCCTTTGAACCCGTAAATCCTCCCCAAAAGCCCAAATTTCCCCTTCAAAACGCCAAATTTTTCCTCCAAAGGCCCCAAATTCCCCCTTGAACCCCTGAATTTTCCCCCAAACCCCAAAATCCTCTCCAAACCCCTCAAATTTCCCCTCTGAACCCCCAAATTCCCCCTCAAAACCCCCAAATTCCCCCTAAAACCCCAAATTTTCCCTTTTAACCCCCCAAAACCCCCTTGAACCCCCAAATCCCAAAATTTCCTCCCCCAAATCCTCAAATTTCCCCCCCAAATCCCCAAATTCCCCTCAAATTTCCCTCTTGAACCCCCAAATTCCCCCCAAAACCACCCCAAACCCCCTGTGAACCCCAAATTTTCCCCTGAACCCCCCCAAAACCCCCCAAATTCCCCCAAATTCCACCCCGGGTCCCCCGGCGGTTTCTCCCCCCCCAACCCCCCCAGGTCCGGGGTCCCCAAACCCCAAATTCCCCCCCAAATCCCCAGCCTGGGGGGTCCCCAAAATGAGCAGGGGGTCCCCAAAAATCGGAAACCTCAAAATTTTCCCTCCCTGGACAGGATTTGGGGGTCCAGGGGCCCCAAAGGGGTCTCCCCAAATTTGGGGTCCTTGGGGGACTCAGTGGGAATTTGGGGGGTCCTTGGGGGAGTTTTGGGGGGTCTCAGGGGGTTTGGGGGGAAATTTGGGGGTCCCAGAGGGGTTTTAGGGTCCTCGTGAGGTTTTTTGGGGTCTCTGGGGGGGGGTTGAGGGTTCCCAGGAGGGTTTTGGGGTATTTGGGGGGTGAGTTGGGGGTTCTGGGGGGGTTTCAGGGGGGTCCATGGAGGGGTTTTGGGGGTCCCTGGGGAAATTTTGGGGTCTCAGGGATTTTTTGGGGGTCCTTGGGGGAAAATTTGGGGTCTCTGGGGGGGTTTTGAGGGGTCCCGGGAGGGTTCTGGGGTCTTTGGGGGCGTTTTGGGGGTCCCGGTTGTTTTGGGGGGGTCCTGGGCGGTTTTTTTGGGGTGAATTTGGGGGTCCCCGGGGGGGATTTTTGGGTTATCCAGGTTGTTTTTGGGGTATCCCGGTGGTTTTTGGGGGTATCCCGGTTGTTTTTGGGATCCCCGGGAGGGATTTTTGGGGTATCCCGGTTGTTTTTGGGGTATCCCGGTTGTTTTTGGGGTATCCCGGTGGTTTTTGGGGGTATCCCGGTGGTTTTTGGGATCCCCGGGAGGGATTTTTGGGGTATCCCGGTTGTTTTTGGGGTATCCCGGTGGTTTTTGGGGTATCCCAGGAGTTTTCTGGGATCCCAGGGGGGATTTTTGGGGTCCCGGTTGTTTTTGGGTATCCTGGTGGTTTTTGGGGTATCCTGGTTGTTTTTGGGATCCCCGGGAGGGATTTTGGGGTATCCCGGTTGTTTTTGGGGTATCCCGGTTGTTTTTGGGGTATCCCGGTGGTTTTTGGGGGTATCCCGGTGGTTTTTGGGATCCCCGGGAGGGATTTTTGGGGTATCCCGGTTGTTTTTGGGGTGTCCCGGTGGTTTTTGGGGTATCCCGGTGGTTTTTGGGGTCCCGGTTGTTCCCGTGCCCCCTCACCAGTCCATGGCCGGTTCCACGCCGCGGTTCCCGGTCAGCGCCAGCGCCTTCGCCCTGCGGGACCGGCCCGGGGGGGATCACGGGGGCGGCTCCGGGACCCCTCCCCAAAATCCCCTTAAATCCCCCCCGGGACCCCCAAAATCCCCCGGAATCTCCCCCCGGGACCCCCGAATCCCGGCCGGGTCCCATTGCCGGCCCCTCCCCGGTTCCCGGCCCCCCGGCCGGTGCCGCCCGCCCTCCCCCGGTGTCCCCGCGGCGGCGCCGCCCTCACGCGCGCCGGGCCCCGAATCCCATCTCCAGCAGCGCCTCCAGGGCCCGCCCGGGCCCGGCCCCGCCGCCCGCCGCCATCATGGCGGCCCCGGAGCCTCGCGTCACGCGGGGGCGGGGAAGTGGGCGGGATCAGCGTCACGTGGGGACGGCGGCCGGGAAGGGACAGGCGGAGACGGGAACGCGAACGGAGCGAAGAAATCCGAAAAGTGACCGCGGAAGCACAAAAATACCCCAAAACAACGGGAAAATTGCACAAAAACTACTCAAAAATACCCCAAAATCCGACCCCAAAACCCTCCTACAGTGATTCCCAAACCCACCCAAAACCAGCCCAGAACCAACCCAAAAAAGATCCCAAACCCGACCCAAAAAAATCGACCCAAAACCCTCCTAAAGTGATTCCCAAACCCACCCAGCCCAGAAAAAAATATCCCAGAACCAACCCAAAAACCCTCAAAAAAATATCCAAACCAACCCAAAAAACTCATCCCCCTCAAAACTTACCCAAATCTTAAAAATACCCCAAAACCACCCCAAAGTGACCTCAAAACCAACCCAAAAATACCAGAAAATAGCCCAAAAATAACCCCAAAACTCACTCAAAAATATCCCGAAACCAACCCAAAACCAGCCCCAAATCCATCAGAAAATATTGAAAAACCCGAGCCCAAAACCTCCCTAAAGTGACCCCAAAAATACCCCAAAATTTGACCCCCAAACCCGCCCAAAAGTCCCCCAAAAACCCCAAAATTCTTGAATTTGAACCAGATTTTCTTTGGGTTGATTGCAGGACGAAATTGGGGAAATTTTGGGAAAAATTGGGGAAATTCTGGGGAAAATTCAGAGGAATTGGGGGCAAATTTGGGATTTTTGAGGCGAATTTGGGGGATCCGGGGGGTCCCGTCTCTCCCCCCCCCCCCCCAAATAAATCCAAACTCATGGTCGGGGGGTGGGGGAGGGGCCGAAGCCTTTATTGAGCCCCCCACAGTGGGGGAGGGGCGTGGGGGAGGGGCTCAGGAGCTGGAGCAGAGGTGGCGCTGCCGGAGGGGGGAGGGGCCGTCCGCGAGAGGGGGGAGGGGCGTGGGCGTGGCCTCCTCCTCCTGCCCCTCCCCCTCTTCCTCCTCTTCCTCCGGCCCCTCCCCCTCCTTGGGGGCGGCGCTGAGCAGGGGGTCTGGGGGGGGGGGAGGGGCGGTCAGAGCCCCCAGACCCAAAACTGGGCCCCTCCCCCACCAAATTTGACTCCGCCCCCCAAGTTTAGGCCCTCCCCCAAATTTAGGCCCCTCCCCCAATTTGGCCCCTCCCCCAATTTGGCCCCTCCCCCAAAATTTGGGCCCCTCCCCCACCAAATTTTGGCTCCTCCCCTAAAAAGTCCACCCCTCCCCCCCAATCTGGGCCCCTCCCCCCAGAATTTTGCCCCTCCCCACCCCCATTTCGGGCCCCTCCCCCACCCCGGATTTTGGGTTTTTTGGGGGGGCGCCGCCCCTCCCCCACCTGGCTCCGAGGCTCCGAGGATTTCGGGCTCCTCCGAATTTTGGGGGGGGTCTGAGAGGTCTGGGGGGGGGTGGGGGAGGGGGGAAAGGAATCAACTGGAATCTCACCAAAATCCCACCCAAAATCCTCCCCAAAATTCCCCAAAAATCCTCCCCAAAAATCCCCAAAATCCTCCCCAAAAATCCTCCCCCAAACCCCCGAAACTTCCCCAAAATCTTCCTCCAAATCCCTTCCAAATTTGCTCAAAAATCTTCTGAAAATCTCCCCCCAAAATCCTCCCAAATATCCCCAAAATCTTCTTAAAGTCTCCCCCACCAAATCCTCAAATTTCCCCCAAAATCTCCCTAAATAATCTCCAAAAATCTTGAAAATCTCCCAAAAATTCGCCCAAAAACTCCCCAAACAACTCCCAAAATTCCCCCCTAAAATGCCAAAAATTCCCCCCAAAATTTCCCAAAAAATGCCCCCCAAAGTCTCTCAAAATTCCCCAAAATTCCCCCCGAAAGATCCCCAAATTCTCCCCCAAATCCCTCCCAAAAATCCCCCAAATCCCTCCCAAAAATCCCCCCAAAATGTCTCCCAAATGTCTCCCAAATTCCCCAAATTCCCCCCAGCCCCCCCCACTGCCCCTCCCCTCTCTCACCTGTCCCTTCCCCATTGCCCCCCCCTGTCCCCTCCCCCACTGCCCCTCCCCCCTCTCTCACCTGTCCCCTCCCCTCCCGGGGGCTCCTCCCCGGTTCCTCCGCTCCTGTTGGGGGTGGGGGAGGGGCTCAGGTGAGCTCAGCCGTGGGGGAGGGGAGGGGCGGATCCCCCCGTGCGGCCCCTCCCTCCCCAGCCCCTCCCCCTCCCCGGGTCTGACCTGGGCCGGGCGGGGGCGGGGCCGCGGGGGGCCCCTCCCCCACTGCAGGTACCCCCCGAGCGTCAGCAGCGCCAGCAGCGCCCAGTTCCCGGCCACGCCCACCACGGCTGACGTCAGAGGGAAGTGATAGAGCAGGTACCTGGGGACAGGTGTGGGACATGTGTGGGACATGGGTGTGACATGGGTGACACGGACACCACGGGTGACGTCAGACATAGGGGCAGGTACCTGGGTGACAGGTGTGACACAGGTGTGACACAGGTGTGACACAGGGACAGGTGTGACACATGGACAGGTGTGTGACGTGTGTGTGACAGGTTTCAGCCACGCCCACCACGGCTGACGTCAGAGGGAAGTGATAGAGCAGGTACCTGGGGACAGGTGTGGGACAGGTGTGTGACACGGGTGTGTGATACAGGTGTGACACAGGTGTGACACAGGGACAGGTGTGTGACGTGTGTGTGACACGGGTGTGACATGGGTGTGACAGTTCCCGGCCACGCCCACCACGGCTGACGTCAGAGGGAAGTGATAGAGCAGGTACCTGGGGACAGGTGTGGGACAGGTGTGGGACAGGTGTGGGACACGGGTGTGACATGGGTGTGACATGGGTGTGACATGGGTGTGACACAGGTGTGACAGTTCCCGGCCACGCCCACCACGGCTGACGTCAGAGGGAAGTGATAGAGCAGGTACCTGGGGACAGGTGGGACACAGGTGTGTGACATGGGTGTGACATGGGTGTGACACAGGGACAGGTGTGTTACACAGGGACAGGTGTGTGATAGGTGTGACACAGGTGTGACAGGTGTGTGACACAGGTGTGACACAGGGACAGGTGTGTGACACGGGTGTGACATGGGTGTGACACAGGGACAGGTGTGACACAGGGACAGGTGTGTGACGTGTGTGTGACACGTGTGACAGGTTCCAGCCACGCCCACCACGCCTGAAAGGGTCAGGGAAATGGCACAGGAGGCACCTGGGCCAGGTTCAGGCCGGGTTTAAGGCAAGTTTGGGCCACCTTTGGGGCAGGTTTAACCCAGGTTTAAGGCAGGGTTTGGGGCAGGTTTAGGTCAGATTTAAGCCAGGTTTAGGCTGGGTTGAGGTGGGGTTTAGGGCAGGTTTAGGGCAGGTTTAAGCCGGGTTTAGGGCAGGTTTTACCCAGGTTTGGGGCAGTTTTAGGGCAATTTTAAGCCAGGTTTAGGGCAGGTTTAGGTCAGTTTTAGGCCGGGTTTAGGCTGGGTTGAGGTGGGGTTCAGGTGGGGTTTAGGGCAGGTTTAGGTCAGGTTTAGGCCGGGCTTACCCGGGTTTAGCGGATCTCAACCAGAGCCCCCACGGTGGGCGAGTACTGGGGAGGGGGGAAACGGGGTCAGGGACCCCCAAAATGTCCCCAAAATATCCCCAAAACCACCCCGGGGCCCCTGAAATATCCCAAAATATCCCCAAAATACAACAAAATATCCCCAAAATGCCCCAAAATATCTCAACCAGAGCCCCCCGGGGGCCCTGGGGGGGGGGAACGGGTCAACCCCAAAAAAATATCCCCAAAATACAACAAAATATCCCCAAATATCCCTGGGACCCCCAAAATACCCCCAACACCCCTCAAAATACACCAAACTACCCCCAAAATATCCCCAAAATATCCCCAAATAGACCTGGGACCCCAAAATACCCAAAATACACCAAAACCACCCTGGGACACCAAAAATACCCCCCAAAATATCCCTAAAATAGAAAAAAATATCCCCAAACCACCCTGGGACCCTGAAAATACCTCTGGGACCCCCAAAACATCCCCTAAACCACCCCAGGACCCTCAAAATATCCCCAAATACCCCTGGGACCACCAAAATACCCCCCCAGAACACCCCCAGGACCCCCCAAACCCCCTCTGGGACCCCCCAAATCCCCCCAAACCCCTCTGGGATCCCCTGAGACCCCCCAAAACCCCCCTGAGAGCCCCCAGAGACCTCCCAAACCCCCTCTGGGACCCCATAAATTCCCCCAGACCCCCCCAGACCCCCCAAACTCCCCCAAAAACTCCCCAAAGCCCCCAGGACCCCCCGAAATCCCCCCAGGACCCCCCAAACCGCCCCCAGACCCACGGGGTCCTCGCGGTAGCGCCCCATCAGCTCCAGCTCCAGGGTCTGGCTCTGCTCCGCGAAGCCGCTGAGGAAGAGTCCGGCGAAGGCCGCGGTGTGCAGGGCCCGGAGCAGGCGGGAGCGGTAATGGAGCATGGCCTGGGACCCCAAAACCAGAGTGAGACCCCAAATCCACCCCAAACCCATCCCTGAGACCCCAAATCCAACCTAAATCCACCCCAAAAACACCCTAAATCCATCCCTGAGACCCCAAATCCATCCCAAAGGTGTGTGCAGGGCCCACCCCAAATCCTGAGCCTGTAACCCCAAATGGCCTGGGACCCCAAAGACATCTCTGAGACCCCAAATCCACCCCAAATCCTACCCTGAGACCCCAAATTCACCCCAAAGCTGAGCAGGGCCCGGAGCAGGCGGGAGCGGTAATGGAGCATGGCCTGGGGCCCCAAAAACAACCCTGAGACCCCAAATCCACCCCAAAAACACCCTAAATCCATCCCTGAGACCCCAAATCCACCCCAAAAACAACCCTGAGACCCCAAATCCATCCCAAACCCATCTATGAGACCCCATTCCAGTCCCAGTTCCCAAATCCCAAACCCATTCCCCATTCCATCCCTGAGCTGTTCCCCCCAAACCCATCTATGAGACCCAATCCCATTCCCCCCAGTCTGTCCCCCTTTGTCCCAGTACCCCAAACCCATCCCTGAGACCCCAAATCCACCCCAAACCCATCCCTGAGACCCCAAATCCACCCCAAAGCTGAGCAGGGCCCGGAGCAGTTTTGGAGCCCCAGACTGAGACCCTAAAAACACCCCCAAATCCCACCCCAGAGACCCCAGGCTCAGCCCCCACCATGAACATCCCCAGCTCCCGGTTCATTCCATCCCAAATCATTCCCAGTTCAATCCCCCAAATGATTCCCAAAAAGTTCAATCCCCCAGTTCAATCCCAGTTCAATCCCCCAGTTCAATCCCAGTTCATTCCAATCCCAGTCTGTCCCAGTCTGTCCCAGTCTGTCCCAGTCTGTCCCAGTACCGCTCTCTCGCTCCTGGCCAGGGTTTTGCCCCCGCTCCCGTACAGGCTCAGCCCCACCATGAACATCCCCAGCTCCCGGTTCATTCCCGGTTCATTCCCAGTTCAATCCCAGTTGATTCCCAGTTCAATCCCAGTTCAATCCCAGTTCAATCCCAGTTCATTCCCAGTTCCCAATCCCATCCCAGTTTGTCCCAGTCTGTCCCAGTACCGCTCTCTCGCTCCTGGCCAGGGTTTTGCCCCCGTGTCCGTACAGGCTCAGCCCCACCATGAACATCCCCAGCTCCCGGTTCATTCCCAGTTCATTCCCAGTTCAATCCCAGTTCATTCCCAGTTCAATCCCAGTTCAATCCCAGTCAATCCCAGTTCAATCCCAGTCTGTCCCAGTCTGTCCCAGTACCGCTCTCTCGCTCCTGGCCAGGGTTTTGCCCCCGTGTCCGTACAGGCTCAGCCCCACCATGAACATCCCCAGCTCCCGGTTCACCGGCGACTCCGGCAGCTCCAGCTCCAGCGAGATCCGGTACAGCTGCCCATAGAGCAGCACCTGGGGCAAAATACACCTGGGTTACACCGGGGTTACACCTGGGTTACACCTGGGTACACCTGGGCATGGCTGGGAACCCCTGGGTTACACCTGGGTTACACCTGGGATACACCTGGGTACCCAGCTCCAGTGAGATCCGGTACAGCTGCCCATAGAGCAGCACCTGGGGAGATACACCTGGGTTACACCGGGGTTACACCGGGGTTACACCTGGGTACACCTGGGATACACCTGGGATACACCTGGGTTACACCTGGGTACAGCTGGGTACACCTGGGATACACCTGGGTACCCAGCTCCAGTGAGATCCGGTACAGCTGCCCATAGAGCAGCACCTGGGGGCAAAATACACCTGGGTTACACCTGGGTACACCCGGATACACCTGGGTTACACCTGGGATACACCTGGGGTACACCTGGGCATGGCTGGGAACCCCTGAGATACACCTGGATTACACCTGGGTTACACCTGGGTACCCAGCTCCAGTGAGATCCGGTACAGCTGCCCATAGAGCAGCACCTGGGGGCAAAATACACCTGGGTTACACCTGGGTTACACCTGGGTTACACCTGAGCATGGCTGGGAACCCCTGAGATACACCTGGGTTACACCTGGGATACACCTGGGTTACACCTGGGTACACCTGAGCATGGCTGGGAACCCCTGGGTTACACCTGGGTTACACCTGGGATACACCTGGGTACACCTGGGATACACCTGGGTACACCTGGGTTACACCTGGGATACACCTGGGATACACCTGGGATACACCTGGGTACACCTGGGATACACCTGGGTTACACCTGGGATACACCTGGGTTACACCTGGGTTACACCTGGGATACACCTGGGCACATTTTTAGGATATTTTTAGGACATTTTGTTCTCACATTTTTGGGATGTTTTCCGACATTTTGTGTCCATGGTTTTGGGGTATTTTTGGACATTTTGGCCCCACATTTTTGGGATATTTTAGGGCATTTTGGCCCCACATCCCCACACATTTTTGGGATATTTTCAGGACAATTCAGCCCCACATTTTTAGGATTTTTTGGGGGATGTTTGGGCCCCACATTTTTGGGTATTTCAGGGCCCCTCCCCATCCCAAACTCCCCAAATTTTGGGATATTTCAGAACCACATTTTTAGGATTTTTGGGGATGTTTGGGCCCCAGGTTTTTGGGATATTTCCTGCACATTTTGACCCCAAATTTCCCCAAATTTTGGGATATTTCCAGAACCTTCTCTGGGTGCTCCCCCAGCCCCAAACTCCCCCAGGTTTTCTGGGATATTTCCTGCACATTTTGGTCCCAAATTCCCCCAAATTTTGGGATATTTCCGGAACCTTCTCCGGTGCTCCCCCAGCAGGGACACGTTGGCCGTGGGGAAGGAGCAGAGCTCGGGCCCGGGGCGCTCACAGTCCGACCTGGGGGCACCAAAACGGGCTCAGGGATGAGAAATGACCCCAAAAAGCCCCAAAACCACCTCAAAACCACCCCAAAAACCCCAAAACCATCTCAAAACCCCCCCAAAAACCCCAAAACCACCTCAAAACCACCTCAAAATCCCCCAAAAACATCTCAAAACCACCCCAAAAACCCCAAAACCATCTCAAAACCACCCCAAAAACCCCAAAACCACCTCAAAACCACCTCAAAATCCCCAAAAACATCTCAAAACCACCCCAAAACCCCAAACCCCTCAAACCCCCCCAAAACCCCAAAACCACCCCAAAACCCCAAAAGCCCCACCTGGACCAAACCACCCTAAATAGCCCCAAAACCCCCCCCCCCCAAAACCACCTCAAACCCCCAAAACCCCAAAACCATCCAAAAACCCCCCAAAACCCCAAAACCCCTCAAACCCCCTAGGCACAACATCTCAAAACCACCCCAAAAATGAACCCCCATAACCCCCCCTGGACACACCCAAATAGCCCCAAAACCCCAAAACCACCCCAAAAAAACCCAAAACCCACCCCAAAACCAACCCAAAACCTCCCAAACAACCAAAGAGCCCAAACCCCCCAAAACCCCCTCCCAGCCCCACCTGAACCCGCACCTGGACACACCCAAATGCCCCAAAACCCCACCTGGACACACCTGAACCCCCCAATCCCCCCCAAATCCCTCCCAGGCCCCTCAACCCCCCCAAACCCCTCCTAGGCACACCTGAGCACACCTGAACCCCTCAAACCCCACCTGGACACACCCAAACCCCCCCCAAAGCCCCTAAATCCCCCGTTTACCTGAAGGCCAGGTGCATGGGGCACACCCAAACCCCCCCAAAGCCCCTAAATCCCCTCTCTCTCCCTGAAGGCCAGGTGCATGGGCGCAAACCCCCCAAAGCCCCCTAAACCCCCCTTCTCACCTGAAGGCCAGGTGCATGGGGCCCCAAAACCCCCAAAATCCTCTCCCCATTTACCTGAAGGCCAGGTGCATGGGGCTCAGCTCACCTGAAGGCCAGGTGCATGGGGCACACCCAAAGCCCCTAAATCCCCTCTCTCACCTGAAGGCCAGGTGAATGGGGCACACCCAAAGCCCCTAAATCCCCCATTTACCTGCAGGCCAGGTGCATGGGGCTCAGCTCACCTGAAGGCCAGGTGCAGTGGGTGCTCCCAAACCCCCAAACCCCCCAAAGCCCCTAAACCCCATTCTCACCTGAAGGCCAAGGGCATGGGGTGCCCCAAACCCCTCAAACCCCCCAAAGCCCCCAAATCCCCTCTCGCTCACCTGAAGGCCAGGTGCATGGGGCTCAGCTCACCTGAAGGCCAGGTGCAGCGGGCGCTCCCAAACCCCCCAAACCCCCCAATCCCCATTCTCACCTGAAGGCCAGGTGCATGGGGCGCTCCCAAACCCCCCAATCCCCATTCTCACCTGAAGGCCAGGTGCATGGGGCCCCCAAACCCCCCAATCCCCATTCTCACCTGAAGGCCAGGTGCATGGGGCACACCCAAACCCCCTAAATCCCCATTCTCACCTGAAGGCCAGGTGCAGCGGGCGCTCCCAAACCCCCCCAACCCCCCTCAAAGCCCCCAAATCCCCTCTCGCTCACCTGAAGGCCAGGTGCACACCTGGGCGCAGCACATGTCAGCGGGCAGGTAGGCCCAGTAGAAGGAGCCGTGAGGGAACACGGGGCCCAGAGCAGCAGCAGGCTCAGGCCAGCGCCACCCAGCAACCCGCCCGCCCACCCCTGGCCCACCTGGGCCCCCCCAGGTGAGCCCCCAGGGGTGAGGGGAACGCGGGAGGCGCCATGGGCACCCCATGGAGAGGGAGGGGCTGCCGAGAGCGCGGGAGGGGTTAAAGGGGTTAAACCCATACATCCATGAGCCCCGCCCACACCTGAGCCACACCCACACCTGAGGGGCCACACCCACACCTGAGCCACACCCTGCAGAGCTGGGGACACCCACACCTGAGCCAAACCACAACCCATGAGCCCCACCCACACCTGAGCCACACCCACACCTGAGGGGCCGTGGGCCCCCATCCTGAGGGGGGGGCCCACACCTGAGCCATCCATGAGCCACACCCACACCTGAGCCACACCCACACCTGAGCCCCACCCACCCCACACCACACCTGAGCCCCGCCCACACCTGAGCCACACCCACACCTGAGCCCCGCCCACATCTGAGCTCCACCCACACCTGAGTCCCCCAGGTGAGCATTGCAGGGGGAGGTGCCGTGGGCTACCCATCGGAGGGGGAGGGGCTGCCGAGAGCACGGGGGAGGGGTTAAACCCCGCCCACACCTGAGCCCCGCCCACACCTGAGCCCCCCAGGTGAGCATTGCGGGGGGGAGGGGCTGCCAAAAAACACGGGGGGAGGGGTTAAAAGGGGAGGGGGAGGGGTTAAACCCCGCCCCCACCCGAGCCCCGCCCCCACCTGAGCCCCCCAGGTGAGCATGGGGGGAGGGAGGGGCCGTGGAAACCCCATGGGAGAGGGAAGGGTTAAAGGGGGAGGGGTTAAGGGGGGAGGGGTTAAAGGGGGAGGGGTTAAGGGGGGAGGGGTTAAAGGGGGAGGGGTTAAAGGGGGAGGGGCAGGGGCCACGCCCCCATGGAGGCGGAACCCCCGAATTCCCTTCCCCCACCCCGAAATTCCGGCTCCATTCCCAAAACCTGTGGGGGGAAATCCCAAAAATTTTCTCCCAAAAATTCCCTTCCCCAACCCCAAAATTCTGACCCCAACTCAAAAATTCCCTCCCCAAAATTGCCCCTCCCCATTCCCAAATCCTGGGGGAGGGGGAGCCCAAAATTTCCATGTCCAAAATTTTATGCCCAAAATTCCCTCCCCTAAAATTTAAGCTCCAATCCCAAAATTTGGGGGGGGGAATCCCAAAAATTCCCTCCCGAAAATTCCTTCCCCCCCACCCCCCCAAAAAAATCTGGGGGGGAATCACAAAATTCCCCTCCCCCACCCCAAAATTCCCCTCCCCCACCCCAAAATTTCCTCCCCAAAATTCCCTCCCCCATCCCCACCTAAAATCTGTCCGAGAGTCCCAAAATTCCGTCCCCATTCCCAAAATCTCCGCAGGAAATCCCAAAATTCCCTCCCCGAGATTCCCTCCCCCGCCACAAAATTTCCTCCCCAAAAATTCCAACCCCACCCCAAAAATCCCTGGGACCGTCCCAACATTTCCCCTCCCCGTTCCTAAAACCCCAAGGGAATCCCAAAAATTCCCCTCCAGTCCCAAAATTTATGAGGGATTCCCAAAATCTGGGGGGGAATCCCCAAATTCCGGCCCCAAACCCCAAAATTCCCTCCCAAAATTCTGGCCCCAAACCCCAAAATTTGGGATTATTCCAAAACATTTCATCCCCAGACCCCGAAATTTTGGATTATTCCCAAAAATTCCCTCCCCAGAGCCCCCAAAATCTTTCGGGAGTCCCCAAAACTCACCGGGGGAGCCCCAAAATTCCCTTGGGGACCCCAAAAATTTGGGATTTTTCCTAAAATTTCCTCCCCCAGACCCCAAAATTTGGGATTATTCCCAAAATTTCCCTCCCCCACACCCCAACATTCCCTTGGGGACCCCAAAATTTGGGATTTTTGCCAAAATTGCGGAATTCGGGGCAGGGGTGAGGGCAGGGGAGGGCGGGGGGAGGGAGGGCCGGCCCCGCCCCTCCCCCACCCCCAAATTTGGGATTTTCCCCAAAATTCCTCCCCCAGCCCCAAACCCCCGGGGGAATCTCGAGGTTTTGGGGTCCCGGGGAGGAATTTTGGGGTAAATTTTGGGCATTTTGGGGCTCCCAGGGAGATTTTGGGGCCGATTTTGGGCTCATGGAGCGAAATTTTGGATTTTCTGAGGAATTTTGGCGGAGTTTCCTCACCCCAGAGTGGGTTCCGGGGGCTTTCGAGGGTCATCCCCTGATTCCGGCGGTTTTGAGGCGAATTTTGGGGTTTTAGGGCGGATTTTTGGGGTAAATTCGGGGTTTTTCGGGGCTCCCGCGCCCTTACCGAACGCCGGCACCTCCCGCTTCCCGCCACGCCCTGGCCACGCCCCCAACCCCTGTCTGTTCCAGCTTCTAACCCAGCCCACGTCTCACCCATTGGTCAATGCTCATGTGAGCCACGCCCTCCCTTTATTTGAAATCCCTCTTTGGTCCGCCCACTGCGGGCCCGCCCAGCTGGCCCCGCCCCTGCCCCTGCCCACTGCGGCCCCCAATCCCCGCCCCGTTTCCATGGCAACAAGGGGAGATTTTTGAGGGGGTTTTTGACGATTTTGGGGAATTTTGGGGGGGTCCCGGGGAGGTTTTGGGTTCCTCAGGGTTCTGTGGGGGCTCCCTGAGCGATTTTGGGGAATTTTGATAAAATTTGGGGTGGGGTTGGGGGAGGGGATGGGCAAAATTGGGGGAGGGGTCCTTAAACCCCGCCCCTCCCCCACCCAGAACCCCCTTCCCGTTTTTAAAGGGGGAGGGTTTTGAGTCCCCAAAATTAGGGTTGAGGGGGAAAGGGGAGGGGCAGGGCGGGGGCTCCCCCTCCCCTCCCCCTCAGGCCCCGCCCCCTCCCCAGCGCAGGCCCCGCCCCCTCCGAGCATCGCCGGGACCGGAGCGGCCGCGGGTCCTGCACAGGTGGGGGAGGGGCGATGGGGGGGATTTTGGGGTCCTGGGGGGAGGATGAGGGATGGGGGGGGGCAAAACCGCGGGAAATTTTGGGGGGTTGGGGCAGATTTGGGGGAGGGGATTTGGGGGGTGAAATTTGGGATTTGGGGTTTTTCCTGGGATACACCGGGGATACACCTTTGGGCACCTGGGATTTGGGATACACCCCAAATTCTTTACACCTGGGGAAACACCTGGGATACACCTGGGCACATTTTTTTTTTATTTTAGAACATTTTGTTCTCACATTTTTGGGATGTTTTCACATTTTGTGTCCATGGTTTTGGGGTATTTTTGGACATTTTGGCCCCACTTTTGGATATTTTAGGACATTTGGGGTCCCACATCCCCACATTTTTGGGATATTTTCAGGACAATTCAGCCCCACATTTTTAGGATTTTTTGGGGGATGTTTGGGCCCCATTTTTTGATATTTGGGCCCATCCTCATCCCAAAATTTTTTTCCCCAAATTTTTGGGGATATTTCGGAACCTTTTTCGTGTGCTTTTTCCCAGCCCCAAAATGGGGGTTTTTTAGGGATATTTCCTGGACATTTTGACCCCAAATTCCCCAAATTTTGGGATATTTCCAGAACCTTCTCTGGTAATTTAGGACAAAACTCCCCAGGTTTTTGGGATATTTTCCACATTTTGGGTAAAATCCCCCATTTTGGGAGAAATTTCCCCACATTCCCCCGGTTTTGGGATATTTCAAATAATGGGAAGGAGAAGAGCTCCAAATTTGCTCAGTCCCAAATTATTTGAAAAAATGGGGAAAGGGATGGGAAAGGGGGGAAAAACCCCAAACCAAACTCAAAACCAGAAAATTGGAAAAACCCCAAACCATCTCTGAAACCCCCCTAAAAAAATTCAAACCACCACCAAAACCAAAAATGGGGGATCCCCCAAAACATCTCAAACCAATCCCAAAACCCCAAAAAATTCTCAAACCACCCCAAAACCCCCCAAACCAATTGAGCAAAAATTGGGACCCCAAAACATTTCAGAACCAGCCCCAAAACCACCCAAACCCCAAAACCATCTCAAACCAGGGGGCACCCCAAAAGCCCCATAAGAATGAGAACCAAAATAGCCCCAAAACCCCCTAAAACCCCAAACCACCTCAAAACCCCCCCAAAACCCAAAACCATCCTAAAACCCCAAAACCCCAAAACCAAAAAACCCCCCAAAACCAACATCCTCAAACCACCCCAAAATGCCCAAAGAACCCCAAAATAGCCCCAAAACCCCAAACAACCAAAACCCCCCAAACCCCAACCCAAAACCTCCCAAACAACCAAAGAGCCCAAACCCCCAAAACCCCTCCCAGCCCCACCTGAACCCGCACCTGGACACACCCAAATGCCCCAAAACCTCACCTGGACACACCTGAACCCCCCCAATCCCCCAAATCCCCCCAGGCCCCTCAACCCCCCCAAACCCCTCCTAGGCACACCTGAGCACACCTGAACCCCTCAAACCCCACCTGGACACACCCAACCCCCCCAAACCCCCCAAATTCCCCGTTTACCTGAAGGCCAGGTGCATGGGGCACACCCAAACCCCCCCAAAGCCCCTAAACCCCCTCTCTCTCACCTGAAGGCCAGGTGCATGGGGCGCCCCCAAACCCCCCAAAGCCCCTAAACCCTCTCACTCACCTGAAGGCCAGGTGCATGGGGCACACCCAAAACCCCTAAATCCCCTCTCTCACCTGAAGGCCAGGTGCATGGGGCTCAGCTCACCTGAAGGCCAGGTGCATGGGGCGCCCCCAACCCCCCCAAAGCCCCTAAAGCCCCCAGACCCCCTCTCTCTCACCTGAAGGCCAGGTGAATGGGGCACACCCAAAGCCCCCCCAAATCCCCTTTATCCAGGCCAGGTGCAGGGGGCCCAGCTCACCTGAAGGCCAGGTGCAGTGGGTGCCCCAAACCCCCAACCCCCCCAAAGCCCCCAAACCCCCATTCTCACCTGAAGGCCAGGCATGGGGGCCCCAAACCCCCTCAAACCCCAAAGCCCCCAAATCCTCTCGCTCACCTGAAGGCCAGGTGCATGGGGCACTCACCCAGGCCAAGGCCCCCAAACCCCCAAACCCCCAATCCCCATTCTCACCTGAAGGCCAGGTGCATGGGGCGCCCCAACCCCCCAATCCCCATTCAAAGGCCAGGCATGGGCCCCCAAACCCCCAATCCCCATTCTGACCTGAAGGCCAGGTGCAAGGGGCACACCCAAAGCCCCTAAATCCCCCATTCTCACCTGAAGGCCAGGTGCAGCAGGTGCTCCCAAACCCCCCCCAAACCCCCCAAAGCCCCCAAATCCCCTCTCGCTCACCTGAAGGCCAGGTGCAGCGGGCGCAGCACGGCGGCCGCGGGCAGGTAGGCCCAGTAGAAGGAGCCGTAGAGGAACACGGCGGCCCAGAGCAGCAGCAGCGCCAGGCTCAGCGCCAGCGCCGCCCGCAGCAGCGCCCGCCGCGCCCCCCGGCCCACCTGGGCCCCCCAGGTGAGCAGCGGGGGGGGCGGGGCCGCGGGGAACGCGCCCGGCGCCATGGGCACCCCATCGGAGGGGGAGGGGCTGCCGAGAGCGCGGGGGGAGGGGTTAAAGGGGGAGGGGTTAAACCCCGCCCACCCCTGAGCCCCGCCCACACCTGAGCCACACCCACACCTGAGGGGCCATGGGCACCCCATCGGAGGGGGAGGGGCTGCCGAGAGCGCGGGGGGAGGGGTTAAAGGGGGAGGGGTTAAATCCCGCCCACCCATGAGCCCCGCCCACACCTGAGCCACACCCACGCCTGAGCCCCCCAGGTGAGCATTGCGGGGGGAGGGGCCATGGGCACCCCATCGGAGGGGGAGGGGCTGCCGAGAGCGCGGGGGGAGGGGTTAAACCCCGCCCATCCATGAGCCACACCCACACCTGAGCCACACCCACACCTGAGCCCCACCCACATCTGAGCCACACCCACACCTGAGCCACAACCACACCTGAGCCCCACCCACACCTGAGCCACACCCACACCTGAGCCCCCACACCTGAGCCCACATCTGAGCTCCACCCACACCTGAGTCCCCACACCTGAGCCCCACCCACAGGAGCCACACCCACACCTGAGCCCCAGGGGAGGCTGCCACACCCACACCTGAGGCCCACACCTGAGCCCCAAACCCTGCCCCACCCACACCCGAGCCCTGCCCACACCTGAGTCCCCAGGTGAGCATTATGGGGAGGGGCTGCCAAAACACGGGGGAGGGGTTAAAAGGGAGGGGAGGGGTTAAACCCCGCCCCCACCCGAGCCCCGCCCCCACCTGAGCCCCCCAGGTGAGCATGGGGGGAGGGAGGGGCCGTGGAAACCCCATGGGAAAGGTTAAAGGGGAGGGGTTAAGGGGGGTTAAAGGGGAGGGGTTAAGGGGGGGGGGGGGTTAAAGGGGCCACGCCCCCATGGAGGCGGAACCCCAATTCCTTCCCCCCCCCCGAAATTCCGCTCCATTCCCAAAACCTGTGGGGAAATCCCAAAAATTTTCTCCCAAAATTCCCTTCCCAACCCCAAAATTCTGACCCCAACTCAAAATTCCTCCCAAAATTGCCCCTCCCCATTCCCAAATCCTGGGGAGGGGAGCCCAAAAATTTCCATGCCCAAAATTTTATGCCCAAAATTCCTCCCTAAAATTTTAGCTCCAATCCCAAAATTTGGGGGAATCCCAAAAATTCCCTCCTGAAAATTCCTTCCCCCACCCCCAAAAAATCTGGGGAATCACAAAATTCCCTCCCCACCCCAAAAATTCCCTCCCCACCCCAAAAATTTCCTCCCAAAATTCCCTCCCCCATCCCCACCTAAAATCTGTCCGAGAGTCCCAAAATTCCGTCCCCATTCCCAAAATCTCCGCAGGAAATCCCAAAATTCCCTCCCCGAGATTCCTCCCCACCACAAAATTTCCTCCCCAAAAATTCCAACCCCACCCCAAAAATCCCTGGGACCGTCCCAACATTTCCCCTCCCCGTTCCTAAAACCCCAAGGGAATCCCAAAAATTCCCCTCCAGTCCCAAAATTTATGAGGGATTCCCAAAATCTGGGGGGAAATCCCCAAATTCCGGCCCCAAACCCCAAAATTCCCTCCCAAAATTCCGGCCCCAAACCCCAAAATTTGGGATTATTCCAAAACATTTCATCCCCAGACCCCGAAATTTTGGGTTATTTCCAAAAATTCCCTCCCCAGAGCCCCCAAAATCTTTCGGGAGTCCCCAAAATTCATCGGGGGAGCCCCAAAATTCCCTTGGGGACCCCAAAAATTCGGGTTTATTCCTAAAATTCCCTCCCCCAGACCCCAAAATTTGGGATTGTTCCCAAAATTTCCTTCCCCCACACCCCAACATTCCCTTGGGGACCCCAAAATTTGGGATTTTTCCCAAAATTGCGGAATTCGGGGCAGGGGTGAGGGCGGGGGAGGGGCGGGGGGAGGGAGGCCAGGGCCCTGCCCTCCCCACCCCCAAATTTGGGATTTTCCCCAAAATTCCTCCCCCAGCCCCAAACCCCCGGGGGAATCTCGAGGTTTTGGGGTCCCGGGGAGGAATTTTGGGGTAAATTTTGGGCATTTTGGGGCTCCCCGGGGAGATTTTGGGGCCGATTTTGGGCTCGCGGAGCGAAATTTTGGGATTTTCTGAGGGAATTTTGGCGGAGTTTCCTCACCCCGAGTGGGTTCCGGGGCTTTTCGAGGGTCGCGGATTCGATTCCGGCGGTTTTTGAGGCAAATTTTGGGGTTTTAGGGCGGATTTTTGGGGTAAATTCGGGGTTTTCGGGGCTCCCGCGCCCTTACCGAACGCCGGCACCTCCCGCTTCCCGCCACGCCCTGGCCACGCCCCCAACCCCGCCGCTTCCGGCTTCTAACCCCGCCCACGTCTCACTCCATTGGTCAATGCTTATGTGAGCCACGCCCCTCCCTTATTTGGAAGCCCTCTTTGGCTCCGCCCACTGCGGGCCCGCCTGCGCTGGCCCCGCCCCCGCCCCGCCCACTGCGGCCCCGCCGGGCCCCGCCCCGTTCCCATGGCAACAAGGGGAGATTTTTGAGGGGGTTTTTGACGATTTTGGGGAATTTTGGGGGGGTCCCGGGGAGGTTTTGGGTTCCTCAGGGTTCTGTGGGGGCTCCCTGAGCGATTTTGGGGAATTTTGATAAAATTTGGGGGTTGGGGGAGGGGATGGGCAAAATTGGGGGAGGGGTCCCAAACCCCGCCCTCCCCACCCAGAACCCCTTCCTGTTTTTAAAGGGGAGGGGGTGGGTTTTGAGTCCCCAAAATTAGGGTTGGGGGGGGGGGGGGGGCAGGGCCCCCCTCCCCTCCTCCCCTCCCCCCCCCCGCCCTCCCCAGCGCAGGCCCCCCCTCCGAGCATCGCCGGGACCGGAGCGGCCGCGGGTCCTGCACAGGTGGGGAGGGGCGATGGGGGGATTTTGGGGGTCCTGGGGGGGGGATGGGGGGGAGGGCAAAACCGCGGGAAATTTTGGGGGTTAGGGCAGATTTGGGGAGGGATTTGGGGTGAAATTTGGGATTTTGGGGGTTAAAATTGGGATTTTTGGGGGGGGGGGAATTTGGGGGGTTTTGGGGAAATTTGGGATTTGGGGGGAATTTAAGGACGGGGAAAATTCGGGATTTTTTTTCCAGGAGGGTTTGGGGGGGAAATGCTGATTTTGGGGTGGGGTTTTTCTGTTTTTTGGAATTTTTTTTGGGGGGGGGGGGTTCTTGATGAGGTTTTTTGGGCGATTTGGGATTTTTGGGGTGAATCCCAAATTTTGGCTCGAGGGGGAATTTTGGGATTTCGGGGCAGATTTTTTTTTTTTTTTAATAGAGGGGAAAATTGAATTTATGGGGCATTTTTTGTGGGGGAATTTTTTGTTTTTTTTTTTTTTTGATGGGATTTTTGGGGTTTTTGGGGTTTTGGGGATTTTTGGTTTTTGGGGGGGGTCCCAATTTGGGGGTGCCCCCGCAGCCCCCCCCATGAAGGGCGAGCCCCCCCCCAGCAGCACCTTGAGCGTGGGCCAGGCCCGGAAAATGGTGGAGCAGCTGAAGATCGAGGCGAGCCTGTGCCGGGTCAAGGTCTGGGGGAAAAATGGGCGAAAATGGGCAAAAATGGGGGAAAATAATGGGGGGAATGGGGAAAATGGGGGAAAAAGGACAAAATTTGGGAAAATGGGGGGAGAAATGGGCAAAATGAGGGAAAATAGGTGGGAAATGGGGGGCAAAATTAGGGGAGAAATGGGGAAAAAATGAGAAATTTGGGAAAAAATGGGGGGGGGGAAAAAAAAAAATGGGGGAAATGGGAAAATTGGGGGAAAATAATGGGGGAAATTAGGGGAAAAAATAGGGGGGAAATTAGGGGAAAATGGTGAAAATGAGGGAAAAATAGGGTAAAATGGGGGAAAATTAGGGGGAGAAATTAGGGGAAAAAGGGGGGGAATGGGGGAAAATGAGGGGAATAAAAGGGGGGAAATAATGGGGGGAAAAGGGGAGAAAATGGGGAAAATTTGGGGAAAATGGGGGGGAAATTATGGGGAGGAATGAGGGAAAAATGGGGAAAAATGAGGGGGGAAAGGGGGGGAATAATGGGAGGAAAATGGGGGGAAAAGGAGAAAATGGGGAAAATTGGGGAAAATAAGGGGAGAAGTGGGGAAAATTAGGGAAAATTCAAAAAAAATGGGGGAAAACGGAAAAATGGGTGGGAAATGGGGGAAAAATGGGAGGAAATGGGGAAAAAAGGGGGAATAATCGGGAAGAAACGGGAAATGGGGGGAAAATTGAGAAAAAATTGGGATATGAGGGGGGTTTCAGAGAAATTGGGATTTTGAGGGGGGTTTGAGGGAGATTTGGGGGTGAAAAAGATTTGGGGGTTTTAAATGGGATTTTGGGGTTTTAAATGGGATTTTGAGGGGTTTTAAATGGGATTTTGGGGGTTTTCAATGGGATTTTGGGGTTTTAAATGGGATTTTGGGGGGTTTTAAATGGGATTTTGGGGTTTTAAATGGGATTCAGGGAGGGGTGAAAATGGGATTTGGGGGGATTAAAAGGGGATTTGGGGATAAAAAAGGGGAAATTAAGAAATTTGGGGAGGGAAATGGAATTTGGGGGGGATTTAAAGGGGATTGGAGGGGCTCAAAGTGGATTTGGGAGGGACTGGGGGGGACCAGGGCAGGATTTGGGGTTCCGGGGTTGAATTTAGAAATTCCAGCTGGGATTTGGGAATTCGGGGGTGGTTTGGGTTTCCAGGTTTATTTTTCGGGTTTCCAGGTTTATTTCTGGGGGTTCCAGGTATATTTTTAGGGGTTTTGGGGTCATTTTGGGCGTTTCCAGATGAATTTTTGGTGTTCCCAGGTGCATTTTTGGGCTCCTGACCCCGTCTTTCCCCACCCCAGTTGTATTTTAGCATTCCCAGGTGCATTTTAGGGACTCCCAGGTGCATTTTGGGGCTCCCTGACCCCATTTTCCCCGGCCCAGGTGGATTTTTGGGGTTTTCAGGTTTATTTTAGGGATTCCCAGGTGTATTTTTATGGATTCCGGGTGTATTTTTGGGGTTTTCAAGTGCATTTTAGGGATTCCCCGGTACATTTTAGGAGTTCCCAGGTGCATTTTGGGGCTCCCTGACCCCATTTTCCCCAGTCCAGGTGTATTTTTGGGGTTTTCAGGTGCATTTTAGGGATTCCCAGGTTTATTTTAGGGGTTCCCAGGTGTATTTTTATGGATTCCAGGTGTATTTTTGGGGTTCCCAGGTGTATTTTAGGGATTCCCAGGTATATCTCAGGGTTCCCAGGTGCATTTTAGGGGTTCCCAGTTGTATTTTTATGGATTCCGGGTGTATTTTTGGGGTTCCCAGGTGTATTTTTGGGGTTCCCAGGTTTATTTTAGGGGTTCCCAGGTGTATTTTTATGGATTCTGGGTGTATTTTTGGGGTTCCCAGGTGTATTTTGGGATTCCCAGGTTTATTTTAGGGGTTCCCAGGTGTATTTTTATGGATTCTGGGTGTATTTTTGGGGTTTTCAGGTGCATTTTTGGGGTTCCCAGGTTTATTTTAGGGGTTCCCAGTTGTATTTTTATGGATTCTGGGTGTATTTTTGGGGTTCCCAGATTTATTTTAGGGGTTCCCAGGTGTATTTTTATGGATTCCGGGTGTATTTTTGGGGTTTTCAGGTGCATTTTAGGGATTCCCAGGTATATTTTAGGGTTCCCAGGTACATTTTAGGAGTTCCCAGGTGCATTTTGGGGCTCCCTGACCCCGTTTTCCCCGGCCCAGGTGGATTTTTGGGATTTTCAAGTGCATTTTAG
Source organism: Emberiza elegans (assembly GCA_024865655.1). NCBI lineage: Eukaryota > Metazoa > Chordata > Aves > Passeriformes > Fringillidae > Emberiza > Emberiza elegans. Next base: position 2,262,866 of record JALJVW010003074.1, on the reverse strand, counting down.
GGGTTCCCAAGTGTATTTTTATGGATTCCAGGTGTATTTTTGGGGTTCCCACGTTTATTTTAGGGGTTCCCAGTTGTATTTTTATGGATTCCAGGTGTATTTTTGGGGTTCCCAGGTGTATTTTAGGGGTTCCCAGGTGAATTTTTATGGATTCCGGGTGTATTTTTGGGGTTCCTAGGTATATTCTCGGGGTTCCCAGGTGTATTTTTATGGATTCCGGGTGTATTTTTGGGGTTCCCAGGTGCATTTTAGGGTTCCCAGGTGTTTTTTGGGGCTCCCTGAGCCCGTTGTGCCCGTGCCAGGTGTCCAAGGCGGCGGCGGAGCTGCTGAGCTACTGCGAGGCCCACGCGTGCGAGGATCCGCTGCTCACGCCCGTGCCCACGTCCGAGAATCCCTTCCGCGAGAAGAAATTCTTCTGCGCCCTCCTCTGACCCCCCAAATCCCGGAGAACCCCCCAAAAATCCCGGGGGACCCCCCCCAAAAATCCCGGGGGACCCCCAAAAATCCCGGGGACCCCCAAAAATCCAGGGGGACCCCCCCCCCTCACATTTCGGGCCACCCTCGTACAATTCAGGGCCAAATTCACCCCCAAAATGAGGCGGAAATGAGGGGGGCGGGGCTTCATTTGGGGTTTTTGGGGTCCCCCCACAGCTGGGACCTCCCCGAAAAAGCCCAGCTCAGAATTTGGGGGGATTTTGAGGGGGTTTTGGGGGTCCCCCCCACCTCAAAAAGGCACCAAGGATGGACTCGGGGAAGGTTCTGGAATGGGGGGGAGGGGGACACCCCCTAAAATCACCCCCAAATTTCCCCCCCCCCAAAAATGGGGATCACCCGACCTTCAGGACACGCCCAAAAATTCCCAAAATTCCCTCCCCCCAATCACCTCCCCACCCCAAACTCGGGGGGTTCCCCTCCCCCAACCACGACCCCTCCCCAAAATTTCGGCTCTGAGGGGGGGAGGGGCAGTTCAAGGAGTTTCCCCAATTTTGGGGTGCCCCCAAATAAACACTTGGCGGCACAGATGGGGCCGGGGCCATTTTTGGGGATCCCCCCAAAAATTGGGGGGAGGGGGGGGCAAAAAATGGGTGGGCGGAGGGGGGGTGTGTCCCTAAAATTAACGGGAGGGGAATTTTGGGTGGGCGGAGGGGGCAGAGAGGGGAATTTGGGGTCTGGAGGAAGAGGAAGGAAGAAAAAGGGAGGAAGAGGAAGGAGGAAGAAGAGGAAGAACAAGGAGGAAGAACTGCCCGGCCCCTCAGAGCCCCACACCCAAATGGCGGCGCCCTCAGCTCCCCGCGGACGCCGCCATGACGTCCGCGCATGCGCACAGCCCCCACACCGCCCCAAGATGGCGCCTCCCAGCACCCAAAATGGCGGCGGGAGCCGAGAGGGGCCCACGGGGGGCTCTGGGGGCGCCCCCGGCCCACGCGGGAGCCCCTCCCCCACCCGGGACCCCCCAGAAATCCCCGGGGGGAGGGGAGCCCCCATTATCCCCTCCCCCCCTTCCCGCCACGTCATCGCCGCGCGCGGTCAAGATGGCGGCGCCCTCAGCCCCGTGGTTGCCATGGCAACCGAGGCAGGCCTGAGGGCTCGGAGCAGGCCCGGCCTGCGCAGGAGGGAAATAAAATCATTAAATCGTTAATTGGCGTTAATTAATTATCCTTCATGAGCCGAGCTTTGGCTTAAAGGCCTCAGGGATAGGCCCAGACCCGGGCCTGGAGCCCCAAAGGTTAAAACCAGGCCCAGGCCTAAGGCCGGGCCCCAAAATGCCCCAAACCGAGGCGGGTTTAAACCAAACAACCACAAAAAAACCCCAAATTTGGGTTCAAACCCCCAAATCAGCACCAGGACCGAGTTTAAGCCCCAAATTTCTTCTAAACCCAGTTTAACCCCCCAAACTCAGCTTTAACCCCCCTCCCACCGACTCTAATCTAAACTCAATCGCGGTTTTAACCCTTCCAACTCCCTTGGAAGTTTAAACTGAGTTTAACCCCTTAAGCCGAATTTTAACCCAGCAGCCCCAATTCCAGCCTTCCCCAAGCCCCATCTGAACCTAGGCTTATCTCCATAAATCTGATTTTAACCCAATAAACACGGTTTTAACCCAATAAGTCTGGTTTTAACCCCCCCAAATCCGGTTTTAACACAATAAATCTGGTTTTAACCCCCAAAATGCAGTTTTAATGCAATAAATACAGTTTTAACCCAATAAATCCTGTTTTAACCCCCCCCAAATCTGGTTTTAACCTAGTAAATGTGGTTTCAACCTCCTTAAATCCAGTTTTAACCCAATAAATCTCATTGTACCCAATAAATCCGGTTTTAACCCCATAAATCCAGTTTTAATGCAGTAGATCTGATTTTAACCAAATAAATCCAGTTTTAACCCATTAAATCTGGTTTTAACCCCCAAACCCCTTTCCAACCCGGTTTTAACCCTTTCAAACCCGGTTTTAACCCTTTCCAACCCGGTTTTAACCCTTTCCCACCCGGGTTTCCCCCACAAACACCACCCGAGGCCGCCCTGGGCTCAAGCGAATTTTCTTTATTTCTAAAAAGGGACAAAACCGCCGGACACGGCCTGGGGGGAGGGGCGGGGAGGGGGGGGAGGGGAGCAGGGGGGTCGAGGCCGCCCCTCCCCCACCTCGGGGGGCGGCGGAAATTTGGGGAATTTTTGTCATTTTTGGACCCCCAAGGACCGGAAGGGACGAGAGCGGAAATGGGGGAGAACGGGGGCGGGGGGGGAGGGACCCAAAAACCCCGGGAAACACAAAAATCGGGAATTTGGATTCTCACGGATTTTCCTCGGCGCTTTTGGGGTTGGTTTTTTTTTTATTTTTTTTCTTTTTTTTTTTTTTTTTTTTTTTGTGTTTTTGTTTTATTTGAAAAAGGACCCGAAAAGCTCCGAAAGCGGCCCCTCCCCCACCCGGAAAAATCCCAAATTTGGGGTTTTTGGGGGATTCTCACGTTGGGGGATGGGAAAAGGGGGGAGGGGAGGAGGGAGGAAAAATCCCCAAAATGCCAAAAAAAAAAGGAAAAAACCCCAAAAAAACCCAAAAAACCCCAAGGAACAAAATCTATAAAGGAAAAAACCCTCAAAGATAAAATAATAAAAAAAAATTCCCCAAATCCCCTGAAAATGCCCCAAAATTAACCCCTGACAAGTCCCCAAATCCCCAAAATTAAAGGAAAAAATTCCCAAAAATTAAAGGAAAAAACCCCAATTTAGAGGCTCCATTAATTAACAGAGCCCCATTAATTAATGGAGATCCCTGATAATTAAACAACCACTAATGACATAACGAATGATTAATTAACAGATTAATAAAGGGACCCCAATTAACAACAGGCCTGTTAATTAACCGAGGCCCCTATAAGATTAATTAGTAATTAATTAAAATCCCCTCATTAAGAGCAATTAACGACCCCCGGAGGGGGGAGGGGAGGATTTGGGGTGCCCCCAGCGCCCAACCCCCCCCCCTTGTCCCTGGGAATTCCCAAAATTCCCCAAAATTCCCCAAATTCATCGAATTCCATTGGAATCCCCCAGAACGGCCCCACGGGGGGGGAGGGGCGGATCTGGGGGGGGAGGGGTTGCCCCTTTCCCCTCCCCCACCCCAGCCTTGGGAATTTTCCCGTTTTTCCCCCAAATTTCGGCCTTGGGGGGGGGGGAGGGGCAGATTTTGGGTTCTCCCCTCCCCCTCCCCGCCCCTCCCCCACCCCCCTCATTTTCCTCTCTCTTTTTTTTTTGCGCCTTTTTTTTATACAATTACAACAAAATTCTTTCAACAAACTTTAAAAAAAAAAATTTACATTTTCCAGCTTTTTTTTTTTTTTTTTTTTTTTTTTTTTCCTTTTTCCCCCTCCCCCGCCCCCATTTTTTTTTTTTAATTTTTTTTTTTGTTTTGTTTTGTTTCATTTTGATTTTTTTTTGTTTTTCCTCTTGTCCCCTCCCCCTCCCCTTTTGTCGCCGTTCGGGTTTTCCAGCCCCTCCCCCCTCCCCGGTTTTTTTTTCTCCCCGTTTTTTTTTTTTTTTCCCCCCTCCCCCCACCCCCCCCGCCCCCACCTCCCCAAATTTTGGGATTTTCTGGGTCGGGCCGGGGTTCACCGGTAGCCCTGGTAGCCGTAGTAGTTCCTGTAGTACCGGTCTCTGTCCTGGTAGTAGTTCTGCCACTGGGGGGGGAATGGGGGGAACTGGTTAAACTGGGCAAACTGGGAGGGCCGCGGAGAGCACCCCGAAAATCCCAAAATCACACCCCAAAATTCCTCAAATTTCACCCCAAAAATACCAACATTTCACCCTAAAAATCCCTAAATTCACCCCAAATTCCACCCCAAGTTTTGCCCCAAAATCCCCATAATTTGACCCCAAAATTCCCTGAATTTCACCCCAAATTCCACCCTAAAAATCCTCAAATTCCACCCCAAAAATCCACAGGTTTCATCCCAAATATCCCAAAATTCCACCCCAAAATTCCCCAGATTTCATCCCAAATATCCCAAAATTCCACCCCAAATTCCCCAGATTTCATCCCAAAATTCCACCCCAAAATTCCCCAGATTTCATCCCAAATCCCCAAAATCTCCCCCAAAATTCCCCAATTTTCATCCCAAATTCCCCCTTCCACCCCAAATTTCACCCCTGCCAGATTTCATCCCAAATATCCCAAAAGAGCACCCCAAAACTCACAATCCCAAATTTGCCCCAAAATTCCCAAATTTTCCCCCAAAATACCAAAATTTCACCCCAAAATCCAAATTCCTAAATTCCTCAAAACTTTTCATCCCAAAATCCCCAGATTTCACCCCCAAAACTGGGGGATTTCATCCCAAATATCCCAAAATTCCACTGGGAGGGCACACCCCTAAAATCCCAAAATCACACCCCAAAATTCCTCAAATTTCACCCCAAAAATACCAAAATTTCACCCTAAAAATCCCCCAATTCACCCCAAAATTCCCAAAAATTCACCCCAAAAATTCCAGAATTCTAGGCAAACTGGGAGGGCCATGAGAGCACCCCTGACAATCCCAAAATCACCCCCAAATTCCTCAAATTTCACCCCAAAAATCCCAAAATTTCCCTAAAAATCCCTAAATTCACCCCCCCATTCCACCCCAAAATTCCTAAATGTCACCCCCAAAAATCCCAAAATTTACCCCAAAAATCCCAAAATCCCACCCCAGAATTCCCCAATTTCAACTGGGAAATTCCCCAAAGTTTCACCCCAAAATCCCCGAATTTCCCCCCCAAGTTCCCGTTAGGATTGGTCATTTCCAGGCTTTACAACCTGGAGTAACCCTGGAGTAACCCTCGGTGTAAATCCCAGTTTAACTCTGGTATAAATCCCTGTTTAACCCTGGAGTAAATCCCAGTTTAACCCCGGAGTAAATCCCAGTTTAACCCTGGAGTAAATCCCAGTTTAACCCTGGAGTAAATCCCAGTTTAACCCTGCCCTAAATCCCAGTTTAACCCCAGTGTAAATCCCAGTTTAACACTGATTTCACCCCAGTTTAACCCTGGTATAAACCCCACTTTAACCCCGGAGTAAATCCCAATTTAACATTGATTTTACCCCAGTTTAACCTTGGAGTAAATCCCAGTTTAACCCTGGAGTAAATCCCAGTTTAACACTGATTTTATCCCAGTTTAACCCTGGAGTAAATCCCAGTTTAACCCTCGTATAAATCCCAGTTTAACCCTGGCATAAATCCCAGTTTAACCTGTGTGCAAGTCCCAGTTTAACCCCAGTGTAAATCCCAGTTTAACCCTGGCATAAATCCCAGTTTAATTGTGGGGTATCTGCCAGTTTAACGTCGGTGTAAATCCCAGTTTAACCCAGGTATAAATCCCAGTTTAACACTGATTTTACCCCAGTTTAACCCTGGAGTAAATCCCAGTTTAACCTCGGTGTAAATCCCAGTTTAACCCCAGAGTAAATCCCAGTTTAACCCCAGAGTAAATCCCAGTTTAACCCTGGTATAAATCCCACTTTAACCCCAGAGTAAATCCCAGTTTAACCCTGCCCTAAATCCCAGTTTAATTGTGGGGTATCTGCCAGTTTAACCTCGGTGTAAATCCCAGTTTAACCCTGGTATAAATCCCAGTTTAACCCACGAGTAAATCCCAGTTTAACCCTGGAGTAAATCCCAGTTTAACACTGATTTCACCCCAGTTTAACCCTGGAGTAAATCCCAGTTTAACCCCAGTTTAACCCTGGTTTAACCCCAGTTTAACCCCAGTTTAGGCCCGGTTTAGGCCCCACCTCGCAGTTGTACTGCCGGTAGTAGTCGCGGTATCTGTTCTAGTGACTCCAGTTTAACCCCAGTTTAACCCCAGTTTAACCCTGGTTTAACCCCAGTTTAACCCCAGTTTAACCCTGGTTTAACCCCAGTTTAACCCCAGTTTAACCCCGGTTTAGACCCAGTTTACCCCTGGTTTAGGCCTGGTTTAACCCCACCTAAATCCCAGTTTAACTGCCGGTTAACCCCAGTTTAACCCCAGTTTCTGTTGTAGTGACCCCAGTTTAACCCCAGTGTAAATCCCAGTTTAACACCAGTTAAGCCCCAGTTCAACCCCGGTTTAGCCCCAGTTTAACCCCAGTTTAACCCCAGTTTAACCCCAGTTTAGGCCCCACCTCGCGGTTGTACTGCCGGTAGTAGTCGCGGTATCTGTTGTAGTCGTAGTCGCGGCCGTAGAACCGATCGTCGTAGCCCCGGTAGCGCTCGTAGAAGTTCCGGTAGCCCTGGGACCAGTTAGAACCAGTTAGAACCAGTCAGAACCAGTTAGAACCGGTTCAGACAAAGACAAACCAGAAAAGAATGGTGAAAACCCTTAAAAACCAGTACAAACCAGTTTAAACTGGTAAAAACCAGCAACAAGCCGTTTAAAGCAGCTCAGTTAAAACCAGTTCAGACCCATCAAAACCAGTTCAGAGCAGCTGACACCACACCAAACCAGTTCAGACCAGTCCAAAACTGTTTAAAACCGGTCCAAAATGGTTTAAACCGGTCCATAAACCAGTTCAGACCAGTTTAAACCAGTCCAAAATGGTTTAAACCTGTCCATAAACCAGTTCAGACCAGTTAAAACCAGAAAAAAAACCAGTTTTAAACCAGTCCAAACCAGCACAAACCCAGTTAAATCCACTTTAAATTCCAGAACTGCCTGGAATGAGCAGGAAGCAACAGGAAAGTGCCAGGAAATGGTGAAAAAATGGGAAATGCCCCAAAATGCCCCAAAATGCCCCAAATTGGGCTGGAAATGCCCCAGGAATGCCCCGAGTGAAAGCAGGAACGGCCTGGAAGCTGCAGGGAGTGGGAAATGCCCCAGAAACGCCCCAAAAATGATCAAAAATGCCCCAAAAGTGCCCAAAACTGGGCTGGAAATGCCCCAGGAATGCCCTGAGTGACCCCAAAATGCCCAGGAATTGGGAAATGCCCCAGAAATGATCAAAAAATGCCCCAAAAGTGCCCAAAACTGGGCAGGAAATGCCCCAGGAATGCCCGGAGTGACCAGGAAGTGGCTGCAAGTGGGAAATGCCCCAAAAATGCCCCAAAAGTGCCCAAAATTGGGCCAGAAACGCCCCAGGAATCGCCCTGAATGACCCCAGAAATGCCCAGGAATTGGGAAATGCCCCAGAAATGCCCAAAATTGGGCTGGAAAACCTGGAAGCTGCCAGGGAGTGCCCCAGAAATCCCGGAAGGTCCCGGAAATGTTCCGGAAGTGCCATCACCCGGGCTGGAAATGCCCAGGGCTGCCCCCAAAACTCACCAGGAGCTGACCAGGAAGTGGCCCCGTGGGAAATGCCCCTAAAATGCTGCCCAAAATCGGAAATGCCCCAGCTGCCCCCCCCGCGGGAGAACGGGAAGCAGCAGGGAAATGCGGGTCAGGAACGGAACGGGAGAATGGGGCAGGAACCCCAGAAATGCCCCAGAAATGCCCCAAACGGGAACGGGAAACACCCGGGAACGGGACAGGAACGGGTCAGGAATGGGAACGGGTCAGAACCGGGAATGGGAATGGGGCAGGAACGGGAACGGGTCAGGAACGGGAATGGGACGGGTCAGGAACGGGAACGGGAACGGGTCAGGAATGGGAACGGGTCAGAACCGGGAATGGGAATGGGGCAGGAACGGGAACGGGAACGGGGCAGGAACGGGAATGGGAACGGGGCAGGAACGGGAATGGGAACGGGTCAGAACCAGGAACGGGAATGGGGCGGGAACGGGAATGGGGCAGAACCGGGAACGGGTCAGGAATGGGAACGGGAACGGGGCAGGAACGGGAACGGGGCAGGAACTGGGAACGGGAATGGGGCAGGAACGGGGCAGGAACGGGGCAGGAACGGGAACGGGGCAGGAACGGGAACCATCCCCAGATCCCACACAGATCCTGCCCCAAATCCCTTCAACCCAGCCCAAACCATCTTAAATCCAACCCAAAACCCAGCCCAAAACTCCGGAAAACCCAGCCCCAAACCCCCCCCAAACCCAGCCCCAAAACCCTCAAATCCCACCCAAAACCCCAGAAAACCCAGCCCCAAACCCATCCCAAACCCAGCCCCAAATCCCACCCAAAATCCCGGAAAACCCAGCCCCAAATCCCACTCAAACCCCTCAAATTCCACCCAAAATCCAATCCAAAACCCAGCCCCAAACCCATCCCAAACCCAGCCCAAATCCCCTCCCGAGATCCCAATTTTTCCCAAACTTTTATCCTGCCCAAATCCCAGTTTATCCCATTTTAACCCCATCCCCAAAACCCCAGAAAACCATCCCATTTCCCCCATTTTTCACCCCATTTCTGCCCCCTGACCGTAGCCCTGGCTATCTCCACCCACATGCCCCAATCTGCGGTTGCAGCCCATTGCGCTTGTTGCCCAGTTCCCATTGTAACTCTGTTTTAACCCTGTTTTTTCCCCATTTATCCCATTTTAACCCCATTTTTTCCCATTTTAACCCAGTTTTTTCCCATTTCCCCCATTTTTCACCCCGTTCCCGCCCCTGACCGTAGCCCTGGCGGCGGTTGCGGTTCTGCCGGTTGCGCTTGTTGCGGTTGTTGCGGCGGTTGCCATTTTAACCCCATTTATCCCATTTTAACCCCGTTTTTTCCCATTTTCCCCGTTTTCCACCCCATTCCTGCCCCTGACCGTAGCCCTGGCCGCGGTTGCGGTTCTGCCGGTTGCGCTTGTTGCGGCGGTTGCCATTTTAACCCCGTTTTTTCCCATTTTAACCCCGTTTTTCCCCCATTTATCCCATTTTAACCCCAGAACAGAATTTTCCCGTTTTCACCCCTAGTTGTTCCGCCCCTGACCGTAGCCCTGGCGCGGGGGCGGTTCTGCAGTTCAAATGCGCTTGTTGTGGTTGTTGGGAAAAAATGGGGAATGCCATTTTAACCCCATTTCTCCCATTTTAACCCCATTTATCCCATTTTAACTCCGCTTTTCCCCATTTTATCCAATTTTAACCCCATTTTTTCCCCATTTATCCCATTTTAACCCCGTTTTTTCCCATTTTCCACCCCATTTCTGCCCCTGAAAATACAGCCCAAATAGTGCCCAGGGTGGAGAAAATGGGGAAATTTGGGGTTTGATTGGGCGGTTGTTGAATTCAGTTCCCATTGAAAATCTCTGTTTTAACCCTGTTTTTTCCCCATTTATCCCATTTTTCCCCCATTTATCCCATTTTAACCCCGTTTTTTCCCATTTTCCCCATTTTCCACCCCATTTCTGCCCCCTGACCGTAGCCCTGGCCACGGTTGCGGTTCTGCCGGTTGCGCTTGTTGCGGTTGTTGCGGCGGTTCCCATTGTAACTCTGTTTTAACCCTGTTTTTTCCCCATTTATCCCATTTTAACCCCATTTTTTCCCATTTTAACCCAGTTTTTTTGGGGAAAATTTTCCCATTTCCACCCCTGTTCCCGCCTGACCCAGGGCCCTGGCCCCAAAAAAGGGGGGAAAATACAGTTGCGTTCTGCTGGGCCAGAAATGGGCTTGTTGCGGTGGTTGCCATTTTAACCCCGTTTTTTCCCATTTTTACCCCATTTATCCCATTTTAACCCCGTTTTTTCCCCATTTATCCCATTTTAACCCCGTTTTTTCCCATTTTCCCCAAAAATGGGGAAAATCCACCCGTTCCTGCCCCTGACCGAAGCCCTGGCCAACTGCCAATTGCGAATTATTCAGTTGTTGCCATTGGGGGAACTCTGTTTTAACCCGTTTTTTCCCAAAATGGGGGAAATACGAAAAATCCCAATTTATCCCATTTTAACCCCGTTTTTCCCATTTATCCCATTTTAACCCCAGGGAAAAATTTCCCATTTTAACCCCGTTTTTCCCATTTTGATCCCATTTTTGACCCCATTTTTTCCCAATTATCCAGGGAAAATCGTTTTCCCAGTTTATCCAGAATTATCCAGGGAAAATCCCATTTCCCCATTTTCACCCGTTCCGGGGCTAGAAATGGGAAAAAATTTAGCCCTGGGGAAAAAATGGGGGAATTCAGAATTATTCTGGGAAAAATCGCTTGTTGGGGTTGTTGCGGGTTGCCGTTTCTCCGGGGGAAATTCGCTGGGGGGGAAATTCGAATTATCCTTCCAAAATCCTTTCAAAATGGGGCCGCCTCCCGGCCCAGCTCCCGGACCAGAAATGGGGGAAATTCCAGGTTTGAGCTCTTCTCCGGGAATGTAGAATTGGCTGGGAAATTTGGGCAAAAAAACGGGGGGGAATTCCGAATCAGAAACGCACGGAAAACGGGAATTTATCCAGGGAAAATTGGGAAAATCGGGGGGAAAGAAAAAATCGGAGTGGCGGAGAAATGGGGAAAAAATGGGGGAAAAATGGGGAAATGCAGAATTATCCAGGGAAAATCGGCCCCAAAAATGGGGGAAAATACAGGAAAAATCGGTGCTGGGAGTGGTGAGAAATGGGGGGAAATTCGAGGTTTGAGTGGGGAAAAAATGGGGGAAATTCAGAATTATCCAGGGAAAATCAGCGCCAAAATGGGGGAAATTCAGAATTATCCAGGGAAAATCGGCCCCAAAAATGGGGGAAAATACAGGAAAAATCGGTGCTGGGAGTGGCCAGAAATGGGGGAAATTCAGGGTTTGAGTGGGGAAAAAATGGGGGAAATGCAGAATTATCCAGGGAAAATCGGCCCCAAAAATGGGGGAAATACAGAAAAAATCGGGGCTGGGAGTGGTGAGAAATGGGGGGAAATTCGGGGTTTGAGTGGGGAAAAAATGGGGGAAATTCAGAATTATCCAGGGAAAATTGGCCCCAAAAATGGGGGAAAATACAGGAAAAATCGGTGCTGGGAGTGGCCAGAAATGGGGGGAAATTCGGGGTTTGAGTGGGGAAAAAATGGGGGAAATTCAGAATTACTCAGGGGAAATCAGCCCCAAAAATGGGGGAAATTCAGAATTATCCAGGGAAAATCGGCCCCAAAAATGGGGGAAATGCAGAATTATCCAAGGAAAATCGGCCCCAAAAATGGGGGAAATGCAGAATTATTCAGGGAAAATCGGCCCCAAAAATGGGGGAAAATACAGGAAAAATCGGTGCTGGGAGTGGCCAGAAATGGGGGAAATTCCCTTTTCCCCTCATTTTCTGGGTGATTTTTCCCTTATTTCCCATGGATTTTGTCCCCATTTTTTCCATTTCCCCTCATTTCCTAGAGATCCCCCATTTTTCCCACCAATTTTCCCCCATCTTCCCCGTAATTTCCCACAGATTTCCTCCCATTTTCCCATTTTTTTTCATCATTTTTCCCAATTTCCCCATTTTCCCCATTTCCCTCCATTTTTTTTCCCATTTTCCCCATTTTTTCCCTCATTTTCCCCCATTTTCCCGTTTCCATTTTCCCCCGTTTTTCCCATTTTCCCCATTTCCCATGCATTTTCCCCCCATTTCCCCAATTTTTCCCCCATTTTTTTTTTCCCATTTCCCCAATTTTTCCCCATTTTCCCCATTTCCCCCATTTCCCATGGATTTTTCTCCCATTTTTTCCCATTTTCCCCTCATTTCCCATGCATTTTCCCCCCATTTCCCATGGATTTTTCCCCCATTTCCCTCCAATTTTTTCCCATTTCCCCATTTCCCTCCAATTTTTCCCATTTCCCCCATTTCCCATGCATTTTCCCCATTTCCTGCAGATTTTTCTCCCATTTTTTCCCATTTTCCTCCCATTTCCCATGCATTTTCCCCCCATTTCCCACAGATTTTTCCCCCATTTTCCATGGATTTTTCTCCCATTTTTTCCAATTTTCCCCTCATTTCCCCCATTTCCCCCATTTCCCCCCCATTTTCCCCATTTCCCTCCATTTTCCCCATTTCCCCATTTTTTCCCCATTTCCCCATTTCCTGCAGATTTTTCTCCCATTTTTTCCCATTTTCCTCCCATTTCCCATGCATTTTCCCCCCATTTCCCTCCATTTTCCCCCCATTTCCCATGGATTTTTCTCCCGTTGTTTCCCATCTTCCCCCCATTTCTTCCCATTTTCCCCATTTCCCCCCCATTTATCACCACCACCATTTCCTCCATTTTTCCCCATTTCCCTCCATTTTTCCCCCATTTGTACATTTCTCCCATTTTTTCCCATTTTCCCCATTTTCCCAAAAAGGGGATTTAGGGGGGAAAAACGGGATTTGGGGAAAACGGGATTTGGGGGGAGAAAATGGGGGTTTGGGGGAAATGGGAATTTGGGGAAAAAACGGGGATTTAGGGGGGAAAAATGGGGATTTGGGGGGGAAAATGGGGTTTGGGGACGAAAAAATGGGGGTTTGGGGGGGAAATGGGGTTTGAGGGGGAAAATGGGGGTTTGGGGAGAAAAAATGGGGATTTTGGGGAAATGGGGATTTGGGGGGGAAAAATGGGGATTTGGGGGGGGAAATGGGGATTTTGGGGGAAAAATGGGGTTTGGGGAAAATGGGGGTTTGGGGGAGAAACGGGATTTAGGGGGGAAAATGGGAATTTGAGGGGGGAAAATGGGGATTTAGGGGGAAAATGGGGGTTTGGGGAGGAAAATGGGGGTTTGGGGGAAAACCAGAATTTGGGGGGAAAAGGGGGTTTAGGGGGGAAATGGGGTTTGGGGGGGGAAAATGGGGATTTGAGGGGAAAATGGGGGTTGGGGGAAAATGGGGTTTTGGGGGGAAAATGGGGATTTAGGGAGGAAAAACGGGGGTTTGGGGGGGAAAAATGGGGGTTTGGGGGGGGAAAATGGGGGTTTGGGGGGGAAAATGGGGATTTAGGGGAGAAAAATGGGGATTTGAGGGGGAAAAATGGGGATTTGGGGAGAAAATGGGGATTTGGGGGGGAAAATGGGGATTTGGGGGAGAAAAATGGGGATTGGGGGAGAAAAATGGAATTTTGGGGAGGAAAAAATGGGGTTTGGGGGGAAAAGGGGATTTGGAAGGGAAAGTGGGGATTTGGGATCTGGAACGGGGATTTGGGGGGGGATTTCCAGGGATTTTGGGGGTCTTTTCCTGGGATTTTTGAGGGGTTTCCCCTGGGTGTCTGGACTGGTTTCCCTGGATTTCCAGCCCAATTCCCAGGATCTCTGGACTGGTTTTCCTGGATTTTCTGCTGCTTTTCCCACCTTTCCAGCCCAGTTTCCCTGGATCTCCAGGCTGGTTTTCTGGGCAGGTTTTCCCTGGATTTCCAGCCTGATTTTGGGCAGGTTTTCCCAGATTTCTTGCCCATTGCCCTGGATCTCTGGACTGGATTTCTGGGCAGCTTTTCCCAGGATCTTTGGACTGGTTTCCCAGGATTTCCAGCCCATTTTTGTGCAGCTTTTCCCAGCATTTCCAGCCTGGTTTTGTGCAGCTTTTCCCAGCATTTCCAGCCCATTTTGCCAGGATCTTTGGACTGGTTTCCCAGCATTTCCAGCCCGTTTTGTGCAGCTTTTCCCAGCATTTCCAGCCCATTTTTGTGCAGCTTTTCCCATCATTTCCAGCCCATTTTTTGCAGGTTTCCCCATCATTTCAGCCCATTTTGCTAGGATCTTTGGACTGGTTTCCCAGCATTTCCAGCCCAGTTTTGTGCATCTTTTCCCAGGATTTCCAGCCCAGTTTTCTGCAGCTTTTCCCTCAATTTCCAGCCTGTTTTGCCAGGATTTTTGGACTGGTTTCCCAGCATTTCCAGCCCGGTTTTGTGCAGCTTTTCCCAGCATTTCCAGCCCAGTTTTGTGCAGCTTTTCCCAGCATTTCCAGCCTGGTTTTGGGCAGCTTTTCCCAGCATTTCCAGCCCAGTTTTGTGCAGCTTTTCCCAGCATTTCCAGCCCAGTTTTGTGCAGCTTTTCCCTCGATTTCCAGCCCAGTTTTGGGCAGCTTTTCCCTCGATTTCCAGCCCAGTTTTGTGCAGCTTTTCCCTCGATTTCCAGCCCAGTTTTGTGCAGCTTTTCCCAGCATTTCCAGCCTGGTTTTGTGCAGCTTTTCCCAGCATTTCCAGCCCAGTTTTGGGCAGGTTTTCCCAGTATTTCCAGCCCCTTTTTGTGCAGCTTTTCCCAGCATTTCCAGCCCATTTTGCCAGGATCTTTGGACTGGTTTCCCAGTATTTCCAGCCCAGTTTTGTGTAGCTTTTCCCTCAATTTCCAGCCCGGTTCTGTGCAGCTTTTCCCATCATTTCCAGCCCATTTTTGTGCAGCTTTTCCCTCGATTTCCAGCCTGGTTTTGTGCAGCTTTTCCCAGCATTTCCAGCCCAGTTTTGTGCAGCTTTTCCCAGCATTTCCAGCCCAGTTTTGTGCAGCTTTTCCCAGCATTTCAGCCCCTTTTTTGTGCCCCCAGGATTTCTGGACTGGTTTGCCAGGATCTTTTCCTGGTTTCAGTTTTCCCCAGATTTTGTGCTTTTCCTCAATTTCCCCGGTTCCCCCCGCCGCCAGCCCCGGTACCTGGTCGAGGATGAAGTTTCCAGCCTGGTTTTGCGCAGCTTTTCCCAGCATTTGCACCCAGTTTTGTGCAGCTTTTCCCAGCCTGCTGAGCCAGCAGCTGCAGCTTTTCCCGTCCAGCTCCGGCCGGTTTCCGGCCCCATCGTCTGGACTGGGATCCATCATTTGGCAAGTTTTCCCGGATCTCTGGCAGCTTTTCCCAGCGGGAGGGACGGGTTTTTAGGGGCCGGGGCTGCCCAGGGCCGCTGGGCCCAGAGATGGCACCCTGGAATCCCCTTATGCCACCCTGGAATTCCCATTATGCCATCCTGGAATTCCCATTATCCCACCCTGGAATCCCCTTAACCCACCCTGGAATTCCCTTATGCCATCCTGGAATTCCCATTATATCCATCCTGGAATCCCCTTATGCCATCCTGGAATTCCCATTATATCCACCCTGGAATCCCCTTATGCCACCCTGGAATCCCCTTATGCCATCCTGGAATTCCCATTATATCCATCCTGGAATCCCCTTATCCCAGACGGAATTCCCATTATCCCATCTTGGAATCCCCTTATCCCACCCTGGAATCCCCTTATGCCACCCTGGAATCCCCTTATGCCATCCTGGAATCCCCTTATGCCACCCTGGAATTCCCATTATCCCATCCTGGAATTCCCATTATATCCATCCTGGAACTCCCATTATATCCATCCTGGAATCCCCATTATATCCATCCTGGAATCCCCTTATGCCATCCTGGAATTCCCATTATCCCACCCTGGAATCCCCTTAACCCACCCTGGAACTCCCATTATATCCATCCTGGAATTCCCATCCTGGAATCCCCTTATGCCACCCTGGAACTTCCCATTATATCCATCCTGAAATTCCCATTATATCCATCCTGGAATTCCCATTATCCCACCCTGGAATTCCCATCCTGGAACTCCCCTTATCCCACCCTGGAACTGCCCTTATCCATCCTGGAACTCCCATTATATCCATCCTGGAATTCCCATTATCCCACCCTGGAATTCCCATTATCCCATCCTGGAATTCCCATTATCCCACCCTGGAACTCCCATTATATCCATCCTGGAATCCCCATTATATCCATCCTGGAATTCCCACCCTGGAACTCCCCTTATCCCACCCTGGAATTCCCCTTATCCCATCCTGGAATTCCCACCCTGGAATCCCCTTATCCCACCCTGGAATCCCGTTATGCCACCCTGGAATTCCCGTTATCCAATCCTGTCAATCCCATCCCATTATCCCATCCTGTCAATCCCACCCTGGAACTCCCCTTATCCCATCCTGGAACTCCCATTATCCCACCCTGGAATTCCCATTATCCCACCCTGGAATCCCCTTATCCTGCCCTGGAATTCCCATTATCCCACCCTGGAACTCCCCTTATCCAATCCTGTCAATCCCATCCCATTATCCCATCCTGTCAATCCCATTATTCCCATTATCCCATCCCGTCAATCCCACCCTGGAACTCCCCTTATCCCATCCTGGAATTCCCCTTATCCCATCCCATCAATCCCATTATTCCCATCCCATTATCCCATCCCACCAATCCCATTATTCCCAGGCCATCCCACCATTCCCATTCTCATTCCATCCCTTCCTATCGATCCCATTACTCCCACAGTTCCCATGATCCCATCAATCCCATCCATCCCACCATTCCCATCCATCCCACAGATCCCATCCATCCCATTAATCCAATCCATCCCATTAATCCAATCCATCCCATCAATCCCTTAGATCCAATTAATCCCACCCATCCCACAACCCCATCATTCCCACAAATCCCTACGGATCCCACAATCCCATCCATCCTGCAATTCCCATCCGTCCCATCGCTCCTAGGGATCCCATCCTTCCCACAGCTCCCGTCCATCCCACAATTCCCACAGATCCCATGATCCCACAGCTCCCATCCATCCCACAGATCCCACAGATCCCACATCCATCCCATCCATCCCACAGATCCCACAACTCCCACAGATCCCACCCTGAGCTGGTGCAGGACCATCCCAGGATGTTGTAGCACTTGTCCCATCCATCCCACAATCCCACAGATCCCATCCATCCCACAGATCCCATCCATCCCACAATTCCCACAGATCCCACAGATCCCACAGATCCCAGAGATCCCACGCCAGCGGACCCTGAGCTGGTGCAGGACGCGCTCGGTGCCCAGGATGTTGTAGCGCTTGTCCCGGTTCTCCTGGGAATGTTTCTGTGCCCACGATCCCACAGATCCCATCCATCCCACAGATCCCATCCATCCCACAATTCCCACAGATCCCATCCATCCCACAATTCCCACAATTCCCACAGATCCCACAGGGCCCCGCGCCAGTGACCCTGGAGCTGGTGCAGGACGTCCCGGTTCTCCTGGATGTTGTAGCGCTTGTCCCGAGTTCTCCTGAGAATGCACCTGTGCCCACCGATCCCAGTGGGACAGATCCCATCCATCCCACAGGGATCCCATCCATCCCACAATGGGGCACAGGATTCCAGAGGGATCCCACAATCCCAACAGATCCCATGGAATTCCCCATGGGAGCTGACCCAGAGGGGTGGAGGACGGGCACGGTGCCCAGGGATGGATTGGGATTCCCAGAGGAGAGGGAATGTCCAGGATTCTCCTGGGACATGGGAATGGGGCACTGGGCCCAGTGGGACAGGGTCTTGGGGCACTGGGAGCCCAGCAGGGAATGGGCACCATGAGTTCCAGAGGATCCAAGGAATGCAGGCATTCCCAAAAGGGGATGGAATTCCTGATGGAATCCCAGAGGGGAGAGGGGAATGGGGCACAGGATTCCCAGAGGATCCAAGGGAATGGGGCACGGGATTCCCAGTGGGACAGGGGAATGGGGCACTGGGATTCGCAGTGGGGACAGGGAATGGGGCACAGGATTCCCACAGGATCCAAGGGAATGGGGCACAGGATTCCCACAGGATCCAAGGGAATGGGGCACAGGATTCCCAGTGGGACAGGGGAATGGGGCACTGGGATTCCCAGTGGGGACAGGGAATGGGGCGCGGGGTTCCCAGTGGATCAGGACTGGGATTCCCAGTAGATCCAGAAGAATGGGGCACAGGGATCCCAGGGAACAGAGCCAGAATTCCCAGTGGATCCAGTAAAAGGGGGCACAGGATTCCCAATGGGGAGAGGGGAATGGGGAACAGGGAGGGATGGAATTCCTGATGGGACACAGAATCCCAGGGGGGAGAGGGGAATGGGGCACTGGGATTCCCAGTTGGACAAGGGAATGGGGCATGGAATTCCCAGTGGATCAGGACTGGGATCCCCAGGGAACAGAACCAGGATTCCCAGTGGATCCAAGGGAATGGGGAACTGGGATTCCCAGTGGATCCAAGGGAATGGGGCACTGGGACTCCCAGTGGATCAGGACTGGGATCCCCAGGGAACAGAGCCAGGATTCCCAGTGGATCCAAGGGAATGGGGCACAGCATTCCCAGTGGGACAGAGGAATCGGGAACAGGATACCCAGCGGGACAGGGAATGGGGCACTGGGATTCCCAGAGGATCAGGATTGGGATCCCCAGTGGATCCACAGGGAGGGAAGTCTGTGATTCCAAATGGATCCAGAGGGAATGGGGCACAGGATTCCCAGTGGATCCAGAGGGAATGGGGCACAGGATTCCCAGTGGGGACAGGGGAATGGGGTACGGGATTCCCAGAGGATCAGGATTGGGATTCCCAGTAGACCCAGAAGAATGGGGCACAGGGATCCCAGGGAACAGAGCCAGAATTCCCAGTGGATCCAGTAAAAGGCGGCACAGGATTCCCAATGGGGAGAGGGGAATGGGGAACAGGGAGGGATGGAATTGACAGACACAGATCCAGAGGGAATGGGGCACAGGATTCCCAATGGATCCCCTCCAGGATTCCCAGTGGATCCAGAGGGAAGATCACCAGCATTCCCCGTGCATCTGGGCCCAGATTCCCACTGGATGCAGACACCACCAGGTCCATTCCCAACAAACTCAACCCCACCATTCCCACCCAGGGACACCCCTGGATCCCCAGGGAACCCCCAGGGCAAGAGGAGCCCCCAGACCCAGTCCCAGGGAACCCCCCAAGGACCCCCAGGATTCCCAGATCCAGAGGGAAGACCCCCAGGGACCCCCAGGAGGATCCCCAAGATCCAGACACCACCAGGTCCATTCCCAACAAACTCAACCCCACCACCCCCACCCGGGGACACCCCTGGATCCCCAGGGAACCCCCAGGGCAAGAGGAGCCCCCAGACCTCCCAGGAACCCCAAGGACCCCCCTGGATCCTGAGGGAACCCCCAGGGATCCCCCAAGGAACCCCCAGGAGGATCCCCAGGAGGGAGGAGCCCCTGGATTCACAGGGAACCCCCAGGACCCCCCTGGATTTCGAGGGCACCCCCAGGGACCCCCCAAGGAACCTGCAGGAGGATCCCCAGGAGGATCCCCCGGCTCCCCAAGGAGCCCCCAGGGCAGGAGGAGCCCCCAGACCCCCCAGGACCCGCCTGGATCCCGAGGGAACCCCCAGGGACTCCCCAAGGAACCCCCAGGACCCCCCTGGATCCTGAGGGAAGCCCCATGAGGACACCCCCAAGGAGCCCCCAGGGCAGGAGGAGCCCCCAGACCCCCCTGGACCCCCCTGAATCCCGAGGGAACCCCCAAGGAACCCCAGGAGGATCCCCCAGGACCCCCCCAGGACCCCCCGTGCGTGCCCACCTCGCACTCCTCGGTGCTCTTGGGCCCGGGCGCCGTGCGCACCCGCTGCTCCGCGGGCACCTCGTGGATGAGCACGAAGCCGTCGGGCAGCGGCGCCAGCGGCTCCGGGCGCTGCCCGAAGTTGAGCTCCACGGCGCAGCCCTTGCAGAGCACGTGCGGCAGCAGCGCCCGCTCGCCCAGCGCGCCCTTGGGCACCGAGAAGGCCGTGCCCAGCTCCTGCCCGTTCTTGGAGAACGACAGCGCCACCGCCTCCGCGCCCTCGAAGTCCTGCGGGCACACGAGCCCAAAGGTTCCTATTTCTTCCTTGATTTTGCTGGGTTTTTTTCCTAGATTTTCCCCGTGTTTTCCCGATTTTTTCTCTTTTTTTCCATGATTTTTCTCCTCTTTTTTCCTATTTTTTCTCCTGATTTTTCCCAAATTTTTTTTTTTCCATGATTTTTCTCCTCTTTTTTCCTATTTTTTCTCCTGATTTTTCCCAAATTTTTCTCCTTTTTTTCCCCAAGTTTTTCTCCTTTTTTTCAGATTTTTCTCCTCTTTTTTCCTATTTTTTCTCCTTTTTCCTCCTGATTTTTCCCAAATTTTTCTCCATTTTTTCCCCAATTTTTTTCTCCTTTTTTCCCAAATTTTTCTCCTTTTTTTCCCAAATTTTTCTCCTTTTTTCCCAGATTTTTCTCCTCTTTTTTCCTATTTTTTCGCCTTTTTCCCCTGATTTTTCCCAAATTTTTCTCCTTTTTTTCCCAAATTTTTTCTCTTTTTTCCCAGATATTTTTCCTTTTTTTCCTATTTTTTCTCTTTTTCCCGATTTTTCCCAAATTTTCCTCCTTTTTTTCCCCAAATTTTTCTCCTTTTTTTCCCAAATTTTTCTCCTTTTTTCCCAGATATTTTTCCTATTTTTTCTCTTTTTTCCCTGATTTTTCTCCCTTTTTTCCTATTTTTTCTCTTTTTTCCTCAAATTTTTCTCTTTTTTCCCCCCAATTTTTTCCTTTTTTCCTTTTTTTTCTCTTCCTGATTTTGCCTGGTTTTTTTTCCCCTGATTTTTCCCATTTTATTACTATTTTTTCCCTGATTTTCCCTATTTAATTCCTGATTTTTCTCCTTTTTTTCCTAATTTTTCCAGGTCTTTTCCTGATTTTTCCCTTTTTTCCTGATTTTCCACGGTCTTTTCCTTTTTAGCATTTCCTGATTTTTCCTCCCATTGATCTCCTCATTTTTTTTCCCGTTTTCCCATTTTTCTCCTGATTTTCCCCATTTTTTCCCCATTTTCCCCTCTCACCGCGAAGCAGCCGATGACGTCGTTTTCTCCAAAACTTTCCCCAAATTCCTCAAATTTTCCATTTTCCACCTTCAGCCCCCGCCCGTCGTAGCCGTAGGAAAACTCATCCTCCCTGAACGGGGCAAAAAACGGAATTTGGGGCTGGATTTTGGGATTTGGGGCTGGATTTTGGGATTTGGGGCTGATTTTGGGATTTGGGGCTGGATTTTGGGTGCATTTCAGGGGATTTTGGGATTTGGGGCTGGATTTTGGGATTTGGGGCTGGATTTTGGGATTTGGGGCTGGATTTTGGGTGCATTTCAGGGGATTTTGGGATTGGGGCTGGATTTCAGGTGCATTTCATGGGATTTGGGGATCCTGGATGGATTTTGGGTGCATTTCAGGGATTTGGGGCTGGATTTTGGGATTTGGGGCTGGATTTTGGGATTTGGGGCTGGATTTTGGGATTTGGGGCTGGATTTTGGGATTTGGGGCTGGATTTGGGTGCATTTCAGGGGATTTGGGGCTGGATTTTGGGGTTCCTGGGCTGGATTTCGGGTGCATTTCAGGATTTTGGGATTGGGGCTGGATTTCAGGGATTTGGGCATTTCAGGGGATTTGGGGCTGGATTTCGGGTGCATTTTGGGGGATTTGGGGTTCCTGGGCTGGATTTGGGGTTCCTGAGCTGGATTTCAGGTGCATTTCAGGGGATTTGGGGTTCCTGAGCTGGATTTTGGGATTTGGGGCTGGATTTCAGGTGCATTTCAGAGGATTTTGGGATTGGGGCTGGATTTGGGGTTCCTGAACTGGATTTCGGGTGCATTTCAGAGGATTTGGGGCTGGATTTTTGGGATTTGGGGCTGGATTTCGGGTGCATTTCAGGGGATCTGGGGTTCCTGAGCTGGATCTGGGGTTCCTGAGCTGGATTTCGGGTGCATTTCAGTGGATTTTGGGATTGGGGATGGATTTCGGGTGCATTTCAGGGGATTTTGGGATTTGGGCTGGATTTCGGGTGCATTTCAGGAGATTTTGGGATTTGGGGCTGGCTTTCGGGTGCATTTCAGAGGATTTGGGGATTTGAGGCTGGATTTCGGGTGCATTTCAGGAGATTTTGGGATTGGGGCTGGATTTGGGGTGCATTTCAGGGGATTTGGGGTTTTGGGGCTGGATTTCGGGTGCATTTATCTCAGGGGCTGGATTTTGGGATTTGGGGCTGGATTTCGGGTGCATTTCGGGGGATTTGGGGGTCTCACCCAGCTGCGAGTGCGAGAAGTCCACGGACCAGCCCACCCTGAGCAGCGGCACCTCGGAGCTCCCCTCCTTCCCCGGGAGGTTCTGAGACACCTGCGGGAATTTTGGGGATTTGGGATCAAAACAAATTCGGGAATGGGGCAGGGAAAGGGAAACAGCAGCGGCAGAAAGCCCAAAAACCCCAAACAGACCCAAAATCTTCCAAACAGGCACCAAAAACCCTCAAAGAGGCACCTAAACCCCCTCAAACTGTCCCAAACTATCCCTGAACTCCCTTGAAAGATCCTAAATACCCCCAAACACCCCAAACTCACCCAAAGTCCCCTCAGTATCTTCCAAACCAGCCCAAACCACCCCAGAAAATCCCTAAACCTCCCAAACCCCTCCAATTTCCTTCTCAAACCCTAAATCCCCTTCACGACACCCCAACCCCACCCAAAATCCCCCAAAGCCCCTAAACAGCCCCAAATTCCCTCTCCACCACCTTATCTGTGCAACCCCATCCCCTCCAGAGACTTTTTCCCATTTTTGTCCTGGTTCTGTCATTTTTTCTTGATTTTCTCCATTTTCCCCTGGTTTTCCCCCCTTTTCCCCCTCATTTTTCCCTGTTTTTTTCCCATTTTTCCCCCATTTTTGCCCACACCTTGGCCTGGAAGCAGACCCATCCCCATTTTTTCCCATTTTTTTCCTGTTTTTGCCCCATTTTTGCCCATACTTTGGCCTGGAACCAGACCCATCCATTTCCCCCCATTTTTAACCATTTTTTCCCATTTTTCCCCATTTTCCCATTCCCACCTTGGCCTGGAAGCAGACCCATCCATTTCCCCCCATTTTTTCCCATTTTTCCCCGTTTTTGCCCCATTTCCGTGCCCACCTTGGCCCATCTCCCCCCATTTTTAACCATTTTTTCCCATTTTTCCCCTGTTTTTGCCCCATTTTTGCCCATACTTTGGCCTGGAAGCAGACCCATCCATTTCCCCCCATTTTTTTCCCATTTTTTTCCCCGTTTTTGCCCCATTTTTCCGTGCCCACCTTGGCCTGAAAGCAGACCCATCCATTTCCCCCCATTTTTAACCATTTTTTCCCATTTTTCCCCATTTTTCCCCATTTTTCCGTGCCCACCTTGGCCTGGAAGCAGACCCATCCATCTCCCCCCATTTTTAACCATTTTTTTGCCCCCCGCCCATGCCCACCTTGCGCCTGGAACAGACCCATCCATCTCCCCCGGTTCCCATTTTTCCCGGCCCCATTTTTCCATGTCCGACCTTGGCCTGGAGGAACAGACCCAGAACAAACCCCCCCGAATTTCCCTGTTTTTCCCTGTTTTTGCCCCAGAACAAACCCGGCCTGGAAAAACCCATCCATCTCCCCCCATTTTAAATTTTTCCCATTTTTTTTCCCCAGGTCCCCACCTGTCTAGGGGGGAAGAACGCCCAGAACAAACCCGCCCGGTGCTGCGGGCCCCGGCCCAAAATTCCAGAACAAACCCGCCCAAAAATCCCTGAATTTATCCCCCGGCTCCCAGAACTGCAGGTCCGACGTGTCTGGGGGGGAAGGAACGTTCCAGAACAAACCCGGCCCAAAAATCCCGGAATTTATCCCAAAATCCCAGAATTTATCCCAAAATCCCAGAATTTATCCCCAGGTCCGACGTGTCTGGGGGAAAGGAACGTTCCAGAACAAACCCGGCCCGAATCGGGGCAAAAATCCCAAAATTCCAGAAAAAATCCCAGCAAAAATCCCACAAATCGGGACAAAAATCCCAAATTTATCCCAAAATCCCAGAATTCATCCCCAGGTCCGACGTGTCTGGGGGGGAAAGGAACAAACCCGGCCCGAATCGGGGCAAAAATCCCAAAATTCCAGAACAAACCCGGCCCGAATCGGGACAAAAATCCCAAAATTCCAGAACAAACCCGGCCCGAATCGGACAAAAATCCCAAAATTCCAGAAAAAATCCCAGCAAAAATCCCCCAAATCGGGACAAAAATCCCGGAATTTATCCCAAAATCCCAGAATTTATCCCCAGGTCCGACGTGTCTGGGGGAGAGGAACGTTCCAGAACAAACCCGGCCCAAAAATCCCGGAATTTATCCCAAAATCCCAGAATTTATCCCAAAATCCCAGAATTTATCCCCAGGTCCAGAACAAACCCTGGGGAAGGAAAAAATCCTCCAGAACAAACCCGCCCCAAATCGGGCAAAATCCCAAAATTCCAGAACAAACCCGCCCGAATCGGGGCAAAAATCCCAAAATTCAAAAATCCCAGACAAAATCCCCAAATTTATCCCAAAAATCCCGGAATTTATCCCAAAATCCCGGAATTTATCCCAAAACCCCAGAATTTATCCCCAAATCCCAGCCAAGAACAAAGCCGAGCCCCCATCGGGGGAAAATCCCAAAATTCCAGAACAAACCCAGGTGGGGTTGGACAAAAATCCCAAAATTCCAGAACAAAAAAATTCCAAAATCCCAAAAATCCTGGAATTTATCCCAAAATCCCAAATTTAACCCCAATCCGAAATCAGCACCAAAATCCCCGAAATGATCCCAAAATTCCGCCTGGAATCCCAAAATTCCAGAATTTCCACACAAAACCCACCTTGGGTGGTGGAGTCAAATCCATCTCAAATAATTCCAAAATAATTCCAAAAAATTCCAATGAACCTCAAATCATCCCCAAGAATTCCAAAATAATCCCAAAAACCTCAAATCATCCCCAAAAATTCCAAAATAATTCCAAAAACCTCAAATCATCCCCAAGAATTCCAAAATAATCCTAAAAAACCTCAAATCTTCCCAAAAAAGTCCCAAAATCCACCCCAAAAAATCCAGATGGCCTCAAAATCTCTTCCCCAATTCCAAGGAATCTCCCCCCAAATCCCACAAATAATTGGGGAAAGCCCCGAATTCCCAAAGGAACGTTGGGATCGATCCCAAAATTCCCAAAATTCCCCAAAATTCCCGGTTTTCCCTCACAGGTGTCCAGGATCACCAGGGTCCCAAATCTCTCCCCTCCGCACCTCCTCCCCAAAATGATCCCAAAATTCCGCCTGGGGGGAATGAGAAAATTCCAGAAAAATTCAAAAAATCTGGGAGAAAATTCCCAAAATCTGGGACAAAACCTCAAATTCTGGGAGAAAATCCCAAAAATCTGGGAGAAAATCCCAAAAAAAACTGGGAGAAAATCCCCCCCAAAAAATGGGAGAAAATCCCCAAAATTCTGGGGGGAAATCCAAAATTCTGGGTGAAAATCCCCAAAAATCTCCCCAGGAAATCCCAAAAATCTGGGGAAAACCCCAAAATCATCCCCAAAAATCCCAAATTTTGGGGAATCCAAAATTCCAGATGGCCTCAAAATTCTGAGAGAAAATCCCAAATTTTTCCCCAAATCCCAAAATCTGGGGGAAAATCCCAAATTCCAAAAGGAAATTTGGGGGAGGAATCCCAAATTCTGGGGGAGGAATCCCAAAATCTCGGAGAAAATCCTAAATTTTGGGGGGAATACAAAATTCTGAGGGGGAAATCCCAAAATTCTGGGGGGAAATCCCAAATTCTGGGAGAAAATTTCAGAAAAAATTCAGAAAAAGTTCAGAAAAAAAAAAAGCCAAAAAATTCAGAAAAAATTCAGACAAAACTCAGAAAAAATGCCCCAAAAAAATCAGAAAAAAATCAGAAAAAATTCAGGGAAAAAATTCAGGGGAATTCAAAAACGTTCAGGGGAAAAAAGGCAAAAATTCTGGGGGAAATTCAGAAAAATTCCAAAAATCCCAAAAAAATCAGAAAAAAATCCAAAAAATTGGGAAAAATCAAAAAAAAAAATCCAAAAAATTCAGGAAAAAGCAAAAAAATTTACAAAAATCCAAAAAATCTGTGAAAAAATCCCAAAAATTCAGGAAAATCCCAAAAATTCAGAAAAAATCCCAAATTCACAAAAATCCCAAAAATTCTGGGAGAAAATCCCCCAAAAATCTGGGGGAAAAAAAAAAAAATAAAAAAAGAAAAGCCCCAAAATTAAGGAAAAAAAATCCCAAAAAATCTAGGGGTAAAAATCCAAAAAATCCAAAAAAAATTTAAAAAATCCCAAAAAAATGAGAAAAATCCCAAAATCCCAAAGTTCCCCAGCGAGAAAATCCCAAAATTTGGGAGAAAATCCCAAAATCTGGGGGAAAATCCCAAATTTTAGGGGAAATCCCAAATTCTGGGGGAGGAATCCCAAAATCTCGGAGAAAATCCTAAATTTTGAGGGGAAAAAAATTCACTGAGGGGAAAAAAATTCATTTTGGAAATCCCAAATTTGGGAGAAAATTTTTGAAAAATTCAGAAAAAAAGAAAAAATTCCCCGAGAAAAAAAAGACAAAATACAAAAAAAAATCAGAAAAAAATCAGAAAAAATTCAGGAAAAGTTCAGAAAAAATTCAGAAAACGTTCAGAACAAAAAAGGCAAAAAATTCAGGAAAAATTCAGAAAAAATGCCAAAAAATTCAGAAAAAAATCAGAAAAAAAGCCAAAAAATTCAGAAAAAATCAGAAAAAAAAGCCAAAAAAAAAAGAAAAAGCAGAAAAATTTACTGAAAGGCAAAAAAATCAGAAAATGAGAAAAATTCAGAAAAAATCAGAAAAAATAGAGAAAAAATCCTCCCTAGAAAACCAAAAAAAAGTTTGTAAAAATTTAGAAAAATTGTACCAAATTTTACTGATTTTGTAAACCAAAAAATCCAGGGTTTGACAAAAATTTATCCTCCCCCAAAATTAAAAAAGTGGGGAAAAATTTAAAAAAAAATTTAATCAAAAATATCAAAAATCATTTTGTAAAAAATTTAAAAATTGGTAAAAAATTTACTGATTTTGTATCAAAATTTATTGATTTTGTATCAAAATATCCGGGGTTTGACATGGGATCCTCCTCCCCTGCAACGGCAAAAGCGGGGAGTTTACACCAAAATTTAATCATTTTGTACCGAAATTTACTCATTTTGTATCAAAACTTATTGATTTAGTACTGAAATTTACTGATTTGGTACCAAAATTTACTGATTTTGTATTAAAATATCCGGGGTTTACATGGGATCCTCCTCCCCTGGAACGCCAAAAGTGGGGATTTTATACCAAAATTTACTGATTTTATATCAAAATTTTTATCATTTTCCTGCAAAAGTGGGAGTTTAAATTTACTCATTTACTCATTTGGTACCGAAATTTACTCATTTTGTATCAAAATTTACTCATTTTGTATCAAAATATCCGGGGTTTACATGGGATCCTCCTCCCCTGCAACGGCAAAAACGGGGATTTTATACCAAAATTTACTCACTTTGTATCAAAACTTATTGATTTAGTACTGAAATTTACTGATTTAGTACCAAACCTTACTCATTTTGTACCAAAATTTACTGATTTTGTATCAAAATATCCGGGGTTTGACATGGGATCCTCCTCCCCTGGAACGGCAAAAGCGGGGATTTTATACCAAAATTTAATCATTTTATATCAAAATTTACTGATTTGGTACCAAAATTTAATCATTTTGTACCAAAATTTACTGATTTGGTACCAAAATTTACTGATTTTGTATCAAAATATCCGGGGTTTGACATGGGATCCTCCTCCCCTGAAACACCAAAAGCGGGAATTTGGTACCAACATTTACTGATTTTATACCAAAATTTACTGATTTGGTACCAGAACTTACTGATTTTGTACCGAAATTTACTGATTTTATATCAAAATTTCCTGAGAAATGCACTGGTTTTGTACCAAAACATCTGGGAATAAATTCCTGATTTTATCCCAAAATATCCGGGGTTTGACATGGGATCCTCCTCCCCTGAACAGCCAAAATTGGGGAATTTGTACCAAAATTTACTCATTTTGTATCAAAACTTATTGATTTAGTACTGAAATTTACTGATTTAGTACCAAACCTTACTCATTTTGTACCAAAATTTACTGATTTTGTATCAAAATATCCGGGGTTTGACATGGGATCCTCCTGCCCTGCAATCGGGAATAAATTCCTGATTTTTATACCAAAATATCCGGGTTTTGTATCAAAAAATTACTGATTTTATATCAAAATTTAATCATTTTGGGAATAAATTTTTTATATCAAATTTGGTTTATACCAAAATTCCTGATTTTATATCAAAATATCCGGGGTTTATAAATTTAAATTCTGATTTTATATCAAAATATCCGGGGTTTGATATGGGATCCTTCCTGATTTTACATCAAAATATCCGGGGTTTATACCAAAATAAAATCATTTTATCCCAAAATTCCTGATTTTATATCAAATAAATTTGATTTTATATCAAAATTTACTCATTTTGTATCAAAATTTACTGATTTTATATCAAAATATCCGGGTTTGACATGGGAATAAATTCCTGAAATATCAAAATACCCGGAATTTGGTACCAATAAATTTACTGATTTTATATCAAAATTTACTGATTTGGTACCAGAATAAATTGATTTTATATCAAAATATCTGGGGTTTATATCAAATAAATTTCTGATTTTATATCAAATTTCCGGGGTTTAACATCTGGGAATAAATTCCTGATTTTATCCCAAAATATCCGGGGTTTACAGGGGATCCGCCTCCCCTAGAACAGCCAAAATTGGGGAGTTTATATGGAAAAAATTACTGATTTATATCAAAATTATCTGATTTTATACCAAAAAATTACTGATTTTATATCAAATATCCTGATTTGGTACCAAAATAAATTTTGATTTTTCCTCAAAATATCCTGGTTTTATAAAACATCTGGGAATAAATTCCTGATTTTATACCAAAATATCCGGGGTTTATATGGGAATAAATTCCTGATTTTATATCAAAATATCCGGGGTTTATATGGGAATAAATTCCTGATTTTATATCAAATATCTGGGGTTTATATGGGAATAAATTCCTGATTTTATATCAAATATCCGGGGTTTATATGGGAATAAATTCCTGATTTTATACCAAAATATCCGGGGTTTATATGGGAATAAATTCCTGATTTTATATCAAAATATCCGGGGTTTATATGGGAATAAATTCCTGATTTTATATCAAAATATCCGGGGTTTATATGGGAATAAATTCCTGATTTTATATCAAAATATCCGGGGTTTATATGGGAATAAATTCCTGATTTTATATCAAAATATCCGGGGTTTATATGGGAATAAATTCCTGATTTTATATCAAAATATCCGGGGTTTATATGGGAATAAATTCCTGATTTTATATCAAATATCCGGGGTTTATATGGGAATAAATTCCTGATTTTATATCAAATATCCGGGGTTTATATGGGAATAAATTCCTGATTTTATATCAAAATATCCGGGGTTTACATGGGAATAAATTCCTGATTTTATATCAAAATATCCGGGGTTTATATGGGAATAAATTCCTGATTTTATATCAAATATCCAGGGTTTACATGGGAATAAATTCCTGATTTTATCCCAAAATATCCAGGGTTCCACCAGGGAACACAAACACTGAGGCAATTCTGGCTCTTCCTAGGGAAAAATCTGAATTTATTTTCATTTTTCCAGGCATAAAAGGGTCAAAATTTGAATTTATTTCCACTTTTCTGGGGCTAGAGGGTTGAAATTTGGATTTATTTCCGTATTTCTGGTTCTTCTGGAAGAAACAGGGATACAATTGAGGTTTATTTTTTAAATTTTTTCCATGAGAAAACGGTAAAATTTGGATTTATTTCAACTTTTCCAGTTCTTCCCAGGGAGAAAAAAGGTCAAAATTTGGATTTATTTCCATTTTTCCAGGAAAAGGGTTAAAAGTTGAATTTATTATTATTTTTCTGGGGGGGAAAGGGTTAAAATTCTGATTGATTTTCATTTTTCTAGGGAAAAAAATTTGGATTTCTTTCCATTTTTTGCCTTAAAAGTCCCATTAAATCAGAATATTCCATGGAAACACCAAAGGTTGAATGGATTCCTTTCCTTCAGAAGCTCAAAAATCGGTTAAAATCTCTTTTTTTTCCATTAAAGTGAATTAAATCAAAATATTCCTGGGAAACTTGGGAATTTTAATGGATTTTCCACCTTGGTGTGACTAAAATTGGTTGAAATTTGGGGTTTTTTGCTTGAAAATCGAATTAAAACAAAATATTCCATGCAAACCTTGGAGCTTGAGTGGATTTTCCCAGGTTTTGAAGGGAGAAATGCGGTTAAAATTCAGATTTTTTTCCTTAAAAATTCACTAAAGCAAAGCATTCCAGGAGGATTTTGGCATTTTCCCAGTTTTTAGAGCTGAAAAGCTCCTAAAATTCTTATTTTTTTTCTTAAAAATGAATTAAATTACAAAATGCCACGAAAATCTTGGAGTTCGAATGAAATTTCCCACCTGGAATGGGTAAAAAAAGCCACAAAAATGCTTAAAATCCTTTAAAAATGTAAAATTCCCCTGGGATTTTTCATGGAAAAGGAAAAATTCTGGCTCAAGATCCATTGGGTCACTAAAAACTGGAAAATCCAAATTAAAAATTAATAAATCCAACAAGAAAATACAAAAAAATTTCCCATTTTTTCCCTTGTTTAGCAAAAGAAATTCCTGAAAATTCAAGGTTCGGGAATATTCCCATAAAATCCAAGTTTTTGTATTTTTCCAATGTCTTAAAATAGAAATTTTCCAGCTGTAGTCCCACAAAAATCAAAGTTTGGGATAAAAATGGGAAAAATTTCACTTTAATCCAAATAAAATTCAGTTCCAAGCTTCATAAATCCTCCCAAAATCAGAATTTTTCCATGAAAAATCAGATTTTTTCCTTCAAAATGAGGAATTTTTCCCTCAAATCCCAGGATTTTCCAATCAAAAATCAACACTTTTCTTCAAAAATCGGAGTTTTCCCTCAAAACCCAACATTTTCCTCTCAAAAATCCACATTTTCCCCTCAGAAATCCCCAAACTTTTCCCAAACCCAGAGATTTCACCTTAAAACAAAACCCCCAATTTTCCCAATACTTTTCTCCCAGATTATTTCTCAAAATTCAAAATTTTCTCCCTCAAAACCAAGAACTTTATCTCAGAAATGCACAAAAATCCGGATTTTTCCCCTCAGAAATGCACAAAAATCCGGATTTGTCCCCCCAAACCCCACAAAAATCCGGATTTTTCTCCCCTCCTAAACCCGAATTTTGCCCCATCCCGGAAAAACCCAAATTTCTCCCCTAAAACCCAAAATTTTCCCAACTTTTCCCTCACAATTTTCCCCAAACCCAACTCGGAACTGGCAATTCCAGGAACTCCATTGATTTCCCCTCAGCCGCCGCTCCACCAAAATCTCTTTCAATTCAAAATTTTCCCGCTATTTTCCGCCTCAAATCCCGATTTTCCCTGTGGGGCCTTCTGGGATTTTATCGCGATTTTATCCCGATTTTATCTTGACTTTATCCCAATTTTATCGCGATTTTATCCCCCAAAATCCGGGAACAGGGATGGGACACCAAAATCGGGATTTCTGAGGGAAAACCGGGAATTTTGTGAGGGCTCCCTCACGAGGCTCCGGGGCCTTTCCCGCTTTGCTCCCGGTTTTTTTTCCGGTTTTTCGAATTTTTCCCGAGCATCCCAAGGTTCTTTTCCCGGTACCGAGTCCCTCACAAGATCCGGGGCTTCTTTCCCGATTTTTAGGATCCCTCCCGAGGATTTCGGGGTTTTTTCCCGATTTTGGGGATCCCGGTCCCGGTTGTTCCTTTCCCGGTTCCCTCACGAGGATCTCCGGGTTCTTTTCCCCGTTCCCCCTGGTTCCGGGGATCCCTCCCGAGGATTTCGGGTTTTTTTTCCCGGTTCCGGGGGCTCCTTTCCCGTTTCCCTCACGAGGATCTCGGGGTTCTTTTCCCGGTTCTCAGGGTTCCTTCCCCGCTTCCCTCACGAGCATTTTGCGTTTCTTTCCCCGGCTCTGGGGATCCCGTTCCCGGTTCCGGGGGCTCTTTTCCCGGTCCCCTCACGAGGATCTCGGGGTTCTTTTCCCGAGTTCCCTCCCAAAGATCCGGGAATCCTTTCCCGGTTCTGGGGATCCCGTTCCCGGTTCCCCTCCTGGTCCCAGAGATCCCTCCCGAGGATCTCGAGGTTCCTCTCCCGGTCCCCTCACGAGAATCTCGGGGCTTTTTTCCCGATTCCCTCCCGGTTCCGAGGGCTCCTTTCCTGATCCCTCCCGAGGATCTCGGAGTTCTTTTCCCGTTCCCCTCCCGGTTCCGGGGATCCCTCCCGAGGACTTCGGGGTTTTTTCCCTGTTCCGGGGGCTCCTTTCCCGGTCTCTCCCGAGGATCTCAGGGTTCCTTTCCTGGTTCCCTCCCGGTCCTGGTTCTGGGGGTCCTTTTCCCGGTTCCCCTCCTGGTCCCGGGGATCCCTCCCAGGGTTCAGGGGATCCCATTCCCGGTTCCCGGTGGTTCCTCTCCCGGTCCCGGCTCTCCCCCATCGCTCACCCGCCGCCGCCTCCTCCTCCTTGGCCTCAGCCGCGGCCGCTTCATCCCCGCTGGGCGCCTCCTCCGGCGGCCGCTCGGCCCCGTTCACGCCGCCGCCGCCTCCTCCTCCTCCTCCCTCGGCCGCCTCAGCCTCGGCCGCGGCCGCCGCTCCCTCCTCCTGCGGCGGCTGCAGCGGCTCCGACCCCGCGGGCTCGGCCGGGGCCGCCTCCTCTTCCTCCTCCTCCTCCTCCTCCCCGGGGGGGCCGGGCTGGGCCGGGGCCGCCTCGGGGGCCGCGGCGGCCGCTTCATCCTCATCGGCGAGCAGCGCTTCCTCGTCCTCCTCCTCCTCTTCCTCCTCCTCCTCCTCTTCCTCCTCCTCCTCCTCCTCCTCATCCCCTCCGTGGGGCCGCCCGCCCGGGCCTCCCGCCGGCCCCGCTTCCCCTGCGCAGCTCGAGGCGGCCGCGGCCGGGCCTCCCCCGCCGCCGCCGCCGCCGCCTTCCTCGGGCCCCGCCGCCAACATCTCGGCGTCCAGGGCCTCCTGCAGCCGCTGCGCCAGCTCCACCTTCAGCCCGCGGGCGTCCAGGCCGCGCCGGCCCAGCTCGGCCCGCAGCTCGGTCACCTTCAGCCGCTTCACGTCCATGGCGGGGCCGGTGTGTGGGGAAGGGGGAAAGGGGCCGCGGGGCGGGGGGAGGGAAGCGGAAGCGCGGGCGCGCTGAGGCGGCGGCGCCGAGGCCGGAGCGCGAGGCCGGGCCGGGCCTGAGGCCGCGGGGCGGGGACTGAGGGAGGGAAGGGGCGGAAGGAAGGGGCGGAGAAGGGACGGGAGAGGGTGGGGGGAGAAGCGAGCGAGAGCGCGAGGCGGGCCGCCGCCGCTGGCGCGGGGAGGGGGCGGCCGGAGCGCGGAGCGATCGCCGGGCCCGTCCCGCTCCCCGCCGCCGCCGCCTCAGCCGCGCCTGCGCCGCCGCCGCCCCTCAGCCGCGCCCCCCGCGCGCCGCGCGCCGCCCCTGCCGCGCATGCGTCGCGCCTGCGCGCCGCACCAAACCCCGCCCTCGCCGCATCACCGCGCAGGCGCGGCGCATGCGCGGGCGGGCCGCCGGCGCCGCGCGCAGGCGCTGTCTCCGCTGTCGCCCCCCCATTTCCCCCTCAGCCCCACCTACGTGCGCAACGGTCACTGCGAGTGTGGCGGCGGCTCCGCCGCTTCCCCTCCTTCCTTCCCTCCCCGCGCGTGGCCCGCGCCGGCCGCTCGGATTTTCTGATTGGTCCCGCCCGCGCTGTTCTGCCCGGCGACGGCGAAAAGCCGCGCTCCGATTGGCGGATGGGGGCGAAGGGGGGCGCTCGCCTCACGCGCACTTTCCCGCCTGCCGCGCCGCCGCCATTTTGTTTCGGTGGATGAAGGGGGGAGGGCGCGCGGCGCGCTGGTGGGAAGGGAGGATTTGAAAAGGGTTAAAATGTGTAAAATACAGAAAATAAACGAGATTTGTTTACTTTGAAACTGGGAGCGGGCGCGGAAGAAGCGCGGAGGCGGAGACTGGGCCGCGTTCCCCTCAGGAAACTCGCGTAGCTCCCCCCCCTTGCTGTTCCAAGCTCCCCTCACAGGTTCATTCAATAAAACCATTCAAGTCTCCTTTAACACACTTTAAACATGGTAAATATTTATTAACACCCGCACAAAACTCATATTTCACGCGGGAAGCGGCGAAATGAGGGAGTTTAACCTCAGAAAGCAGCACGGGGAAGACGCCGCCATTTTGCGGAGCGCTGTGAGGGGACGGGAGGGCGGCGAGCGGAAATCCGCGGAGCCGTTTTAACACAGAACTTTTACAAAATTCATCAACAAAACCCAGATAAAAACAAAGTTGGAAGAATTTTTATTAATTTGTTTCTATTTTTCACCAGTGAAAGGTCCCCGTGCGGGGTGCACCGTTCCCGGAGGCACTGCAATACCGGGACGATGCGCGGAGCGGAGGGAGCAAGCTCCGGGTCCAACTCCCGAGGCCAAAAATCCGTTTAATATAAAGTCCTCTCATCGAGGACGTATCAGATATTAAACTGATAAGAACAGATACTACACTTGATCTTAGCCAAAAGGCCGAGAAGCGATGCCCGTGCTTGGCCCAGCGCCGCACCCGGCCCCGCACGGCCCGCCTGCACCTCACGGAGACCCCCACGCCGCACTGGCAACCTTTACATTCCATTCCAGGCCTCTTTTCCCAGCTTATTCGCACTTTTCTCCAGCGTCCCGCACGATCAGACCCCCCAAAAACCCCGAAATTCTTCCCAAAATTTCATCCCAGCATGCCCTTCGCTCGTGGCGGCTCAAAAAATCTGCAAAGCCCCGCCCCTTTATGCAAACTGATTTTTTCATAGCCGCCCCCATCGTGTTTTCCCGCCTCGCGACGTGATTGGTCCACTGCCCTTCTTTATTTGCATTCGCCCCGCCCCTTTCCATTGGCGGTTTCGTTAGCATAACCCCGCCTCTTACCGCACAGGCCCCGCCCCTCCATGCTATTATGGTAATTTCTCGTCCTCTCATTTGCATTCGCCCCGCCCCCGCCGTTGTCCCCATTGTGGTCCCAGCTTTTCCCCTAAGGAGCCGGGGGCAAGGGGGAGCTCAGGGACCCCCCAGAAACCCCAAAAAACCTCAAAAACCCCAAAATCGGCCCCTCCTGACCCCACCCCCTTCATCCCAAACACCCCAAACTGGCCCCGAGCGCCCCAAAACCTGCCCCAGGTGTGTGCAGGGGGAGCTGGGACCCCAAATTCCCCCCAAGGACAGGTGAGACCCCAACCCCCCCACAAATGATGGTCCCAGGGTTTGTGGGGTGACACAAAGTGACAAAAGTGACAAAATCCTGGTGGGGACCCCCCAAAATCGCGTCCTCAGAGAGCCGGGGGGGTCCCCGCTTTATTCTGGGGGTGACAGGGGACGGATTGGGACAGGCTGGGACAGGCTGGGACAGGGTGGGACAATGGCGCTGTCCCCATGGCCGTGCTGGGGGACACTGGGGGACAGGAGGAGGTGGCACAGGTGACCGCAGGTGACAGTGGGTGACATCAAGTGACAAGAGACGACAGCGGCTGCCAGGAGGTGCCACCGCTGCCATGTCCCCTCCGTGTCCCCGGTGTCCCCAGGATTTCTGCACAGGTCCCACGGTGACAATCGAAGAGCGGCGGCTCCCGGAGCCGTCCCCGTTTGTCCCCCCCCGGTGTCCCGGTGTCCCCTGGAGCTGTGTCCCCGTTTGTCCCCTCCGGTGTCCCTCCGGTGTCCCGGTGTCCCCTCCATGTCCCGGTGTCCCTCCGGTGTCCCGGTGTCCCCTAGAGCTTCCGCGCCGCCCCCACGGTGACATCGAAGAGCCGCGGCTCCCGGAGCTGGCTCCGGTGTCCCCTCCATGTCCCGGTGTCCCTCCGGTGTCCCGGTGTCCCCTAGAGTTTCCGCGCCGCCCCCACGGTGACATCGAAGAGCCGCGGCTCCCGGAGCCGGCCCCGTTTGTCCAGCAGGAAGAAGAACGGGCGGCCCCGCACCCGGATGGGCACCGCGGCCGCGGCCTCGCTCCGGTGGGCGGCGCCGGCCACGTCCCGCAGCGGCACCGTGAGGCTCCGGTGCCCGATGCCGAGCGGCCCCGGGGTCGCGATGGTCACGGCGGCGCCGCCGCGCAGCAGCGTCAGCCGCGCCACCGAGCGCAGCGGCAGCAGCCAGCCCGCGGCCACCGTCAGCGAGCCTGGCACCGGAGAGAGCGGGGACACCGTGGGCACGGGAACCGGGCCCGCCCGTGAGAGCCCCGGGGGTGCTCCCGTGCCCGGTGTGACCCTGGTGCGACCCCGGTGCGAGCCCCGGTCCCCTCCCCTGAGCCCCGGTGTGAGCCCCCGTATCCTCCCCCGAGCCCGGTCCGGCCCCCGGTGCCGCCCCCGAGCCCGGCTCAGTCCCGGTTTCTCCGCCCCAATCCCGCTCCCATCTCGGTCCCGCCCCCCCGCATCCGGTGACAGCCCCGGTGCCCTTCCCCCGCCCCGGCTGCGACCCCGGAGTGTCCCCGGAGTGTCCCCGGTCCTCCCGGTCCCGGTCCCGCCCCTCGGTACCGACGGTGAGGCAGGACGCCGTGAACCCAAAGCGCCACTTGTTGTCGCGGGGTCGCAGCGGGTCATCGGCCCCGGCCCCGGCAGCGGGAGCGGGCACCGGGCGCAGCGCCGTGAAGGCGAAATGCGCCAGGTAGGCCCAGAAGAGCCCCTGGCCGGCGCAGAAGAGCCCCACGAGGCGGAAGAAGCGGCCGCGGTCGTGCTCGTACAGAACCACGTCCCGCGCCGCCGCCGCCGCCGCCACCTCCAGCGCCGCCCGCGCCGCCATGCCGGGCGGCCGCCGGTACTTCCGGGGCACGCAGCGCGGCACTTCCGGGGCACGCAGCGCAGCAGCCAATCGGGTGCGGCGAAAAGAGAGCTGCAGCCAATCAGGTTGCACGTAGCGGCTCAGCCAATGGGCTGTTGCGTTGATACCGAATCAACCAATCAGATTCCGCCGCCGCCGCCATGTTTGTTGCGGGCGCGTTCCCGCCCGGCCCTCAGCGCCCCCCCCCCTTAAAGGCGCCGCGGTAAATAATTAACAATCAGTAATTAATAATGAATGAATCACTAATCACTAATCAATAATCGATCGGTTTATTTACAAAACTCGGGGGCATCGAAAGGACTCGAACACGGGACGGGGGCCCAGGGAGGGGGCGGGGAGCTCCAACGTTCACTTGAGAAAAGCGACTTCCGGAATCTTCCCTTCCAGCTGGGGCGGAATAACGGGAATAAAACAAGAAATAATGGAAATAAAACAAGAAATAACGGAAGTAAAACAAGAAATAATGGAAATAAAACGGGAAATAATGGAAATAAAAGGGGAAATAATGGAAATAAAAGGGGAAATAACGGAAATAAAACGGGAAATAATGGAAATAAAACGGGAAATAATGGAAATAAAACAAGAAACAATGGAAATAAAACAGGAAATAATGGACATAAAACGGGAAATAATGGAAATAAAACGGGAAATAACGGAAATAAAATGGGAAATAACGGAAATAAAATGGGAAATAATGGAAATAAAATGGGAAACAACGGGTGAGAATGGCAGGAAAATGGGGTAAGAACGGGGGAAAACAGGAAAAATGACAAAATAATGGGGAAAAATGGGAAATAACGGGGTGAGAACAGGGAAAAATGGGAAATAACAGGAAAAAAGAGGGCGAGAATGGGGAAAAATGGGAAATAACGGGAAAAAATAGGGCGAGAATGGGGAAAAATGGGAAATAACGGGAAAACCGGAAAACAACAGGGTGAGAAAAGGGAAAATACCGGGGTGGGAACGGGAAAATATCGGGGAAATAATGGGGAAAAAAAACAGGAAAAATGGGGGGAAACGGGGAAAAATGTGGGAAAATAACGGGGAAAATAAAAACGGGATAAATAAAAGGGAAATTGGGGAAAATAAAAGGGAAATTGGGGAAAATAAAAGTGGAAAATGGAAAAAGGAACCCAACCGACCTTGAGCTGGGTGAAGACCTGGCCGGCCTGGCCGTAGTCCCAGTCGTTGTCCTGGAGGCACCTGGGACACAGCGGGGCCATTTTGGGATTTTTGGGATTTTTGGGGATTTTGGGGTTTTTTGGGGTTTTTTTTGGGAAGTTTTAGGGGATTTGGGGGACTCTTTTTGAGGATTTTAATGTGATTTTTGGGTTTTTTTCTGGATTTTTAGGGGGATTTTGGGGGTTTTTTTTGAGGGATTTTCAGGGGTTTTTTTCAGGGGGATTCTTGGGGAAATTTCCGAGATTTTTTTGGAGATTTTTAGGGAATTTTGGAAGGATTTTTAGGGGCATTTTGAGGCACTTTGGAAAGGATTTTGGAGCCATTTTTGGAGGGATTTTTGGCCATTTTTGGAGGGATTTTTGGACCATTTTGGAGGGATTTTGGACCATTTTTAAATGATTTTGGAGCCATTTTTGAAGGGATTTTGGAGCCATTTTTGAAGGGATTTTGGAGCCATTTTTGAAGGGATTTTTGAGCCATTTTCAGGCAGATTTTGGAGCCATTTTTGAGCAGATTTTAAAACCCTTTTTGGAGAAATTTTTGAGCGACTTTCAGGGGGAATTTGGAGCCATTTTGAAGGGATTTTTGAGCCATTTTTGGAGCGATTTTTGAGCCATTTTGAAGAAATTTTTGAGTAACTTTTGAAGGGACTTTGGAGCCATTTTTGGAGCGATTTTTGAGCCATTTTTGGAGCGATTTTGAGCCATTTTGGAAGGGATTTGTGAGCCATTTTTGGAGCTATTTTTGAGCCATTTTTGGAGTGATTTTTGAGTGACTTTTGAAGGGATTTTTGAGCCATTTTCAGGGGGATTTTTGAGCCATTTTTGGAGCCATTTTTGAGCCATTTTTGAAGGGATTTTTGAGCCATTTTTAAGAGATTTTTGAGCCATTTTTGAAGGGATTTTTGAGCCATTTTCAGGGGATTTTTTGTGGCCATTTTTTTGATTTTGAAGGATTTTTGAGCCATTTTTAAGGGGGACCACTTTTAAAGGTTTTTGCCCGCCATTTTGGGGGATTTTGACCCATTTTTTAAAGGGGACTTTTGAAGGTATTTTGGAGCCATTTTGGAGCGACTTTTGGAGCCATTTTCAGAAGGATTTTTGAGCCATTTTGGGGTTTTTCAGGTGGTTTTTTTTGATTTTTTTGATTTTTTCAGCCATTTTCAAGTTTTCAGACTTTTCTGGGATTTTTTTCTTTTGAGGTTCATTTTTCAGACTCAGCCATTTTCGGGGTTCATTTTGGGGGATTTCCTGCTGCTCATTTTTTTGGGGGATTTTGGAGCCATTTTGGAGGGGATTTTGAGCCATTTTTGGAGTGATTTTTGAGCCATTTTGGGAGATTTTTGAGTGACTTTTGAAGGGATTTTTGAGCCATTTTTGAAGGGATTTTTGAGCCATTTTTGAAGGGATTTTTGAGCCATTTTTGAAGGGATTTTTGAGCCATTTTCAGGGGGATTTTGGAGCCATTTTTTGAGCCATTTTTGAACCATTTTTGAAGGGATTTTTGAGCCATTTTTGAAGGGATTTTTGAGCCATTTTTGAAGGGATTTTTCAGCCATTTTCAGGGGGATTTTCAGGTGGTTTTGGGGTGATTTTTTTTGATTTTCGGGGTGAATTTCGGGTGTTTCAGACTCACTTCTGGGACCACTCGAGGTTCATGCCCGACTGCATCTCCTGCTGCTCGGGGCCATTTTTGGGGGATTTTGAGCCATTTTTGAAGGGATTTTTGAGCCATTTTGGAAGGGATTTTGAGCCATTTTTGGAGCGATTTTTGAGTGACTTTTGAAGGAATTTTTGAGCCATTTTTGAAGGGATTTTTGAGCCATTTTTGAAGGGATTTTTGAGCCATTTTTGAAGGGATTTTTGAGCCATTTTTGAAGGGATTTTTGAGCCATTTTCAGGGGGATTTTGGAGCCATTTTTGAAGCCATTTTTGAAGGGATTTTTCAGCAATTTTCAGGGGGATTTTGGAGCCATTTTTGGAGCCATTTTTGAAGGGATTTTTCAGCCATTTTCAGGGGCATTTTCAGGTGGTTTGGGGTGATTTTTTTTGATTTTTGGGGTGAATTTCGGGGCTTTCAGACTCACTTCTGGGACCACTCGAGGTTCATGCCCGACTGCATGGCGAAGGCCGCCAGCATCTCCTGCTGCTCGGCCGTCAGGGTGGGCACGGGGCTGGAGGAGGGCGTGGGCGCGGGCAGCGCGAAGGCTTTGAAGCTCCTTGGCGCCACAAGCAAACAGCTGGACGTTCACGGCGCAGCCTGCTGGGGGGGCAAAATGGGGTTGGATGGGGAAAATGGGGGCAAACCTCATTGGGGGCAAAAATGGGGTTTGGGGGGGAAAATGGGGTTTGGGGGGAAAATGGGGTTTTTAAAAAAATGGGGTTTGGGGGAAAAATGGGGTTTGGATGGGGGAAAATGGGGTTTGGGGGGAAAAAAATGGGATTTGGGGGGGAAAATGGGTTTGGGGAAGGAAAATGGGGATTTAAGGGGGAAAAATGGGGTTGGGGGGCAAAATGGGGTTTGGACAGGGAAAAATTAGGGGGGTTTGGGGTTTGGGGGGGAAATGGGGTTTGGACAAGGGAAAATGGGGTTTGGGGAGGGAAATGGGGTTTGGACAGGGGAAAATGGGGTTTGAGGGGGAAAAAATGGGGTTTGAGGGGGAAAAATGGGGTTTGGGGAAGGAAAATGGGGGTTGGGGAAGGAAAATGGGGTTTGGGGGGGAAAATGGTGTGTGGGGGGGGAAATGGGGTTTGGACAAGGGAAATGGGGTTTGGAAAAAAATGGGGTTTGGGGAAATGGGGTTTGGGGAAGGGAAAATGGGGTTTGGGGGGGAGAAATGGGGTTTGGACAGGGGAAAATGGGGTTTGGACAGGGGAAAATGGGGTTTGGGGGGGAAAATGGGGTTTGGGGGCAAAAAAATGGGGTTTGGACAGGGGAAAATGGGGATTTAGGGGGGAAAAATGGGGTTTGGGGAGGGAAAATGGGGTTTGGACAGGGGAAAATGGGGATTTAAGGGGGAAAATGGGGTTTGGCAGCAAAAAAATGGGGTTTGGGGAAGGAAATGGGGTTTGGGGGGGAGAAATGGGGTTTGGGGAAGGGAAATGGGGTTTGGACAGGGGAAAATGGGGATTGGACAAGGGAAAATGGGGTTTGGGGGAAAATGGGGTTTGGGGAAGGGAAAATGGGGTTTGGATGGGGGAGAAATGGGGTTTGGGGGAAAAAAATTTAGGGGGGAAAAAATGGGGTTTGAGAGGGAAAATGGGGTTTTGAGGGGAAAATGGGGTTTGATGGGGGAAAAAAAAAAATGGGGTTTGGGGGAAAAAATGGGTTTGGGGGAGAAAATGGGATTGGATGGGGAAAATGGGGTTTGGACAGGGGGGTTTGGGGAAAAAATGGGGTTTGGACAGGGAAAATGGGGATTTAGGGAAAATGGGGTTTGGGAAGGAAAATGGGGTTTGACAGGGAAGGAAAATGGGGTTTGGGGGGAAAAATGGGGTTTGGGAAATGGGGAAAAAATGGGGTTTGGACAAGGGAAAATGGGGTTTGGGAAGGGAAATGGGGTTTGGACAAGGGAAAATGGGGATTTGAGGGCAAAAAAATGGGGTTTGAGGGGGAAAAATGGGATTTGGGGAAGGAAAAATGGGGTTTGGGGAAGGGAAAATGGGGTTTGGACAAGGGAAAATGGGGTTTGGGGAAGGGAAAATGGGGATTTGGGGGGGAAAAATGGGGTTTGGGGGCAAAAAAATGGGGTTTGGACAAGGGAAAATGGGGTTGGGGAAAAAATGGGGTTTGGGGGGTAAAAATGGGGTTTGGGCAAGGGAAAATGGGGTTTGGGGAAGGAAAAAAAAAATGTTTGGGAAAAAATGGGGATTCAAAGAGAAAAATTGGAGATTTGGGGGAAAAAAGGGGGTTCTGGGGAAAAATTGAGATTTAGGGGGAAAATTCCGGTTTGAGAGGGAGAAATTGGGGTTTGGGGGTGAAATATTGAGATATGGGGAAAAAATGGGGATTTGGGGGGGAATGGGGATTGGGGGGCAAAGTCAGGACTCGGGGGGGGAAACAGAGGATTTGGGGGCAAAAAGAATATTTAGGGGAAAACCACGGGATTTAGGAGCCAAACCAGGGGTTGGGGACAGCCCAGGGGGTTTAGGGCCAAATCCCAGGGTTTAGGGGAAAACCAAGGGGTTTAGGGGAAAACCAAGGGGTTTAGGGGAAAACCAAGGGGGTTTAGGGTAAAACCAAGGGGTTTAGGGGAAAACCCAGGGGGTTTAGGGGAAAACCAAGGGGTTTAGGGTAAAACCAAGGGGGTTTAGGGGAAAACCAAGGGGTTTAGGGTAAAACCAAGGGGTTTAGGGAAAACCAAGGGGTTTAGGGTTGGCCAAGGGGGTTTAGGGGAAAACCAAGGGGTTTAGGGGAAAACCAAGGGGTTTAGGGGAAAACCAAGGGGGTTTAGGGTAAAACCAAGGGGTTTAGGGGAAAACCAAGGGGTTTAGGGTAAAACCAAGGGGTTTAGGGGAAAACCAAGGGGGTTTAGGGGAAAACCAAGGGGGTTTAGGGGAAAACCAAGGGGGTTTAGGGGAAAACCAAGGGGGTTTAGGGGAAAACCAAGGGGGTTTAGGGGAAAACCAAGGGGGTTTAGGGGAAAACCAAGGGGTTTAGGGGAAAACCAAGGGGTTTAGGGGAAAACCAAGGGGTTTAGGGGAAAACCAAGGGGTTTAGGGTAAAAACTGTGGGATTTTGGGGAGGAAAGCCGGATTTAGGCCCAGCCCAGGGGGTTTAGGGGGGATTTAGGCCCAGCCCAGGGGGTTTAGGCCCCTCACCCGCTGTTCCCAGCCGGCACGGCGATGAACATCCGCGTGAA
This sequence comes from Emberiza elegans, assembly GCA_024865655.1. Taxonomy (NCBI): domain Eukaryota; kingdom Metazoa; phylum Chordata; class Aves; order Passeriformes; family Fringillidae; genus Emberiza; species Emberiza elegans. Next base: position 2,219,894 of record JALJVW010003074.1, on the reverse strand, counting down.
CGCCCGAACCGAGTCCCGGGACTTCCCATCCACTGCGGGCACAGAGAGCAGGTGAGGAAATGGGGAAAAAGGGGGAAAAATGGGGAAAAATGGGGAAAAAAGGGGGGAAAAAATGGGGAGAGGATAAGGAAAATGTGGGGAGAAAAGTGGGGGGGGAAAGGGGAAGAAAAGGAGAAAAAGAAATTCGGGGGGAAATGAAGAAAATGGGGGGGGGAAAGGAGAAAAAAGAGAAAAAAATAGGAAAAAATAGGAAAAAGAGAGGAGAAAAGGGGGAAAAAAGGAGGAAAAAAGGAGGGAAAAGGAGGGAAAAAGGGAGGAGAAAAGGAGGAAAAAGGAGGAAAAAAGAGGGAAAAAGAGGGAAAAGGAAAAAAAGAGGGAAAGGGAGGGAAAAGGAAGAAAAGGGAGGGAAAAGGAAGGAAAAAGGAGGAAAAAAGAGGGAAAAAAGGAGGTAAGAAGGAGGAAAAAAGAGGGAAAAGGAAAAAAGAGGGAAAGGGAGGGAAAAGGAAGAAAAAGGAGGAAAAAGGAGGGAAAAAAAGGAAGAAAAAATAGGGGAAAATTAAGAAAAGTAGGGAAAAAATAAAAAAGAAGGAAAAGGAGGGGAAAAAGAGGAAAACAACGGAAAAACCAAGGGGGAAAAGGGAACTGAGAGTGGCACTGACCCTCCTTGAAGATGCCGTGCACGGTGAAGCAGAGCAGCGTGTTCTGGAATACAGGGGGGGTCAGGGGGCCCGAATTCCCGGGAATTTGGCCGGAATTCCCGGGAGTTTGGCCGGAATTCCCGGGAATTTTGCCGGATTCCCGGAATTTGGCCGGACGGGGCCCCTCACCGTCTGCGCGCAGATGTCCACCACGAAGGAGTTGACGTCGTGCTGGGTCTTGGGCAGCTCGTTCAGGAACGCCACCACGTTGAGCCGGGTGTGCTTCAGCAGCTTGAAGCGCATGGCTGCGCAGGGAGGGGGGAAAACGTCGAATGACACCAAAAATGGGTGAAAATCGCCCCAAAAATATCCTAAATATGGCCCAAAACTCCCAGGAAAATCACCCTAAAATCGTCCCAAAAATATCCTAAAACTGCCCCAAAAATATCCCAAAACTCCCCAAAAATCCCCAGGAAAATCACCCTAAAACCGTCCCAAAAATATCCTAAACCAGCCCCAAAATGGCATAAAAAAATCCCTAAAATATCCCAAAATATCCTAAACTGTCCCAAAATATCCCCTGCCCCAGGAGGAAATCACCCTAAAATCGCCCCAAAAATATCCTAAAACTGCCCCAAAAACCCCAGGAAAATCACCCTAAAATCACCCCAAAAATATCCTAAAACTGCCCCAAAAATATCCTGAACCGCCCTGCCCCAAAATATCCCAAAACCACCCCCCCCAAAAAAATCACCCTAAAATGGTCCCAAAAACCCCAAAATCGCCACAAAAATATCCTAAACCAGCCCCAAAATCCCCAGGAAAATCACCCTAAAATCGCCCCAAAAATATCCTAAATCTGCCCAAAACCCCAGAAAAATCACCCTAAAATCGTCCCAAAAATATCCTAAACCAGCCCCAAAAATGGGCGAAAATCGCCCCAAAAATATCCCAAAATCTCCCAAAAATATCCTAAAACTGCCCCAAAACCCCAGAAATCAAAAAAAAAAATACCCTCAAAAAATCAACGTCCCCAAAAATATCCTAAAACTGCCCCAAAAACCCCCAGAAAAATCCCCAAAAATCCCCCAAAAAAATTGGGGCCCCCATCCAAAAACCCATGCCCCAAAAAGTCCCAGGAAAATCCCCAAAAATCGTCCCCAAAATATCCCAAACTGCCCCAAAACCCCCATAAAACGTGTCTAAAATGTGCCCCAAAACCCCCAAAAACTGTGCCCAAAATATTGCCCCAAATGTCCCAAAATGCCCCAAAAACCCCAGTCCCAAAATGTGGGAGAAATGTGCCCAAATGGGCCCTAAATGTCCCAAACGTTCCCCCCAAAAAAAAACTCCATCCAAATAAAAGCCCAAAATGCCCCAAATGCCCCAAATGTGCCCCAAATGTGCCCCTGGCTCCTCATCCCCAAAATCCTTCAGCTTGACCACGCTAAAACTGTCCTTGAAATACTGCTCAGGTTGTTCCCAAAAATCCGATTGCAGGGTTCTTAACGGCGCCCCAAATTGGGGGAATTAACGGGATTTTAATTGGGAATTAATGGGGTTTTAATTGGGGAATTACTGGGGTTTTAATTGGCAATTAACGGGGTTTTCATTGGGGAACTATTGGGGTTTTAATTGGGAATTAACGGGGTTTTAATTGGGAAATAATTGGGATTTTAATGGGAAATTAATGGGGTTTTATTGGGAAATTAATGGGGAAATAATGGGGTTTTAATTCAGAATTAACAGGGTTTTAATTGGGGAATTATTGGGGTTTTAATTGGGAATTAATGGGGTTTTAAGTGGGAATTAACGGGGTTTTAATTGGGAATTAACGGGGTTTTAATTGGGAATTAACGGGGTTTTAATTGGGAATTAATAGGGTTTTAATTGGGGAATTATTGGGATTTTAATTGGGAATTAACGGGGTTTTAAGTGGGGAATTATTGGGGTTTTAATGGGAAATTAATGGGGTTTTATTGGGAAAATAATGGGGAAATAACGGGGTTTTAATTGGGAATTAAAAGGGAATTAATGAAGAAATAATGGAATTTTAATGGGATTTTAATGGGAGTTTAACAGGGAATTAATGGGGTTTTAACAAGGAATTAACGGGGAATTAATGGGGAATTAATGGGGTTTGATTGGGGAATTAATGGGGAATTAATGGGGTTTGATTGGGGAATTAATGGGGAATTAATGGGGTTTTAATAGGGTTTTACAGGGGAATTAATGGGGAATTAATGGGCAATTAATGGGGAATTAATGGGGTTTTACAGGGCAATTAATTAATTAATTAATGGGGCTGTACCGGGGTTTTAATGGGGAATTACCGGGGTGGTTCCGGTGGTTCTGGGCTGGGTTTTGGGGTATTTTTGGGTTATTTTGGGTGATTTTGGCACCTCGGGGGGGTGTGGGGGCCGTAGGGGATGCTCAGGGGTATTTTGGGGTGATTTTGGGTATTTTTGGGTGATTTTGGCACCCTTAATGGGTGGGGCCGTGAGGATGCTCAGGGGGATTTTAGGGTGATTTTGGGTATTTTGGGGATTTTGGGTGATTTTGGCACCTGGGGTGTGTTGGGGGCCGGGGATGCTCATGGGGGGTTTGGGTGATTTTGGGGTGATTTTGGGTGATTTTGGGTTATTTTGGTGATTTTGGCACCTCGGGGTGTGGGGGCCGTAGGGGATGCTCAGGGGTATTTTGGGGTGATTTTTGGGTATTTTTGGGTGATTTTGGGTGATTTTGGCACCTCGGGGGGGTGTGGGGCCGTGAATGCCTCAGGGGTATTTTGGGTTTTGGGTATTTTTGGGTGGGTATTTTTGGGTTATTTTGGCACCTCAAAAATGTGGGGGGGATGGGGATGGCAAATTTTTGGGGTTTTTTTGGTATTTTTTAGTGATTTGGCACCTCGGGGGTTGGGGGGCCGGGGGATGCTCAGGGGCATTTGGGGTGATTTTGGGTTTTGGGGTGATTTTTGGGTATTTTTGGGTTATTTTGGGTGATTTTGGCACCTCGGGGGGTGTGGGGGCCGTAGGGGATGCTCAGGGGTATTTTGGGGTGATTTTTGGGTTATTTTGGGTGATTTTGGCACCTCGGGGGCGTGTGGGGGCCGTAGGGATTTTCAAAAACCAGGGTGATTTTGGGTATTTTTGGGTTATTTTGGGGTTTTGGCACCTCGAGGGGTGTGGGGGGCTGTAGGGGGATGCTCAGGGGTATTTTGGGGTGATTTTGGGGTATTTTGGGTTATTTTGGGTGATTTTGGCACCTCAGGGGTGTGGGGCCATGGGGATGCTCAGGGGTATTTTGGGGTGATTTTGGGTTATTTTTGGGTGATTTTGGGTGTTTTGGGGCGATTTGGGGGATGCTCAGGGGCATTTAAAATGATTTTGGGTTTTTTTGGGTGATTTTGGCACCTCGGGGGTGTGGGGGCCGTAGGGGATGCTCAGGGGTATTTTGGGGTGATTTTTGGGTATTTTGGGTGATTTTTGGGTGATTTTGGCACCTCGGGGGCGTGTGGGGGCCGTAGGGGATGCTCAGCGAGCAGCAGGCGCACGGGGTTTTGGGGCCCAGCAGTTTCTGGCGGTCGCTGGAGTCGTATAATGAATAATACCTGGGGAAAACCGAATTTTTGGGGAAAACGGGGCAAAATGGGAATTTGGGGAAAATGGGAATTTGGGGGGAAAAACCAGGGATTGGGGGGAAAATGGGAATTTTAGGGGAAAAGGAGATTTTTGGGAGGGAAACGGAATTTTGGGGGGAAAATGGGAATTTAGGGGGAAAATGGGGAAAATGGGAATTTAGGGGGAAAATGGGAATTTAGGGGGGGGGGACCTGGGGGAAAATGGGAATTTAGGAGGGAAAAAAATGGGGAAAATGGGAATTTAAGGGGAAAAAAGGGGAAAATGGGAATTTAGGGGAAATGGGGAAAAATGGAAATTTGGGGAAAAAAAGGGGAAAACGGGAATTTAAGGGAGAAAATAGAGGGAAAATGGGAATTTAGGGGAAATAGGGGAAAAATGGAATTTAGGGGAAAAAGGGGAAAATGGGAATTTGGGGTGGGAAATGGGGAAAATGGAAATTTAGGGGGGTTTGGGGAAAATGGGAATTTGGGGAAATGGGGAAAATGGGAATTTAGGGGGGAAAAAAAGGGGAAAATGGGAATTTAGGGGAAAAAGGGGGGAAATGGGAATTTAAGGGAGAAAATAGAGGGAAATGGGAATTTAGGAGGGAAAAGGGGAAAATGGGAATTTGGGGTGGGAAATGGGGGAAAATGGGAATTTGGGGGGGAAATGGGGGAAAATGGAAATTTGGGGGAAAAATGGGGGAAAATGGGAATTTAGGGGGAAAATAGGAGGAAAATGGGAATTTAGGGGGGGAAAGGGAGGGAAAATGGGAATTTAGGGGGGAAAAAAAGGGGGAAAATGGGAATTTGGGGGAAAAAAGGGGGAAAATGGGAATTTGGGGGGGAAAACGGCAATTTGGGACAAAATTGGGATTCGGGAGGACGGAGAATTGAGGGGTGAAAAAGGATTTGGGGTGAGGGAAACAGGAATTTGGGGGGACAAAAGGGAATTTTGGGGGGGAAATGGGGATTGGGAAGGGTTTGGGGGGGTTGGGGGGGATTTTGAGGGGGATTTGGGGATTTTTGGAGGGGATTTTTGGGGGATTTTGGGAGGGGATTTTGGGAGGGGATTTTGGGATTTTTTGGGGGTTTTTGGGGCACTCACTGCTGGAGGAACCGCAGCACCAAAGCCTTGAGGTCGTCAGAGCCGAAGTAGCTGCCCTGAAAATGGGGGGGGGACACAGTGAGACCCCAAAAATGGGGGAAAAGAGCCCAAAAAAGGGAAAAAGAGCCCAAAAAGGGGGAAAAGGAGCCCAAAATGGGGGAAAAGAGCCCAAAATGGGGGAAAAGAGCCCAAAAAAGGGAAAAAGAGCCCAAAATGGGGGAAATTAACCCAAAATGGGGAAATGAACCCAAAATGGGGGAAAAGAGCCCAAAAATGGGGGAAAAGAGCCCAAAATGGGGAAAAGAGCCCAAAATGGGGGAAATGAACCCAAAATGGGGGAAAAGAGCCCAAAAAAGGGAAAAGAGCCCAAAAAAGGGAAAAAGAGCCCAAAAATTGGGGAAAAGAGCCCAAAATGGGGGAAAAGAGCCCAAAATGGGGGAAAAGAGCCCAAAATGGGGAAAAGAGCCCAAAATGGGGGAAATGAGCCCAAAATGGGGGAAAAGAGCCCAAAATGGGGGAAATTAACCCAAAATGGGGGAAAAGAGCCCAAAATGGGGGAAATTAACCCAAAATGGGGAAAAGAGCCCAAAATGGGGGAAAAGAGCCCAAAATGGGGGAAAAGAGCCCAAAATGGGGAAAAGAGCCCAAAATGGGGGAAATGAGCCCAAAATGGGGGAAAAGAGCCCAAAATGGGGGAAATTAACCCAAAATGGGGGAAAAGAGCCCAAAATGGGGGAAATTAACCCAAAATGGGGAAAAGAGCCCAAAATGGGGGAAAAGAGCCCAAAATGGGGAAAAGAGCCCAAAATGGGGGAAAAGAGCCCAAAATGGGGGAAATTAACCCAAAATGGGGGAAATGAACCCAAAATGGGGAAATGAACCCAAAATGGGGGAAAAGAGCCCAAAATGGGGGAAAAGAGCCCAAAATGGGGGAAATGAACCCAAAATGGGGGAAATTAACCCAAAATGGGGGAAAAGAGCCCAAAATGGGGGAAAAGAGCCCAAAATGGGGGAAATTAACCCAAAATGGGGGAAAAGAGCCCAAAAATGGGGGAAAAGAGCCCAAAAAGGGGGAAATGAACCCAAAATGGGGGAAAAGAGCCCAAAATGGGGGAAAAGAGCCCAAAATGGGGGAAAAGAGCCCAAAAAATGGGGGAAAAGAGCCCAAAATGGGGGAAATGAACCCAAAAAGGGGGAAATGAACCCAAAATGGGGGAAATTAACCCAAAATGGGAGAAAAGAGCCCAAAATGGGGGAAAAGAGCCCAAAATGGGGAAAAGAGCCCAAAAAAGGGAAAAGTGCCCAAAATGGGGGGAAAAGAGCCCAAAAAAGGGAAATTAACCGAAAATGGGGGAAATGAGCCCAAAATGGGGGTCGGGGGTCCCACCTTGCAGGGGGGGAAAAAGGGCCCCAAATGGGGAAAGGGGGGGCAGCTCGGGGGCCGGCCCTGGGGCAAAGGGGGAAAAAGGGAGGGGGCGGCATCGACCCCCAAATTTAGGAAAAGGGGGTCCCAAAATGGGCAGAGAAACTCCAAAAATGGGGAAGAACGGGGAGAGGCAGCTGGGAATGCACCCCAAAAAGGGGGTCCCACAGAGACCCCCCAAATGCCCCCAAAATCCCCAGAGAGACCCCCAAAAGGGCTGAAACCCCCAAAATGCCCCCAAAATGCCCCAAAATGCCCCCAAAATCCCCTCAGAGCCCCAAATGGAAAAAAATCCCCAAAATGCCCCCCAAAATCCTCCCAGAGCCCCCAAATTCCCCAAATCCCCCAAAATCCCTCAGAGCCCCTAAATCCCTCCTTCAGAGCCCCCCACCCCTCTGGCCCCCCAAACTCCCCAGGAGCCCCCAAATGAGCTGCCCAGGACCCCAAAATCCCCACAGGACCCCCCCAGGACCCCAAAATCCCCCAGGACCCCAAACCCCCCCAAATCCCCGCAGGGACCCCCAAACCCCCAAAATCGCCCCCAAACCCCCCAAACCCCCAAAATCTCCCCCAGGACCCCCAAACCCCCCAGGACCCCCCAAACCCCATCTGAGACCCCAGGACCCCCCAAAACCCCCAAATCCCCACAGCCCCAAAACTCCAAAATGTCCCCAAAATCCCCCAAAATGTCCCCAAAATCCCCCAAAATCCCCCAAACCCCCAGGACCCCAAAATCCCCCCCAAATCCCTCAGAGCCCCCCAGACCCCCCAAACCCCCCCCCCCCCCCAAACCCCCAAAATCCCCCAAAACCCCCCCAGGACCCCCAAAATGCCCAAACCCATTCACAGCCCCCAAAATCCCCCAGGACTCCCCAGAACGCCTAAAATGCCCAAAAACCCCCAAAATCCCCCAAACCCCCAAATCCCCCAATCCCCCCCCAGGACCCCCCCAAATCTCAGAGATCCCCAGGACCCCAAAATCCCCCCAAATCCCCCAGGACCCCTCAAATCCTCCCTCAAATCTCCCCAGGACCCCCAAACCCCCTCAGGACCCCCAAACCCCTCAAATCCCCCAGGACCCCAAAATCCCCCAAACTCCCTCCCAAACCCTCCAAGCCCCCTAGCCCCCAGGACCCCCAAAATCCCCCCAAATCCCCCCAGGACCCCCAAACCCCCTCAGAGACCCCCAGGACTCCCCCAAAATCCCCCAAATCCCTCACAGCCCCCAAAAAGTCCACCCCAAAAATCCCCCCCAGGACCCCCAAACCCCCTCCCAAACCCCTCCAAGCCCCCCAGGACCCCCCAAAATCCCCCCAAATCCCTCAGAGACCCCCCCAGGACCCCCAAAGCCCCCTCCCCCCCCCAAACCCCCCCAGGAGCCCCCAAAATCCCCCCAAACCCATTCACAGCCCCCAAAATCCCCCCAGGATCCCCAGAACGCCCAAAATGCCCCCAAACCCCCAAAAATCCCCCAAATCCCCCCAGGATCCCCAAAATCCCCCAAACCCCCCAGGAACCCCCAAACCCCCAGGACCCCCAAAATCCCCCCAGGACCCCCAAAAATCCCCAGGACCCCCAAAACCCCTCAGAGACCCCCAGGACTCCCCCAAAATCCACCCCAAATGCCCCCCAGGACCCCAAACCCCCCAGGACCCCAAAATCCCCCAAACCCCCGCTCACCAGGCGCAGCAGCTTTGGGAACCTCTCTGACGGAGCTGCCAAAGGGGAGGGAGGGGGGGCACAGTGGGTGGGGAGGGGCTGAGCAGCCCCGGGGACCCCAACCCCCCAGGACCCCCAAACCCCCAGGACCCCCAACCTCCCCCCCAGGACCCCAAAACCCCGGGACCCCAAACCCCCTGGGACCCCAAACCCCAGGGACCCCCAAACCCTCCTGGGACCCCCCAAACCCCTCCCCCAAACCCCCCCCCCCCAAATTGTGTCCTCCCTCCCCCCCCCAAATTGTCCCTCCCCCCCACCCCCCCGGGGTTTTGGGGCCCTGGAGGGGGGAGGGGAGGGGGGAGGGGCTTACCTGGGGTACTCACCTGGATTGGGGGGGGGGACCCCAAAATCCCCAAATCCCCCTCGGGGGGAGGGGTCTGGGGGGTCCTGGGGGGATTTTGGGGAAATCCTGGGGGTTTTGGGGGTCCTGGGGATTTGGGGGGGGTCCTGGGGGTCTGGGGGGTCCTGGGGGATTTGGGGGGTCCTGGGTGGATTTTGGGGGTCCTGGGGGATTTTGGGGGCCTTTGGGGGCTTTTTGGGGGTCCTGAGGGGATTTTGGGGGTCCTGGGTGGGGGATTTGGGGGTCCTGAGGGATTTGGGGGTACTGGGGGCGATTTTTGGGGGTCCTGGTGGATTTTGGGGGTCCTGGGTGGGTTTGGGGTGGATTTTGGGGGGTCCTGGGGTGGATTTTGGGGGTCCTGGGTGGGATTTTGGGGGGTCCTGAGGGGATTTGGGGGGTCCTGGGTGGGATTTTGGGGGGTCCTGGGGGGATTCTGGGGGGTCCTGGGGGGAATTTGGGGTGGATTTTGGGGGTCCTGGGGGTTTGGGGGTCCTGAGGGGATTTGGGGGTCCTGGGGGGAATTTGGGGTGGATTTTGGGGGGTCCTGGGGGGGATTTGGGGGGTCCTGAGGGGATTTGGGGTCCTGAGGGGATTTTGGGGTCCTGGGGATTTGGGGTGGATTTTGGGGGTCCTGGGGGGGCTTTTTTTGGAGGGGGTTGCAGAGGTGGGGGAGGGGAGCAGAAGAAAATTTGGGGCAAAAGGAAAAGGGAAAATTTGGGAGGGCAGGAAAAGAATTTGGGGGAAAGGAGGAAAAAAAAGAGAGAAAAAAGGGAAAAAGAGGAAATTTGGGGGGGAAAGGAGAGAAAAAGGAAAATTTGGGGAAGGAAAAAGAGAAAAGGAAAATTTGGGAAATGAAAAAGAGAAAAGGAAAATTTGGGAAAGGAAAGGAAAAGAGAAAAAGGAAAATTTGGGGCGTAGGGAAGAGAAAAAAGGAAATTTGGGGGTCCAGAAAAAAAAGGGGAGAAAAAGAAAATTTGGGGGTCTCAAAAAAGGAAAATTCTGGGGGTCTGAGAAAAGGGAAAATAAAAATTTGGGGTCTCAAAAAAGGGGAAAAAGGAGAATTTTGGGGGTGGGAGGGAGGGAGGAAAGGGAAGATTTGGGGGTGCAGGAAAGGAGGAAAAAGGGAAATTTGGGGTCTCAAAAAAAAAAAAAAAAAAGGAAATTTGGGGGTCTCAAAAAGAGGAAATTTGGGGTCTCAAAAGAGGGAAATTTGGGGGTCTCCATAAAAGGGAAATTTGGGGTGCAGGGAAGGATTTGGGGGAACCCGGGATGAGAGGGGAGGGGGAATTTGGGGGGGGTCCCATTTTTGGGGGGGGGGCTCCAATTTTTGGGGGGTCCCATCCCATTTTTGGGGGTCCCATCCCATTTTTGGGGGGAGGTTCCATCCCATTTTTGGGGGGGTCCCATCCCATTTTTTGGGGGTTCCCATCCCATTTTTTGGGGGGGTCCCATCCCATTTTTGGGGGGTTCCCATCCCATTTTTTGGGGGGTCCCATCCCATTTTTGGGGGGTTCCCATCCCATTTTTGGGGGGGGTCCCATCCCATTTTTGGGGTTCCCATCCCATTTTTGGGGGGTCCCATCCCATTTTTTGGGGGGGGTCCCATCCCATTTTGGGGAGGTCCCATCCCATTTTTTGGGGGGGTCCCATCCCATTTTTGGGGGGTCCCATCCCATTTTTTGGGGGGATCCCATCCCATTTTTGGGAGGGTCCCATCCCATTTTGGGGGGGGTCCCATCCCATTTTTGGGGGGATCCCATCCCATTTTTGGGAGGGTCCCATCCCATTTTTTGGGGGGATCCCATCCCATTTGTGGGAGGGTCCCATCCCATTTTGGGGGGGTCCCATCCCATTTTTGGGGGGTCCCATTCCATTTTTTGGGGGGGTCCCATCCCATTTTTGGGGGGTCCCATCCCATTTTTTGGGGGAGGTCCCGGGGTTCCCATCCCATTTTTTGGGGGGGTCCCATCCCATTTTTGGGGGTCCCATCCCATTTTTGGGGGGGTCCCATCCCATTTTTGGGGGGTCCCATCCCATTTTTTGGGGGGGTCCCATCCCATTTTTGGGGGGTCCCATCCCATTTTTGGGGGGGTCCCATCCCATTTTTTGGGGGATCCCATCCCCTTTTTGGGAGGGTCCCATCCCATTTTTTGGGGGGGTCCCATCCCATTTTTGGGGGGTCCCATCCCATTTTTGGGGGGGTCCCGGGGGTCTCCATCCCCCCCCCTTTCCCCCCCCCCGGGCCGAGGCCGCTGCCCCGGGGGCGCCTGCCCAGGGGGATTTTTGGGGGATTTTTGGGGGATTTTTGGGGGGATTTTTGGGGGATTTTTGGGGGATTTTTGGGGGGATTTTTGGGGGATTTTTGGGGGATTTTTGGGGGATTTTTGGGGGGATTTTTGGGGGATTTTTGGGGGATTTTTGGGGGGATTTTGGGGGGATTTGGGGTAATTTGGGGAGGGGTCTCGGCGGGGCCGGGCCCCTCGCGGCTGTGCCTGGCTTAGGTCGTCCCTCCCCGAGGGATCTTACCCGTCTCTGGCTACCAGCCCTCGGGGGGGGCCCGGGAATGGAGACCCCAAAGGGGGAGAGACCCCCGGGAATGGGGAGAGACCCCCGGGAATGGGGAGAGACCCCCGGGAATGGGGAGAGACCCCAAATGGGGGAGAGACCCCCAAAGGAGACCCCCATGGGAGACCCCCAGGAATGGGGGACAGAGACCCCCGGGAATGGAGAGAGACTCCTGAGAATGGGGGAGAGACCCCCAAAGGAGACCCCTGGGAATGGGGAGAGACCCCAAAGGAGACCCCCGGGAATGGGGAGAGACCCCCAGGGGAGACCCCCAAAGGAGACCCCCAGGAATGGGGGGAGACCCCCAAAAGAGACCCCCAAAGGGGACAGAGACCCCCGGGAATGGGGAGAGACCCCCGGGAATGGGGGACAGAGACCCCCGGGAATGGGGGAGAGAGACCCCCGGGAATGGGGAGAGACCCCCGGGAATGGGGGAGAGAGACCCCCGGGAATGGGGAACAGAGACCCCCAAAGGAGACCCCCGGGAATGGGGGGACAGAGACCCCCAAAGGAGACCCCCAAAGGAGACCCCCGGGAATGGGGGACAGAGACCCGGAAATGGGGGAGAGACCCCCAAAGGAGACCCCCGGGAATGGGGGAGAGACCCCTGGGAATGGGGGACAGAGACCCCCAAGGGAGACCCCCAAAGGGGGGAGGGACCCCCAAAGGAGACCCCCATGGGGGGCAGAGACCCCCAGGAATGGGGGGAGACCCCCAAGAGCGCCCCCTGGCAATAGAGACCCCCAAAGGAGAGAGAGACCCCCGGGAATGGGGGGAGAGACCCCCGGGAATGGGGAGAGACCCCCAGGAATGGGGGGAGAGACCCCCGGGAATGGAAATCCCCAAATGGGGGAGAGACCCCCGGGAATGGGGAACAGAGACCCCCGGGAATGGGGAGAGACCCCTGGGAATGGGGAAAAGGAGGAAAGAAAAGGGAGAGAGGGGAAGGAGGAAGAGGAGGAGGAGGAGGAAGAGGAGGAAGAGGAGGAGGAAGAAGAGGCAGAAAAAGGAGAAAAAGAGGGGAAAAAGACAAAACGAAACAAAAACAAAAGGCAAAAAGTGGGGGCTCACCTGGGGACTCGGGACAAGGGTGTCCCACCCCCAGGGGAGCTGACCTGATGGACCTCGGGGACACCGGGGGGGGTTTGGGGACGGTTTTGGGGCACAAAAGGAGAATTTTCAGGGACACCCCACCCCAGGGGGGGCACCACCTGGGGGCTCCAGCTGGTCCCGACGGGGTCCCGGGGCTCACAGGGTCCCTGGGGGTTCCTGGGGGTTCCTGGGGGGTCCCAGGGGTCCCAGGGGTGTCCCCACCCCCTGAAGAATCTGGGGGTACCTGGGCAGTACCTGGGGGGTACCTGGGGGTACCTGGGGGTACCTGGGGGGTACCTGGGGGGGCTCAGGGTGTCCCACCCCAGGGGAGGGCTCTGGGGGTCTCAGGTGTGTCCCAAGGAGTCCCAGGGGGGTGAGGCTCAGGGGTACCTGGGCATGGACCTGCTCTGGGGGTACCTGGGGAGGCTCAGGTGTGTCCCACCCCCAGGTGACCCTCACTAACCTGATGTAGCTGCTCTGGTCCCGGAAGGAGTCGCACAGGGGGTACCTGGGCAGTACCTGGGGGTACCTGGGCAGTACCTGGGTATCTCTGGGGGTACCTGGGGGTCTCAGGTGTGTCCCACCCCCAGGTGAGGGCACTGACCTGATGTAGCTGCTCTGGTCCCGGAAGGAGTCGCACAGGGGTTCCCGTCCAGCCACAGCTCCTCCAGCTTCAGCCCCTTCACCTTGTCCAGCTCCCGCTCCGACTTGAGCTGCAACGGAGCACGGGGGCACCTGGGCACACCTGGGCACACCTGGGCACGCCTGGGGGTACCTGGGATACACCTGGGATAGACCTGGGGGCACCTGCGGGCACCTGGGGGCACCTGGGGGTACCTGGGATACACCTGGGGGCACCTGGGCACAGCTGGGGGCACCTGGGCACACCTGGGATACACCTGGGATACACCTGGGGGCACCTGGGCACACCTTGGCACACCTGGGGGCACCTGGGCACACCTGGGCACAGCTGGGCACACCTGGGATACACCTGGGGGCACCTGGGATACACCTGGGGGCACCTGGGATACACCTGGGCACACCTGGGCACACCTGGGGGCACCTGGGATACACCTGGGCACACCTGGGGGCACCTGGGATACACCTGGGCACACCTGGGGGCACCTGGGATACACCTGGGGGCACCTGGGCACACCTGGGATACACCTGGGCACACCTGGGATACACCTGGGGGGGTTGTGGAGAGGCTGGGGGCTCCTGAAGGGACCTCAGGCAGGACTGGGGGTCCCAGGGTCAGATTTGGGGGTCCCAGGTGGATTTTGGGGGTTCCCAGGTGGTTTTGGGGGCTCCCAGGTGATTTTTTGGGGTTCCCAGGTGTATTTTTGGGGTTCCCAGGTGTTTTCGGGGGTTCCCAGGACAATTTTGGGGGTTCCCAGAAGGATTTTGGGGCTCCCAGGTGTTTTTGGGGTTCCCAGGTGTTTCTGGTGGTTCCCAGGTGTATTTTGGGGGTTCCCAGGTGTATTTGGGGGTTCCCAGGTGATTTTTTGGGGCTCCCAGGTGTTTTTGGGGGTTCCCAGGTGTTTTTGGGGGTTCCCAGGTGGATTTTTGGGGTTCCCAGGAGGATTTGGGGGCCCCCAGGAGGATTTTGGGGGTTCCCAGGAGGTTTTTTGGGGTTCCCAGGTGTTTTTGGGGTTTCCCAGGTGTTTTTGGGGTTCCCAGGTGTTTTTTGGGGTTCCCAGGTGGTTTTGGGGTTCCCAGGTGGTTTTTGGGGTTCCCAGGTGATTTTTGGGGTTTCCCAGGTGATTTTTTGGGGTTCCCAGGTGTTTTTGGGGTCTCTCCCCACCCACCTCGTTCCTGGACAGGTCGAGCACTTTGAGCGCCGGGGCCTTGAGGGGCAGCTCGGCCAAATCATCCAAACGGAACAGGCGGTTACTGCCCAGGTTCAGCGACTGCAGCTGCGGGAAACGGGGCAAAAACGGCAGATTTTGGGAAAAACGGGGAAAAAATGGGGATTTTGGGGGAAAAATTGGGATTTTGGGGGTAAAAATGGGGATTTTGGGGGGAAAAATTGGGATTTTGGGGGAAAAAATTGGGGTAAAATCATCCAAACGGAACAGGCGGTTACTGCCCAGGTTCAGCGACTGCAGCTGTGGAAAAACGGGGCAAAAATGGGAGATTTTGGGAAAAACGGGAAAAAAATGGGGATTTTGGGGGTAAAAATGGGGAAAAAATGGGGGTAAAATGGGGGTAAAATCATCCAAACGGAACAGGCGGTTACTGCCCAGGGTCAGGGACTGCAGCTGCGGGAAACGGGGCAAAAATGGGAGATTTTGGGAAAAATGGGGGAAAAAATGGGGATTTTGGGGGGAAAAATTGGGGATTTTGGGGGGAAAAATGGGGGAGGCCTTGGGAGAAAACAAAGATTCTGGGGGGGGGTCCCAAAACGGGTCCCAGTTTGGGTCTGGGGTCCCATTTGGGTCTGGGGTCCCATTGGGGTCTGGGGTCCCACTCAGGTCTGGGGTCCCATTGGGGTCTGGGGTCCCATTTGGGTCTGGGGTCCCACTGGGGTCCCGGTGTGGGTCTGGGGTCCCATTTGGGTCTGGGGTCCCATTTGGGTCTGGGGTCCCATTGGGGTCTGGGGTCCCACTCAGGTCTGGGGTCCCATTGGGGTCTGGGGTCCCATTTGGGTCTGGGGTCCCACTGGGGTCCCGGTGTGGGTCTGGGGTCCCGTTTGGGTCTGGGGTCCCAGGGGGGTCCCATTTGGGTCTGGGGTCCCACTCGGGTCTGGGGTCCCATTTGGGTCTGGGGTCCCACTCGGGTCTGGGGTCCCATTGGGGTCTGGGGTCCCATTTGGGTCTGGGGTCCCAGGGGGGTCCCGGTTTGGGTCTGGGGTCCCAATTTGGGTCTGGGGTCCCAAGGTGGGTCTGGGGGTCCCATTTGGGTCTGGGGTCCCGGTGTGGGTCTGGGGTCCCAGTTTGGGTCTGGGGTCCCAGTTTGGGTCTGGGGTCCCATTTGGGTCTGGGGTCCCATTTGGGTCTGGGGTCCCATTTGGGTCTGGGGTCCCAGTTTGGGTCTGGGGTCCCATTTGGGTCTGGGGTCCCATTGGGGTCTGGGGTCCCAGTTTGGGTCTGGGGTCCCAGTTTGGGTCTGGGGTCCCATTTGGGTCAGGGGTCCCATTCGGGTCTGGGGTCCCGTTTGGGTCTGGGGTCCCGGTCTGGGTCTGGGGTCCCGGGGAGGTCCCATTTGGGTCTGGGGTCCTGGTCTGGGGTCCCAATTTGGGTCTGGGGTCCGGGTCTGGGTCCCACTCGGGTCTGGGGTCCCGGGGAGGTCCCAATTTGGGTCTGGGGTCCCAGTCTGGGGTCCCATTTGGGTCTGGGGTCCCGGGGGGGTCCCAATTTGGGTCTGGGGTCCCAGTCTGGGGTCCCATTTGGGTCTGGGGTTCCAGTGTGGGTCTGGGGTCCCATTTGGGTCTGGGGTCCCGGGGGGGTCCCAATTTGGGTCTGGGGTCCCAGTTTGGGGTCCCAATTTGGGTCTGGGGTCCCAAGGTGGGTCTGGGGTCCCATTGGGTCTGGGGTCCCGGTCTGGGGTCCCATTTGGGTCTGGGGTCCCACCTCGGGGATGTTGTCCTCGATGATGCGCAGCACCCCCCCATGGAGCCCCCTGGTTCAGCACCACGCCCCCCAGCTCCCAGCCACCAGGTCTGGGGGACAGGGGGACCCCCAGGGGGGTCCCCCCAGTCCCCCAGCCCCCAGAGACCCCAGACCCCCCCAGAGCCCCCTGAGTCCCCAGGACCCCCCCAGACATCCCTGAGCCCCCCCAGAGCCCCCAGACCCCCCAGAGCCCCCAGACTCCCCCAGACCCCCCTGAGCCCCCCAGACCCCCCAGAGCCCCCAGGACCCCCCCTGAGCCCCCAGAGCCCCCCCAAAGCCCCCAGAGCCCCCCCAGGCCCCCCAAAGCCCCCAGAGCCCCCAGACCCCCCCAGGACCCCCCCAGACCCCCCTGAGCCCCTCCAGACCCCCCCAGAGCCCCCAGGACCCCCCAGGACCCCCCTGAGCCCCCCCCAGACACCCCCAGAGCCCCCCAGAGCCCCCAGGACCCCCCAGACACCCCCAGGACCCCCCAGAGCCCCCCAGGACCCCCCAGACCCCCCAGGACCCCCCAGAACCCCAGACCCCCCCAGAGCCCCTGACCCCCTGAGCCCCCAGAGCCCCCAGACACCCCCAGGACCCCAAAGCCCCCCCCAGAGCCCCCAGGACCCCCAGGACCCCCCAGGACCCCCCCAGAGCCCCCAGACCCCCCCAGACTCCCCCAGAGCCCCCCAGCCCCCCCAGGGGTCCACCCGAGGCCTTGAGGTCCAGCCCCTGGGAGCCCCCCCGAGCCCCCTCATGCACAGCTGGGGGGGGCGAGAGGCTGGCACCCCAAAACGCACCCAAAACCGACCCAAACGGACCCAAAACTGACCCTGAACCCCAAAACGGACCCCAAAACTGACCTGGCACCCCAAAACCGACCCAAAACGCACCCAAAACTGACCCAAAACCGACCCAAAACTGACCCTGAACCCCAAAACGGACCCAAAACCAGCCCTGAGACCCCCAAACCCGCCCTGGCACCCCAAAACTGACCCTGAACCCCAAAACGGACCCCGGACCCCAAAACGGACCCAAAACGGACCCAAAACCGACCCAAAACGGACCCAAAACGGACCCAAAACTGACCCTGAACCCCAAAATGCACCCAAAACCGACCCAAACGCACCCAAATGGACCCAAAACTGACCCAAAACGCACCCAAAAGGACCCAAAACGGACCCGGCACCCCAAAACTGACCCAAAATGGACCCAAAACTGACCCGGGAGCCCAAAACTGACCCAAAACCGACCCAAAACCGACCCCGAACCCCAAAACTGACCCTGAACTGACCCTGGACCTCAAAACTGACCCTGAACCCCAAAACGGACCCAAAACGGACCCCAAACCACAAAACGGACCCTGGACCCCAAACTACCCCAAAACTGACCCCAAAACGGACCCCAAACCCCAAAACTGACCCTAAACTGATCCAAGACTGACCCAAAACTGACCCTGAACTGACCCTGGACCCCAAAACTGACCCTGAACTGACCCAAAACTGACCCTGAACTGACCCAAAACTGACCCTGAACTGACCCAAAACCAGCCCTGAGACCCCCAAAACCACCCCTGGCACCCAAACCCACCCCAAACTGCCCCAAAACCACCCCATAGACCCTGAAAACCACCCTAAAAACCCCTCCCGAGACCCCCAAAAGCACCCCAAAAGCACCCCAAACCCCAAACTGCCCCAAACCACCACGGGTTTGACCCTGAAAACCACCCTAAAACCCCTCCTGAGAGCCCCAAAACCACCCCCAAACTGCCCCAAAACCACCCCAAAAGCACCCCAAACTGCCCCAAACTGCCCCAAACCCCCCCCAAACCCATCCCTGAGACCCCAAACCCCCCCAAACCCCTGAGACCCCAAAAGGCCCCAAACCCCCCCAAACCCATCCCTGTGACCCCAAACCCCCCCCAAACCCATCCCTGTGACCCCAAACGGCCCCAAACCCATCCCTGAGAGCCCAAACCCCCCTAAAACCATCCCCAAACCCTCCCCAAACCCATCCCTGTGACCCCAAACTGCCCCAAACTGCCCCAAAACCACCCCATAGACCCCAAAACCACCCCAAACTGCCCCAAACTGCCCCAAAACCACCCCAAAAGCACCTCAAACTGCCCCAAACTGCCCCAAACGGCCCCAAACCCCCAAACTGCCCCCAAACCCCCCCAAACCCACCCCTGAGACCCCAGAGGCCCCACAGCCCCCCAAACCTTGAGCTGCCACCCATCCCCGGGTTTGAGCTCCCTTGCATCCCACAAATCCCATCCCTTCAATCCAGGAGTTGATGACGATCACCCCATCCCAGAGCAAACGCCGGTGCCACCCTCAATCACAAAACCCCGTGAATCCCATAAATCCCATAAATCCCATAAATACCACAAATCCCATAAATCCCATCCCACACACCCCATAAATCCCATAAATACCACAAATCCCATAAATCCCATAAATCCCACACATCCCACCCACCCCATACATCCCATACATCCCATAAATCCCATAAATCCCGTGAATCCCATAAATCCCACACATCCCACACATCCCATAAATCCCATAAATCCCATCCCACACATCCCATAAATCCCACACATCCCACCCACCCCACACACATCCCACAAATCCCATCCCACAAATCCCATAAATCCCACACATCCCACACACCCCATAAATCCCATAAATCCCACACACCCCATAAATCCCATCAATCCCACAAATCCCATAAATCCCATCAATCCCACAAATCCCATAAATCCCACACACCCCGTAAATCCCACACATCCCACCCATCCCATAAATCCCATAAATCCCACACATCCCACAAATCCCATCCCTTCAATCCGACCCCGCAAACCCCATCCCATAAACCGCATGCCCTCAATCCCATCCCATCAATCCCATACCCCAGACCCCCCAAATCCCCCCCAGACCCCATAACCCCCCCATAACCCCCCCAGACCCCATAAATCCCCCATAACCCCCCCAGACCCCATAACTGCCCCCCAGACCCCATAACTGCCCCAGACCCCATAACCCCCCCAGACCCCATAACTCCCCCATAACTCCCCCAGACCCCATAAATCCCCCAGACCCCATAACTGCCCCAGACCCCATAACCCCCCCAGACCCCATAAATCCCCCATAACTGCCCCCCAACCGCCCCGTGCCCACCTTGTAGTTGTCGCGGTCGGTGATTTTGCGCGACACCTGCTTGAGCGCGCTGGCCGTGGTCGCGTCCTCCACGTAGAACTGGGCCCGGTTGTGGTCGTAGTGGAACTGCAGGGGGGACGGGGGTGGGATGGAGTCCCAAATCAGCCCAAAATCACCCCAAAATCAGCCCCAAAATCACCCCAAAATCAGCACAAAATCAGCACAGAATCAGCACAAAATCACCCCCAAAATCACCCCAAAATCAGCACAAAATCAGCCCAAAATCAGCCCAAAACCAGCTCAGAATCAGCCCCAAAATCACCCCCAAAATCAGCACAAAATCAGCACAAAAACAGCACAAAATCACCCCCAAAATCAGTACAAAATCACCCCCAAATCACCCCAAAATCAGCACAAAATCAGCCCAAAATCAGCCCAAAACCAGCTCAGAATCAGCCCCAAAATCAGCCCCAAAATCAGCACAAAATCAGCCCAAAATCAGCCCAAAACCAGCTCAGAATCAGCCCCAAAATCAGCCCCAAATCAGCACAGAATCACCACAGAATCAGCCCCAAAATCAGCCCCAAAATCAGCACAGAATCAGCCCAAAATCACCCCCAAATCAGCCCAAAATCAGCACAAAATCAGCACAAAATCAGCCCCAAAATCAGCCCCAAAATCAGCCCAAAATCAGCCCAAAATCAGCCCAAAATCACCCCAAAATCAGCACAAAATCAGCACAAAATCACCCCAAAATCAGCACAAAATCACCCCAAAATCAGCCCAAAACCAGCACAAAATCAGCCCCAAAATCATCCCCAAAATCAGCCCCAAAATCAGCCCAAAACCAGCTCAGAATCACCCCAAAATCAGCCCAAAATCATCCCCAAAATCAGCACAAAATCACCCCTAAAATCAGCCCCAAATCAGCACAAAATCATCACAAAATCATCCCAAAATCACCCCAAACTCACCCCCAAAATCAGCCCAAAATCAGCTCAAAATCAGCCCCAAAATCAGCCCAAAATCACCCCAGAAAATCACCCCAAAATCAGCACAAAATCAGCCCAAAATCAGCACAAAATCAGCCCAAAACCAGCTCAGAATCAGCCCCAAAATCAGCCCCAAATCAGCACAAAATCAGCCCAAAATCATCCCCAAAATCAGCCCAAAATCACCCCCAAAATCACCCCAAAACCAGGAATGGGAATCACCCCCAAAATCAGGAATGGGGAATGGGAAAAAACAGAATGGGGAATGGGGAATGGGGAATCAGAATCAGAAAATGGGAAAATCAGAATGGGAATGGGGAAAATCAGAAAAAATGGAATGGGAAAATGGGGACAAAATCAGCCCAAATCAGGGAATGGGGAATGGGAAAATCATCCCAAAATGGGAATGGGGATCAATGGGGAATCAGGGAAAAATCACCCTAAAATCAGGGAAAATCATGGGGAATCAGAATGGGAATGGGGAATGGGAAAATGGGGAAATGGGAAGCCCAAAATCAGGGAATGCCAGAATCAATGGGGAATCAGCCCAAAATGGGAATGGGATGGGAAAATCATCCCAATGGGAATGGGAAAACCAGCCCAAAATGGGCAGAATCACCCAAAATGGGAATGGGAAAAAATGGGGAAAATCACCCCAGAATGGGCATGGGAATGGGGAAATCACCCCCAAAAATCAGAATGGGGGATGGGGAATGGGGAATCAGAAAATCAGAAAATCACCCCCCAAAATCAGGGAATGGGCCCAAAATGGACCCCAAAATCAATGGGAAATCACCCCAAAATCCCAATAATCACCCAAAAATGGGGAATGGGGAATGGGGAATGGGGAAATGGGAAGGGGAATGGGAATGGGATCCCATGGGAAATGGGGAATGGGGAAAATGGGAAATGGGAAAATCAGCAGGAAATGGGAAAATGGGAATGGGAATCCCACCTGGAATGGGAATGGGGAATGGGAGGTGGGATGGAAATGGGAAGCCAGGAATTGGGAATGGGAATGGGAATCCCCAATGGGAAATGGGAATGGGAATGGGAATGGGGAATGGGGAATGGGAATGGGGAATGGGGAATGGGAATGGGGAATGGGAATGGGAATGGGGAATGGGAATGGGGAATGGGGAATGGGGAATGGGAATGGAATGGGAATGGGAATGGGAATGGGAATGGGAATGGGAATGGGAAATGGGAATGGGGAATGGGAATGGAATGGGGAATGGGGAATGGGAATGGGGAATGGGGAAATGGGAATGGGAATGGGGAATGGGAATGGGGAATGGGAATGGGGAATGGGGAATGGGAATGGGAAATGGGGAATGGGAATGGGGAATGGGAATGGGAATGGGAATGGGAATGGGAATGGGAATGGGGAATGGGAATGGAATGGGGAATGGGAATGGGAATGGGAATGGGAATGGGAATGGGGAATGGGAATGGGGAATGGGAATGGGGAATGGGGAATGGGAATGGGAATGGGGAATGGGAATGGGGAATGGGAATGGGAATGGGGAATGGGGAATGGGAAATGGGAATGGGGAATGGGAATGGAATGGGAATGGGGAATGGGAATGGGAATGGGGAATGGGAATGGGGAATGGGGAATGGGAATGGGGAATGGGAATGGGAATGGGAATGGGGAATGGGGGAATGGGAATGGGAATGGGGAATGGGAATGGGAATGGGAATGGGAATGGGAAATGGGGAAATGGGAATGGGGAATGGGAAATGGGAATGGGGAATGGGGAATGGGAATGGGAATGGGGAATGGGGAATGGGAAATGGGAATGGGGAATGGGAAATGGGGAATGGGAATGGGGAATGGGGAATGGGAATGGGGAATGGGGAATGGGAAATGGGGAATGGGAATGGGGAATGGGAAATGGGGAATGGGAATGGGAAATGGGGAATGGGAATGGGGGGAATGGGGAATGGGAATGGGGAATGGGGAATGGGAATGGGAATGGGGAATGGGGAATGGGGAATGGGGAATGGGAATGGGAATGGGAATGGGAAATGGGAATGGGAATGGGAATGGGAATGGGGAATGGGAATGGGGAATGGGGAATGGGAATGGGGAATGGGAATGGGGAATGGGAATGGGGAATGGGGAAATGGGAATGGGGAATGGAATGGGGAATGGGGAATGGGAATGGGGAATGGGGAATGGGGAATGGGGAAATTGGGAATGGGAATGGGGAATGGGGAATGGGGAATGGGGAATGGGGAATGGGGAATGGGAATGGGGAATGGGGAATGGGGAATGGGAATGGGGAAATGGGAAATGGGAATGGGGAATGGGAATGGGGAATGGGGAATGGGGAATGGGGAATGGGAAATGGGGAATGGGGAATGGGGAATGGGGAATGGAAATGGGAATGGGAATGGGAATGGGGAATGGGGAATGGGGAATGGGAATGGGGAATGGGAATGGGGAATGGGAATGGGAATGGGGAATGGGAAATGGGGAATGGGAATGGGGAATGGGAATGGGAATGGGAATGGGGAATGGGGAATGGGAATGGGAATGGGGAATGGGGAATGGGAATGGGGAATGGGAATGGGGAATGGGGAATGGGAATGGGGAATGGGAAATGGGAATGGGAATGGGAATGGGGAATGGGGAATGGGGAATGGGGAATGGGGAATGGGAATGGGGGGAATGGGAATGGGAATGGGGAATGGGGAATGGGGAATGGGAATGGGAATGGGAATGGGGAATGGGGAAATGGGAATGGGAATGGGGAATGGGGAATGGGGAATGGGGAATGGGGAATGGGAATGGGAATGGGGAATGGGGAATGGGAATGGGGAATGGGGAATGGGGAATGGGAATGGGGAATGGGGAATGGGGAATGGGGAATGGGGAATGGGAATGGGAATGGGGAATGGGAAATGGGGAATGGGAATGGGAATGGGGAATGGGGAATGGGGAATGGGAATGGGGAATGGGAAATGGGGAATGGGGAATGGGGAATGGAATGGAAGGAGAGAAAAAAGGAACGGGAACGGCAAAGGGAGAAACACAGGAAAGGGAGAGGAAGAAATGAGGGGGGAAGGTGAGAGCAGGAGGGAAATGAGAGCAGAGCTCCGAGTCCCCAACCCCAAAACCAACCCCAACCCCAATCCCAACCCCAACCCCAATCCCAACCCCAACACCAACCCCAAAACCAAAACCAACCCCAATCCCAAACCCAATCCCAATTCCAATCCCACCCCAAAATCCAACCCCAACCCCAAAACCAACCCCCAAAACAATCCCAACCCCAACCCCAATCCCAATTCCAATCCCACCCCAATATCCAACCCCAATCCCAACCCCCAAAACAACCCCAATCCCAACCCCAACCCCAATCCCAATCCCTGTTCCCACCCCATTCCCGTCCTGTTCCCATTCCCATTCCCCGTTCCCATTTCCCATCCCCATTCCCGTTCCCGTGATTTGGAAACAGCTCCTCCTGTCCCCATCCCGGCTCTGTTTCTCATTCCCATTCCCCATTCCCCATTCCCCATTCCCCATTCCCCATTCCCCATTCCCGTTTCCCATTCCCGTTCCCGCCCCGTTACCGTGATTTTGAACCAGCTCCTCCTGCCCCCGTTCCCCATTCCCGTTCCCCATTCCCATTCCCGCTCCCCATTCCCCATTCCCGTTCCCCAGCTCCTGCCCCCCGCCCCGCTTTCCTGATTTTGAACCAGCCCCTCCTGCCGCTGCCCCCGCCGGGCGAACCGCTGGCCCCCCGGGCCCCTGCTTTCACCGTGATGTTGATGTTGGCCAGGCGGCCCGAGCGCGGCGCGTACGGAACGCTGGGAACGACACCGGGAACGCCATCGGTCAGCCGGGAATAACGCCGGGAACAACGGGAATGACACCGGGAATAACAACGGGAATAACAACGGGAATGACACCGGGAACGCCATCGGTCAGCCGGGAATAACACCAGGAACGATGGGAATGACAACGGGAATAACACCGGGAACAACGGGAATGACACCGGGAACGGCACCGGGAACGCCATCGGTCAGCCGGGAATAACGCCGGGAACAACGGGAATGACAACGGGAATAACAACGGGAGTAACAACGGGAATGACAACGGGAATAACACCGGGAACAACGGGAATAACAACGGGAACAACGGGAATAACACCAGGAACAACGGGAATAACGCCGGGAACAACGGGAATAACAACGGGAACAGCACCGGGAATGACACCGGGAACGCCATCAGTCAGCCGGGAATAACGCCGGGAACAACGGGAATGACAACGGGAATGACAACGGGAATAACAATGGGAACGACACCGGGAACGACACCGGGAACGCCATCGGTCAGCCGGGAATAACACCGGGAACAATGGAAATAACAATGGGAACAACACTGGGAATGACAATGGGAACGACAATGGGAATAACAATGGGAATGACACCGGGAATGACGCCGGGAATGACAATGGAAATGACAACGGGAATGACAATGGGAACGACACCGGGAATGCGATCAGTCAGCTGGGAATAACACCGGGAACAACAGGAATAACACCGGGAACAACACCGGGAATGACACCGGGAATGACAACGGGAATGCCATCGGTCAGCCGGGAATAACACCGGGAACAACGGGAATAACAACGGGAATAACAACGGGAATGACAACGGGAACGACACCAGGAATGCCATCAGTCAGCCGGGAATACCAACGGGAACAATGGGAATAACAACGGGAATGACACCGGGAATAACACCGGGAACGACAACAGGAATAATGGGAACGGTTAACTGGGAATAACACCGAATAACCCCGGGAACAACGGGAGTAATGGGAACAACGGGAACGGTCAGCTGGGAATAAGCGGGAAAAACTGGGAATAACCCTGGGAACAACGGGAATGGTCAGCCAGGAATAACACCCGGAAAAAACCGGGAATAACCCTGGGAATAACGCCGGGAATAACCGGGACTGATCAGCCGGGAATAACACCGGGAATCACCCTGGGATCAGCCTCCATCAGATGGGAACAACCGGGAACCCCCGGGAATCTCCCTGGGAACCCCGGTGCCCCCCAGTGTCCCCCCGGTACCTCCGGTGTCCCCGGTAACCCCTGTGAACTGCCGGGAATGTCCCCCGGTGTCCCGGTATCCCCCCGTCACTCACTACCGGCCCCGGTATTCCGGTATCCCGGTATCCCAGTGTCCCGGTATTTCCCCGGTATCTCCCCCCCGGTATCCCCCTGGTATCCCCCCGGTGTCCCGGTGTCCCGGTATCTCCCCCTGGCACTCACTACCGCCCCGGTATCCCGGTATCCCGATATCCCAGTGTCCCGGTATCCCCCCGGTATCCCAGTGTCCCAGTATCCCCCTAGTATCCCCCCCGGTATCCCGGTATCTCCCCCCCGGTATCCCCCTGGTATCTCCCCGGTATTCCGATATCCCAGTGTCCCGGTATCCCCCTGGTATCCCGGTATCCCCCCGGTATCCCAGTGTCCCAGTATCCCCTTGTATCCCCCCCAGTATCCCGTATCTCCCCCAGTATCCCCCGGTATCTCCCGGTATCCCGTATCTCCCCCTGGTATCTCCCCCCGTCACTCACTACTACCCCCGGTATCCCCCCAGTATCCCCCTGGCATCCCGGTGTCCCGGTATCCCTCCCGGTATCCCCCCAGGACCGGCCCCAGTATCCCGGTATCCCCCCGGTATCCCAGTGTCCCAGTATCTCCCCAGTATCCCCCCAGTATCCGTTCTCCCCCCGTCACTCAGTGTACATCGGCCCCGTATCCCCCCGGCATCCGTTATCTCCCCGCCCTCACTATCCCCCGGGTATCTCCCCCCCAACCCGGTATCCCCCGGTATCTCCCCGGATAACGGTATCCTCCCGGAATTCTCCCCATGTCACTCACTACCGGCCCTGGTATCTCTCCCCGGTATCCCGTTCTCCCCCGTCACTCACTACCGAGCCCTGTATCCCGTATCCCCCGTCACTCGCTACTGGCCCCGGTATCCCCTGGGATGTGGTATCCCCAGGATCTCCCCAATGTCACCCGTCCCCGTTCTCTCCCCAACACTCACTACCACCCCGGTACCCCGGTATCCCCCGTGTCACCCAGTCATCACCCTGTTTCGGGAACGGAATGGGATAATGGGATAACGCCGGAGCCCACCCGTATCGTGTTTGGGAACGGAGAACGGATAACGGGAATGGGATAACGGAACGCCGGAGCCACCCAGTCATCGCCTCTGGGAACGGAATAAATGATAACGGATAACGGGAATGGATAATGGGATAACGGAATGGAACGGCCGGAGCCCCCGGTCATCGGTTTCCCAGGAACGGGAATAACGGAATGGGAACGGATAACGGAAATGGGAACGCCGGTCTCCACGCGTCATCGTGCTCTGGGAACGGGATAACGGGAATGGGATAATGGGATAACGGCCGGGAGCCGACCCGGTCATCGTGCTCTGGGAACAGAGAACGGGATAACGGGAATGGGATAACGGGATAACGGGAATGGGATAACGGGATAACGGGATAACGGGAACGGCCGGGAGCCCACGCGGTCATCGTGCTCTGGGAACGGAGAACGGGAATAACGGGAATGGGATAACGGGAATGGGAACTGGGAACGGCCGGGAGCCCACGCGGTCATCGTGCTCTGGGAACGGGAATAACGGGAATGGGATAACGGGATAACGGGAATGGGATAACGGGATAACGGGGATAACGGGAACGGCCGGGAGCCCACCCGTCATCGAACGGGAACGGGAATAACGGGAATGGGATAACGGGATAACGGGAATGGGATAACGGGATAACGGGATAACGGGAACGGGAACGGCCGGGAGCCCACCCGGTCATCGTGCTCTGGGAACGGGAATAACGGCAATGGGATAACGGGATAACGGGAATGGGATAACGGGATAACGGGATAACGGGAACGGGAACGGCCGGGAGCCCACCCGGTCATCGTGCTCTGGGAATGGGAATAACGGCAATGGGAACGGGATAACGGGAATGGGAATGGGAACGGCCGGGAGCCGACCCGGTCATCGTGCTCTGGGAACGGGAATAATGGGAATAACGGGAATGGGAACGGGATAACGGGATAACGGGAATGGGATAACGGGAATGGGATAACGGGAATGGGAACGGCCGGGAGCCCACCCGGTCATCGTGCTCTGGGAACGGGAATAACGGGAATGGGATAACGGGATAACGGGAACGGCCGGGAGCCCACGCGGTCATCGTGCTCTGGGAACGGGAATAACGGGAATAACGGGAATGGGATAACGGGAATGGGATAACGGGATAACGGCCGGGAGCCGACCCGGTCATCGTGCTCTGGGAACGGAGAACGGGAATGGGAACGGGATAACGGGAATGGGATAACGGGATAACGGGAATGGGAACGGCCGGGAGCCCACCCGGTCATCGTGCTCTGGGAACGGGATAATGGGATAACAGGAATGGGATAATGGGATAATGGGATAACGGCAATGGGATAACGGGAATGGGATAACGGGATAACAGGAATGGCCGGGAGCCCACCCAGTCATCGTGCTCTGGGAACGGGAATAACGGGAATAATGGGAATGGGATAACGGGAATGGGATAATGGGATAACGGGATAACAGGAATGGGAACGGCCGGGAGCCCACGCGGTCATCGTGCTCTGGGAATGGGATAACGGGGATAACGGGAATGGGATAATGGGAATGGGATAACGGGAATGGGAACGGGATAATGGGAACGGCCGGGAGCCCACCCGGTCATCGTGCTCTGGGAACGGGAATAACGGCAATGGGATAACGGGATAACGGGAATGGGAACGGCCGGGAGCCCACGCAGTCATCATGCTCTGGGAACGGGAGAACGGGAATGGGATAATGGGATAACGGGAATGGGAACTGGGAACGGCCGGGAGCCCACGCGGTCATCGTGCTCTGGGAACGGGAATAACGGGAATGGGATAACGGGAATGGGAACGGGACACTGGGAACGGCCAGGAGCCGACCCAGTCATTGTGCGCTGGGAATGGGAACGGGAACCGGCAATGGGGATGGGAACGGGAACAGGGATGGGAACGGGAACCGGGGACAGGACCCGGGGATGGGAACGGGAACGGCTGGGCCCCGACACAGTCACGGTGCTCTGGGGAGATACCGGGGATGGAACCGGGGATGGGAACGGGGATGGGAACGGGAAAGGGACCAGGCAGGAACCGGGACCCAGAACGGGAACGGGGATGGGACCGGGGACAGGAACAGGGACGGTACCGGGAGCCGGGAATGGCACCGGGAACGAGACCAGCACAGAGGATGGAACCGGGGGCGGGGATGGCACGGGGAAAGGGAACGGGGACAGCACCGGGAACGGCGCTGGGACAGGGAACGGGGATGGAGCCGGGGCCGGGATGACACCGGCACCGGCACCGGCACCGCCCCCCCGGCCCGCCCTCTCCGGCTCCACCCCCGCCGCCCCGAGCCCTCCGGGACACCGGGAGCAGCCCCGGGACCGGGAATGGCACCGGGACCGGGAATGGCACCGGGCTCTGCCTCGTCCCAGGCTCCCCATCCCGGACCCCTCCCCGGGCACCGCCGCTCCGGGAGCACCGGGAGCACCGGGAGCGGCCCGGTGCCGCTGCAGAGCCTCACACCGGGCACGGCGACCGGCCTGGGGACGCCGGTACCGGCCGAGGGTTCCCTCCCGCCGCGGTGCCGGTGCCGTTCCCCTCTCCGGTGCTCCCTCCGCTCTCCCGGTTTACCCGGCACCGTCACCGATCCCGGCGCTCTCTCTCCCCTCCCGGTGCCGCCCCCCCCCCATCCCGGGCCTACCGCCACCCCCCGGGCCTGCCCCGCCGCGCTCCCTCCCGGCTCCCTCCGCCGCCCCGGGGGCCCTCCCCGCCCTCCCCGCGCTGCCCCCGGAGCCCCGGGAGCCGCCGGCGCCCCCGCCCCGCTCACCGCTGTACCCGCCCCCCTTCCCCTCCTCCGCCATCGCCGCCGCCGCCGCGGCCTCCCCGCCGCGCGTCCCGCTGACGTCACTTCCGCCCCGCCGGCTCGCGCGCGCACGCGCAGCGGCCACAACCGCCCCCCCCACCATCATTTCCCCCCTCCGGAGGTCGCGGGTTCGAATCCCGGCCTGGGAGGAAAAAATAAAACACAAATCGGGGTTCGGGGGGGGGCCCGGGTTTATTGGGGGGGGGGGGGCTGCACCGCCCCCCCAAAGGCTCCCCTGGGGCGCAGAGCAGCCCCCAGACCCATCCCCGGCGGTCCCAAGGCTTCACCGGGGGGGTCCTGTTCCCACGGGGGTCCTGCAGCCCCCCCGGGGGGGCAGAAATGGGGTCCCCAGCCCCTGTTGGGGGTCCCCAGGCCCCTTTTGGGGTCCCCAGGCCCCTTTTGGGGGTCCCCAGCCCCTTTTTGGGGTCCCCAGGCTCCTTTTGGAGGTCCTGCGGCCCCCCCCAGTAAATTAATGGGGTCAGGAATGGGGTCCCCAGCCCCTTTAGGGGACCCCAGGCCCCTTTTGGGGTCCCCAGCCCCTTTTGGGGGTCCCCAGGCCCCTTTTGGGTCCCCAGCCCCTTTTAGGGGACCCCAGGCCCTTTTTGGGGTCCCCAGCCCCTTTGGGGGTCCCGGGGCTCCTGCACCCCCCCAAGGGTCACAGAGCTCACAAACCCCTCCCCCCCCAGCCCCGGGGGTCTCACAGCTTCCATCGGGGTCTCCCCCTCCCCCTTGGGGGGGGGTCCCACAACCCCCCCCAGAGGAACCCCCAACCCTTTTTTGGGGGGTCCCAAACCCCTTTTTGGGGGTCCTGGGGGTCCCAAACCCCATTTTGGGGGTCCCCAAAGCCCCCCCAGAGAATCCCCCAGCCCCTTTTGGGGGTCCTGGGGGTCCCCAACCCCATTTTGGGGGTCCCAGGCTCTCCTGGGGGTCCCCAGCCCCATTTTGGGGGTCCCCAAGCCCCCCCAGAGAATCCCCCAGCCCCATTTTGGGGGTCCTGGGGGGTCCCCAGCCCCATTTTGGGGCTCCCAAAGTCCCCAGGAGGGTCCCCAGCCCTCCCCAGTCCTGGGGGGTCCCAACCCCCCCAAGGTCCTGGGACCATGGAGGGGAAAGGGGGTCCCCCCAAATGGGGGATTTCCTGGGGATTTGGGGGGATTTTAGGGGGGATTTTGGGGTATTCTGGGGGATTTTGGGGTGTCCTGGGCGGATTTGGGGATTTTGGGGGGATTTTGGGGGATTTTAGGGGGGATTTTGGGGTATTCTGGGGGATTTTGGGGTGTCCTGGGCGAATTTGGGGAGTTTGGGGGGATTTTGGGGGATTTTGGGGTGTCCTGGGGGGATTTTGAGGTATTTTGGGGTATTCTGGGGGATTTTGGGGTGTCCTGGGTGGATTTGGGGATTTTGGGGGGATTTTGGGGGATTTTGGGGGGATTTGGGGACTTTGGGGGGATTTTGGGTTGTTCTGGGGGGGATTTCAGGTGATTCTGAGTGGATTTTGGGGCATTTTGGGGCCATTTTGGGGCATTCTGGGGGATTTTGGGGTGTCCTGGGCGGATTTGGGGATTTTGGGGGGATTTTGGGGTGTTCCGGGGCGGATTTCAGGCGATTCTGAGTGGATTTTGGGGCATTTTGGGGCCATTTTGGGGCATTCTGGGGGATTTTGGGGTGTCCTGGGCGGATTTGGGGACTTTGGGGGGATTTTGGGGGATTTTGGGGTGTTCTGGGGGGGATTTCAGGCGATTCTGAGTGGATTTTGGGGCATTTTGGGGCATTCTGGGGGATTTTGGGGTGTCCTGGGGGGATTTGGGGACTTTGGGGGGATTTTGGGGACTTTGGGGTGTTCTGGGGGATTTTGGGCGGATTCTGGGGACTTTGGGGCATTTTGGGGCCATTTTGGGGGCGTTCTGGGGGCCCCAGGTGATTCTGAGTGGATTTTGGGGCATTTTGGGGCCATTTTGGGGCGTTCTGAGCAGATTTTGGCCAGGAAGTCCTGGGGGACGATGAAGAAGACTTTGGGAGGATTTTGATTTTGACCAGGAGCCAGCGGTTGGACGAGACCGACTGGAAATACTTGAGGATTTTGGGGCATTTGGGGCCATTTGAGGGCACGCTAGAGTCGATTTTAGGGTGGAGGGTCAGAAAAGGGGAAAATTGGGGAAAATTGGGGAAATTGGGGAGTTCTGGGAAAATTGGGGAAAATTCTGGGGGAAATTTGGGGCAAATTGGGGGAAATTGGGGAAAATTTGGGGAAAATTCCCAGGAAATGACAGGAAAAATTGGGGGAAAATTGGGGGAAAATTGGGGAGAAATTCAGGGGAAAATTGGGGAAAAATTGGGGAAAAATTGGGGAAAAATTGGGGGAAAATTGGGGAAAATTGGGGAAAAATTGGGGAAATTTGGGGAAAAATTGGGGGAAAATTGGGGAGAAATTCAGGGGAAAATTGGGGAAAAATTGGGGGAAAATTGGGGAAAATTGGGGAGAAATTCAGGGGAAAATTGGGGAAAAATTGGGGGAAAATTGGGGAAAATTGGGGGGAAATTGGGGGAAAATTGGGGAAAAATTGGGGAAAAATTGGGGGGAAATTGGGGGAAATTGGGGGAAAATTGGGGGAAAATTGGGGAAAAATTGGGAGGGAGTTGGGGGAAAATTGGGGGAAAATGAGGGGAAAAATGGCAAAAAATTAGGGGAAAAATGGGGGAAAAGTGGGGGAAAAACAGTGGATTTTGGGGACCAGGGAGGGGAATTTGGGGACCGAGGAGGGAATTTGGGGACCAAGGAGGGGAATTTGGGGATCAGGGAGGGAATTTGGGGATCAGGGAGGGAATTTGGGGATCAGGGAGGAATTTGGGGATCAGGGAGGAAAATGGGGATCAGGGAGGGAATTTGGGGGTCAGGGAGGGAATTTGGGGACCAAGGAGGGAATTTGGGGATCAGGGAGGGAATTTGGGGATCAGGGAGGGAATTTGGGGATCAGGGAGGGAATTTGGGGATCAGGGAGGGAATTTGGGGACCAAGGAGGGGAATTTGGGGATCAGGGAGGGAATTTGGGGATCAGGGAGGGGAATTTGGGGGTCAGGGAGGGAATTTGGGGATCAGGGAGGGAATTTGGGGATCAGGGAGGGAATTTGGGGATCAGGGAGGGGAATTTGGGGATCAGGAAGGGGAATTTGGGGGTCAGGGAGGGAATTTGGGGATCAGGGAGGAATTTGGGGATCAGGAAGGGGAATTTGGGGATCGGGGAGGGAATTTGGGTACCAGGGACGGGAATTTGGGTACCAGGGACGGGAATTTGGGGACCAGGGAGGGAATTTGGGGATCAAGGAGGGAATTTGGGGATCAGAGAAGGGGATTTGGGTACCAGGGAGGGGATTTGGGGACCAAGGAGGGAATTTGGGGATCAGAGAGGGAATTTGGGGATCAGGGAGGGGATTTGGGTACCAGGGAGGGAATTTGGGGATCAGGGAGGGAATTTGGGGATCAGGGAGGGAATTTGGGGATCAGGGAGGGAATTTGGGGATCAGGGAGGGAATTTGGGGATCAGGGAGGGAATTTGGGGATCAGGGAGGGGAATTTGGGGACCAAGGATGGGATTTGGGTACCAGGGAGGGGATTTGGGGATCAAGGAGGGGAATTTGGGTACCAGGGAGGGAATTTGGGGATCAGGGAGGGGAATTTGGGGATCAGGGAGGGAATTTGGGGATCAAGGAGGGAATTTGGGGACCAAGGAGGGATTTGGGGATCAGGAGGAATTTGGGGACCAAGGAGGGGATTTGGGGATCAGGGAGGGGAATTTGGGGATCAGGGAGGGGAATTTGGGGATCAGGGAGGGAATTTGGGGATCAAGGAGGGGAATTTGGGGATCAGGGAGGGAATTTGGGGATCAGGGAGGGAATTTGGGGACCAGGGAGGGGAATTTGGGGATCAGGAGGGGAATTTGGGGACCAAGGAGGGAATTTGGGGATCAGGGAGGGAATTTGGGGATCAGGAGGGGAATTTGGGGACCAAGGAGGGAATTTGGGGATCAGGGAGGGAATTTGGGGATCAGAGAAGGGAATTTGGGGACCAAGGATGGGATTTGGGTACCAGGGAGGGGATTTGGGGATCAAGGAGGGAATTTGGGGATCAAGGAGGGGAATTTGGGGATCAGAGAGGGGATTTGGGTACCAGGGACGGGAATTTGGGGATCAGAGAAGTGAATTTCGGGACCAAGGATGGGATTTGGGGACCAAGGACGGGATTAGGGGGTTTGGGCACCTCTGGATGGTCTCCTCCTGCTCCTTGACCATGTGTGCCAGCTGCTGGAAGATGCAGCCCAGCTCCACGATCGTGGACTCGATGCCCTGCATGGCCTGGGCACGGCTCTGGATGAACGCGTCCTGCGGGGCACCGGGCTGCTGGGCGGCCCCAAAATGCCCCTTTTTTGGGGCTTTTTGGGGGTTTTTGGGGTTTTGGGGTTTTTTTGGGTTTTTTTTAGGGTTTTTGGGGGGTTTTTTTGGGAGGGTTTTGGGTTTTGGGGTTTTAGGGGTTTTGGGGGTTTTGGGGTTTTTAAGGGTTTGGGGATTTTTTAGGGTTTTGGGGGGTTGGGGGTTTTTGGGTTTTTTAGGGTTTTGGGGTTTTTTGGGGGGTTGGGGGTTTTGGGGGTTTTGGGGGTTTTGGGGTTCGGGGGTTTTGGGGGTTTTGGGGGGTTTTTGGGGTTTTTGGGGGGGGTTTTGGGGGTTTTGGGAGGGTTTGGGTTTTGGGGTTTTTGGGGTTTTGGGGGTTTTGGGGGTTTTGGGTGTTTTGGGTTTTTGGGGGAGGTTTGGGGTTTGGGGGTTTTGGGGGTTTGGGGGTTTTGGGGTTTTGGGGTTTTGGGGGTTTTTGGGGTTTTTGGGGTTTTGGGGGTTTTGGGGGGGTTTTGGGGTTTTGGGGGTTTTGGGGTTTTGGGGGTTTTGGGGGTTTGGGGGGTTTTGGGGGTTTTTGGGGTTTTGGGGTTTTTTGGGGATTTTTGGGGTTTTTGGGGTTTTTGGGGTTTTGGGGTTTTGGGGGTTTTTTGGGGGTTTTGGGGTTTTGGGGGTTTTGGGGTTTTTTGGGGTTTTTTTGGGGGGGTTTTGGGGGGTTTTTTGGGGGTTTTTGGGGTTTTTTTTGGGGGGTATTTTTTTGGGATTTTTTGGAGATTTTTGGGGGTTTTGGGGGGTTTTTTGGGGGTTTTGGGGGTTTTGGGTCCAAACCTGCTCATCCAGGAGCTGCAGCTGCTGGCTGCTCCTGGCGTCCATCTCGATGGCCACGGCGCCCGCGGGGCTCGGCTCGGCCTGGAGCACGGCCGGGCTGCCTGAGGGGCAATCGGCACCGAAATGTGACCCCGGGGCCACCAAAATGTCACCAATGTCACCCCAGGGCCACCAAAATGTCACCAATGTCACCCCAGGGCCACCAAAATGCATCATTGGCACCTCAGTGGTGCCAAAATGTGACCCCACGGCCACCAAAATGTGACCCCAGGGCCACCAAAATGCACCAATGTCACCCCAGGGCCACCAAAATGCACCAAAATGTGACCCCAGGGCCACCAAAATGTCACCAATGTCACCCCAGGGCCACCAAAATGTCACCAAAATGTCACCCCAGGGCCACCAAAATGTGACCCCAGGGCCACCAAAATGTCACCAATGTGACCCCAGGGCCACCAAAATGCACCAAAATGCACCATTGTCACCCCGGGGCCACCAAAATGTCACCCCAGGGCCACCAAAATGCACCAATGTGACCCCAGGGCCACCAAAATGCACCATTGGCACCCCAGGGCCACCAAAATGCACCATTGGCACCCCAGTGTCACCAAAATGCACCAATGTCACCTCAGGGCCACCAAAATGTGACCCCGGGGCCACCAAAATGTCACCCCAGGGCCGCCAAAATGTCACCAATGTGACCCCAGGGCCACCAAAATGCACCAAAATGTGACCCCAGCGCCACCAAAATGTCACCATTGGCACCCCAGTGTCACCAAAATGTCACCAATGTGACCCCGGGGCCACCAAAATGCACCAATGTCACCCCAGGGCCACCAAAATGTCACCAATGTGACCCCAGGGCCACCAAAATGTGACCCCAGGGCCACCAAAATGTCACCATTGGCACCCCAGTGTCACCAAAATGCACCAAAATGTCACCCCAGGGCCACCAAAATGCACCATTGGCACCTCAGGGCCACCAAAATGCACCAATGTGACCCCAGGGCCACCAAAATGCACCAATGTCACCTCAGTGGCACCAAAATGCAGCATTGGCACCTCAGGGCCGCCAAAATGCACCAATGTGACCCCAGTGTCACCAAAATGCACCAATGTCACCTCAGTGGCACCAAAATGCAGCATTGGCACCTCAGGGCCGCCAAAATGCACCAATGTCACCCCAGGGCCACCAAAATGTGACCCCAGGGCCACCAAAATGCACCAAAATGTGACCCCAGGGCCGCCAAAATGCACCAATGTCACCCCAGGGCCACCAAAATGCACCAATGTGACCCCAGGGCCACCAAAATGTCACCAATGTGACCCCAGGGCCGCCAAAATGTCACCAATGTCACCCCAGGGCCGCCAAAATGCACCATTGGCACCCCAGTGTCACCAAAATGCACCAAAATGTCACCTCAGTGGCACCAAAATGCACCATTGTCACCTCAGGGCCACCAAAATGTCACCCCAGGGCCACCAAAATGCAGCATTGGCACCTCAGGGCCACCAAAATGTCACCTCAGGGCCTCCAAAATGTCACCAATGTTACCCCAGGGCCACCAAAATGCACCAATGTCACCTCAGTGGTGCCAAAATGCAGCATTGGCACCCCAGGGCCACCAAAATGTCACCAATGTGACCCCAGGGCCACCAAAATGTGACCCCAGGGCCACCAAAATGCACCATTGTCACCCCAGGGCCACCAAAATGCACCAAAATGTGACCCCAGCGCCACCAAAATGCACCAAAATGTGACCCCAGGGCCACCAAACTGCAGCATTGGCACCTCAGTGCCGCCAAAATGTCACCTCAGGGCCACCAAAATGCACCAAAATGTCACCTCAGGGCCACCAAAATGTCACCAATGTGACCCCAGGGCCACCAAAATGCACCAAAATGTGACCCCAGGGCCACCAAAATGTGACCCCAGGGCCACCAAAATGCACCAATGTCACCTCAGTGGCACCAAAATGCAGCATTGGCACCTCAGGGCCACCAAAATGTCACCAATGTGACCCCAGGGCCACCAAAATGCACCAAAATGTGACCCCAGGGCCACCAAAATGCACCAAAATGTGACCCCAGGGCCGCCAAAATGTCACCTCAGTGGTGCCAAAATGCACCAATGTCACCTCAGGGCCACCAAAATGTGACCCCAGGGCCACCAAAATGTGACCCCAGGGCCACCAAAATGCACAATTCCCAACTGAACTCACAAGTCCCATCTGAGTTCTACCAAAATTCCCACCTGAATTCCCTCAAAATTCCCCCAAAATTCGCCATTGTCGCCTCAGTTCTACCAAAATCCACAACTGCCACCTCAACGCTGCCAAAATGCACCATTGGCACCTCAATGCCACCAAAATGCACAATTCCCATCTGAATTCCACCAAAATTCCCCCAAAATCCACAATTGTCCCCTCAATGCCACCAAAATTCACAATTCCCGTCCGACTTCCCACCTGGATTCCCCCAAAATTCCCAATTCCGACCCCAAAGCTACCAAAATGCGCCATTGTCACCTCAATGCCACCAAAATTCACAATTCCCAACTGAACTCACAACTCCCGTCTGAATTCCACCAAAATTCCCACCTGAATTCCCTCAAAATTCCCCCAAAATTCACCATTGTCACCAAAATTCCCCAAAAATTCCCAATTCCCATCGGAATTCCCTCCAAATTCCCCCAAAATCCCCAATTCCCACCTCCAAATTCCCCCAAAATTCCCAATTCCTCTACCAAAATACAATTTGATTCCACCAAAATTCCCCCAAAATTCCCCAAATTCCCTTTCCAATTCCCCAAAAAATTCTCCCTCAATTCTACCAAAATTCCCCAAAATCCTCAAAATTCCCTTTTCCTCCCAGAACCCCCAAATTCCCACTTTTCTCCGAATTCCCCCAAAATCCCCCAAATTCCCCAAATTCCCCCAAATTCCCCAAAATTCCCCAAATTCCCCAAAATTCCTCACTGGGGTTCCCCCAAAAATTCCCCAAAAATTCCCAATTCCCACTGGAATTCCCTCCAAATTCCCCAAATGCCCTGCTCCAAATTCCCCTGGGGAAAAGGATAAAAATGGGAATAAAAATGGGAAAAAAAAATTCCCATAAACATTCCCCAAAAATCCCCCACATGGGAAAAATGGAAAATTCCCAACATGGGAATAAAAATCCAAAAATCCCCAAACCCCATGGGAATAAACATAGGAATAAAAATTCCCCAAAATCCTCATAAACCCACTGGGACCCTCCAAATTCCCCCAAAATTCCCAACATCCAAATAAAATGGGAATTCCCTTTCCAACCGAATCCTCCCGAAATCCCCCAAAATTCCCCCAAAAATCCCCTCAAAATTCCCTTTTCCTCCCAAACCGAAAAATTTCCCTTTTCTCTAAAATCCCAAAATTCCCCAAATTCCCCAAAATTCCCCCAAATTCCCGTTCCTCACTGAGGTTGTTGGAATAAACAGGGCCGAGACCGGGCGGAATAAAAATGGAGCAATGCGCTGCTGCTTCAAAAATGGGGAAATGGGATAAAAATGGGAATAAAAATGGGAAAAAAAATGGGAATAAACATGGGAATAAACATGGGGAAAATGGGAATAAACATGGGGAAAATGGGAATAAACATGGGAATAAAAATGGGAATAAAAATGGAAATAAAAATGGGAAAAATGGGAATAAACATGGGAATGAAAATGGGAAAAATGGGAATAAAAATGGGAATAAAAATGGGGAAAATGGGAATAAATATAGGGAATAAAAATGGGGAAAATGGGAATAAAAATGGGGGCAATGGGAATAAAAATGGGAATAAAAATGGGAAAAATGGGAATAAAATGGGGAAAATGGGAATAAAAATGGGAATAAAAATGAGAATAAAAATGGGAATAAACATGGGGAAAATGTGAATAAAGATGGGAATAAAAATGGGAAAAATGGGAATAAACATGGGAATAAAAGTGGGGAAAATGGGAATAAACATAGGGGGAAATGGGAATAAACACGGGGGAAAATTGGAATAAAAACGGGGGGAAATGGGAATAAAAATGGGAGAAAAAGGGAATAAAAATGGGGAAAATGGGGAGAAAAAGAGAAATAAAAAATCGGAGAAAAGAGAAATAAAAATGGGGAAATTTGGAATAAAAATGGGGGAAATGGGGGAAAAGGGGAACCCAACCCCACGGGAGGACGAGGAGGATGAGGAGGATGAGGAGGAAGAGGAGGAAGAGGAGGATGAGGAGGAAGAGGAGGAAGAGGAGGATGAGGAGGAAGAGGAGGATGAGGAGGAAGAGGAGGATGAGGAGGAAGAGGAGGAAGAGGAGGAAGAGGAGGACGAGGAGGATGAGGAGGAAGAGGAGGATGAGGAGGAAGAGGAGGATGAGGAGGAAGAGGAGGACGAGGAGGATGAGGAGGAAGAGGAGGAAGAGGAGGATGAGGAGGAAGAGGAGGAAGAGGAGGATGAGGAAGATGAGGAGGATGAGGAGGACGAGGAGGAAGAGGAGGAAGAGGAAGAAGACGAGGATGAGGAGGACGAGGAGGATGAGGAAGAGGAAGAAGAGGAGGATGAGGAGGACGAGGAGGATGAGGAAGAGGAAGAAGAGGAGGATGAGGATGAGGAGGACGAGGAGGATGAGGATGAGGAGGATGAGGAGGAAGAGGAAGAAGAGGAGGATGAGGATGAGGAGGAGGATGAGGATGAGGAGGAAGGGATGAAGGAGCAGTGGGCTCCGTTCCTCACCTCCGTCCGCACCTCCAGCACCCCAGAAGTCCCAGGACATCGAGGCCAACTTGGACTGGGGGACCCCCAGGGGTCCCAGGGGCCCAGAGACCCCAGAGACCCCCAAGGACCCCCAGAACCCCCCCCAAGGACCCCAGAGACCCCCAAGGACCCCCCCAAGGACCCCCCTGAGACCCCCAGAGACCCCAGAGACCCCCAAGGA
This sequence comes from Emberiza elegans, assembly GCA_024865655.1. Taxonomy (NCBI): domain Eukaryota; kingdom Metazoa; phylum Chordata; class Aves; order Passeriformes; family Fringillidae; genus Emberiza; species Emberiza elegans. The sequence goes on along the minus strand of JALJVW010003074.1, from coordinate 2,180,491 downwards.
CCCCCAAGGACCCCCAGGACCCCAGAGACCCCAGAGACCCCAGAGACCCCCAAGGACCCCCCTGAGCCCCCCCAGAGCCCCCCAAGGACCCCCCTGAGCCCCCCCAGAGACCCCCAGAGACCCCAGAGACCCCAGAGACCCCAGAGACCCCCTGAGACCCCCAGAGACCCCAGGACCCCAAGGACCCCCAAGGACCCCCCAGGACCCCCAAGGACCCCCAAGGACCCCAGGACCCCAGGACCCCCCCCAGAGACCCCCAGAGGACCCCCAGGACCCCAGGACCCCAGAGACCCCAGAGACCCCAGACCCCCCAGAGACCCCCAGGACCCCAAGGACCCCTGACCCCCACCCCACCCTGGACCCCAGCCCCAATTCCCAGGGATCCCAGCCCCCCAGAGACCCCAGGACCCCCAAACCCCCAGACCCCCAGACCCCAGGACCCCCAATTCCCCAGACCCCAGAGACCCCAATTCCCCAGCCCCAGCCCCCCAGGGACCCCAGGACCCCAAGGACCCCCCCCAGACCCCCAATTCCCAGGATCCCAAGGACCCCCAGACCCCAGCCCCCAGAGACCCCCAAGGACCCCAGCCCCAATTCCCCAGGGACCCCCCCCCAATTCCTGCAGACCCCAGCCCCAACCCCCTGGGGACCCCAACCCCCCAATTCCCCAGGGGACCCCAGGACCCCAGGACCCCCAAGGACCCCAGCCCCAATTCCTGGGGACCCCAGGACCCCAATTCCCCAGGACCCCAGAGACCCCAGGGACCCCAGCCCCAGATTCCCAGGACCCCAGAGACCCCAGAGACCCCAGGGACCCCAGAGACCCCATTTTTCCCCCCAGAGACCCCAATTCCCCAGGGACCCCAGAGACCCCAGACACCCCCAGGAGACCCCCCCAGGACCCCCCAAGGACCCCAGAGACCCCAAACCCCCCAAGGACCCCTTGGAGCCCCCCTGGGTGAGCCCCCAGAGCACCCCCCAGGGGCACCTCCGAGCCCCCACCCCAATTCCTTCAGGGTGGCCCAGGGGCCCAATCAGGGACCCCAACCCCAATTTTTCACCCCATACCCCACACCCAGAGACCCAGGGGTGCACACCTGCAGCCCCCAGCCCCAATTCCTGGGTCCCCCCACCCCAACCCCTGCAGACCCAGGGTGGGTTCCCAGGGGGCCCAACCCCAATTCCTGGGTTCCCCCAGCCCACAGGGGGCCCACAGGGGGTTCAGGGGGCCCAACCCCACCCCAGAGGGGTTCAGGGGGGTTCACCTGCAGACCCCAGCCCCACAGGTGCAGTTCCCAGCCCCACCAGGGGTGCCCCACCTCCAGCCCCACCACCACCTGCTGTTGGGTGGCAGAGGGGTTCCACAGGGGGCACACAGAGTGGGTTCAGGGGTTCCCCGAGCCCACCTGCAGCGCCACCACCACGCTGTTGGAGTGGCTCTGGCTCTGGGGCTGGGGGTGCAGAAGGGGCCAGGGCACACTGGGGCACAGAGGGGCACAGGTGGGGTGCCGATTCAGGGGGCACAGCACAGGGGCCAATGGGGCAGGGGCACAGGGGGTCAGGGGGTGTCAGGGGGGGTTGGGGGCACAGGGGGTCAGGGGGTGTCCACAGGGGCAGGGGCATTGGGGAGGTCAGGGGCACAATGGGGGGTCAGGGGGGTCAGGGGGCAGGGGGGTCAGGGGGCACAGGGGGCACAGGGGGTCAGGGGGCACAATGGGGGTCAGGGGGTCAGGGGGCACAGGGGGGTTCAGGGGCACAATGGGGGTCAGGGGCACAGGGGGGTCAGGGGGCTCAGGGGGCTGGCAGGGGTCAGGGGGGGTTTGGGGGGTCAGGGGGGCATTAGGGGGTCAGGGGGGCACAATGGGGGTCAGGGGGTCAGGGGTCAGGGGGGGTCAGGGGGGGGGGGGCACAATGGGGGTCAGGGGGCACAGGGGGGCAAAGGGGCACTGGGGGGTCAGGGGGGCACAATGGGGGGTCAGGGGCTGGGGGGTCAGGGGTGTCAGGGGGAGCACAGGGGGGCTGGGGGGGCACAATGGGGTCCCAGGGGCACAGGGGGGGTCAGGGGGGCACAGGGGGGGTCAGGGGGCACAGGGGGTCAGGGGTTTTAGGGGGCCTGGCGGGGGTCAGGGGGGGGTGGGGGGGGGGTCAGGGGGACAGGGGGGTCAGGGGCACAGGGGGCACACAGGGGCACAGGGGTGCCCCTCACCTGGCGGATGATGTCCCAAAACTCCTCACAAACACCCCTTTGGGATCACCCCAAAAAACAAAACCTGAAACACCCCAAAACACCCAAAACACCCCTTGAAACACCCCAAAACACCCTAAAACACCCAAACAAAAAAACACCCCAAAAACACCCAAAACACCCCAAAAACACCCAAAACCCCCAAAACACCCAAAACACCCCAAAACACCCAAAAACAATTCCCCAAAACCCCAAAACCAAAAAAAACACCCCAAAACACCCCCAAATAACCAAAAACACCCCAAAATAACCCAAAACACCCCAAAACCACCCCAAAAACACCCCAAACACCCAAAAAAAACCCAAAAACCCCAGGTCCCCAAAACACAAAAACAAATTTGGGGTAACCAAAACAATTTAAAAACCACACAGGGACACCCCAAAACCAGCCCAGAAACAACCCAAAGTAACCAGAACTACCCCAGGAACACCCCAAAATAACCAAAACCACCCCAAACCACCCCGAATAACCAAACCATAGCCCAGAGACACACAGGAACCCCCAAAATACACAGGGATACCCCAAAACCACCCCAAAATAACCCCAAAAATACCCCAAAAACACCCCAGAAGAACCAAAACCACCCCAGGAACACACAGGAACCCCGAACACCAACAGGAACCCCAAAACCTCCCCCAGGGACCCCCAAAAATACCCCAGAATCACCCAGGAACCCCAAAAAACACCCCAAAAACCACACGGGACCCCAAAAATACCCCAAAACCAAAAAAACCCAAAACCCCCAGGAACCAAAACCCCCAAAACCCCCAAAAACCCCAAAACCCCCCAGAGACCCCAAAACCCAAAACCCCCCCAAAACCCCCAATTCCCCTCAGGACCCCCCCAGGACCCCCCCAAACCAGCCCCAGAAACAACCCCCCAAACCCCCCAAACCCCAAACCCCCAACTCCCCCCAGGACCCCCAAAACCCCAGGACCCCAAACCCCCACCCCATCCAGGACCCCCAAACCCCCCAGCCCCCCCAGGACCCCACAGGAACCCCAAAACCCCCCCCCTACCCCCCAACCAGGACCCCCCAAAAAGGACCCCAAACCCCTCAACCCCCCCAGGACCCCCAAATCCCAGGACCCCCCAAACCCCCCCAAAACCACCCCAGGAACACACAGGAACCCCGAACACCAACAGGAACCCCAAAAACTCCCCCAGGGACCCCCAAAAATACCCCAGAATCACCCCCAGACCCCCAAAAACACCCCCCAAACCACCCCTGACCCCCAAAAAACCCCAAAACCCCCAGGACCCCAAAACCACCCCAAACACAGGACCCCCCCCAAAACCACCCAGGAACCCCAAAACCACCCAGAGACCCCAAAAAAACCCACCAGGACCCTCCAAACCCCCCAATTTCCCCCCCAAACCCCCTCATTTGTCCCCCAAATCCCCCCCAGGACCCCCCAATTCCCATCCAGGACCCCCCAAACCCCCTCATTTATCCCCCAAATTCCCCCAACTCCCCCCCAGGACCCCTCAAACCCCCCCAGGACCCCTCAAACCCCCTCAATTCCCCCAGGACCCCCAGGACCCCCTCAATTCCCATCCAGGACCCCCAGGACCCCCAAAGCCCCCCCCCCAACCCCCTCAATTTCCCCCCCAACCCCCCCCCTCAATTCCCCCAGGACCCCCAATTCCCCCCCAAACCCCCCAGGACCCCCCAACCCCCAATTCCCCCCCATCCAGGACCTCCCCAGGACCCCCAAGCCCCCCAAATCCCCCCAAATCCCCCAGGACCCCCAAACCTCCTCCAAGCCCCCCAAACCTCCTCAAGGACCCCCCCCAGCCCCCATTTATCCCCCCAAATCCCCCCAATTCCCCCCAGGACCCCCAAACCCCCAATTCCCATCCAGGACCCCCAAACCTCCCCCAAAGCCCCCCAAACCCCCTCAATTCCCCCCAGGACTCCCCAGGACCCCCCCAACCCCCAGGACCCCCAAACCCCTCAATTCCCATCCCAGGACTCCCAGGACCCCCCCAAACCTCCCCCAAACCCCCCAGGACCCCCCCTCAAGCCCCCCAGGACCCCCCAACCCCCCAAACCTCCCCCAGGACCCCTCAATTCCCATCCCAGGACCCCCCAAAACCCCCAGGACCCCTCAATCCCCCCAAACCCCCAGGACCCCTCAATTCCCCCCCGAGCCCCCCACTCACGCAGGGTCAGTTTCTCCAGCTTGGCGAAGGTGTTGCTCAGATCCTTCCCAATGCGCCTGGGGGGGGGCAGGGGGGGGCATGGAGACCCCTCCCCACAGCTGGGGACCCCCCCCAATTCCTGGGGCCCCCCATGGCCCCCAATTCCCTGGGACCCTCCCACCACACCCAGAGACCCCAGCCCCAATTCCTGGGGACCCCCATGCCCAAGCCTCAAACCCACCCCCAAATCTGGCAGACCCCAGCCCCAATTCCTGAGGACCCCAGCCCCAAACCCTGGGGACCCCAGCCCCAAATCCCGGAGACCCCAGCCCCAAACCCCGGAGACCCCAGCCCCAAACCCTGAGGACCCCAGCCCCAATTCCCAAAGAGCCCCAGCCCCAATTCCCAAAGACCCCAGCCCCAATTCCCAAAGACCCCAGCCCCAATTCCCAAAGACCCCAGCCCCAAACCCTGAGGACCCCAGCCCCAATTCCCAAGGACCCCCCACCCCCCAAACCTGCAGACCCCAGCCCCAATTCCTGCAGACCCCAGCCCCAATTCCTGCAGACCCCACCCCCAATTCCTGCAGACCCCAACCCCAATTCCTGCAGACCCCAGCCCCAATTCCTGAGGACCCCCCACCCCCCAAACCTGCAGACCCCAGCCCCAATTCCTGCAGACCCCAGCCCCAATTCCTGCAGACCCCAACCCCATACCTGGGGACCCCAGCCCCAATTCCTGAGGCTCCCACCCCCCAATTTTCAGGGACCCCCTCCCCCAATTCCTGCAGACCCCAACCCCCAGCCCTGGGCACCCCCAGCCCCAATTCCCGGGACCCCCCCCCCCCAAGCCCCCTCCCCACTTTTCCATCAGGCTGAACTCATTGTGTGAGCCCCCAGACCCCCCCAGGACCCCCCAAAGCCCCCCAGGACCCCCCAAGCCCCTCCTCACTTTGCCATCCCCAGGCTGGACCCAAGCCCCCCAGACCCCCAGGACCCCAGGACCCCCAAAAGCCCCCAGGACCCCCCCAGGACCCCCCAAAAGCCCCCCAGGACCCCCCAAGCCCCCTCCTCACTTTGCCATCAGGCTGAACTCGCTAATGCTGCACATCCCGGCCGGGACTGCTCTGCCACCTGGAGCCCCCGACCTGGGGGGGCAAAATGGGGTCAGGGGGGGGGACATGGGGAGGTCAGAGGGAGCACAATGGGGGTCAGGGGCACAATGGGGGGTCAGGGGCATTAGAGGTCAGGGGCAATGGGGGTCAGGGGGGGGCATTGGGGGTCAGGGGCATTGGGGTCACCGGGGGCATTGGGGGTCAGGGGGGGGGGTCAGGGGGAATGGGGGGTCGGGGGGGACACAGTCAGGGGCATTGGGGGTCAGAGGCATGGGGGTCAGGGGGGCATTGGGGGTCAGGAGGCACAATGGGGGTCAGGGGGCACAATGGGGGTCCGGGGGGCATGGGGGGTCAGGGGCACAATGGGGGTCAGGGGGCATTGGGGGGGTCAGGGGGCACAATGGGGGGGTCAGGGGGCATTGAGGGGTCAGGGGGCATTGAGGGGTCAGGGGGCATTGGGGGGGTCAGGGGGGCACAATGGGGGGGGTCAGGGGGCATTGGGGAACGGAGGGAGACCCCCGGGCTGAGGGGGGCGAAGGGGATTCGGGGACCCCCGGTAGGAGCGGGAAGGGAGCTGCGAGCCCCGGGCCGAGGCGGGGTTTGGGCTCCCGGTCCCACCTGCCGTCCCTGCAGCGATTTGCAGGCGAACAGGAACTCCTGGGTCCTGTCGCGACACGACATGACGTCAGCGGCCGGGGGGGGCTCCGGGGGCGGCGGCAGGGCCGGAGCTCGGGGGGGCCCCGGGGGGGAGGCCTGGGCCGGTTCCCGCTGCCTAGGCCCGAGCCGGCGGCGCGCCTGCATCGGGGCTCATCGGGGCCTGCGCGCCGGGGGCGCCGGGAGTTACCGGGGGGGCACCGGGGGGGCACCGGGAGGGCTCCGGAACCCCCCCGCGCACCGGAACCCCCCAACCCCGGGGTCTCGGAGGGTCCCGGGCCCCCCCCGCCCCCCCCGCCCCTCACCGCGGGCTCCGGAGCCGCCACCGGGAGCACCGGCCGCGCTGACGTCACCGCCACGTCTCTTCCGCCGGAAGTGCGACCCAAACCGGAACTGAACCGCCGGGACTTCCGGGAAGGAACTTCCGGTGACAGGCCACCCTCCAATGGGGCGGTGTTGGTGAGGCCACGCCCATAGCAACGGGCCACGCCCATGGCAACGCTTGGCGCGGCTGGGAATGGCGGGAAGGAGAGGCCCCGCCCCCCGGAAGTTGTTTGGGATGAGGCCACGCCCCCCAAAGCGGAGCGGGAATTGAGGCTGCGACCGCCGGTACCGACCCCGCCCCGGGAACCGGGGAATGGCGGGGCCCCGCCCCCGGCAACAAACCCCGCCCACAACACTGGCCCCGCCCTTGACAACAAACCCCGCCCATGACGTTGACCACGCCCCTGCCAATAAACCCCGCCCACAACACTGGCCCCGCCCTTGACAACAAACCCCGCCCACAACACTGGCCCCCACCCTTGACAACAAACCCCGCCCATAGCATTGGCCGCGCCCCTAACCAACCCCGCCCACTGAGTTGGACTCGCCCTTGGCAACAAACCCCGCCCATGGCGTTGGCCACGCCCCTGACAATAAACCCCGCCCACAACACTGCCCCCACCCTTGACAACAAACCCCGCCCATAGCATTGACCACGCCCCTGCCAATAAACCCCGCCCACAACACTGCCCCCACCCTTGACAACAAACCCCGCCCATGGCGTTGGCCACGCCCCTGACAACAAACCCCGCCTACTGAGTTGGACTCACCCTTGACAACAAACCCCGCCCATGGCGTTGGCCACGCCCCTGACAACAAACCCTGCCCACAACACTGGCCCCGCCCTTGACAGCAAACCCCGCCCACTGCATTGGCCACGCCCCTGGCAGCAAACCCCGCCCGCCGCGCTGAGCCCCGCCCTTAACGACAAATCCCGCCCACATCGCTGGCCCCGCCCACAGCAGCAAGCCCCGCCCCCGGTTTCTGTGGCAGTTTGTCCCACCCCTGACAACAGGCCCCGCCCTTAGCAACCCCTCCCCGTCCGTTCCCCCAAAACGGCGCCGTTGCCCGTGACGCCATCGGAGCGGCTCAGGCGGAATGCGCGGCCTTTATTGGGGCGGGGGAGGGGTCGGGGGGGGTCCCATGGCGGGGGCGGCGCCTCCCGGTGGTCCCGGCGCTGGTCCCGGAGCTCAGGGCGGGGTCCCGGTGGGGCTGGTCCCGGTGCGGCGGGCGCGGTTCACGCCTCCTCCTCCTCGTCCCGTTTCTTGTAGTCGTGGATGTGGCCGAGCACCCAGGCGGCGGGCACGAAGAACGAGGCGAACACGGCGGCCAAGCCCAGCGCGGTGTCCTGAGGGCGCAGCGCCGTTAGAAGCGGAGCCGCGCCCCCCGCCAAGGTCACCCCTCGCCCGCCGCCCCCGCCGCGCCCCCGAGCTCACCCCGGTGCTCACGGGGCTCTGCGCGGGCCCCGAGCGGAGCCAGCGCGGGGCCGGGCCCGGCCGGGCCGCCGAGCGCAGGAGGCAGCGGGCGCTGAGGGCGGCGAGCGGCATCATGGCGGCTGTGGCGGCGCTGGCGCGGCTCTGTGACGTCACTTCCGGCGCGCGGCGCTCGCGTTGCGTTAACCCGCCCCCCTCTTTAACCACGCCCTCTCATTAACATAAACCGGGCGTAACGCTCGTAGCGTATAGAATGCGCTTTAATTAGCATAGCCCCGCCCCTCATTAACGTAATTCAGTCACGCTCGCAGCGTGTGGGACACGCCCCCTCATTAGCATAGGCTCGCCTCTCATTAACATAATTCAGGCGTAACAACGCTCGTCACATACAGACTATGCCACTCATTAGCATAGCTTACCCCCTAATTAACATTAATTAGTCATAACAATGTTGGTAGCGTATGGACTGTGCCGCTCATTAGCATAGCCCCGCCCCTTATTGACCTAATTCAGGCCTAACAATGCTTGTAGCATACAGCCCACTCGTCTCATTAGCATAGCTCCACCCCTCATTAACATAATCCAGTCATATAGTGCTTGTAGCATATAGACCACGCCTCTCATTAGCATAGCTCATTAATAACACCTGTAGTATGCATGTCTCTCAGCATAGCCCCGCCCCTCATTAGCATAATTCAGTCCCAACGCTCGTGGCATACAGACGTTTCTCATTAGCATAGCCCCACCCCCAACAAGACAAATTCATCATTAATTTAATTAAATAATTCAATCATTAAAGCTCCCTCGTTATTTATTTAATTATTTCTCCCGTACAAACAAAACGCCTGAAAAAAACCAACAAAAAATTCCAAAAAATTTCAAAAAAACAAAAAAAAAAACCCAAAAAACCCAAAATTCCAAAATCCCCAAAATTTCCAAAATCCCAAAATTCCAAAATTTCCCTCGCAGCCCCGAATCCCTGATCCGGGGGGAGGGGGCTTGGGGGCTTTGGGGGATTTTTAGGGGGGATTTGGGGTTTTTTGGGGGTGGTTTTGGGGTGGTTTGGATGGTTTTGGGGGGTTTTTGGGGTTTTTGGGGGGTTTTTTTGGGAGATTTTAGGGGGTATTTTTGGGGTGCTTTTTGCGGGGTTTCTGGGGTGTTTTCGGGGTGTTTTTCGCGGTATTTTGGGGTGTTTTTGGGGTACTTTTGGGAGGTTTTGGGGGTATTTTTGGGGTGTTTTGGGGGTTTTTTGAAGGTGTTTTGGGTGTATTTTTGGGGTGTTTTGGGGTGTATTTTCGGGGTGTTTTTGGGTGTATTTTTGGGGTGTTTTTGGGTGTATTTTTGGGGCGTATTTTCGGGGTGTTTTGGGGTTTTTTTGGGAGTTTTTTTGGGGGTATTTTGGGGTATTTTCGGGTGTATTTCTGGGGTATTTTTGGGGTGTTTTGGGGTTTTTTTGGGGGTATTTCAGGGTATTTTTTTGGGGTGTTTTTCGCGGTGTTTTGGGCTGTTTTTCGCGGTGTTTTTTGGGGTATTTTGGGGTGTTTTGGGGCGTATTTTCGGGGTGTTTTTGGGTGTATTTTCGGGGTGTTTTTGGGTGGTTTTCGCGGTATTTTCGGGGTGTTTTTGGGGGTATTTTTGGGCTTTTTTTGGGAGGTTTTTTGGGTGTATTTTTGGGGGTTTTTTTGGGTGTATTTTCGGGGTGTTTTTGGGTGTATTTTTGGGGTGTTTTCGCGGTATTTTCGGGGTATTTTGGGGGGTTTTTTGGGTGTATTTTCGGGGTGTTTTGGGCTGTTTTTCGCGGTGTTTTTTGGGGTATTTTCGGGGTGTTTTGGGGTGTTTTTGGGTGTATTTTTGGGGTGTTTTCGCGGTGTTTTCGGGGTGTTTTCGTGGTATTTTCGGGGTGTTTTCGGGGTGTTTTGGGGGTGTTTTTGGGGGTATTTTTGGGCTGTTTTTCACGGTGTTTTTGGGAGGTTTTTCAGGTGTATTTTTGGGCTGTTTTGGGGTATTTTTGGGGTATTTTGGGGTGTTTTGGGGCGTATTTTCGGGGTGTTTTTGGGTGTATTTTCGGGGTGTTTTTGGGTGGTTTTCTTGGTATTTTAAGGTGTTTTGGGGGTATTTTGGGCTTTTGGGAGGTTTTGGGTGTATTTTTGGGGTTTTGGGTGTATTTTTGGGGGTTTTTTTGGGTGTATTTTCGGGGTGTTTTCGCGGTATTTTTGGGGTTTTTTTGGGTGTATTTTCGGGGTGTTTTGGGCTGTTTTTCGCGGTGTTTTTTGGGGTGTTTTAGGGTGTTTTGGGGCGCCGTCAGTGGCAGCAGCCCCAGGGGCAGGGGGGGGCCCTCCCAGGGGCTGCCTCTCAGGATCTCCTGAGCCGTGCTGCAACTCAGGATCTCTCGGCGAGGAATCCACCCCGAACCTGGGAGGAGGGGCAAAAGCGGGGTGGGGGACCCCAAAATCCTGACCCCAGAGGAGGCCCCAAAAATCAACCTGGGGACCCCGAACCTGGGAGGGAGGGGGCAAAGCAGGGGTCAGGGAACCCCCAAAATCAACCTGGAGCCCCCAAAATCAACCTGGAACCCCCAAAATCGGCCTGAGCCCCCAAAGTCACCTCGAACCTGGGGAGGGGCACGGAACCCCAAAATTCCTGGAACCCCAAAAATGAACCTCGGCCTGAGCCCCCAAAAGTAACCTGAGCCCCCAAAATGAACCTGAGCCCCCTCAGTGTCACCCTGAGCCCCCAAAATCAACCTGGAACCCCCAAACTCAACCTGAGTCCCCTCAGTGTCACCCTGAACCCCCAAATCAACCTGAGCCCCCAAAATGAACCTGAGCCCCCAAACTCAACCTGGAACCCCCAAATTCACCCTGAACCCCCCAAATCAACCTGGAGCCCCCCAAACTCAACCTGAGCCCCCCAAACTCAGCCTGAGCCCCCAAAATCAACCTGGAACCCCAAACTCACCCTGAGCCCCCAAAATCAACCTAGAACCCCCCAAAATCAGCCTGAGCCCCCAAAATCAACCTGGAACCCCCCAAAATCCGCCTGAGCCCCCAAAATCAACCTGGAACCCCCAAAATGAACCTGAGCCCCCCAAACTCAGCCTGGAACCCCCCAAAATAAACCTGGAACCCCCAAAAATCAACCTGAGCCCCAAAATCAACCTGAGCCCCCAAACTCAGCCTGAGCCCCCCAAATCAGTCTGAGCCCCCAGAACCAACCTGGAACCCCAAAATAAACCTGGAACCCCCCAAAATCAACCTGGAACCCCAAACTCAACCTGGAACCCCCCAAAATCAACCTGGAACCCCCAGAACCAACCTGAGCCCCTCAAATTCTCCCTGCCCCCCTCCCAGTGCCCCCCCAGGCCCGCAGGGGGAGGAGTGGGGGAGGGGCAGCACCCAAAAAGGGCCCAAACGTCCCCAAATTCGGGGTCCCCAGGGGGGTCCCGAGCACCCACCTGGGTCTGAGCCCCCGCCCACCGCAAGGACAGGCAGGGGCGCGTCACTGTCCCTGTGTCACCTCTGTGTCACCTCCTGTGTCACATTGTCACCTCTGTGTCATTGCTGTCACCTCCTGTGTCACTGTGTCACCTCCCCGTGTCACTGCAAGGACAGGCACAATGTCACTGCTGTCACCTCCTGTGTCACCTCCTGTGTCACTGTGTCACCTCCCTGTGTCACTGCAAGGACAGGCACAATGTCACCCTGTGTCACATTGTCACCTCTGTGTCACACTGTCACCTCCTGTGTCACCTCCTGTGTCACCTCCCTGTGTCACTGCAAGGACAGGCACAATGTCACCCTGTGTCACACTGTCACCTCTGTGTCACCTCCTGTGTCACCTCCCTGTCACTGTGTCACTGTGTCACCTCCCCGTGTCACTGCAAGGACAGGCACAATGTCACCCTGTGTCATTGCTGTCACCTCCTGTGTCACCGCAAGGACAGGCAGGGGTGCGTCACTGTCCCTGTGTCACCTCCTGTGTCACCTCCTGTGTCACCTCCCTGTCACTGTGTCACCTCCCCGTGTCACTGCAAGGACAGGCACAGCGTCACCCTGTGTCACTGCTGTCTCCTCCTGTGTCACCTCCTGTGTCACATTGTCACCTCTGTGTCATTGCTGTCACCTCCCCGTGTCATTGCTGTCACCTCCTGTGTCATCTCCTGTGTCACCTCCTGTGTCACTGCTGTCACCCCTGTGTCACTGCAAGGACAGGCAGGGGCGTCACTGTCCCTGTGTCACCTCTGTGTCACCTCCTGTGTCACCTCCCCATGTCACTGCAAGGACAGGCACAGCGTCACCCTGTGTCACACTGTCACCTCTCTGCCTCTGTGTCACCTCTGTGTCACTGCTGTCACCCCCCGGCCACTGCAATGACAGGCGTGTCACTGTGTCACCTCCTGTGTCACCTCCTGTGCCACAGTGTCACCCTCTGTGTCACATTGTCACCTCTCTGCCTTTGTGTCACCTTCTGTGTCACTGCTGTCACCTCCTGTGTCACCTCCCTGTCATTGTGTCACCTCCCCGTGTCACTGCAACGACAGGCACATTGTCACCCTGTGTCACTGCTGTCACCTCCTGTGTCACTGCAAGGACAGGCGGGGCGCGTCACTGTCCCTGTGTCACCTCCTGTGTCACCTCCCTGTCACTGTGTCACCTCCTGTGTCGCCTCCCCGTGTCACTGCAAGGACAGGCACAGCGTCACTGTATCACCTCCTTGTGTCACCTCCTGTGCCACAGTGTCACCCTCTGTGTCACACTGTCACCTCCTTGTGTCACTGCAAGGACAGGCATGGGCGTCTCACTGTCCCTGTGTCACTGCTGTCACCTCTGTGTCACCTCCTGTGTCACCTCCCCATGTCACTGCAAGGACAGGCACAGCGTCACCCTGTGTCACATTGTCACCTCTCTGCCTCTGTGTCACCTCTCTGTCACTGCTGTCACCCCCCGGCCACTGCAACGACAGGCGTGTCACTGTGTCACCTCCTTGTGTCACCTCCTGTGTCACCTCTGTGTCACCTCCCTGTCACTGTGTCACCTCCCCGTGTCACTGCAAGGACAGGCACAGCGTCACCCTGTGTCACCTCCTGTGCCATCTCCCTGTCACATTGTGTCGCACTGTCACGCTCCTGTGTCACCCCCTGTGTCACCGGTGTCACCTCCCCGTGGCAGTGCCAGCCCTGTCCCCTCTGTGTCCCCTCTGTGTCTGTCTGTCCCTGTGTGTCCCCCCTGTCCCGTCTGTCCCAGTGTGTCCGTCTGTCCCCGTGTCCCCTCTCGGTCCCCGTGTCCGTCTGTCCCCTGTCCGTCCGTCTGTCCCCTGCATGTCTGTCTGTCCCCCGTGTCCCCTCTCTGTCCCCATGTGTCCGTCTGTCCCCTGTCTGTCCGTCTGTCCCCTCTGTGTCCCCTGTCCGTCCGTCCGTCTGTCCCTCACTCACTGCAGGGCGTCTCTGAAGAACTGCAGGGCTCCGTGGTTGTGCTTGAACACCGTCAGCATCACCTTCTTCATCTGCGTGCTGCACCCCAAAACGTCACCCAAAACTGCCCCAATTCACCCCAAAAACATCACCCAAAACTGCCCAAAACATCACCCCCCCCCCATCACCCCAAAACTGCCCAAACTCACCCCAAAAACATCACCCAAAACTGCCCAAACTCACCCCAAAACATCACCCAAAACTGCCCAAACTCACCCCAAAACATCACCCAAAACTGCCCCAATTCACCCCAAAAACGTCACCCAAAACTGCCCAAACTCACCCCAAAAACTGCCCCAATTCACCCCAAAAACATCACCCAAAACTGCCCAAACTCACCCCAAAATATCACCCAAAACTGCCCCCATTCACCCCAAAAATCACCCAAAACTGCCCCAGGTCACCCCAAAAACATCACCCAAAACTGCCCAAACTCACCCCAAAAACTGCCCCAATTCACCCCAAACCAGCCCCAAACCATCCCAGTTTTACCCCAAAACAAACCCAAACTGCCCCAGTTCCACCCCAAAACGTCACCCAAAACTTCCCAAAACCCCACCCCCCCAAAACCCCACCCAAAACTGCCCCAAGCGCCCCATTCTTATTTCTCACCTGTTGTACGGTCTGCAGGATCTGCAAACAGGAACTTGCAAGCCCCGGCCCCAAAACTCTCCCAAACCTCGTAACTCACCCCCACCCAAAACCCAAAACCGCCCCAATTTCACCCCAAAACTGACGGGTTTCACCCCAAAACTGATGGGTGTAACCCCAAAAACCCCAAACTGACGGGTTTCACCCCAAAACTGATGGGTGTCACCCCGAAAACTGATGGGTGTAACCCCAAAAACCCCAAACCGACGGGTGTCACCCCAAAACTGACGGGTTTCACCCCAAAAACCCCAAACCGACGTGTTTCACCCCAAAACCGACGGGTTTCACCCCAAAAACTGATGGGTTTCACCCCAAAACCCCAAACCGACCAAAACCCCCAAAACCGACGGGTTTCACCCCAAAAACCCCAAAACCGACGGGTGTCACCCCAAAACCGACGGGTTTCACCCCAAAAACCCCAAACCGACGGGTTTCACCCCAAAACCGACGGGTTTCACCCCAAAAACCCCAAAACCGACGGGTGTCACCCCAAAACCGACGGGTTTCACCCCAAAAACCCCAAAACCGACGGGTTTCACCCCAAAAACCCCAAAACCGACGGGTTTCACCCCAAAAACCGACGGGTTTCACCCCAAAAACCCCAAACCGACGGGTTTCACCCCAAAACTGACAGGTTTCACCCCAAAAACCCCAAACCGACGGGTTTCACCCCAAAACCGACGGGTTTCACCCCAAAACTGACAGGTTTCACCCCAAAAACCCCAAAACCGACGGGTGTCACCCCAAAACCGACGGGTTTCACCCCAAAAACCCCAAACCGACGGGTTTCACCCCAAAAACCCCAAAACTGATGGGTTTCACCCCAAAAACTGATGGGTGTCACCCCAAAAACCCAAAACTGACGGGTTTCACCCCAAAACTGATGGGTGTAACCCCAAAAACCCCAAACCGACGGGTTTCACCCCAAAACTGATGGGTGTCACCCCAAAACTGATGGGTGTAACCCCAAAAACCCCAAACTGACGGGTTTCACCCCAAAACTGATGGGTGTCACCCCAAAAACCCCAAAACTGACGGGTTTCACCCCAAAACTGATGGGTGTCACCCCAAAAACCCCAAACCGACGGGTTTCACCCCAAAAAACCCAAAACTGACGGGTTTCACCCCAAAACTGATGGGTGTAACCCCAAAACTGACGGGTTTCACCCCAAAACTGATGGGTGTAACCCCGAAAACTGATGGGTGTAACCCCAAAAACCCCAAAACTGACGGCTTTCACCCCAAAACCGACGGGTGTAACCCCAAAAACCCCAAACTGACGGGTTTCACCCCAAAACTGATGGGTGTCACCCCAAAAACCCCAAAACCGACGGGTGTCACCCCAAAAACCCCAAAACCGACGGGTGTAACCCCAAAAACCCCAAAACCGACGGGTGTCACCCCAAAAACTGATGGGTGTCACCCCAAAAACCCCAAAACCAACGGGTTTCACCCCAAAAACCCCAAACTGACGGGTTTCACCCCAAAAACCCCAAACTGACGGGTTTCACCCCAAAACTGATGGGTGTCACCCCGAAAACCCCAAAACCCCAAACCGACGGGTTTCACCCCAAAACTGATGGGTGTCACCCCAAAACCGACGGGTTTCACCCCAAAAACCCCAAACTGACGGGTGTCACCCCAAAAACCCAAAACTGACGGGTTTCACCCCAAAAACTGATGGGTATCACCCAAAAACCCCAAAACTGACGGGTGTCACCCCAAAAACTGATGGGTTTCACCCCAAAACTGATGGGTATCACCCCAAAAACCCCAAAACCGACGGGTTTCACCCCAGAAACCCCAAAACTGATGGGTGTCACCCAAAAACCCCAAAACTGATGGGTATCACCCCAAAAACCCCAAACTGACGGGTTTCACCCCAAAACTGACAGGTGTCACCCCAAAACTGACAGGTGTCACCCCAAAACCACGTAAAACTCCATCCCAAAACCCCAAAAACCCCAAAACCGACGGGTTTCACCCCAAAACTGATGGGTATCACCCCAAAACTGATGGGTGTCACCCCAAAAACCCCAAACCGACGGGTTTCACCCCAAAACTGACGGGTGTAACCCCAAAAACCCCAAACTGACGGGCATCACCCCAAAAACCCCAAACTGACCGGTTTCACCCCAAAACTGACGGGTTTCACCCCAAAAACCCCAAACTGACGGGTTTCACCCAAAAAACCCCAAACCGACGGGTTTCACCCCAAAACTGATGGGTGTAACCCCAAAACTGACAGGTTTTACCAAAAAACTGACAGGTTTCACCCCAAAAACCCAAACCAGACAGGTGTCACTCCAAAACTGACAGGTGTCACCCCAAAAACTGACTGGTTTCACCCCAAATCTGACAGGTGTCACTCCAAGACTCGCAAATTCCATCCCAAAGCTCCCAGATTTCACCCCAAGAACCCCTCTCAGACCTGGGGAAAAACCCCAAATTCCCCGGATTTCACCCCAAAAGCCCCAAAATCCCCGGATTTCACCCCAAAAGCCCCGGATTTCACCCCAAATTCCGCTCTCACCAGTAGAGCACCTCGTCCCCGCACTCCACGTCGAAGCGGAAGCTGCAGAAGGCCATGGGGCAGGGAACCCCCAATACCCCCGGATTTCACCCCAAAAGCCCCAAATTCCTGGGATTTCACCCCAAAACCCCAAAATCCCCCGATTTCACCCCAAAATCCCCGGATTTCACCCCAAATCCCCCTCTCACCAGTAGAGCACCTCGTCCCCGCACTCCACGTCGAAGCGGAAGCTGCAGAAGGCCACGGGGCAGGGAACCCCAAATCTCCCAGATTTCACCCCAAATTTCACCCCAAAAGCCCCAAATTCCCCGATTTCACCCCAAAAGCCCCAAAATCCCTGGATTTCACCCCAAATCTGACCGATTTCACCCCAAATTCCCCTCTCACCAGTAGAGCACCTCGTCGCCGCACTCCACGTCGAAGCGGAAGCTGCAGAAGGCCCCCAGGCTCCCAGGGCCCCACCCCTTTCACCCCAAAAGGAACCAGGGCGCGCCACCCCAAATCCACCGATTTCTTCCCCAAATCTCCTTTCACCCCAAATCCCCCTCTCACCTCTGCTCACCTCGTCGCCTGCCAAACGGGCTGCAGAAGGCCACGGGCCGGGCCCCAAATGGGGTTTGGGGAACCAGGGGGCAAAACCAGGGGTTTGAGGGCAAAAAATGGGGTTTGGGGAAAAAAATGGGGTTTGGGGGCAAAAATGGGGTTTGGGGGTTTGAGGAAAAATGGGGTTTGGGGGGCAAAAATGGGGTTTGGGGGGAAAAAAAATGGGGGTTTGGGGGGAAAAATGGGGTTTGGGGGGCAAAAAAACAGGGGGTTTGGGGGGAAAAATGGGGTTTGGGGGGAAATGGGGATTTGGGGGAAAAATGGGGTTTGGGGGGGGAAAAATGGGGTTTGGGGGCAAAAAATGGGGGGTTGGGGGGAAAATCCCAAGGGAATGCCCTTTGGGGAAAATGGGGTTTGGGGTTTGGGGCAAAACCCCAGGGGATTTGGGGAAAACCCAGGGATTTGGGGGCAAAAACGAGGATTGGGGGAGGAAAAAAAGGTTTGGGGGCAAAAATGGGGGTTTGGGGGTGGAAAAAAGGGGGTTTGGGGGCAAAAAGGGATTTTGGGGACAAAAATAGGGGGTTTGGGGGAAAAACCAAGGGATTTGGGGGAAAACCAGGTTTGGGGGGAAAAAGGGGATTTGGGGGAAAATGGGGTTTGGGGGGAAAAAAGGGGTTTTGGGGCAAAAACCAAGGATTGGGGGGGGGGGGTTTGGGGATTTGAGGGGACAAAAACAGGGGTTTGGGGGCAAAAAAGGAGGTTTGGGGGAAAATGGGGGTTTGGGGATGGAAAAATGGGGTTTGGGGCAAACCCAGGTTTGGGGGGCAAACCCAGGGATTTGGGGAAAATGGGGTTTGGGGGAAAATGGGGTTTGGGGGAAAATGGGGGTTTGGGGGTAAAAATGGGGATTTGGGGAAATATCCCCAGGGATTTGGGGGCAAAACCAGGGATTTTGGGGCAAAATCCCCAGGGATTTGGGGGGACAAACCCCAGGGATTTGGGGGGGTGAAACCCAGGGATTTGGGGACAAACGCAGGGATTTGGGGGCAAAACGCAGGGATTTGGGGGCAAACCCAGGGGTTTGGGGGCAAACCCAAGGATTTGGGGGCAAACCGCAGGGATTTGGGGACAAACCCAGGGATTTGGGGGCAAAACCCAGGGATTTGGGGCAAAATTCCCCATTGATTTGGGGGGCAAACCCCAGGGATTTGGGGGGCAAAACGAGGGATTTGGGGGCAAAACCAGGGATTTGGGGGCAAACCCAGGGATTTGGGGGCAAACCCCAGGGATTTGGGGGGGAAAAAACCCAGCGATTTGGGGGACAAACCCAGGGATTTGGGGGCAAACCCAGGGATTTTGGGGGCAAACCCAGGGATTTGGGGGCAAAACCCAGGGATTTGGGGTGGAGGGGAAAATCCAGGGATTTGGGGGACAAACCAAGGGATTTGGGGGCAAAATCCCCAGGGATTTGGGGGCAAACCCCAGGGATTTGGGGGCAAACCCAGGGATTTGGGGGCAAACCCCAGGATTTGGGGGGCAAACCCCAGGGATTTGGGGGACAAACCCAGGGATTTGGGGCAAAACCCAGGGATTTGGGGCAAAACCCAGGGATTTGGGGCAAAACCAAGGGATTTGGGGGACAAAGCAAGGGATTTGGGGGAAAAACCCCAGGGATTTGGGGGCAAAACCCATTGATTTGGGGGCAAACCCAGGGATTTGGGGGAAAAATGAAGGGATTTGGGGGCAAAATCCAAGGGATTTGGGGACAAACCAAGGGATTTGGGGAAAAACGCAGGGATTTGGGGACAAACCGCAGGGATTTGGGGGCAAACCAAGGGATTTGGGGACAAACCAAGGGATTTGGGGGCAAAACCAAGGGATTTGTTGGGGTCACAAACCCAGGCCAGCGTGGGCGGCTCCAGCCCGGGATTTGGGGCACAAACACGTTCAGCCTGCGGACAGACAGACGGACAGACAGCGGGGTTAGGGACACACCAATGGACACGTTCAGCCTGCAGACAGACGGACAGACAGACAGACAGTGGGGTTAGGGACACACCAATGGACACGTTCAGCCTGCGGACAGACGGACAGACAGCGGGGTTAGGGACACACAGGGGACACTGTGGGGGCACTCGATGGACACGTTCAGCCTGCGGACAGACAGACAGACAGTGGGGTTAGGGACACACCAATGGACACGTTCAGCCTGCGGACAGACGGACAGCAGGGTTAGGGACACACGGACACACTCGATGGACACGTTCAGCCTGCGGACAGACAGACAGCAGGGTTAGGGACACACGGACACACTCGATGGACACGTTCAGCCTGCGGACAGACAGACGGACAGACAGCGGGGTTAGGGACACACCAATGGACACGTTCAGCCTGCAGACAGACGGACAGACAGACAGACAGTGGGGTTAGGGACACACCAATGGACACGTTCAGCCTGCGGACAGACGGACAGACAGAGAGATGGACACTGCGGTTAGGGACACGCGGGGACATCGATGGACACGTTCAGCCTGCGGACAGACAGACGGACAGAGAGATGGACACTGTGGTTAGGGACACACCAATGGACACGTTCAGCCTGCGGACAGACAGACAGCAGGGTTAGGGACACACGGACACACTCGATAGACACGTTCAGCCTGCGGACAGACGGACAGACAGACACCGGGGTTAGGGACACACGGACACACTCGATGGACACGTTCAGCCTGCGGACAGACGGACGGACAGACAGACATTGGGGTTAGGGACACACCAATGGACACGTTCAGCCTGCGGACAGACAGACGGACAGACAGAGAGACAGCGGGGTTAGGGACACACAGACACACTCGATGGACACGTTCAGCCTGCGTACAGACGGACAGACGGACAGTGGGGTTAGGGACACACCAATGGACACGTTCAGCCTGCGGACAGACGGACAGACGGACACCGGGGTTAGGGACAGAGTGGGGACACTGTGGGGGCACTCGATGGACACATTCAGCCTGCGGACAGACAAACGGACAGTGGGGTTAGGGACACCCAGGTCAGATGGACACGTGGGGACCTGGAGACAGACAAGGGACAGGCGGACAGGCTCAGGACCCCAGGGTCAGGGCCAGCCCTGGGGACACCAGGACCCCCTGGGCTCAGGGACACTGGGCACTCAAGATCCCCCCTGGGCACACCGGGCTCCCTCGGGCACACCGGGACCCCCTGGGCACACCGGGACCCCCTGGGCACACCGGGATCAGCCCTGGGCACACCGGGACCCCCTGGGCACACCGGGATCCCCTGGGCACACCGGGCTCCCTCGGGCACCGCAGTGCCCGGGCACTCACTGTTCCTGTCGTGCCCAGAACACTGGGCCTCTTGCCTCAGGTTCCTGATGCCCTGCCCGGTTCCTGGGCACTGCCAGGGCCTTGCCAGGGCTGTGCCCGTGCCCTGCCCAACTCCTCAGCTATGCCAGGGCCATGCCCTGCCCGCTTCCAGGGCTGTGCCCTGTCTGGTTCCTGATGCCCTGCCCGGTTCCTTGGCCATGCCAGGGCCATGCCCGTGCCCATGCCCAGTTCCAGGGTCGTGCCCATGCCCGGTTGCAGGGCTGTGCCAGGGCCATGCCCGTGCCCATGCCCGGTTCCTGGGCTGTGCCAGGGCCATGCCCGTGCCCATGCCCAGCTCCTGCTCCCATGCCCATGCCCGTTTCCAGGGCCATGCCCAGCTCCTGCTCCCATGCCCATGCCCGGTTCCTGGGCTGTGCCAGGCTCCTGCCCCGCCCCTGCCGGTTCAGGGCTGTGCCCTGCCCAGCCCTGCCCGGTTCCTCACTGTACCAGGGCCATGCAGCCTCCCCTTGGCACACAGTTCCAGGGCCGTGCCCAGCTCCTGCTCCATGCCGCCCATGCCCTTCTCCTTGGCCCTGCCCGACTTCCTCTGGGGAGAAGGCAACGGAGCGCTGAGAGCGGGCACCCAACTGGCACCAAAACACTGAGAGCTGGCACCAAAACACCCGGCACTGGCACCAAATTGGCACCAAAACACCCGGCACTGGCACCAAACAGCCGGGACAGGCACCAAAACACTGAGAACTGGCACCGAACTGGCACCAAAACACCCGGGACTGGCACCAAAACACCTGGGATTGGCACCAAACTGGCACCAAAACACTGAGAGCTGGCACCGAACAGCGGGGACAGGCACCAAACTGGCACCAAAACACTGAGAACTGGCACCAAAACACCAGGGATTGGCACCAAATTGACACCAAAACACTGAGAACTGGCACCAAACAGCCGGGACTGGCACCAAATTGGCACCAAAACACCCAGGACTGGCACCAAAACACTGAGAACTGGCACTAAAACACCTGGGATTGGCACCAAATTGGCATCAAATCACCCGGGATTGGCACCAAAACACTGAGAATTTGCACCAAAACACCTGGGATTGGCACCAAAACACTGAGAGCTGGCACCAAAACACCCAGCACTGGCACCAAAACACCTGGGATTGGCACCCAATTGGCATCAAATCACCCGGGATTGGCACCAAACAGCCGGGACAGGCACTAAAACACTGAGAGCTGGCACCAAAACACCCGGGACTGGCACCAAAACACTGAGAACTGGCACCAAAACACTGAGAGCTGGCACCAAAACACCCGGCACTGGCACCAAACAGCCGGGACTGGCACCAAAACACTGAGAACTGGCACCAAAACACCTGGGATTGGCACCAAAACACCTGGGATTGGCTCCAAACTGGCACGAAAAGGCTGGGAATTGGCACCAAAAGGAGGAAATTGGCACCAAATTGGCACCAAACGCTGGGGATTGGCACCAAATTGGCACCAAACCACCCAAAATGGCACCAAATTGGCACCCAAAATGAAATTGGCACAAACTGGCACCCAAAAAATTTGCCCAAATTGGCACCAAAGAAAATTGGCCCAAATTGGCCCAAAATGCTGGGGATTCCACCCAAAATGGCACCCAAAGGAATGAAATTCCACCCAAATTGGATCCCACCCAAAATGGAGATTCCGCACCAAACTGGCACCCAGTCACCCAAATGTGGCCGATTCCACCCAAAATGTGCCCGATTCCACCCAAAATGTGCCCGATTTCAACCAAAATGTGCCCGATTCCACCCAAAATGTGCCCGATTCCACCCAAAATGTGCCCGATTCCGCCCAAAATGTGCCCGATTCCACCCAAAATGTGCCCGATTTCACCCAAAATGTGCCCGATTCCACCCAAAATGTGCCAAATTTCACCCAAAATGTGGCGATTCCACCCAAAATGTGCCCGATTCCACCCAAATCTCCACCGGGACTGGGATTCCTGAGCTTCAGCTCCGAAATTTCAGCGAAATGCCCCCAAACTCAAAGGTTTGACAGGAAAAGCAGCGGGATGGGGACAGGGCAGGGGAACCGTGCCCCAAAACCAACATTTATCGGTGGGTTTGGGGAGAATTAAGGCGGTTTTGGGGCTGGAGCAGGCACCACCTGCTGCCGGCTGGGATGTGGATGCTCAAATCTCCACTTTAGGGTTATTTTGGGGGGAAAAACGCGGAAATTTCGCAGCAGGGTTGGATGGGACATCATGTGAGGTGTCTGGGGAAGCACAGCCCCAAAACCAACCTAGAGACCCCCAAAGAGCCCCAAATCCCCCTAAAATCTCCTCTAGTCCTGAGCTCCCCTCTTCACACAGCCCCGAATCCACGCAGAAAATCCCGCATTTCGCCGTGGGAACATCAAATTCCCACGGAAGGTTCGAAAGCCCTCACAGAAGCGCCAAGAGCCTCCGATAATCCCACTTTCCTAATAGGCGCATCCAGACTGCTCGCAGAGTCACAAGCGGCCCGAAATGACCTCAAACAACCCCAAAACCTCACGGAAAGTCCCAAATCTCCACACGGGAGCTCCAAATCCCCTCATGGTTGCCCTGTAGCACTCCGAGGAGTCTCCTCATCCTCTGGGACGGTCCCAAACGCCCTCACGGAACCCCCGTGAGGCCTCGCGGTGACCTCCCAGCCCCTCAGACGACCCCAAATTCCCTCGCAGAACTCCCGCGTCCCCTCGCGGTGACCCCTCCGCCCGTTCGGGCGGCCCCCGATCCGCTCGGCGCCGCCTCGCAGGCCCCACCCCTGCTCTGCTTCCCCTCAGGCCGAGCCCCCCCGGGCGCGGCGCGGCCCCGCTCACCCCCATAATGGCGGCGCCGGCGGCTCTTCACGGCGCGGGGGGCGCGGAGGGTCTGAGGGGGCGCGCGCGGGGGGCGCGCTATTTATAAGGGGGGGGGAAGGGGGCGGAGCGCCAAGCGCGCGAGCCGGCGGCCGGCGGCCAATGCGCCGGCGCGATGGAGGAAGGGGGCGGGGCCATGGGGGCGGTGGCGCGGGCGGGGCTGCCGCGCGTGCGCAAAAGCGGAGCGGGAAGGGTTGGGGGGAGCCGGCGCGTGGCGGCGGCGCGGGGCGCGAAGGAAGCTCGGCGCTGATTGGCTGAGAGCGGAAAGGGCGGGAGCGCGGAAGGCCACGCCCAGTGCGCTGAGGGGAGTGGGCCGCCATTGTGGGAGTGGGGGGCCCGGGGAGCTCGCTACGGCCCTAAAGTGGCACAAGAGAGCCCGTTACAGCCCTAAATCGGCACCACAGACCTGGTATGGCCCTAAACCAGCACAAACTGGCATCTCCCCGGTGCGGCCCCAAACGGCCCCCATTGGATGGCCCACAGTCCGGCCCCTAAACCGCACAAGAGTTCGGTAAGGCCCCAAGACCCGGACCTACAGAGCATTCTTCACCTAAGCGGACCCAGACGAGTACAGTCCTAAAACAACCCCACAAACCTCGTATGGCCCCACAGACCCGGTATGGCCCTAAACTGGCCCCACAGAAGCCAGTAGGGCCCTATAGATCCTGGTACTGCTCCACAGTCCCCCAGCATGGACTGACAGACTTCATTTTGCCCCACAGCCCCACAGCCCTCACTCTGCCCTATAGCTCCTGCCCCATAGCTCTGCCCCACATTCGGGCCCCACAGCCCAGCCCATAGCCCTGATCCAGCCCCAAATCCCGCAATGGGGTCACCGCACAGGACCCAGCGGGGCACCCTCACAGGGAAAGGGGATGTGGGGCAGCCCCACAGAGTGGGATGGAGGTGGGGGTCCCCATGGGGCCCCAGACCCACAGGGGGACAAACCCTGGACCCACAGGGGGACAGGCCTCAGATCCATGTGGGGACAGACCCCAAACAGAGACAGACCCCAGATCCATGGGGGGACAGACCCCAGATCCATGGGGGGACAGACCCCAGCCCCAAACAGGGACAGACCCCAGGTCCATGTGGGGACAGACCCCAGCCCCAAACAGGGACAGACCCCAGATCCATGTGGGGACAGACCCCAGCTCCATGTGGGGACAGACCCCAGCCCCAAACAGGGAGAGACCCCAGATCCATGTGGGGACAGACCCCAGACGCACATGGGGGGACAGACCCCAGCCCCAAACAGGGACAGAAACAGGGACAGATCCCAGCCCCAGACAGAGACAGACCCCAGCTCCATGTGGGGACAGCCCCAAACAGAGACAGACCCCAGGTCCATGTGGGGACAGACCCCAGAAACCGGGACAGACCCCAGGTCCATGTGGGGACAGACCCCAGCCCCAAACAGGGACAGACCCCAGCCCCAAACAGGGAGAGACCCCAAATCCATGTGGGGACAGACCCCAGCCCCAAACAGGGACAGACCCCAGGTCCCCCCAGTGGCCCCCGAGTCCCCGATCCCCTCGGTGCCCCCGGTCCCGCCGGTGCCCCCATCCCCCCCCTTTATCCCCTCTATCCCCCCAATCCCCCCCGTTCCCCCCCGTTCCCCCCGATTCCCCCTATCCCCTTTATCCCCCGGTGCCCCCGGTCCCTCCCGGTGCCGCCGGTGCCCCCAGGCAGCGCGGAGGGGTACGGGGGGCGGCGGGGCCGTGCTGAGGCCGCGGAGCTGGAACTACTTTAGCACCGGGAGGCGGCGGCGGCGGCCGCGGGCGCTTTGTGCGGGCTCGGGACCCCCGGCACGGCCCCCCCAGCACCGGGACCCCTCCCCTGGAACCCCCCCGCCCTGCCCCGCTCCTACCGGGGGAGGGACCCTCGGGTCCGCCCCGCGTCCTCCCCCCCCCCATCCGCGCTGCCCGATTCCCACGCCCCCTCCCCAAAAGCCCCGCGCTCGGGGGGACGCTCGGTGAGGGGCGGGGGGGCGCCGGGGCTGAGCCCCCGGCCCCGGGGCCGTGCGGGACCCGCGGGGGGCTCGGGGGGCTGCGGGCGATGCCGTCGGTGATGGAGAAGCCCTCGGGGATCCTGTCCCGCAGCCGCGCCAAGGCGGGGGGGGGCGCACCGGGACCCCCGCACTCCGAGGACGAGGCCAGCGAGGACGAGCACGGCCACGGTGAGTGACCCCCCCCCCAAGAAATAAAATAAGATAAAATTAAAACAAAATAAAACGTGCGAGCCCCCCACCCCCAGGACACCCCCCACCCCAATGCCCCCCCAGGGGGTGTCCGGAGCCCGCGGGTGTTCATGTTAATGTGGGGGGCAGCAGCGCTGGCACCCCCGGGCCCCCCCCGGGCTCGGTTGGGTGGCGGGGGACACACGGGGACACCGGGGGGGAACAAAGCCCCGTCCCCATTGTCCCCGGGCGCCCGCGTGTGCGCGGCCGCAGCTTTTGTTCCGTGGCGCTGGGGAGGGGGCTCGGCCGCGGCCCCCCCGGCCCGGGAGCGAGCGGGGGGGCGGTGCGGACCCCCCCGGTACCCCCGGTAAGCCCCGGTGACCCCACAGACAGCATGATCCGCGTGGGGGCCGACTACCAGGCGGTGATTCCCGACTGCAAACCAGGTACGGAGCTTTGCGCGGGGGTCCCGGGGGGGGTTCGGGGGTGTCCCCCACCCCCCGCCCCTCAGTGAGACCCCCCCGTGCCCCCCCAGAGAGCCCCGCTCGCTACAGCAACAAGGAGCTCAAGGGGATGCTGGTGTGGGCCCCCAACCACTGCGTGTCCGACGCCAAACGTGAGACCCCCGCCCCCCCCGGGGTACCCCTGCGTGGGAGGGGGGGTCTGGGGGGGCACCCACCTCCCCGGGACCCCCCACCCCTCCTGTACCCCCCCCAACCCCTCCTGTACCCCCACACCCCTGGTACCCCCCAACCCCTCCTTGCCCCCCCAACCCTCCCAAAGCCCCTTTTACCCCTGAACTCTTCCTTTACCCCCCCCAAACCCCAAACCCCCTCCCTTCCCTATAACCCCCCAAAATTGCCCCCCCTGACCCCCCCAAACCCCCCCCCAAGCTCTCTCACTCCTGCCACCCCCTGCCCCCCAGTGGACAGGTACATCGCCATGGCCAAGGACAAGCACGGCTACAACATCGAGCAGGTACCGAGGCCCCAGACCCCCCAAACCCCCGACCCCCTAAATCCCCTCCTGACCCCCCTGACCCCCCTAAATCCCTCCTGAGCCCCCAAACCCCTAAATCCCTCTTGACCTCCCTAAATGCCTTCCTGACCCCCCCCTGACCCCCCTAAATCCCCTCCTGAGCCCCCGGGGTGCCCCTAAATCCCCTCATGACCCTCCTAAATTCCGTCTTGACCCCCCTAAATCCCCTCCTGACTCCCCAAACCCCATAAATCCTCTCCTGACCCCTCTAAATACCTTCCTGAGCCCCCGGGGTGCCCCTAAATCCCCTCATGACCCTCCTAAATTCCATCCTGACCCCCCAAATCCCCTCCTGACTCCCCAAACCCCATAAATCCCCTCCTGACCCCTCTAAACCTCTTCCTGACCCCCCTGGGTGACCCTAAATCCCTTCATGACCCCCCAAAATTCCTCCTGACCCCCCTGGATGCCCCTAAATCCCCTCCCGACCCCCCTAAATCCCCTCCTGAGCCCCCGGGGTGCCCCTAAATCCCCTCATGACCCTCCTAAATCCCTCCTGCCCCCCTAAATCCCCTCCTGCCCCCCCTAAATCCCCTCCTGCCCCCCCTAAATCCCCTCCTGCCCCTCCAGCATGCCCCTAAATGCCCTCTTGCCCCCCTAAATGCCCTCCTGCCCCCCCTAAATGCCCTCCTGCCCCCCAGCCCCTGCCCCCTGCCCCCTAAATCCCCCCCCCCCTAATGCCCTCCTGCCCCCCAAATGCCCCTGCCCTCCTGCCCCCCTAAATGCCCTCCTGCCCCCCAGCATGCCCCTAAATGCCCTCCTGGCCCCCTAAATGCCCTGCTGCCCCCCCGGTGCCCCCCAGGCGCTGGGCATGCTGCTGTGGCACAAGCACGACGTGGAGAAGTCGCTGGCAGACCTGGCCAACTTCACCCCGTTCCCCGACGAGTGGACGGTGGAGGACAAGGTGCTGTTCGAGCAGGCCTTCAGCTGCCACGGCAAGAGCTTCGCCCGCATCCAGCAGATGGTGAGGGCCGGGGGACCCCAAAAACCGAGCCCAAAGGGACCCCAAAAACCGAGCCCCAAGGGACCCCAAAAACCGAGCCCAAAGGGACCCCAAAAACCGAGCCCAAAGGGACCCCAAAAACTGAGCCCAAAGGGACCCAAAGGGACCCCAAAAACCGAGCCCCAAAGGGACCCCAAAGGGACCCCAAAAACCGAGCCCCAAAGGGACCCCAAAGGGACCCCAAAAGGGATCCCAAAAACCGAGCCCCAAGGGACCCCAAAGGGACCCCAAAAACCGAGCCCCAAAGGGACCCCAAAGGGAAACCCCCCAAAAAATGGGGCTGAACCCCCTGAAAGGGACCCCAAAATCCAGCAGATGGTGAGGGCCCAAGGGGATCCCAAAGGGACCCAAAGGGACCCCAAAAACCAAGCCGAAGGGACCCAAAGAGACCCCAAAGGAGACCCCAAAGGGACCCCAAAGGGACCCCAAAACCCCCAAAAATGGAACCAAAAAAACGGCAAGAGCCCACCTGCAAGATGGTGGGACCCCCCCAAAAACCGAGCCCCAAGGGACCCCAAAAACCGAGCCCCAAGGGACCCCAAAGGGACCCCAAAACCCCCCCAGGAGGGGAAAATGGGGGCCTGAACCCCCTGACCCCCACGGCAAGAGCTTCACCCGCATCCAGCAGATGGGGACCCCCAAAAAACCGAGGGACCCCACCCCAAAAACCCCAAGCCCCTGACCCCCACGGCAAGAGCTTCACCCGCATCCAGCAGATGGTGAGGGCCGGGGGACCCCAAAAACCGAGCCCCAAGGGGACCCCAAAGGGACCCCAAAAGGGACTCAAAGGGACCCCAAAAGAGACCCCAAAGGGACCCTAAAGGGACTCAAAAGGAGACCCCAAAAGTACCCCAAAAGGGACTCCAAAACCCCCGGGGGGGGAAAATGGGGGGCAGAACCCCCCCTCACTCACAGTGGTTGGATCCAGCCCCAACCAGCGAATTTTTGGGGCTGATTTTTGGATTTTTGGAGCTGATTTTTGGATTTTTGGGGCTGTTTTTTTGACAATTTGGGCTGCTTTTTTGACTAATTGGGGCTGTTTTTTAGGTTTTTGGGCTTTTGGGGGTTTTTGGAAGGTGTTGGTGCTGTCCCAGGGAGGTTTGGGGGGTCTGGGGGGTCACAGGACCCTCCTGGGAATGGGGGGGTGCCACCCCCCCCACAGGAGATGGTACATCCCCCCCCTCCATTGTCCCCCCCCTTGCCCACCAGGTGGTATCTCCCCCCATTTTGGGGTTCCCCTGATTTTGGGGGTCCCGGCCCCTCCCATTTTTGGGGATTTTGGGGGTCCTGACCCCTCCTATTTTTGGGGATTTTGGGGGTCCCGGCCCCTCCCATTTTTGGGGATTTTGGGGGTCCCGACCCCTCCCATTTTTTTAGGGGTTTCCCCTTTGTTGTGGGGGATCCCAGGGGTCTTCCTGCACTTTCTCCCCCATATCTGTGCTCCCCCATCCCTGAGACCAGAGCACCCCAAAGCCCCCCAAACCCCCCCCAAACCCCCCGTGTGCCCCCCAAACCCCCCCAAACCCCCTTCAAACCCCCCCAAACCCCTTCAAACCCCCCCAAACCCTCTGTGTGCCCCCCAAACCCCTTTCAAACCCCCCAAACCCCCCTGTGTGCCCCCCAAACCCCCTTCAAACCCCTTCAAACCCCCCCAAACTCCTTCAGACTCCCCCAAACCCCCTTCAAACCCCCAAACCCCCAGTGCCCCCAAACCCCTTCAAAACCCCTGGGTGCCACCCAAACCCCTTCAAACCCCCCAAACCCCTTCAAAGCCCCTGGGTGCCCCCAAACCCCTGTGCACCCCCAAACCCCTGTGTGCCCCCCAAACCCCCCCCAAACCCCCCCCCAAAACCCCCCAAACCCCCAAACGCCCCTGTGCACCCCTGAACCCCTTCAAACCCCCCCCAAACCCCCCAAACCCCCTGTGTGTGCCCCCAAACCCCTTCAAACTCCCCCAAACCCCCAAACCCCTTTCAAACCCCCCAAACCCCTGTGCGCCCCCAAACCCTCTTCAAAGCCCCCAAATCCCTTCAAACTCTCCCAAACCCCTGTACGCCCCAAACCCCTTCAAATCCCCCAAACCCCTGTGTGCCCCCCAAACCCCTTCAAACCCCTTCAAACTCCCCTTAACCCTCCCAAACCCCTGTGTGCCCCCAAACCCCTTTCAAAACCCCCCAACCCCCAAACCCCCAAACCCCCAAACCCCTTCAAACCCCCAAACCCCTGTGTGCCCCCCCAACCCCTTCAAAACCCCCCAAACCCCTTCAAACCCCCCAAACCCCTGTGTGCCCCCAAACCCCTTCAAACCCCCCCAAACCCCCAAACCCCCTTTCAAACCCCCCAAACCCCTGTGTGCCCCCCAAACCCTCTTCAAAGCCCCCAAATCCCCTTCAAACCCCCCAAAACCCCCTGTACGCCCCCAAACCCCTTCAAACCCCCCAAACCCCTTCAAACCCCCAACGCCCCCCTGTGTGCCCCCAAACCCCCTGCGCCCCCTGAACCCCTTCAAACCCCCTTCAAACCCCCCAAACCCCTTCACACCCCCAAACCCCTTCAAACCCCCCAAACCCCCCAGCCACCCAAACCCCCCCAAACCCCCAAACCCCCAAACCCCCAAAAACCATGCACCCCCAACTGTCAAAAACCTCCCCAAATCATCCCGGAAAAGCCCATCCCCAGCCATCCCTCAAAATCATCCTGAAAAGATCCCCCCGCCCAGCCGCCATGGAACCTGCCAAAACCATCCCCAAAATATCCCCAAAAACCTCCCCAAACCATCCCCAAATCATCCCCGAAACCCGCCGAACCTGCCAAAACCATCCCCAAAAACCTCCCAAAAACCATCCCCAAAATATCCCCAAAATCCCACCCGAAACCATCCCAAAAACCTCTCCAAAACCTCCCCAAAACCATCCCCAAATCATCCCCAAAAACCTCCCAAAAACCTCCCCAAACAATCCCCAAAACCATCCCAAAATCATCCCAAAAACCATCCCAAAACCATCCCACCCGAAACCTCCAAAAACCTCCCAAAAACCTCCCCAAAACCATCCCCAAATCATCCCCAAAACCATCCCAAAAACCATCCCCAAACCATCCCAAAAACCTCCCCAAAACCTCCCCAAAATCATCCCCAAAATCCCACCCGAAACCATCCCCAAAATCATCCCAAAAACCATCCCCGAAACCCGCCCGAACCTGCCAAAACCATCCCCAAAATATCCCCAAAATCCCACCCAAAACCATCCCCAAAATATCCCCAAAACCTCCCAAAAACCATCCCAAAAACCATCCCCAAATCATCCCCAAAATCCCACCCGAAACCATCCCCAAAATCATCCCCAAAATCCCACCCGAAACCATCCCCAAAATATCCCCAAAAACCTCCCCAAAATCATCCCAAAAACCATCCCAAAACCATCCCCAAAAATCCCAAAAACCTCCCCCAAAAATTCCCAAAATCCCAAAAAAACCCGCCTGAGCCCCCCAAAACCATCCCCAAAATATCCCCAAAATCCCACCCGAAACCATCCCCAAAATATCCCCAAAAACCTTCTCAAAACTTCCCCAAAACCCACCCAAAACATCCCCAAAATTTCCCCAAAAACCTCCCCTGAAACCTCCCAAAAACTTCCCCAAAGTCCCACCCCAAACCTCCCCAAAACCGTTCCTTAAACTTCACCAACACCTTCCTAAAACTCCCCAAACACCTTCCTAAAACTTTCCTAAAAACCTCCCCAAAACCTTCCTAAAAATCTTCCTAAAACCTCCCCAAAACTTCCCAAAAACCTCCAAATCCACCCTGAACCTTCCCAAAAAATTTGGGGAAAACTCCCCATCCACCCTGAAAAGCCCTCTGGGGGTCCCCAAACCCCAAAATCTCCAAACCCTGAACCCCCAAACCCCTGAACCCCCAAACCCCCACAGAGCAACGACGAGGCCGAGAGGGACCTGGGACCCCCCAAAGGGTTTGGGGGGGACTCTGAGCCTGGGGGACCCAAAAAGAGGTTGGGGGGGGCACAGGGGATTGGGGGGCACAAGGGGGGGTCACAGGGGGGGGGGGGCTGGGGGATTTGGGGGGGCACGGGGGATTTGGGGGGCACAGGGGGGGATTTGGGGGGCACAGGGGGGATTTGGGGGGGGGGAGGGGGGTTGGGGGCACATTTGGGGGCACAGGGGGATTGGGGGGAAGGGATTTGGGGGGCACAGGGGGTTTGGGGGGCCAGGGGGGTCATTTGGGGGCATGGGGATTTGGGGGCACAGGAGGATTGGGGGCACAGGGGGGACTGGGGGCATGGGGGGGTTTGGGGGGGGGCATGGGGGATTTGGGGGCATGGGGGGGGCATTTGGGGGCATGGGGGGATTAGGGGCACAGGGAGGGGATTGGGGGGGCACGGGGGGGGTTTGGGGGGGGTCGGGGCGGTCACAGGGTGAAATTTGGGGGGTGGGTTTCAAGGGTGGGGTGAGGAAAAGGGGGAATCCCCTAAAATGGGGCCAGAGCCCCCAAAGCTGGGGTGAATCCCTAAAGCTGAGGAGGGAGGAGCCCGGAAGGGGGAACCGAAGGTGATGCGGGACCCCCAGGGCTCGCGGGGGTCTTTGGGAACGGGGGGAGCTCCTGAAACCAGCGATGGGGGCTGGGGGAGGGGCTGGGGACCCCAAATTGGGGGGAAAAACCCCAGAAATGGGGCGGAGGTGGCGCCCCCTGCTGGGGGGGTGGGGGCGGAACGTACCAAGTCCCAGGTTGGGGGTGGTGTGTTTGCTCAGGGGGTTTCCCCAGCCGTAACCAATTCAATGCCCTGCGCTAATTAACGTAATTAACGGTGCCAGCCGTGCCCGGCCAAGGCGGGGCCGCGCAAGGAGCCCCAGTACCGGCACCACCCCCCGGCGCGGCAGCGGCGCCGCCCCCCCCGCGGGATGCGCCTGAGCCGCGAGGACGTGGCCGAGGTGACGGCGAACCCCGACCTGGGCGCGCGGGCCCTGCGCCAGCTGGACTGCCAGCTGGTGGCCCTGAAACGGCAGGTGAGACCCGGGGACAGCCTGGGGACAGCCTGGGGACAGCCTGGGGACAGCCCAGCGCCCCCCGAGAGCCCCAATCCATCCCCGATCCATCCTCGATCTGACCCTGATCCATCCCCGATCCATCCCCAATCCGTCCGTGATCCATCCCCGATCCATCCCCGATCCGTCCCCAATCCGTCCCCGATCCATCCGTGATTCGTCCCCGATCCATCCCCGATCCGTCCCGATCCATCCCTCCCGTCCCCCATCCTCGATCCATCCCAATCCCTCCCGATCCATCCCGATCCGTCCCCAATCCATCCCTCCCCCCCCCCCCCCCCGATCCATTTCCGATCCGTCCATGATCCATCCCCAATCCATCCCCGATCCATCCGTGATCCGTCCGTGATCCATCCCCGATCCATCCTCGATCCATCCCTGATCCATCCCCAATCCATCCCCGATCCATTCCCTCCCCATCCCCGATCCATCCCTGATCCATCCCCAATCCATCCCCTCCCCATCCCCGATCCATCCTCGATCCATCCCCAATCCATCACCGATCCGTCCCCTGTCCGTCCCCTCCCCATCCCCGATCCGTCCCCGATCCATCCCCGATCCATCCCCGATCCATCCCCGATCCATCCCCGATCCGTCCCCGATCCGTCCATGATCCATCCCCGATCCATCCTCGATCCATCCTCAATCCCTCCCCGATCCATCCCCTCCCCGTCCCCAATCCGTCCCCGCTCCATCCCCGCAGGTGCAGCGCATCAAGCAGATCAACAGCGGCCTCAGGCAGGCGCTGGATGGGGGCCTGGAGGGGCTGCGGCCGCCCGAGGTGGGTCCCGGTGTCCCCACGGTGTCCCCACGGTGTCCCGGCAGCTCCGCTCGTGTCCCCTCATCCCCCAAATCTCCTCCCCTCGCCCCCAGGGCAGCAGCAAGTTCAGCTCCCGCTGGACCACGGACGAGCAGCTGCTGGTGGTGCAGGGTGAGTGTCGGCCCTCATTAGCCTCATTAGCCCTCATTAGCCCTAATTAGCGCCGTGTGTCCCTCACTGTCCGTGTGTCTGTCCTGCGCCAGCCCTGCGCCGCTACGGCCGCGATTTCCCGGCGGTGGCGGCCGTGCTGGGCAACAAAACGGCGGCGCAGGTTCGGAGCTTCGTGCTGGGCCCGCGGCGCCGCCCGGGGCTGGAGCGGCTCCTGCAGGAGCCCCCCGGGGAGGAGGAGGAGGAGGAGGTGAGGAAGGGCGGGGCTGGGGGCGGGGCTGGGCGGGGCTGGGGCCAGATCCACGTCACAGGCAGTGCCTGGCACTGTGAGCCTGCCCCAGTCGATCAATCAATCAATCAGTCAATCAATCACACCTCAATCAATCACACCTCGATCAATCACACAATCAATCAATCAATCACACCTCAATCACACAATCAATCAATCCACCCCAATCAATCAATCCAATCAATCAATGGCCACGCCTCAACCATACCACAGCCCCACCCACTCCCAGCCCACCCCACCCAACCCTGCCCCGCCCACTCCATTCCCACCCAATCCCTGCCCCGCCCACTCCAGCCCCACCCAATCCCTGCCCCACCCACTCCAGCCCTGCCCAATCCCTGCCCGGCCCCACCCAATCCCTGCCCCGCCCACTCCAGCCCCACCCAATCCCTGCCCCGCCCACTCCAGCCCCACCCAATCCCAGCCCCGCCCACTGCCTGCCCCACCCAATCCCGGCCCCGCCCACCCAGCCCCGCCTCTCTCTCCGCAGGTGCAGATCACGGGCGTTTCCCGCCCGGCCCCACCCCCGCCGCCCTCTTCGGCCCCACCCCAGTGCGGCCCCGCCCACCTCGCCCGCCGGCCCCGCCCCCGCTGCTGCGCCGGCCCCGCCCCCAGCCCCCCCCCGCGCTCCCACGGCCGCCGCCCCCCCTCCAGCCCGGCCGGGCCCCGCCCCCGCTGCTCCGCCCTGGCCACGCCCCCGCCGCCAGGCCACGCCCCCCGGCGGCAGGCCACGCCCCGCCCCGCTGAGCGCCCCCTGCTGGGCCGGAGGGTCCCGGGGGGTCCCGGTTTGCAATAAAGGTATTTTAGTACAGAGGCTGCGAGTGCTGGGGCACCGGGAGCGCTGGGCTGTACTGGGAGCACTGGTTCTTACTGGGAGCTCTGGTCTGTACTGGGAGCACTGGTTTGGACTGGGAGCACTGGCTCTTACAGGGGATGCTGGTGTGTACTGGGAGCACTGGTTCTTACTGGGGATGCTGGTGTGTACTGGGAGCACTGGTCTGTACTGGGAGCACTGGCTCTTACAGGGGATGCTGGTGTGTACTGGGAGCACTGGTTCTTACTGGGGATGCTGGTGTGTACTGGGAGCACTGGTTTGGACTGGGAGCACTGGTTCGTACTGGGAGCATTGGTCTGTACTGGGAGCGCTGGTCTGTACTGGGAGCTCTGGTTTGGACTGGGAGCGCTGGTCTGTACTGGGAGCTGTACTGGGAGCACTGGTTTGTACTGGGAGCGCTGGTCTGTACTGGGAGCTCTGGTTCTTACTGGGATCTCTGGTCTGTACTGAGAGCACTGGTCTGTACTGGGAGCTCTGGTTTGTACTGGGAGCACTGGTTTGGACTGGGAGCACTGGCTCTTACTGGGATCTCTGGTCTGTACTGGGAGCACTGGTTTGTACTGGGAGCCCTGGTTCTTTCTGGGCCCGGGCCCTGCAGCACCGCTCGGAGCCCGCGGATCTTTCTGGAAAGTTTTTAATCAGAACCTGGAAAATCCACCGCAGAGGGGGCGTGGCCTGGGCCTGGCCCCTCCCCCGGGGTGTCCCCGCCCCCAGGGGCGGTGCCCGGGGCGGGGCTACAGCAGGACAAAAAGGGGGAGGGGGAGGGGAGGCCCCGCCCCCACCCGGAGCCGCCCCCGGCAGCAGCAGCGCCCCCGCCCCTCCCCCCCCCCATCGGGGCCTTCCTGAGTGCGGGGGGAGGGGACAGCCCTGGGGGGGGGGGGAGGGGCGGGGGACACCGGCATCCCCCGGGGGGAGGGGACACCCCCACCCCCCCTAAGGCCACCCCCGGAGTGTCCCCGTGTCCCCCGTAAGGCTCAGGGACACCCGGGATGTCCCCAGGGTGTCCCCACAGGGCCCTGGGCCACCCCCGGCTGCTCCTGTGCCACCCGGGCTGTCCCCAAAGCCACCCGGGATGTCCCCAAAGCCACCCAGGCTGTCCCTGGGCCATCCACGATGTCCCCAAAGCCACCCGGGATGTCCCCAAAGCCACCCAGGCTGTCCCTGGGCCATCCACGATGTCCCCAAAGCCACCGGGCTGTCCCTGGGCCATCCACGATGTCCCCAAAGCCACCCGGGCTGTCCCTGGGCCATCCACGATGTCCCCAGGACCCCTCAGAAGGGCCTTGGGCCACCCTGTCCTGTCCCCAGAGGAGCCTCGCTCCCCCCTCCCAGAAGGTGCCACCAGGATGTCCCCATGAAACGCTGGCCCTGTCCCCAAAGGCCCATCCAGGATGTCCCCAACGCCCTCACGAGGCCCTGGAGGCCACAGGACAGCCCCGGCTCCATCCAGGTGGCCCCGGCTCCATCCAGGTGGCCCCGTGGTGACCCGGACTCCACACAAGGCCCAGCAAGGTGACCCTGGGAGGTGCCAGGTTCAGCCACGAGTTCCCCCAGATCCCCTGGAGGTCCCAGGTCCATCCAGGACATCCCAGGTCCATCCAGGACATCCCGGGTCCATCCCAGGTCCATGCAGCGGCTCCAGGTCCACCCCAGGAGCTCCTGGCTCCATCCAGGACGTGCCCACCAAGGCCTGGACGTGCTCGAGGTCCATCCAGGAGATGCCCAGATCCATCCAGGAGCCCCCAGGTCCATCCTGGTGCTCCTGTCCCCCCGTGGGCGTCCCCACCGTGTCCGTGGCTCTGTGGCCACCTCAGAGGCGCTCCCGGGTCACCGCAGCCGTGGCTCGGAGCCAGAGCCCCGAGGTGGCCGTGGCCGTGTCCCCAAGAGCCGCAGCCCCGAGGTGGCCGTGGCCGTGTCCCCAAGAGCCGCAGCTTGGTGGCCACTCCTGGCTCTCCATGTCCCCGGAGCTCTGTGGCCACCTCGGAGCCACTCCCAGGTGTCCATGTCTGTGTCCCCGGAGCTCCGTGGCCACCCCAGCTGTCCCCATCCATGGCTCCGTGCCGAAGCTGCCAGGAGGTGGCCGTGGCTCAGAGCCTGAGCTCTGTGGCCACCTCGGAGGCGCTCCTGGGTCTCCATGTCCGTGTCCCCAGAGCTCTGAGGCCATTCCCGGGTCTCCGTGTCCCCAGAGCTCCGTGGCCATTCCTGGGTGTCCATGTCCGTGTCCCCGGAGCTCCGTGGCCATTCCCGGGTGTCCATGTCCGTGTCCCTGGAGCTCCGTGGCCATGTCCCCAGAGCTCTGTGGCCATTCCGGGTCTCCGTGTCCGTGTCCCCAGAGCTCCGTGGCCATTCCCGGGTGTCCGTGTCCCCAGAGCTCCGTGGCCATTCCCGGGTGTCCATGTCCGTGTCCGTGTCCCCGGAGCTCCGAGGCCATTCCCGGGTCTCCGTGTCTGTGTCCCCGGAGCTCCGAGGCCATACCTGGGTGTCCATGTCCGTGTCCCCGGAGCTCCGTGGCCATTCCCGGGTCTCCATGTCCGTGTCCCTGTCCCCGGAGCTCCGAGGCCATTCCCGGGTCTCCGTGTCCGTGTCCCCAGAGCTCCGAGGCCGCCCCGGCTGTCCCCAGCACACCTGCCCTCAGTCTCGAGGGCCCCTCGGAGGGCTCAGGGCCGCCCGCTGTCCCCGCCACGGGGTGGCTCAAACCCAGCCTCCTTGGCCTTTGGAGGCGATGTTCTTGAAGGCCATGGAGGTGCCGGCGATGCGCTTGAAGCGGACGCCGTTGAGCGAGAGCCGGGGCAGCTTGCACACCTCCATCTCCCACTGCACGAAGGAGTCGTGCCCGGGCGCGCCGTGCGCGCAGAGCAGCACGAAGCGCTCCTGGGGCTCGCAGCGGCAGCTGTTGGCGTCCAGCACCTTGCGGATCTCGCGCAGCATCTCCCCGGGCTCCAGCGAGCTCGTGGTCTTCATGCTCCACGTGAGCGCAGCCCAGCGGCTTGGCGTCGCGTCGGCGCCCCGGGGTCCTTCGCCCACCGGGTCTGGGGAAAAAGGGGTTAGGGGGCCCTGGGGGAAAACGGGGCTTAGGGGGTCCTGGGGGGAAAAAGGGGATTAGGGGGTCCTGGGGTCCTGGGACAGGGGTTAGGGGGGGTCCCTGGGGGGAAATTGAGGGGTTAGGGGGTTCTGGGGGGAAAACGGGGTTAAGGGGGTCCTGGGGGGGCTGGGACAGGGGTTAGGGGGTCCTGGGGGGAAAACGGGGGTTAGGGGGTCCTGGGGAGAAAATGGGGCCTTAGGGGGGGTCCTGGGGGGCTGGGACAGGGGCTAGGGGGGGTCCTGGGGAAAAATGGGGCTTAGGGGGGGTCCTGGGGGGGGACAGGGGTTAGGGGGTCCTGGGGAAATTGAGGTGTTAGGGGGGTCCTGGGGGGCTGGGACAGGGCTTAGGGGGGTCCTGTGGGTCCTTCTCAGGGCCCACCGCGGGTCTGGGGGGGAAAAACGGGGGTTAGGGGGGTCCCTGGGGGAAATTGGGGGCTTAGGGGGGTCCTGGGGGGCTGGGACAGGGGTTAGGGGGGTCCTGGGGGGAAACTGGGGGTTTAGGAGGGTCCTGGAGGGGAAAAACGGGGGTTAGGGGGGTCCGGGGGGCTGGGACAGGGCTTAGGGGGTCCCTGGGTCCTTCTCAGGCCCTGCTGCAGGTCTGGGGGGACAAGGGGGGCTGGGACAGGGCTCAGGGGGGTCCCGGGGGTCCCTGGGGGGTTCTGGGGGACCTGGGGGGCCCTGGGCACCTTTCCCGGGGCCGCTGCAGGTCCGGGCTGGCACCATGGGGTCACCAAGAGGAGTTGGTCACCCCCGCGGCTGCCACAGGGACCCCGGCGTGTCCCCAGGGTGTCACAGGGACCCCAGGGGGGCACAGGGACTCCAGGGTGTCCCCAGGGTGTCCCCAAGGTGTCCCCAGGGTGTCCCCAGGGTGTCCCCAGGAAGTCCCCAAACTGTCCCCAGGATGTCCCCAAGGTGTCCCCAGGGTGTCCCCAAACTGTCCCCAGGATGTCCCCAGGTGTCCCCAGGATGTCCCCAAGCTGTCCCCAGCTGTGTCCCCAGCTGTCCCCAAGTGTCCCCAGGGTGTCCCCAGGTGTCCCCAAACTGTCCCCAGTGTCCCCCAGGTGTCCCCAAGCTGTCCCTAAGGTGTCCCCAGGTGTCCCCAGGTGTCCCCAGGGTGTCCCCAGGTGTCCCCAAACTGTCCCCAGTGTCCCCAAGCTGTCCCCAGGTGTCCCCAGGTGTGCCCAGGGTGTCCCCAAGCTGTCCCCAAGGTGTCCCCAGGGTGTCCCCAGGTGTCCCCAGGTGTCCCCAAGCTGTCCCCAGAGTGTCCCCAGGTGTCCCCAAGGTGTCCCCAGGTGTCCCCAGGTGTCCCCGGCTCACCTGAGGGTCTCCACCCTCTCCTTGCTCTCGGGCTCGTGGGGGTTCCTCGGGAGACAAAAGGGGGGGCCCAGCTCAGTCAGGGGGGGCTGGGCACAGCCCCTCCCCCACCCCCGGGGACAAACGGATGAGCACGGGGGGGCGGGGGGGGGCCACGGACACACGGGGGAGCACGGGGGGACAGACGGACAAACGGATGGGGGGGGGGGGGGGCCCCCAGCTCTGGGGGGTCCTGGGGGTCCCAGGGCTCTGGGGGTCCTGGGGCTCTGGGGTCCCGGGGCCATGCGGGGGTCCGGGGCCATGCGGCCCTACCTTCTGGCAAACCTGAAAGACAGATTTCTACAAAGACAAACAGAAGAGAAGGGGACGTTGGGGGGGGGGAGGGGAGGGGAGGGACAGAGCCACCCCCTCCCCCCCCAGAGCCCCCCCCCCCCAAACCCCCCCAGAAACCCCTGAGGGGGGGAGGGGTCAGGGGGGGTCAGGGGAAAAGCAGCACCAACCACCCACCCCCAAAAGGGTCTGTGGGGACGGGGGGGTCCCCAATGGGACATGGGGGGGACAGGAGGGGACATGGGGGGGATATGGGGGGGATATGGGGAGGGTCCCCAGGGGGACATGGGGGGACATGGGGGGGTCCCCACATGGGGGGGGGAGGGACATGGGGGGGTCCCCAGGGGACAGGAGGGGACAGGGGGTCCCTGGGGGACATGGGGGGACATGGGAGGGTCCCCAGGGACATGGGGGGACAGGAGGGACTGGACATGGGAGGGTCCCCAGTGGAACATGGGGGGGACATGGGGAGGGTCCCCAGGGGGACAGGAGGGGACTTGGGGGGAATATGGGGAGGGTCCCCAATGGGACATGGGGAGGGTCCCCAGTGGGACAGGGGAGGGTCCCCAGGGGGACATGGGGGGACATGGGGAGGGTCCCCAGGGGGACATGGGGAGGGTCCCCAGGGGGACAGGAGGGGACTTGGGGGTCCCTGAGGGGACGTTCAGGGACATTCAGGGACACAGAGGAAGGAGAACAGAGCAGCCCAGAGAGCACCGAGGGGACACAGAAACACAGAAGGGACCCGGGGGACACCGAGGAGCCCTGAGAGGGGACAGAGAACCCCCGGAGGTGACACCGAGGGGGGGACACCGAGCCCAGGACACACACAGAGCAACAAACCACCGAGGGGACACCGAGGGGACACCCAGGGGACACCGAGGGGACACCGAGGGACGGGGAGAGCCCAGAGCACACCGGGACAGGGACACAGGAGGTGACACCGAGGAGCGCAGGGGACACCGAGGGGACACACAGGGGACACGGGCGGGCTCACCTGCGCACGAACTTGGAGGTGAACTTGCTGAAGAGGCTGGCGCCCGAGGGGCCGCGCCGGCCCTGGCTGGCGCCCGAGGGCGAGGCGGGCGGGGGCAGCCCCGGGGGCAGCGCGGGGGCAGGGGTGAACTCCCAGGGTCCCAGGCGCGCAGCTGCCCCAGCTGAACGTGCTGCGAGACCCCCCGCGGGAAGCTGGGCCGCTCGCCGGGACCCCCGCCCTGGCTGACGTTGTGCGCGGAGGGGGAGGCGGCCGGGACCCGGGGGGGGGCGGGGGGGGGGGGACAGGGGGTTAGGGGGGCAGCCCTGAGCCCCCCCTGACACCCATGAATGAGGGACAGGGGGTTAGGGGGCAGCCCTGCGCCCCCCCACAGCCAGGGACACCCCCAGACCCCAGACGAGGGGACACTGCTGTCCCCAGGGACAGCCCTGAGCCCCCCCATGAATGGGGGACAGTGGTTAGGGGACACCCCTGAGCCCCCCCCCAGCACCCATGGACAGCCCTGAGCCCCCCAGCACCCAGGGATGAATGGGGGGACAGGGGGTTAGGGGGCAGCCCTGAGCCCCCCTGGCACCCAGGGGCAGCCCTGAGCCCCCAACACCCAGGGACCCCCCAGAATGGGGGACACTGCTGTCCCTGAGTCCCCCCCACACCCAGGGACCCCCCCCCCCATGTGCATCTGGGGCTCTCCCCAGCCCCCCATGGAACGCAGCAATGTGGGGCTGGGGGGGATCACCCACCCCCCATCTCCACCCCACACCCTCGGGACCCCCCCCGGGGGGCGCTGGGGAGGGGTCCCCACCTGTCCTTGCCGTTCTGCAGCGAGCTCTGGCCCAGGCTGGCCCGGTCCAGCAGGGGCGAGTTGCGGCTGCGCGTGGTGCCCGTGGACAGGACGCTGTTCTGTGGGGGGGGGACACGGAAATGGGGGGGCTGGGGGGGGGCACGGGGGTCCCCAAACCCCCAAAGAGCAAACACGGGACCTGGGCACCCTGCACTGGGCACCGAGAGACCCCAGACCCACCCCCCATCCCCACCCCCCTGCAGGTGCTGACCCCAAATCCGGGGGGGTTCTGGTGAAGGGGACCCCCCTCCCCAAATCCAGGGGTGTTCCAGGTGTTGAGGACCCCCCTCCCCAAAATCCAGGGGGGTTCCAGGTGTTGGGGACCCCCCTCCCCAAATCCAGGGGTGTTCCAGGTGTCGGGGATCCCCCTCCCCAAAATCCAGGGAGGTTCCAGGTGTTGGGGACCCCCCTCCCCAAATCCAGGGGTTCCAGATATTGGAAACTCCCCCTCCCCAAAATCCAGGGGGGTTCCAGGTGTTGGGGACCCCCCTCCCCAAAATCCAGGGGGGTTCCAGGTGTTGGGGACCCCCCTCCCCAAAATCCAGGGGTTCCAGGTGTTGGGGACCCCCCTCCCCAAAATCCAGGGGGGTTCCGGGTGTTGGAGACTCCCCCTCCCCAAATCCAGGGGTTCCAGATATTGGAGACTCCCCCTCCCCAAATCCAGGGGTTCCAGGTGTTGGAGACTCCCCTCCCCAAATCCAGGGGGGTTCCGGGTGTTGGGGCCCCCCTCCCCAAATCCAGGGGTGTTCCAGGTGTTGAGGACCCCCCTCCCCAAATCCAGGGGGGTTCCAGGTGTTGGAGACTCCCCTTCCCCAAAATCCAGGGGTTCCAGGTGTTGAGGACTCCCCTCCCCAAAATCCAGGGGGGTTCCAGATATTGGAAACTCCCCCTCCCCAAATCCAGGGGTGTTCCAGGTGCTGGGGAACCCCCTCCCCAAATCCAGGGGGGTTCCGGGTGTTGGGGCCCCCCTCCCCAAATCCAGGGGTGTTCCAGGTGTTGAGGACCCCCCTCCCCAAATCCAGGGGTGTTCCAGGTGTTGGGGACCCCCCTCCCCAAATCCAGGGGTTCCAGGTGTTGGAGACCCCCCCCCCAAATCCAGGGGTTCCAGATATTGGAAACTCCCCCTCCCCAAAATCCAGGGGGTTCCAGGTGTTGGGGACCCCCCTCCCCAAATCCAGGGGGGTTCCAGGTGTTGAGGACCCCCCTCCCCAAATCCAGGGGGGTTCCGGGTGTTGGGGACTGACCGTGGATGGGGAGGGGGTGCCCTTGGACCGCTCCAGGCCGGGCAGGGGGCTCGGGGGCACCTTGGCGGTGCTGCCGGCCCGGCGCCCCCCGCCCCCGCTGCCTTCTTCCTCCCCGGCTCCTCCTCCTCCTCCTCCTCCTCCTCCTCCTCCTCCTCCTCCTCCTCGCTTGTTCTCGGCGTTGGCCGCCTGCGTTTTCTTGGAGTACGAGGCCGAGGTGGGGATGGAGAGCCCGGCTGGGGCGGGAGGGGCTGTCAGGGCGGGGGTCCCATGGGAGCCCCCGTTCCCCGTCACCCCCCGCTCATTGGGGCTCCGGGTCACGGAGCACGGCACAAAACCGCCCCCAAAAACGCGCAAAAGTGCCCCAAAACCGGCCCCAAAACCGTGCAAAACTGCCCCAAAACCGGCCCCAAAACCGCCCCCAAAACCACGCAAAACTGCCCCAAAACCGCCCCCAAAAACGCGCAAAAGGGCCCCAAAACCGCCCCCAAAACTGCCCCCAAAACCACGCAAAACTGCCTCAAAACCGGCCCCAAAACCGCACAAAAGTGCCCCAAAACCGGCCCCAAAACCGCACAAAAGTGTCCCAAAACCGCCCCCAAAACCATCCAAAAGTGCCCCAAAACCGGCCCCAAAATCACCCCAAAACCGCCCCGTGAGGGAGGCAGCACCCACAGCTCCAGACCCCCAATGTCCCCATGTGGGGTCTCCCCCTTGTCCCCATTTGGGGTCTCCCCCTCTGGGGTCTCACCCTGGTCACTGACCCCCCGTGTCCCCGTTTTGGGGTCCCCATTTGGGTCTGGGGTCTCACCCTGGTCGCTCACTCTCCGTTTGGGGTCCCTGTGCCCATTTTGGGTTCCTGTGCCCATTTTGGGGTCCCTGTGCCCATTTTGGGTTCCCTGTGCCCGTTTTGGGGTCCCCATTTGGGTCCCCTGTCTCACCCTTTCGGGTCACTCTCCGCTTGGGTTCCCTGTCCCCATTTTGGGTTCCCTGTCCCCATTTTGGGTTCCCCGTGCCCGTTTTGGGTTCCCCGTGCCCGTTTTGGGGTCCCTGTCCCCATTTGGGTCTGGGGTCTCACCCTGGTCGCTCACTCTCCGTTTGGGGTCCCTGTGCCCATTTTGGGTTCCCCGTGCCCGTTTGGGGTCCCCATTTGGGTCTGGGGTCTCACCCTGGTCGCTCACTCTCCGTTTGGGGTCCCTGTGCCCATTTTGGGTTCCCTGTCCCCATTTTGGGTTCCCTGTGCCCATTTTGGGTTCCCTGTGCCTGTTTTGGTGTCCCCATGCCCGTTTTGGGGTCCCCATTTGGGTCTGGGGTCTCACCCTGGTCGCTCACTCTCCGTTTGGGGTCCCTGTGCCCGTTTTGGGTTTCCTGTGCC
The DNA here is from genome assembly GCA_024865655.1 of Emberiza elegans. Lineage (NCBI taxonomy): Eukaryota > Metazoa > Chordata > Aves > Passeriformes > Fringillidae > Emberiza > Emberiza elegans. Next base: position 2,136,631 of record JALJVW010003074.1, on the reverse strand, counting down.
CGTTTTGGGTTTCCTGTCCCCATTTTGGGTCCCCTGTGCCCATTTTGGGTTCCCTGTCCCCGTTTTGGGTTCCCCGTGCCCATTTGGGGTCCCCATTTGGGTCTGGGGTCTCACCCTGGTCGCTCACTCTCCGTTTGGGGTTGGCCGAGACGCTGCGCTGCACCTTGTGAGCGGGGGAGGGGCCCGAGCTGTTCCCCACCTCCGGGGCCACGCGGGGCTTCAGGGACAGGTTCTCCTCCAGCTGGGGACATTGGGGACATTGGGGACATGGGGGACATGGGGGACATGTGGGGACATTGGGGACATGGGGGACATTGGGGACACTGGGGACATGGGGGACATGGGGGACATGGGGGACATGGGGGACATTGGGGACATGGGGGACATTGGGGACACTGGGGACATGGGGGACACGGGGGACATGGGGGACATTGGGGACATTGGGGACACCCGCTGGACAGGGACAGGTTCTCCTCCAGCTGGGGACATTGGGGACATTGGGGACATGGGGAACATTGGGGACATTGGGGACATTGGGGACATGGGGAACATTGGGGACATTGGGGACATTGGGGACATGGGGGACACTGGGGACATGGGGACATTGGGGACATGGGGACATGTGGGGACATGTCCCCATTGGGGACAGTGTCCCCACGTCCCTCGATCCCAGGGGACACCGCCATCGGCAGGTCCTGGGGACAGTCCCCTCCTGTTCCTGTCCCCTCTTCATCCCCACGACCTCCCAGTGTCACCCTGTCACCCTCCCCGTGTCCCCTCTTTGTCCCCATGTTCTCCTTGTCCCCTTGTGCCCGCCATACTCCCTCCCCTCCCTGTCACCCCCCAGTGTCCCCAGTGTCCCCAGTGTCCCTGCCATCCATGTCCCTCATTGCCCCCCAGTGTCCCCCAGTGTCCCCCCACTGTGTCTGTGGCATCCCTGCCACCCCCCCATGTCCTTTGCCATTCCCTGGTGTCCCTGCCATCCTGCAGTGTCCCCAGTGTGTCCCCGCATGTCCTTTGTCATCCCCCTGTGTCCCTGCCAACCCCCAGCGTGTCCCCAGAGTGTCCCCAGTGTCCCAGAGTGTCCCCAATGTCCCCAGTGTCCCCACCTCGGAGCTGTTGTGGTCCAGCAGCAGGTACGTGGCCATCACCTCGTTGTACTCCTGCCATCCCCCAGTGTCCCCCTGTGTCCCTGCCACCCTCCCGTGTCCCCAATGTCCCCACAGTGTCCCCAGTGTCCCCAGTGTCCCCACCTGGAGCCCTGTTCCATCCCAGGTACGACCATCACCCCGTGTCACCCCCCCAGTGTCCCCCAATATTCCCAGTATCCCCAGTGTCCCCCAATGTCCCCAGAGTGTCCCCAATGTCCCCACCTCCCAGTGGTCCAGCAGCAGGTCACCCATCCCTGTGTCCCCCTGCCATTCCCTGGTGTCCCCAGTGTCCCCAGTGTGTCCCACAGTGTCCCAGGTGTCCCCAGTGTGTCCCCAATGTCCCCAATGTCCCCAGTGTCCCCAGTGTCCCCACCTCGGAGCTCCTGTGGTCCAGCAGCAGGTACGTGGCCATCACCTCGCTGTAGTCCTGCCATCCCCCAGTGTCCCCCTGTGTCCCCACTGTCCCCAATGTGTCCCACAGTGTCCCAGGTGTCCCCAGTGTGTCCCAGAGTGTCCCAGTGTCCCCAGTGTCCCCACCTCGGAGCTCTTGTGGTCCAGCAGCAGGTACGTGGCCATCACCTCGTTGTACTCCTGCCATCCCCCCGTGTCCCTGCCACCCTCCCGTGTCCCCAATGTCCCCAGAGTGTCCCCAATGTCCCCAGAGTGTCCCCAGTGTCCCCAGTGTCCCCAGTGTCCCCACCTCGGAGCTCTTGTGTCCCCAAGCAGGTGTCCCAATGTCCCCAGTGTCCCCCACCAGCGACTCCTGGATCTCCTGTGGTCCAGCAGCAGGTCAGCGTGGGGGCGCACCCTCAGGGGGACACGGGACATTGGGGTGCCATCCCCCCAGTGTCCCCCTGTGTCCCCACCTGTCCCCAGGGGGTCCCACAGTGTCCCAGGTGTCCCCATGTGTCCTTCAATGTCCCCAATGTCCCCAATGTCATCCAGTGTCCCTTCATGATTTGCTGGGGACACAGCGGGGCCGGGGTCACCCCTGGGGACACGCTGGGGACACTGGAGGGGCCCCAGGGGGTTTTGGGGTGCTCTGGGGGGGTCTCAGAGGTTCCCAGAACCACGCTGGGGGTCCCAGGATGAACTTGGGGGTCCCAGGGTGAAGTTGGGGGTCCCCAGGGTGAAGTTGGGGGTCCCAGGATGAACTTGGGGGTCCCCAGGGCTGCCCTGGGGTCCCACCTGAAGTTGGGGTCCCTGTAGTGGGCACGGGCCCCATGTGAAGGGGGTCCCAAGATGAAGTTGGGGTCCCCAGGGGAAGCTGGGGCTCCCCATCCAGTTGGGGTCCCCAAGGTTGTTGGGGACCCAGGATGGGGCCGGGGTCCCCAAGGTGAAGTTGGGGGTCCCAGGATGAAGTTGGGGTCCCCAGGGTGAAGTTGGGGTCCCAGGGTCTGGGGGGTCCCAGGATGGTTCCCAGTCCCAGGATGAAGTTGGGGTCCCAGGATGAAGTTGGGGTCCCCAGGGTGAAGTTGGGGTCCCAGGGTGAAGTTGGGGTTCCCCAGGATGAAGTTGGGGGTCCCAGGATGAAGTTGGGGTCCCCAGGGTGAAGTTGGGGGTCCCAGGGTGAAGTTGGGGGTCCCCAGGATGAAGTTGGGGTCCCCAGGATGAAGTTGGGGTCCCAGGGTGAAGCTGGGGCTCCCCAGGGTGAAGTTGGGGTCCCCAGGGTGAAGTTGGGGGTCCCAAGATGAAGTTGGGGTCCCCAAGGGTGAAGTTGGGGGTCCCAGGATGTAGTTGGGGTCCCCAGGGTGAAGTTGGGGTCCCAGGGTGAAGTTGGGGGTCCCCAGGGTGAAGTGTGGGTCCCAGGATGAAATTGGGGTCCCAGGGTGAAGTTGGGGCCCCCTCACCTCCAGGGTGCCCCTCTTGGTGGGGTTGAGGATCAGGAATTTCTTGAGCAGGTTCTCGCAGTCCGTGGACATGTAGAAGGGGATCCCCCCAGGGTGACTTGGGACCCCAAAAACGGCTGAGGGACCCCAAAACCACCTCAAAACCACCCGGTTGAGGATCCCAAACCAAAAAACTCGATGGGGACCCCAAAACCACCCGAGAGACCCCCAAACCACCCCAAAACCGCCCTAGACATCCCCAAAACCACCCGAGAGACCCCCAAACCACCCCAAAAACATCAATGGGGACCCCAAAACCACCTGAGGGACCCCAAAACCACCTCAAAACCACCCGAGAGACCCCCAAACCACCCCAAAAACATCAATGGGGACCCCAAAACCACCCGAGAGACCCCCAAACCACCCCAAAAACATCAACGGGGACCCCAAAAACACCCGAGAGACCCCCAAACCACCCCAAACACCCCCAAAATCACCCGAGAGAGCCACTAAATCACCCCAAAACCACACATGGGCACCCCAAAACCACCACGGGGACCCCAAACCACCCATGGAGACCCCCAAACCACCCATGGGCACCCCAAAACCACTCACAGGGACCCCAAACCACCCATGGCAACCCCCAAAACCACCCATGGGGACCCCAAACCACCATGGAGACCCCCAAGAGCACCATGGAGACCCCAAACCACCCATGGGGACCCCAAAACCAGCCACGGTCACCCCCAAACCACCATGGAGACCCCCAAACCACCATGGAGACCCCAAACCACCCATGGGGACCCCAAACCACCCATGGAGACCCCAAACCACCCATGGGGACCCCCAAACCACCATGGAGACCCACCCATGGGGACCCCAAAACCAGCCACGGGCACCCCCAAACCACCATGGAGACCCCCAAAAGCACCATGGAGACCCCAAACCACCCATGGTGACCCCAAACCACCCATGGAGACCCCCAAACCACCATGGAGACCCCAAACCACCCATGGGCACCCCAAAACCACTCACAGGGACCCCAAACCACCCATGGCAACCCCCAAAACCACCATGGAGACCGCAAAACCACCCACGGTGACCCAAAACCACCCATGGTCACCCCCAAACCACCATGGAGACCCCAAACCACCATGGGGACCCCAAACCACCCACAGGGATCCCCAAATCACCCATGGTCACCCCCAAAACCACCCACTGGAGCCCCAAACCACCTGTGGACACCACAAAATCATCCAGATTGAATCCAAACCACCCATGGTCACCCCCAAACCACCATGGAGACCCCCAAAAGCACCATGGGGACCCCAAACCCAGCCATGTTCACCCCCAAAACCACCCACGGTGACCCCAAACCACCCATGGAGACCCCAAAACCAGCCACGGTCACCCCCAAACCATCCATGGGGACCCCAAACCACCCCTGGGGACCCCCAAAACCACCCATGGAGACCCCCAAACCACCCATGGCAACCCCCAAAACCACCCATGGAGACCCCCAAACCACCATGGAGACCCAAAACCACCCATGGTCACCCCCAAACCACCATGGAAACCCCAAACCACCATGGGCACCCCAAACCACCCATGGGCACCCCAAAACCACCACGGGGACCCCAAAACCACCCATGGGCACCCCAAAACCACCACAGGGACCCCAAAACCAGCCACGGGCACCCCCAAACCACCATGGAGACCCCCAAACCCATGGAAACCACTCACAGGGATCCCAAAACCACCCATGGTCACCCCCAAAACCACCCATGGTGACCTCAAACCACCCACAAGGATCCCCAAATCACCCATGGTCACCCCCAAAACCACCCACTGGAGCCCCAAACCACCTGTGGACACCACAAAATCATCCAGATTGAATCCAAACCACCCATGGTCACCCCCAAACCACCATGGAGACCCCAAAACCACCCATGGGGACCCCAAAACCACCCATGGGGACCCCAAAACCACCCATGGAGACCCCAAACCACCCATGGAGACCCCAAAACCAGCCCCCCCCAAACCATCCCCCCAAACCACCATGGGGACCCCAAACCACCCATGGTCCCCCAAACCCCCAAAAAACCACCCCCCCAAACCACCATGGTGACCTCCAAACCCCAAACCACCATGGAGACCCCAAAACCACTCACAGGGATCCCCAAACCACCCACGGTGATGCCCAAACCACTCAAGGTGACCCCAAACTACCCATGGAGACCCCCAAACCACTCATGGTGACCCCAAACCACCATGGAGACCCCAAACCACCATGGAGACCCCCAAAACCACCCACGGAGACCCCAAACCCACCCATGGGGACCCCCAAAGCACCGCGAAGGAGCCCAAGGCGAGCGCCCACCTTGAGGTTCTGGCCGTCGAAGGGCAGCGAGCCGCTGACCAGCGTGTACAGGATGACGCCCAGGCTCCAGACGTCCACCTCGGGCCCGTCGTACTTCTTGCCCTGGAAGAGCTCGGGCGCGGCGTAGGGCGGCGAGCCGCAGAACGTGTCCAGCTTGTTCCCGAACGTGAACTCGTTGCTGAAGCCGAAATCGGCGATCTTGATGTTCATGTCGGCGTCCAGCAGCAGGTTCTCGGCCTGGGGACATCAGTGGGGACATCGGTGGGGACATTGTCACAGGGATGGGGGCACTGGGATGGGGACACTGGGATGGGGACACTGGGATGGGGACACTGGGATGGGATCTTGATGACAGGGACACTCCAGCAGGGACAGGTTCTGGGATGGGGACATCACACTGGGACAGGGACACTGGGGACAGGGACACTGGGATGGGGGCACTGGGATGGGGACAGGGACACTGGGATGGGGGCACTGGGATGGGGACAGGGACACTGGGATGGGGACACTGAGATGGGATTTTGGGTGTTGGTGTTGGTGTCCAGCAGCAGGTTCTCGGCCTGGGGACATGGGGACATCAGTGGGGACAGGGACACTGGGACAGGGACACTGGGACGGGGACACTGGGATGGGGACAGGGACACTGGGACAGGGACACTGGGATGGGGACACTGGGATGGGGACAGGGACACTGGGACAGGGACACTGGGACAGGGACACTGGGATGGGGACAGGGACACTGGGACAGGGACACTGGGATGGGGGCACTGGGATGGGATTTTGGTGTTCATGTTGGTGTCCAGCAGCAGGGTCTCGGCCTGGGGACATCAGTGGGGACATCGGTGGGGACATTGTCACAGGGACAGGGGCACTGGGATGGGGACACTGGGATGGGGACACTGGGATGGGATTCATGTTGGTGTCCAGCAGCAGGGTTCTCAGCCTGGGGACATGGGGACATCAGTGGGGACAGGGACACTGGGATGGGGACAGGGACACTGGGATGGGGACACTGGGATGGGGACAGGGACACTGGGATGGGGACACTGGGATGGGGACACTGGGATGGGATTTTGGTGTTCATGTTGGTGTCCAGCAGCAGGGTCTCGGCCTGGGGACACGGGGACATCAGTGGGGACACTGTCACAGGAATGGGGGCACTGGGATGGGGACAGGGACACTGCAATGGGATCTGGGTGCTGGGATGGGGACAGGGACACTGGGATGGGGACACTGAGATGGGATTTTGGTGTTCACGGGTGTCCAGCAGGGGTCTGGGGGGGACATTTGGGGTCCCCAGTGGGTTTGGGTCCCTGGGACAGGGACACTGGGGTGGGCCTGGGGCGGGGTACACTCCCAGGGGGATCCCATCTGGGCTGTCTGGCCGGGCCCAGTTTCAGGGTCCCAGGGCTGGGTCTGGGGGATTTGGGGGTCCCAGGGCTGTCTGGGTGCTGCTCAGGGACAGGGGTCCCGGGTGGGGCTGGGGCTGGGTGGATTTTGGGGTCCCAGGGGTGTCTGGGTGTCCCAGAGGTGTCTGGGTGCTCTTCTGGGGGTCCCGGGGCCGTCTGGGCACTGTTCTGGGGGTCCCAGGGCTGTTTCAGGGGTCCCATGTGTGTCTGGGTGCTGTTTCGGGGGTCCCAGGGCTGTTTCGGGGGTCCCAGGGCTGTTTTGGGGGTCCCAGGGCTGTCTGGGTGCTGTTTCGGGGGTCCCAGGGCTGTTCTGGGGGTCCCAGGGCTGTCTGGGGTCCCAGGGGGTCCCGTGTGTCTGGGTGCTGTTTTGGGGTCCCAGGTGTGTCAGGGGTCCCAGGTGTCTGGGGGGGGGTCCCAGAGGTGTCTGGGTGCTGTTTTGGGGGTCCCAGGGCTGTTTCGGGGGTCCCAGGTGTGTCAGGGGGTCCCAGGTGTGTCTGGGTGCTGTTCTGGGGGTCCCAGGTGTGTCTGGGGGTCCCGTGTGTGTCTGGGTGCTGTTCTGGGGGTCCCAGGTGTGTCTGGGGGTCCCAGGTGTGTCTGGGGGTCCCAGGTGTGTGTCTGGGTGCTGTTTCGGGGGTCCCAGGTGTGTCTGGGGGTCCCAGGTGTGTCTGGGGGTCCCGGGTGTGTCTTCTGGGGTCCCAGGTGTGTCTTCAGGTCCCAGGTGCACAATGAATTTCCCAGGGCAGTACTGGGGGGCCCACTATCTGTTTCAGGGGGTCCCCTGCCCAGCCAGGGGTCCCCCCTGTGTGTGCTATTCTGGGGGTCCCCAACCCTTCTGGGGGCTGTTCAGGGTCCCAGGGCTATTTCGGGGGTCCCAGGTGTCTCTGGGGCTCCCAGGTGTGTCTGGGGGCCCCAGGTAATCCTGCTCACCTGGGGGACCCCTGGGTTAGGACACCCCCAAAAACCCCAAAAAGTCCCAAAATATCCCAAACTATCTGCAAACCCAGGGGGGGTCATCCAACACCTCACCTGGGGGGACACACCTGGGTTAGGACACCCCCAAAAACCCCAAAAATATCCCAAAATATCCCCAAATATCCCCAAATCCACACCAGGTAATCCAACACCTCACCTGGGGGGACACACCTGGGTTAGGACACCCCAAAAAACCCCAAAAATATCCCAAAATATCCCAAAATCCACCAGGTAATCCAACACCTCACCTGGGGGGGACACACCTGGGTTAGGACACCCCAAAAAAACCCCAAAAATATCCCAAAATATCCCAAAATATCCCCAAATTCACATCAGGTAATCCAACACCTCACCTGGGGGGACACACCTGGGTTAGGACACCCCAAAAAAACCCCAAAAATATCCCAAAATATCCCCAAAATCCACATCAGGTAATCCAACACCTCACCTGGGGGGACACACCTGGGTCACGACACCCCAAAAAAACCCCCAAAATATCCCAAAATATCCCCAAATCCACACCAGGTAATCCAACACCTCACCTGGGGGGACACACCTGGGTTAGGACACCCCAAAAAAACCCCAAAAATATCCCAAAATATCCCCAAAATCCACATCAGGTAATCCAACACCTCACCTGGGGGGACACACCTGGGTTAGGACACCCCAAAAAAACCCCAAAATATCCCAAAATATCCCCAAATCCACACCAAATTATCATCCCAAATATCCCCACAAAAGGATCCCCAAAACCCCAAAAGTATCCCCCCAAAATATCCCCAAATCCACATCAGGTAATCCAACACCTCACCTGGGGGGACACACCTGGGTCACGACACCCCAAAAAAAACCCCCAAAAAAACCCCCCAAATACCCCAAAACTTTCACAAATTATCATCCCAAATATCCCCAGAAAACATCCCAAAACATCCCCCAAAATATCCCCAAATCCACATTGGGTAATCCAACACCTCACCTGGGGGGACACACCTGGGTTAGGACACCCCAAAAATATCCCAAAATATCCCAAAATATCCCCAAATCCACATCAGGTAATCCAACACCTCACCTGGGGGGGACACACCTGGGTCACGACACCCCAAAAACAACCCCAAAAATATCCCAAAATATCCCCAAATCCACATCAGGTAATCCCACACCTCACCTGGGGGGACACACCTGGGTCACGACACCCCAAAAAACCCCAAAAGTATCCCAAAATATCCCAAAATATCCCCAAAATCCACACCAGGTAATCCAACACCTCACCTGGGGGGACACACCTGGGTCACGACACCCCAAAAAAACCCCCAAAAAAACCCCCAAATACCCCAAAACTTTCACAAATTATCATCCCAAATATCCCCAGAAAACATCCCAAAACATCCCCCAAAATATCCCCAAACCCACACCAGGTAATCCAACACCTCACCTGGGGGGACACACCTGGGTTAGGACACCCCAAAAAAACCCCCAAAATATCCCAAAATATCCCCAAATTCACATCAGGTAATCCAACACCTCACCTGGGGGACACACCTGGGTCACGGGCCCCAAAAACCCCAAAATATCCCAAAATATCCCAAAATCCACCCAGGTAATCCCCCTCACCTGGGGGACCCCCTGGACCCCCCCCAAAAATATCCCCCCAAAATATCCCCAAATATCCCCAAATCCAGGGTAATCCAACACCTCACCTGGGGGGACACCTCAAAGAGCTTCACCCCAAAAAACCCCAAAATATCCCCCAAAATATCCCCAAATCCACACCAGGTAATCCAACACCTCACCTGGGGGGACACACCTGGGTCACGACACCCCAAAAAACCCCCAAAACACCCCCAAATACCCCAAAAACTTGGGGGTGCATCATCCCAAATATCCCCAGAAAACATCCCAAAACATTGGGGTATCCCAGGAATCCACATCATGATTCGAACACCTCACCTGGGGAAGAGCTGTGGGGACAAAAACCCCAAAAATATCCAAAATATCCCAAAATTTCCCCAAATCCACATCAGGGGTCCAACACCTCACCTGGGGGGACAATCCCGGGTTGTCACCCCAAAAACCCCAAAAATATCCCAAAATATCCCCTCCCCAAATCCACACCAGGTCACCTTCTGCAGGCTGGAGGAGTTGAGCTGCGTCTTGTCCCCAAAAATATCCCAAAATATCCCCTGTCAGGGAGGCAACACCTCACCTGGGGACCCCAGGGCTGTCCCCCCAAAAACCCCAAAATATCCCAAAAGGTGACAGGACTGTCCCACCAGGTAATCGACACCCACACTGTGGGGGCACTGCCAGGCTCAGAGGGAAGGTGACAGGACCCCCCAATCCCTGGGACCCCCAAACCCCAGGTCCCCCACCCCCCACTGGCACCCCAGGCTCAGGGCAGGGGACAGGACCAGGTCCCCTTCTCTGTCCCACACCTCAAAGGCTTCACTGCCAGGCTCAGAGGGTTGAGGGGGGACAGGGACCCCCCCCAGGGGGGACTGGGACCCCCACTGTGGGGCACTGCCAGGGACCCAGAGGGTGGGTGACAGGACCGGGTTTTGGGGTGTCCCCTACACCATGGTTCAGGCACTGCCAGGCTCCCAAAGAGCTGTGGGGGACAGGGACAGGGACCCAGGGGCTGTCCCCACACCCGGTTTGTCACCCCAGGCTCAGAGGGAGGTGACAGGACACCAGCTCCCAAGGCTGTCCCCACAGCTGCGTGGTGGCACTGCCAGGCCACCTGTGAGGGGAGAGCGGGGTCACAGGGTCCCCAGGGCTGTCCCCAAACCGTGGTGGCACTGCCAGGCTCAGGGGCAGGGGACAGGACCGTCCCCAGGGCTGTCCCCACACCGTGGTGGCACTGCCAGGCTCAGAGGGAAGGGGACAGGACCGTCCCCAAGGCTGTCCCCACACCGTGGTGGCACTGCCAGGCTCAGGGCAGGGACAGGACTGTCCCCAGGGCTGTCCCCACACTGTGGTGGCACTCATGGGATGGGGACTGAGCACTTGGGACCCTCCCTGTGCCATGGTGGCACCCCCAGGGCACAGAACAGGACCCAGAAATGTCCCCACGCCATGGTGGCACCCACAGGACAAGGACCAGGACCCAGAAGTGTCCCCACACACGGTGACAGCCACAGCTGAGGAGCAGGAAACTCCTTCCTGTGCCAGGTGGCACTCCCAGGGCAGGGACCAAAGCCAGAGCTGTCCCCACGGCACGGTGCCACCCATGGGATGGGGACAGCAGGCCTGTCCCTGTGGTGACACCCACAGGAGCTGCACCAGGAGCCCACAGCTGTCCCCACACTGCGGTGGCACTCACGGCTGGGGACAGGAAGCCATCCCTGGGCCATGGTGGCACTGCCAGGGCAAGGACCAGGACACAAAGCTGTGCCCACACTGTGGTGTCACCCACAGAACACAGCCTGTCCCTGTGCCACAGTGTCACCCATGGGTTGATCCCACCCCCACACTGTGGTGTCACCCACAGGACACAGCTTGTCCCCACACACGGTGTCACCCACAGGGTGATCCCATCCCTGTGTCACGGTGTCACCCATGGGCCGATCCTGTCCCTGTGTCACCCACAGGACACAAGACTGTCACTGTGTCATGGTGTCACCCATGTTTATCCCATCCCCATACCACGGAGTCACCCACAGGACACAGCCTGTCCCTGTGCCACAGTGTCACCCACAGGTTGATCCCATCCCTGTGTCACAGTGTCACCCACAGTCCCACCCTGTCCCCGCACACGGTGTCACCCATAGGCCGATCCTGTCCCCGCACACGGTGTCACCCACAGTCCCATCCAGTCCCTGCACACGGTGTCACCCATGGGCTGATCCTGTCCCTGTGTCACCCATGGGCTGATCCTGTCCCTGTGTCATGGTGTCACCACAGTCCCACCCTGTCCCCGCACACGGTGTCACCACGGGCCCATCCTGTCCCTGTGTCACCCATGGGCTGATCCTGTCCCCCACACACGGTGTCACCCACGGGCCCATCCTGTCCCCGCACACGGTGTCACCACAGTCCCATCCTGTCCCCTCACACGGTGTCACCCATGGGCCCATCCTGTCCCCGCACACGGTGTCACCCACGGGCCCATCCTGTCCCTGCACACGGTGTCACCCATGGGCTGATCCTGTCCCTGTGTCACCCACAGGACACAGCCTGTCCCTGTGCCACAGTGTCACCCATGGGTTGATCCCACCCCCACACCATGGTGTCACCCACAGGACACAGCTTCTCCCCACACACGGTGTCACCCATAGGCCGATCCTGTCCCCACACACGGTGTCACCCACAGTCCCATCCTGTCCCCGCACACGGTGTCACCCACAGTCCCATCCTGTCCCTGCACACGGTGTCACCCACGGGCCCACCCTGTCCCCTCACACGGTGTCACCCACAGTCCCATCCTGTCCCCACACACGGTGTCACCACAGTCCCATCCAGTCCCCGCACACGGTGTCACCCATGGGCCCATCCTGTCCCCGCACACGGTGTCACCACAGTCCCACCCTGTCCCCGCACATGGTGTCACCCACAGTCCCATCCTGTCCCTTTGTGGGTGGTGTCACCCCCACCCACCCCTGTCCCTCAAGACACGGTGTCACCACAGTCCCATCCTGTCCCCACAGGGTCACCACGGGCCCATCCTGTCCCTGGTGAGGGACAGTCCCAGGCCCCGGTGAGGGGTCAGCGAGGGACAGCCTGGACAGTGTCACGGGCACCCACCCTGAGGGACAGTGAGGGCGGTGGTGGGACACAGGGGACAGCGGGCGGTCCCTGGACAGCCAGGGGGCAGCCCAAGGGACAGCGAGGACAGTGGGACAGTGAGGGACAGTGAGGGGACAGTGAGGGCCCGTCCAGGGCGTGGGGGGCAGTGAGGGGCAGTGAGGGGACAGCGAGGGGGCAGTGAGGGGGCGGTGAGGGGACAGTGAGGGGACAGCGAGGGGACAGCGAGGGGGCAGTGAGGGGCAGTGGGGCAGTGAGGGACAGCGGGGACAGTGAGGGGCAGTGAGGGGACAGTGAGGGACAGTGAGGGGGCAGTGAGGGGACAGCGAGGGGACAGCGAGGGGACAGCGAGGGGGCGGTGAGGGGACAGCGAGGGGGCAGTGAGGGGACAGCGAGGGGACAGCGAGGGACAGTGAGGGGACAGCGAGGGACAGGAGGGGACAGGGAGGGGGACAGTGAACTGGGGACAGTGAGGGGACAGGGGGCAGAGTGAGGGACAGCGGGGGGGGGGGGAGGGGCAGTGAGGGGACAGTGAGGGGACAGCGAGGGCCGTGCCTGGGGACCCGCGGGGGCAGTGAGGGACAGCTGGGGCAGTGAGGGGCAGTGAGGGACAGGCCGCCGGGAGACAGCGAGGGGACAGTGAGGGGACAGTGGGACAGGGAGGGGACAGTGAGGGGGTGAGGGGGGTGGGGGCAGTGAGGGGACAGGAGGGTCCGAGGGACGAATTGACCCAACCGCAGGACACCTCCGGCGGTGAGGGGACAGTGAGGGGGCAATGAGGGGCAGGGGGGCCCCCGGGGACAGTGAGGGGGCAATGAGGGAAGGGAGGGGCCGGGGGGACAGTGAGGGGACAGCCACGGGACAGCTTTCAGGGTGTTCCAGTGAGGGGACTGAGCCGCCCCCGGCGCTGTCAGCGCTCCGGTGACACCGGAGATAACGGGAGCGCGTGAGCGGGCGGGGAGGCCGGGCCAGCCGCCCCGGGCCCACACCGGGGGCTGTGGGGCCCCCCGGATTCGGGGTTGTTTTCGTGGGGGGCACAGCTCGGGGCGCCCCCCTCCCCCTCCGTGGGAAGGAAACGCCGGCGGAAGCCACGGGGGAGGCGCCGGCGATGGCGCAACCGAACCCCAAGATTTGGGGCGAGAAGGCGCCGGTTTGGGGCCCGGGGGGCGCGGGGGGGGGGGACGGGACCGGAGCTTCCCCCCCCCCAAAGCCCAGCGCGGTGCTGTGGGAAAAGTGAAGGAAAACGGGAATTTCTGCCAAAAAACTGCCGTGGCAACGGGGCGGGAGCGTGCGGAGCCATCTGGCCGCGCTGCCGGGATTCGCTCGGGCTCTGAGGCGGCACCGACACCGGAGCCCCCCCCGGGCGGGGCCGCGGCACCAGAACCCCCCGAACCCCCCCCCCCCGGAGCTCCCGCTATTTCCTCGTACGGCCGAGGCCCCAAAACCACGGCAAACACGGCCAAGGAGGCACCGCCCGGCCCGGCTCACACCGGGGGAACGTCACCGGCACCGGACACGGGCCGTGGGAAGGCCGCGGCGCTCGGGAACGGCGCTCAGGCCGCGGAGCCCCTCGTGCCTCAGTTTCCCCAGCCCGCCCGGCCCACGAGGGGACTCACCCTGGGCACCCCGAAGCGCCGGGAGCGGCGGGAGGGAGGGAGGGAAGGAGCGAGCGGGGACCGGCCCGACCGGTTTGGGGCTGAGGCCGCAGCGGGACAGCGCGGGGTGGGGCCGGGGAACACCTGGAGCGGCGGGGCGGGGAGGGGAACGGGGCGGGAAAGGGGAAAACCGGGGCGGGGGGACAGAGCCAGGAGGGTGGGAACGGGGAATGGGCACCGGGATGGGCACCGGGGTGGGCACTGGGACGGGCACTGGGGTGGGAACGGGGAATGGGCACCGGGATGGGCACCGGGACGGGCACTGGGGTGGGAATGGGGAATGGGCACCGGGACGGGCACCGGGATGGGCACTGGGACGGGCACTGGGGTGGGAATGGGGAATGGGCACCGGGACGGGCACTGGGGTGGGAACAGGGAATGGGCACCGGGACGGGCACTGGGGTGGGCACCGGGATGGGCACTGGGATGGGAACGGGGAATGGGCACCGAGATGTGCACCGGGACGGGCACTGGGGTGGGAACGGGGAATGGTCACCGGGATGGGCACTGGGACGGGCACTGGGATGGGAACGGGGAATGGGCACTGAAATTCCCATTGGAATGGCCGCTGCAATGGACATTGGAATTCCCATTGGAATTCCCACTGCAATGGCCACCGGAGGGGTGGCAGGAGTGACAGTGCCGAGGCTGCAGGGATGTCACCAGGTATGGTGTGATGTCACCAGGCCCAGCAGTGATGTCACCGGGGCTGCCGTGATGTCACCATCCCAGCAGTGATGTCACCCAGCCCGGCAGTGATGTCACCGGGGCTGCCAGGATGTCACCAGAGCTGTGGTGATGTCACCAGGCAGGCCGCGGATCCCCTCGCCCTCAGGTGTCAGCCCGCCACCAGCACTCAAACTGGGCCAACTGGTGGCACTGGGAGGGGAGGGAGGGCGGAGCCGGGTCCCCAGGGGGCTGGTGCCACAGCGGGACCCCGCAGGCTGTGGGGCCAAACTGGTGCCAACTGGGGGCACTGGGGCGGGAAAGGGAAAACCGGGGCCGGGGTCCCCAGGGCCGGTGTCAACGGGACCCCGGGCACCCATGGGCACCAAACTGGTGCCAACTGGGGCACTGGGGGAATGGGCACCGGGACCCCGGCTCAGGATGGCACTGGGATGGACACTGGGATGGGAACGGGAATGGGCACTCAAATGTCCATTGGAATTTAGGCATTTTGAAGATTTTTTTTCCCACTTCAACCCCACCAGATCGTGGCAGGAGTGAGGGTGGACTGGGGCTGGGGGATGTCAAAGGTATGGTGTGATGTCACCCGGCCCAGCGGTGATGTCACCGGGGCTGCCAGGATGTCACCATCCCAGCAGTGATGTCACCATCCCAGCAAATGTTCCCAGCCCAGGAATAATTTTCACTGGGCGCCAGGATGTCACCATCCCAGCAGTGAAAGTCACCCAAAACCAGCAGGATGTCACCGGGGCTGCCGATGTCACCACAGGACAGGTGGTCACCAGGCAGGTCCTGGGCCCGGGGACATCGGAGAGGTGTCAATGCCGCCAGCACCAAACTGGTGCCAACTGGTGGCACTGGGAGCGGTCCCGGTGTCCCCAGGGCCGGTGTCACCGGGACCCCGAGCTGCCAGCACCAAACTGGTGCCAACTGGTGGCACTGGGAGCGGTGCCGGTGTCCCCGGGACCCCGGGCTCAGCACAGCGGTGGCAGCCGAGGAGGCAGCGCTGGTTCGTGCGGCGCCGCTCAAATGTCAGCCAAATTTAGGCATTTTTGAAGATTTTTTTTTTATCTTCAACCCCACCAGATCCACCCCGTGTGAGGGAAACGCTGGGGGGGAGAAAGACCCCCACATTTCAGACACACAAAGGGATGGGGAGCCCCATTCCCCACACTGGGGCCGCCCCTCCCCAAATCTTCCCAGCCAGGAATAATTTTCCTCTGGCGTTACATAACAGCCCCCAAATAAGGGGAAACCCCCCAAAGGAAAACCCCCACAGCCAGGCCACACACAGGGGTGAGACCGACCCCATTCCCCACACTTGGGGACATCGACGCGATGCCACCTCTGCCCCACGGGGTCAGAACAGGAGGAATTTGGGGCCCGGCTCTCAGCCCCCCAAATCACCCCCCAAATTGGGGAAACCCCCAAAGGAAAACCCCAAAATGGGGTGACACACAGCTGAGACCCCAGGGCCCCACACTCCCCACAAGGGCTGAACCAGCCCCAACGGGGTCAGGAACAGGAGGAATTTGGGGGGGTCCCCAGAGCCCCCCCAAAATTGGGGAAACCCCCAAAGGAAAACCCCCTCCCACCCCCAGACACACAAAGGGGTGAGACCCCCATTCCCCACACTGGGGGGGGGGCGCTGGTCCCTGCTCATGGGGGTCAGAACAGGAGGAATTTGGGGGTCACCCCTCAGAGCCCCCCCAAATCCACCCCCAAATTGGGGGAAACCCCCCCAAAGGAAAACCCCCTCCCACCCCCAGACACACAAAGGGGTGAGACCCCCATTCCCCACACTGGGGCTGGTCCCCGCTCACGGGGGTCAGAACAGGAGGAATTTGGGGGGGGGGTCACCCCTCAGAGCCCCCCCAAATCCACCCCCAAATTGGGGAAACCCCCAAAGGAGAACCCCCTCCCACCCCCAGACACACAAAGGGGTGAGACCCCCATTCCCCACACTGGCGGGGGGGGGGGACTGGTCCCTGCTCACGGGGGTCAGAACAGGAGGAATTTGGGGGGGGGTCACCCCTCAGAGCCCCCCCAGAGCCCGGGGAGGGCGCCGAGCCCGTGGCAGCGCTGCCGCCGCCCCCACAGCCCCCTCGGTTTGGGGGGGCCGCAGCGGGGAAGGGAAGGGAAGGGGGGGGGTGGGCTGACGCCCCCACAGCCCCGATTGTGCAGCCACCGAGCTGGGGGGGGGCACAATGACACCCCAAACTTGGCCCCCATGGCGGATCCCAGAGCCTCTGGCACCCCCTGCTTGCTCCTCTACACTTGGGGTGCAAGGCTTGACACCCCCCCCCCAAAATTTGGGGTTGGGCACACAAACCCCACTGCTGGCCCACAGGGAACCCCGAAATGGGACCCCAAAATTTGGGGTTGGGCACACAAACCCCCCACTGCCGGCCCAACAGGGAAGCCCGAAATCGGACCCCAAAATTTGGGGTCGTGCACACAAACCCCCACTGCCGGCCCAAAGGGAACCCCGAAATGGGACCCCAAAATTTGGGGTCGGGCACACAAACCCCCCACTGCTGGCCCAAAGGGAAGCCCGAAATGGGACCCCAAAATTTGGGGAGGGGCTCATCCCAAGAGAAGCCCAGAGCTCTCTCCCTTCACTGAACCCGGCCCTGAAGGGGGGCCACGGCTCAGGACCCCCCACCCCACAGGAGGCTCTGGGAGACCCCGGGTCCTTCGTGGGGGCGGAAGAGACGAACTGGGGGACCCTCAGCCCCCCCTTGTGCACCTCACAGAGGGCTCTGAGGCCCCTCAGAGCCCCCTCTTCCCTCACAACACAATCCCAAACCCCTCCAGTCCCTCTTTTCCTTCACAGAGGGATCCAGAACCCCCCAGATCTGCTCTTTTCTCCACATAAAACACGCCAGGATGCCCTTTTTCACTCCCAAAAATGTCCCAAGACCCCTTTACACTCCATTATTTTCCTTCTCAGATCCCCTTTTTCGCACAAAAAACCCACCCAGGTTCCCGTCAAACGCTCCTTTCTACCTCACAAAATCTCGCAAATCCCTTTCAGGCCTCGCTTCCCCCTCACAAACAGACCCCAGACCCTTTTTAGTGCTCTCGGAGTGGCCCAGGACCCCCTTTCCTGTCACAAACCGGGCACGGGCCCGCCTGGTTCCCCTCACAGAACAGCCCCAGACTCTCTCACCTCCCTTTCCCTCTCGATTCCCCCTTTTTCCCCTCAAAAACCAGCCCAGGTCCCCCTTTTTCCCTCACAAAATTACTCAGGCCCCTCTAAGACCCTTTTCCCCTCACACAAACGTCTCAAACCCACTCACTTCCCATTTTTTTCCGCACGGACGGGACCAGAACCCCCCAATCGTCCTTTTAACCCTCTCAGATCCCCCTTTCCCTCACGAATCAGTCCCCGAGCCCCTCAGAGCCCCTTTTCCCCCTCACAAACCCACCCCGAACTCCCCTTTTCCCCTCACAAACCGGCTCACCATCCCCCCAAGCCCCTTTTTCCTCCCTCAGATCCCCCTTTTCCCCTCACAAAAAATCCCCCAGGCTCCCTCAGTCCCCTCTTCCCCTCACAAAATTCCTCTTTTCCCCCACAGCCGCCCCTCTCCCCTCACTCTGGAACCGGCTCCCCCTTCATCCCCACCCGATCCCCGCCGTCCCTCCCTCACCTGTTCCGCGTCCCTCTCGTTGACGGTCGGCAAAGGGCTGCGACCGCTGCTCGACATGGCGGCCCCCCCCCCGCGCCGCCGGCGACTATCGCGATAGGGGGAAGCCGCGGCAGGCGGTGTGCGGGGAGGGGGAAGGGGAAGCGGGGGAGCTCAGGGGGCGGGGGGGGGCCAGGCCAGCGGCATTTGGGGGGCCGGGAGAGGAGCAGGGGGAGCGGGCGGGGTCCGCCCGGCCCGGCCCGGCCGCCGCCGCCGCCTCCTCACGCCGCCGCCGCCGCCTCAGCGCCCCGCGGCTCCCAACATGGCGGCCGCCGCCGGCCCTCGGCCATTTCCGCCGCCGCGCCGGAAACACCCGACACGCCTCCCCGCGCCGCTTCGGCTCTTCCCGGACAGGTTCGGCTCGCGGCCGTCACGGACTTCGAGTGTTTCCGCCTCCGCGACGGAGTTACACGAAGATTCCTTCGGTACTTTCCGCCGAGAGCCGCGGGAAGAGCCGAGCGCCGCCCGCGCCGCCGCGACTCCGAGCGGAGCCGGAAATACCCGAGTGAGGCCGAAACACCCGAGTGGATGCGGAAATACCCGAACACCTCTTGGCAGCCTTCGGGCTCTTCCGCCAGTGACGGAAACATCCGAGCGGAGCCGAATCCCCCTCCCCAGCCCTGATGGGGACCCAAGGATGGGGCGGGGGGCGGCCCGGACCGCAGGACCCTCCCCGAATTTTGGGGGGCTCTCCTGGATACCTGGACCCTCCCCGAATTTTGGGAGCTCTCCCGGATACCTGGACCCTTCCCGAATTTGGGGGGCTTTGCTGGACCCCTGGGTCCTCCCCGATTTTGGGGGGAAGGGAGCTCCTTGTCTGCACTGGGAGCACTGGGAGGATGGACTGGGAAGGGGCGTGTCCAGCCACAGAAGGGCGTGTCCTCACACTCACCACGCCCCCCTGGACCAAAGGGGCGGGGCCGGGATGGGGGAGGGGGGTTCCATGGGCGCCCCTACGCTCGGGGCTCCCCGGGCGGTGCTGCCGGGTGGGGGCGGGGATGGAGGGGAGCATCCAGGGGTTCCCCTATCCCGCTCTCATGGGGGGATCCCCCCTAAAATCACCTCCGTGGCTCCTCTGGACGCGGGGCGGGGGGGCTGAGACCCGCCGGACTCTCATCGCGCCCCCCGCAGCCCCCCCGATGTGGGGAGGGGCGGGCTCGGGGGGGGGGGATGGAAAAGGCGTGCGGCCCCTTTAAATTTACCCAGGAGCCCTTAAAGGAGCCCCAGGGGCCCCACGGCAGCGGCCCCAGCCCGGTCGGCCCCCGCCCGCCGCCGCCCCGGGCCCCGCCATGGAGCCCCCGGCCCCGGTCCCGGCCGGCCCAGGTGAGCACCGAGACGGCGGCGGGGATGGGAGCGGGGTTGCGGTGGGACCCCCCCCCCTCAGCGCACAGTGGGAGCGGCGCTGGCCCTTTAAGAAGCCCCCCCGACCCCCGGGTGGGGGTCCCCAGCCCTTTGCCATCCCCTGTCATCGGCCCCGGGCTCTGTAACGGGCTCCTGTCCCTTTAAGATGAGCTGTGCCCCTGTGCCATGCTCCATCCTTTGAAATTGTCCCCTTTAAATGTCCCCGGGCATTCAGGATGTCCCCATCCGTCCCACATGGCCCCATCCCCTGTCACCGGCCCTGCCCCTGTAACGGGCCCCTGTCCCTTTCCATGATCCCCCTGAGATGCCCCATCCCTTTTAATTCCCCGTCCCTTTGAATGCCCCCAGGGATTTAGGATGTCCCCGTCCCTTTGAGATGGCCCCATCCAATTTAGGATATCCCTGCCCCTTTGAGATGCCCCCATCCCCTCCAAGGATCCCCGTCCCTCTGAGATGCCCACAGGGATTTAGGATGTCCCCGTCCCTTTGAGATGCCCACAGGGATTTAGGATGTCCCCGTCCCTCTGAGATGCCCACAGGGATTTAGGATGTCCCCGTCCCTTTGAGATGCCCACAGGGATTTAGGATATCCCCGTCCCTTTGAGATGCCCACAGGGATTTAGGATGTCCCCGTCCCTTGAGGATGTGCCCCCCCTCCCCAGCCCCTCCTCATTTGAGGACCCTGCCCCTTTAAGAACCCCCAGCCCCTTTTAAGCTCTCCTGTCCCCCCCCCCCATTTCCCTGCTCTGTCCCTTTAAGACCCCCCCAGCCTTGCCCCTAATCCTTGGGGTCCCCACCACCCCTCGGACCCCTTCAGTCCCCCCTGAACCTCCCCCATGGTCTGAACGATCCCTCCCCGGCCTTCCCTGCAGCCCCTTCCCGGCGGGGGCCGCGCCGGAGCCTGGAGCCAAAGGAACCGCGGGAGAAACCGCGGGAGAAACCCCGGGAACCTTGGGAGAAGCTCCAGGAACATCCCCAGAAACCCCGGGAGAAACCCCGGGAGAAACCGCGGGAACCTTGGGAGAAGCTCCAGGAACAGCCCCAGAAACCCCGGGAGAAACCCCGGCAGCAGCACTGGGAGCAGCCCCAGAAGAAGCCCCGGGATGAGCCCCTGAAACCCCAGGAGAAACCCCAGAAATCCTGGGAGAAACCCTGGGAGAAACCCCAGGAGAAACCCCAGAAATCCTGGGAGAAACCCCAGGAGAAACCCCAGAAACCCTGGGAGAAATCCCGGGAACAGCCCTGGGAGAAATCCCAGGAGCAGCCCCAGGAACACCAGAAGCAACCCTGGGAACAGCCCCAAAAGCCCCAGGAGCAGCCCTGGGAGCCCCAGGAGCAGCCCCAGAAATGCCAGGAAAAGCCCCAGGACCAACCCTGGGAGCAGCCCCGGGAGCAGCCCCAGAAGAAGCTCCAGGAGCAGCCCCAGAAAAAGCCCCAAAAGCCCCGGGAAAAGCCCCAAAAGCCCCGGGAAAAGCCCCAAAAGCAGCCCCAGAAAAAGCCCCAGAAGCCCCGGGAAAAGCCCCAAAAGCAGCCCCGGGAAAAGCCCCAAAAGCCCCGGGAAAAGCCCCGGGCCACAGAAGCAGCCCCAGGACCGCCGCCCGCTATTACCCGGCGCGGGCGCTCGGTACCTGATGGAGCCAACGCGGGTGGCGGCCTCACCGGTGCCCGGCGTGCGGCGGCGCCCTGGCCGCGCTCAAGCTCGGCACCATCGAGCGCCACATCCCCGGGGCCTGGGGGCCGCGCGAGAGGCAGCGGGGGCTGCGCTCCTGGGACGCGCACCTGGGGCGGCCCCGCCGGGCCCAGGGAGCCCCCGGTGGCTCCCCCGGCACAGGTACGGGCGGGGCTGGGCTGGGGAACCTGGGGCGTGGTGCCTTTAAGGGGGGTGGTGTCGCTTTAAATGGGGCCACGCCTCCTTAGGAGCAGCCCTGTCCCTTTAAGTGTGGCCACGCCCCTTTACTAGGAGCTGTCTCTTTAAATGTGGCCACACCCCTTTAGAGCAGCTCTGTCCCTTTAAATGTGGCCACGCCCCTTTAGGAGCAGCTCTGTCCCTTTAAATGTGGCCACACCCCTTTAGGAGCAGCTCTGTCTCTTTAAATGTGGCCACACCCCTTTAGGAGCAGCTCTGTCCCTTTAAATGTAGCCACGCCCCTTTAGAACAGCTCTGTCCCTTTAAATGTGGCCACGCCCCTTTAGGAGCAGCTCTGTCCCTTTAAGTGTGGCCACGCCCCTTTAGAACAGCTCTGTCCCTTTAAGTGTGGCCACGCCCCTTTAGGAGCAGCTCTGTCTCTTTAAGTGTGGCCACGCCCCTTTAGGAGCAGTTCTGTCCCTTTAAATGTGGCCAGAACAGCTCTGTCCCTTTAAGTGTGGCCACGCCCCTTTAGGAGCAGCTCTGTCCCTTTAAGTGTGGCCACACCCCTTTAGGAGCAGCTCTGTCCCTTTAAATGTGGCCACACCCCTTTAGAGCAGCTCTGTCCCTTTAAGTGTGGCCACACCCCTTTAGGAGCAGCTCTGTCCCTTTAAATGTGGCCACGCCCCTTTAGGTGTGGCCACGCCCCTTTAGAGCAGCTCTGTCCCTTTAAGTGTGGCCACGCCCCTTTAGGAGCAGTGCTGTCCCTTTAAATGTGGCCACGCCCCTTTAGAACAGCTCTGCCCCTTTAAATGTGGCCACACCCCTTTAGGAACAGCTCTGCCCCTTTAAGTGTGGCCACGCCCCTTTAGAGCAGCCCTGTCCCTTTAAATGTGGCCACGCCCCTTTAAGTGTGGCCACACCCCTTTAGGAGCAGCCCTGTCCCTTTAAATGCAGCCACGCCCCATTTCACTTCAGGCCACGCCCTCATTTGATGCAGATCCACATTGACCACGCCTTCTTTTGCTGTAGCCCCACCCCTTTCTGTACAAGCCACGCCCCTTTACGTGTTTGTGCATCTCCTTTAAATGCCACGCCCATCTCTGACCACACCCCCTTCACTAAGCCCCTGCCCCTTTAACTGGACACTGCCCCTTTAAGAGCATCCCCAGCCAGACCACACCCAGAGTGTCACCCATGGTCCCCAGGCTGTCCCCAATGTCCCTCGCCCTGTCCCCACAGTGTCCCCTGAGCTGTCCCCAAGGTCCCCAGTGTCCCCAATGACCCTCGCCCTGTCCCCACAGTGTCCCCGAGCTGTCCCCAGTCCCCAGAGTGTCCCCAATGTCCCTTGCCCTGTCCCCGCAGTGTCCCCAAGGTCCCCAGGCTGTCCCCAGTGACCCTCGCCCTGTCCCCAGGCTGTCCCCAAGGTCCCCAGGCTGTCCCCAATGTCCCCAGGCTGTCCCCAATGTCCCTTGCCCTGTCCCCGCAGTGTCCCCGAGCTGTCCCCAGGGTCCCCAGGCTGTCCCCAATGTCCCTCGCCCTGTCCCCGCAGTGTCCCCAGGCTGTCCCCAATGTCCCTCGCCCTGTCCCCACAGTGTCCCCGAGCTGTCCCCAGGGTCCCCAGGCTGTCCCCAATGTCCCTTGCCCTGTCCCCAGGCTGTCCCCAGTGACCCTCGCCCTGTCCCCGCAGTGTCCCCAATGTCCCTTGCCCTGTCCCCAGGCTGTCCCCAATGTCCCTCGCCCTGTCCCCGCAGTGTCCCCGAGCTGTCCCCAGGGTCCCCAGGCTGTCCCCAGAGTGTCCCCAGTGACCCTCGCCCTGTCCCCACAGTGTCCCCGGGCTGTCCCCAAGGTCCCCAGGCTGTCCCCAATGTCCCTCGCCCTGTCCCCAGGCTGTCCCCAGTGTCCCCATGTCCCCCCCCCCTTTTTTTTACACCCCCACCTTGTACACGACCCCCCCCCAATAAACCCCCCCCAGAGACCCCCGGGGTCTTGGGGACATTTGGGGACATCTGAGAGGAACATGGGGACATTTGGGGGGTCCCAGTGACATTTTTGGGGTGCCTTGGGGACATTTGGGGGGGGTCCCAGTGACATTTTTGGGGTCATCCCAGGGACATTTTTGGGGGGATTTTGGGGACATTTTTGGGGGTCCCAGGACATTTTTGGGGGTCCCAGGACATTTTGGGGATGTCTTGGGGACATTTCTGGGGTGCCTTTGGGACATTTCTGGGGTGCCTTGGGGACATTTTTGGGGGGTCCCAGTGACATTTTGGGGGGTCCCAGTGGGATTTTTTGGGGGTCCCAGTGACATTTTGGGGTGCCTTTGGGGACATTTTGGGGTTCCTTGGGGACATTTTTGGGGTCATCCCAGGGACATTTTTGGGGTGCCTTGGGGACATTTTGGGGGTGCCTTGGGGACATTTCTGGGGTGCCTTGGGGACATTTTGGGGGTGCCTTGGGGCCATTTTGGGGGTGCCTTGGGGACATTTCTGGGGTGCCTTGGGGACATTTTGGGGGGGGTCCCAGGACATTTTGGGGGTGCCTTGGGGCCATTTCTGGGGTGCCACCAGCCCAGAGGGCGCCGCCGTTGTCGCGGTGTTTTATTGTAGCCACAGCCCCGCAGGTGAATTTTGGGGGGGGGGGGGGTCGGGGTCTCCCCCATTTCCCCCCCCAACCCCAGCAGCGAGGGGGGGGTCGGGGGGCGCAGTTTGGGGAGGGGGGAGGGGCTGAGCCCCCCCCTCCCCCATTTACAGCAGTTACAGACATTTCACCTCCATTGACGATAAAAAAATAAAACTGGGGGGGGGTGGGGGGGGTTGGGGGAGGGAGCGATCTTGGGGGCCCCCCCGGGGGGGGGAGCCCTGGGGGCGAATTTGGGGTTCAGCCCCCATTTCAACTGAGGGGGGGGGGCACAGACGGACGTCACTGTGAGAGTGGGGGGGAGGGAGTTTTTTTGGGGGAGGGACACAGACAAATGGGGGGAGGGGGGGGGCACCGCTGGGTACCCCCACAGTGCCCCTCCCCCACCCTGGGGTTCATTCCGGCTTCTTCTGGGCCAGGCCCGGGAGCTTGGCCTGGATCCTGCGGAGAGGGGGGGGCGTCAGATGGGGGGCACCAGCATTTTGGGGGATCCCAGGGTTTTTGGGGGTCCCCAGGATCTTTTGGGGGTCCCAGGGTTTTTTGGGGGATCCCAGGGTTTTTTGAGTGGGTCCCAAGGTTTTTGGGGGGATTCCCAGGGTTTTTGGGGGGGTCCCAGGATTTTTTGGGGGGTATCCCCAGGATTTTCAGGGGTATCCCCAGGATTTTTGGGGGGGTCCCCAGGATCTTTGGGGGGTCCCCAGGATTTTTCAGGGGTATCCCAGGATTTTTGGGGGATATCCCCAGGATTTTTTCGGGGGTATCCCCAGGATTTTTCGGGGGTATCCCAGGATTTTTTCAGGGGTATCCCCAGGATTTTTGGGGGGGTATCCCCAGGATTTTTTTGGGGGGTATCCCCGGGATTTTTTGGGGATTCCCAGCATTTCTTGAAGGGGTCCCCAGGACTATTTTGGGGGGATCCCAGGATTTTTTTGGGGGGTCCCCAAGATGTTTGGGGGTCCCCAGGATCTTTGGGGGATCCCCAGGATTTTTCAGGGGTATCCCAGGGTTTTTTGGGGGGTATCCCCAGGATTTTTTGGGGGGGATATCCCCAGGATTTTTTAGGGGTATCCCCAGGATTTTTGGGGATATCCCAGGATTTTTTCGGGGGTATCCCAGGAATTTTTTCGGGGTATCCCCAGGATTTTTCGGGGGTATCCCCAGGATTTTTGGGGGTATCCCCAGGATTTTTGGGGCGTCCCACGAGCACCTACTTGGCCATGAGCTCCTTGGTCTGGCGGCGGACGAGGGCCATGTAGTGACTGATCTGCACCTGGTGGGGGGGAAGGAAATGGGGGTTTCAGGGGTGCCCCCCTATTTGTGGGGGCATCCCCCTGGAATTTGGGGGGATCCCCTCGAATTTGGGAGGAATCCCCTCGAGTTTGGGGGGAATCCCCTCGAGTTTGGGGGAATCCCCTCGAGTTTGGGGGGAATCCCCTCGAGTTTGGGGGGATCCCCTCGAATTTGGGGGAATTTGGGGGGAATCCCTTGAATTTGGGGGCTCCCTTGGGTCGGGGCTCACCTCGTATTTCTCGTACAGGGGCGGGAGGGTGAAGGCCAAGATGTCGGCTGGGGAGAGAGGGGGGGTTATGGTTATTTGGGGGGCAGGGGGGGTTATTTGGGGGGCCAGGGGGGGTTATTTGGGGGTACCCCCCACCCCTCTGTGCCACCTCCGGGGGTCGCCAGCCCCAAACCCGAACGCAGACCCTGGGGGGAGGCCGGGGGGGGCTCTCACCGAGGATGAGGAGGGTGATGCCGTTGAACACGGCTCCCACGTAGGTCATCAACCACATGGTCAGGGCGAGCTGGGGGGGGCACACGAGAGGTTTTGGGGGGGATTTTGGGGCTTGGGGAGGAGGAGGAGGAGGAGGAGGAGGGGAGGAAGGCTGCGGACCTCCAGGGAATCCACCAGGTCCTCCACCAGGAAGAGGCGCAGCAGCAGCTGCAGGGCCCGGTTCACGTGCTGGGCGACCACGGCCGCGTGCGCCTGGAACACCTCGGGGGACAGCGCCAGGTCCGCGTCCAGGTACGCCCTGGGATGGGGGGACAGGTGAGGGGGACCCCAAAATCTGAAACCTGAACCCCGAAATCCCCACCCTGAACCCCGAAATCCCCGCCCCGAAGCCCAAAATCCCCACCCTGAACCCCAAATCCCCGCCCCGAAGCCCAAAATCCCCACCCTAAACCCTGAAATCCCCAACCTGAACCCCAAATCCCCAACCTGCAACCCCAAATCCCCACCCTGAACCCCAAATCCCCGCCCCGAACCCCAAATCCCCACCCTGAACCCCAAAATGCCTGCCCTGAACCCCAAAATCTGCATCTGCACCCCAAAATCCCCGCCCCAAACCCCAAAATCTGCATCTGCACCCAAAATCTCTGCCCCGAACCCCAAATCCCCACCCCTGAACCCCAAAATCTGCATCTGCACCCAAAATCCCCACCCT
The DNA here is from genome assembly GCA_024865655.1 of Emberiza elegans. NCBI lineage: Eukaryota > Metazoa > Chordata > Aves > Passeriformes > Fringillidae > Emberiza > Emberiza elegans. The sequence continues at coordinate 2,109,827 of JALJVW010003074.1, read as the reverse complement.
GAACCCCAAATCCCTGCATCTGCCCAAAAATCAAGCTCCCAAAGCCCCAGAGCCACCTGAATCTGCACCCCAGACCCAATCCCTGCCCAACCCCCAAAACCCACCTGAAGGGTGCCCAAACCCACCCTGAACCCCCCAAAGCCCCCCGAACCCCAAATGAGGGTGCCCATACCCTGAAAGGGTGCCCAAAGCCCCCAACCCACCTGAAGGGGTGCCCAAAGCCCCAAAACCCACCCCACAGGGTTCCCAAACCCCAAATCCCTGCTCTGGGGGTGCCCCAAAGACCCCCACCCCAAACCCCAGACCCACCTGATCTGTGCCCAGACCCACCCTGAACCCACCCAAAATCCCCAGACCCACCTGAACCCCAAAGCCTCAGACCCACCTGAACCCCCAAAGCCCCAGACCCACCCAAAAATCTGCCCACCTGAACCCCAAAATCTGCATCTGCAGGGTGCCCAAAAATTCCAGACCCACCTGAACCCCCCAAACCCACCTGAAGGGTGCCCAGAGCCCCAGACCCACCTGAAATGCCCACCCCCCAGACCCACCTGAATCCCACAGCCCCAAACCCACCAAGGGGTCCCAAAGCCCCCAGACCCACCTGCAGGGTGCCCAAAGCCCCCAGACCCACCTGAAGGGTGCCCAGACCCACCTGCAGGGTGCCCAAAGCCCCCAGACCCACCTGAAGGGGTGCCCAGAGCCCCCAGACCCACCTGAAGGGTGCCCAGACCCACCTGAAGGGGTGCCCAGACCCACCTGGGGGTGCCCAAAGCCCCCAGACCCACCTGAAGGGGTGCCCAAACCCACCTGGGGGTGCCCAAAGCCCCCAGACCCACCTGAAGGGGTGCCCAAAGCCCCCAGACCCACCTGAAGGGGTGCCCAGAGCCCCCAGACCCACCTGAAGGGTGCCCAGACCCACCTGGGGGTTCCCAAAGCCCCAGACCCCCTGAAGACCCACCTGGGGTTCCCAAAGCCCCCAGACCCACCTGAAGGGTGCCCACAGCCCCCAGACCCACCTGAAGGGGTGCCCAGACCCACCTGAAGGGGTGCCCAAAGCCCCCAGACCCACCTGAAGGTGCCCAAAGCCCCCAGACCCACCTGAAGGGTGCCCAGACCCACCTGGGGGTGCCCAAAGCCCCCAGACCCACCTGAAGGGGTGCCCAGACCCACCTGAAGGGGTGCCCAAAGCCCCCAGACCCACCTGAAGGGTGCCCACAGCCCCCAGACCCACCTGAAGGGGTGCCCAAAGCCCCCAGACCCACCTGAAGGGGTGCCCAGACCCACCTGGGGGTGCCCAAAGCCCCCAGACCCACCTGAAGGGGTGCCCAGACCCACCTGGGGGTGCCCAAAGCCCCCAGACCCACCTGAAGGGGTGCCCAGACCCACCTGAAGGGGTGCCCCTGGCGGGATTTGTGCAGCGCCTGCAGCACGGCCCGGTACACGCGCAGGCTGACGGTGACCGAGAGCAGCGCCAGCGCCACGTGCGCCACCACGGTGACCGCGCTGAGCGTGGCCAGCGACAGCAGCAGCACCAGGCTGGCGCCGAAGGCCGCCGCGCTCTTCCTCACGTCCCGCCAGAACAGCAGCTCCTGCACCGCTGGGACGGACAGAGGGACAGGCGGGGTTATATAGGGGGACAGACAGGGGGACATGGAGGGGACATGGAGGGGACAGACAGCGGGACAGATGAGGTTACAGGGGGACAGACAGAAGGACAGAGGGGGTTACAGGGGACAGACAGGGGGGACAGATGGGGTTACAGGGGGACAGGCAGAGGGACAGACAGGGTTACAGGGGGACAGACAGGGGGGACATGGAGGGGACAGAGGGGGACAGACAGAGGGACAGATGGGGTTACAGGGGGACAGACAGGGGGACAGATGGGGTTACATACAGGGGACATGGAGGGACAGAGGGGGACATGGAGGGGACAGACAGGGGAACAGACAGGGGACAGACAGGTCAAAGGGGGATGAGACAGGGGGGACAGACAGGGGGACATGGAGGGGACAGACAGGGGGACATGGAGGGGACAGACGGGGGGACATGGAGGGGACAGAGGAGGGGACAGGAGACATGGGGGGACATGGACAAGGGGGACAAGGACAGGACACAGGGAGACATGGACAAGGACAGACACAGGGGGACAGACAAGGGGTGACAGAAGGGTTACACAGGGGGGGGGTGACAAGGAGGGGACACAGAGGGACAAGGGGTGACACAGGGGGGTGACAAGGACAGGACACAAAGGAGGACACGGGGGTGACACAGGGGGTGACAAGGACAGGACACAGGGGAACACAGGGGGTGACAAGGACAGGACACAGAGGTGACACAGGGGTGACAAGGACAGGACACAGGACACAGGGGGTGACAAGGAGGTGACACAGGAGCACAGTGAGGGGACACGGGGGGGGGTCCCTGCGCTGTCCCCCACCCCCCTTTGCCCCCACGTCACTGTCCCTCCTCCCCCCGAACGCGCCAATTACCCTCGCTCATTAAAACAGCCCCTTCATTACACACAGCCCTTAATTAATTACACCCCCCCATTAAAACCAGGCGGTAATTAACCCCCCCTCAGCGTGCCGGCGGGTTTGGCCCCAAATCCCCGGAATTTCCCCAAATCCCCGGAATTTCCCCCAAATCCCCGGAATTTCCCCCAAACCCCCAGATTTTCCCCCAAACCAGGCACCCTGAGTTGCCCTCGGGGCTGGGCTCTCCCCATTTCTCCTTTTTTTACCCCAAGTTCGGGTCCATCCACAGCGCCCTCCCCTCCCCCCGCTGCTTTCGGCGCCGTTTTGGGGTGGGAAAGGCACTTTTGGGGTGAAATAGCCCTTTTTGGGGTTCCAAAGCCCTTTTTGGGGTTCCAAAGCCCTTTTTGGGGTGGGAAATGCCCTTTATGGGGTTCCAAAGCCCTTTTTGGGGTGGGAAATGCCCTTTTTTGGGGTTCTAAAGCCCTTTTTGGGGTGGGAAATGCCCTTTTAGGGTTTCCAAAGCCCTTTTTGGGGTTCCAAATGCCCTTTTTGGGGTTCCAAAGGCCTTTTTTGGGGGCTTTACCTGGCAGGCGGGGCAGGGCCCCGGCCAGGGGGGGCCCGGGGGGCTCCCCCAGTTCCCGCAGGGTCCGGTGCTCCTGCTCCCAGTGCCGGGAGCCCGGCGGGACGGGGACAGCGGGGACAGCGCCGGGGACATCCTTGGGGACATCCCTGGGGACAGCCCCGGGGACATCCTTGGGGACAGCCCCGGGGACAGCGGGGGCGGCCTCGGCCGGCGCCTCCTCGATGACGGTGTCGTCCGAGTCACCGGAGCTGTCGGCGTCCGTGGGGACAGCGGGGACACCGGCGCTGGGGACGCCATTCCCGCCGTGCCCGGTGCCACTGCCAACACCAGCGATGCCATCCCCAATGCCGGTGACACCAGCGAAGCCGTTCCCCATGGCGGAGCCACCGTTCCCAGTGCCGGGGACATTGGTGACACCGTCCCCATGGCAGTGACACCGGTGACGCCATTTCCAGTGCCGGTGACACCGGTGACGCCATTCCCAATGCTGGTGACACCGGTGACACCTTTCCCCATGGCAGTGACATCAGTGACGCCGTTCCCCATGCTGGTGACAACGGTGACACCATTCCCAACGCCATTAACGCCGCTCGCAGTGCTGGTGACACCGGTGACACTGCTCCCCATGCTGGTGACACCAGTGACACCATTCCCAATGGCAGTGACACCAGTGACACCATTCCCAACGCCATTAACGCCGCTCGCAGTGCTGGTGACACCGGTGACACCTTTCCCCGTTGCAGTGACACCGGTGACACCATTCCCCATGGCGCTGATGCCGCTCCCAGCACCGGTGACACCGGTGACACTGCTCCCCATGCTGGTGACACCGGTGACACCATTGCCAATGGCACTGATGCCGCTCCCAGCGCTGGTGACACCGGTGACACTTTTCCCTGTTGCAGTGACACCAGTGACACCATTCCCCGTTGCAGTGACACTGGTGACACCGTTCCCCACGGCAGTGACACCGGTGACACCATTCCCTGTGCTGGTGACACCGGTGACGCCATTCCCCATGGCAGTGACACCGCCTCCTCGGCCGCGACCCCGATGGCGCCTCCCGGCGCCCGCCGTCCCGCCGCTGTCCCCGCCGCCGTCCCCAGCGCCGCTGTCCCCGGCACCGTCCCCGGCGCTGTCCCCGAGCTGTCGCTCCACCAGGTCCCAGGAGAGCAGCTCGCTGGTGAAGCTGTGCATCTCCCGCACGCACCGCGACACCTCCTCCAGCGCGGCCGCCGAGCCGGGGGGCGGCCGGGCCAGCGCCCCCATCCTCCCGGGGCCGGCGCCGGGGCCGGCGCGGGGCGCGGGCGGGAAGTGGCACTCGCGGCCCTCGGGGATCTGCGCCAGCGCGGGCCCGAACTCGCGGTCGAAGGCGGCGCGGTCCGGGACCACCTCGAACGGCGACTCCGGGGACTCGGGGGGGCTCTGCGGGGGCGCCCCCCGCTCCCGCCCGCCCGGGGCCGCTGGGGAGGGGGGGGACACGGTCAGGGGGTGCCCCTGTGCCCCGTTCCGGGGGTGCCCCCCTGTTCTGAGGGTCCCCCCCAGCTCTGTCCTCCCCATTTGGTGGCCTTGGGCACCCCGGGGAGGTTTTGGTGTCCCCATGTCCCCATTCTGAGGGTCCCCCCCTGTTCTGAGGGTGCCCCCCCCTGTTCTGAGGGTCCCCTCCAGCTCTGTCCCCCCCATTTGGTGGCCTCGGGGACCCCCGGGGGAGGTTGGGGTCACCCCTGTCCCCCATTCTGAGGGTCCCCCCCAGCTCTGTCCCCCCCATTTGGTGGCCTTGGGCACCCCGGGGAGGTTTTGGGGTCCCCCTGTCCCCCATTCTGAGGGTGCCCCCCCGTTCTGTCCCCGCCATTTGGTGGCCTCGGGGGGTTTGAGGTCCCCCTCTCCCCCATTCTGAGGGTCCCCCCCTGTTCTGAGGGTGCCCCCCTGTTCTGAGGGTCCCCCCCGTTGTGTCCCCCCCATTTGGTGGCCTTGGGCACCCTCGGGGGGGGTTTGGGGTCCCCCTGTCCCTCATTCTGAGGGTGCCCCCCCTGTTCTGGGGGTGCCCCCCCGTTCTGTCCCCCCCATTTGGTGGCCTCGGGGACCCCCGGGGAGGTTTTGGGGTCCCCCTGTCCCCCATTCTGAGGGTGCCCCCCCGCTCTGTCCCCCCCATTTGGTGGCCTTGGGCACCCCCAGGGCAGTTTTGGGTCCCCCCCCGTTGTGTCCCCCCCATTTGGTGGCCCCGGGGGGTTTTGGGGTCCCCCTCCCACCCCAGCCATGCTCCCCATAGTTCAGGGCTCCCCCCGAGCTCAGCCATGCGTGGGGGGGGGCGGTTTTGGGGTCCCCCAGAGAATTTTGGGGGTCCACCCATGCGGGGGGGGGGGTCAAGCGGCGGCACAGAGGCTCCCCCCGTCCCACCCCCCAAATACACCCCAAAATCCAGGGAGGAGAGACCCCAGCTTGGGGCTAAAAATCCCCATTTTGGGGCTAAAAATGCCCATTTTGGAACCAAACCCAAATCTCATTTTGGGGCTAAAAATGCCCATTTTGGGACCAAACCCAAATCTCATTTTGGGGTTAAAAACGCCAATTTTGGGGCTAAAAATGCCCATTTTGGGACCAAACCCAAATCTCATTGTGGGACTAAAAATGCCCATTTTGGGGCTAAAAATGCCCATTTTGGAACCAAACCCAAATCTCATTTTGGGGCTAAAAAAGCCCATTTTGGAACCAAACCCAAATCTCATTTTGGGGCTAAAAATGCCCATTTTGGGACCAAACCCAAATTCCAGTTTGGCCCATTTTTTGGGGCTAAAAGTGCCAAACCAAACCCAATTCCAGTTTGAAAACATCTCATTTTGGGGCTAAAAATGCCCATTTTGGGACCAAACCCAAATCTCATTTTGGGGCTAAAAAAGCCCATTTTGGGACCAAACCCAAATCTCATTTTGAGGCTAAAAGCGCCCATTTTGGAACCAAACCCAAATCTCATTTTGGGGCTAAAAACGCCCATTTTGGAACCAAACCCAAATCTCATTTTGGGGCTAAACCCAAATCTCATTTTGGGGCTAAAAAGGCCCATTTTGGGAACCAAACCCAAATCTCATTTTGGGGCTAAAAGCGCCCATTTTGGAACCACACCCAAGCCCCATTTTGGGGTTGAACCCCTCGGTTTTGGTTCAGAATGATGGGGGGGGGGGGACACCCCAAACCTGCAGCTCTGGCTGCTGAAAACTGGGGTGTCCCCACTGAGAGCCTCAATCCATTTTTGGGGTGAAACCGCCCAGATTTGGGTCTGGAGCGAGGCTGGGGGTTCCTTCAGCCCCCTCCTGGTTTTGGGGGGGATTTTGGGGTCTCTCCCCCCAGGTTCAGCCCCCCCTTGGCGGCGGGTGGGGCACGGCGCAGGCGGCTCAGGGCTGGGGATGGGGGGGGGGGGGCAGGAATTTTGAGGCCAAACCACAAAAAACGACGAATTTCACCTTCAGGAGCATGCAAAGCTTGGGGGGGTGGGGGGAGCAGCCTTGGGGTGCAGGGGGCAAAGCTGGGGGGGGGCTCAGCCCGAAAAAACGAACAAGAAACAGAATTAAAGAGCAGGAAAAGAGAAAAAAAGAAAAATGTCTATTTTTGGGGAGTTTAACCCTTTGTTGCCACGCTCAGCCTCCCCCCAAAATCCAGGGGTTATTTTGAGGGGGAATCCCCACTTTGATGTGACAGCGAGACCCCCAAATCCACCTCGGGGAGCCCCAAACCAGCTCTGGGTGTCCCCAAAGTGGCTCTGGGGACCCCCCCCAAAATCCAGGGGGTTTTTTTTAAATTTCCCCCCTCCTCCCCAGACATTTTTCTTCCTGGGGGTGCAGGAATGAAAGGAAGGAAAAGGAAGGAACAGAGGGGGGAGACTTGCCTGGTGAAGCCGCAAAGAGAGAAACGGGCTGGGAGGAGGAAGAGGAGGAGGAAGAGGAAGAAGAATTGGGGGGATCTGCAAGAGAACACAGAGGGTGAGAGCTCGGCACCCCCCAAAACCCCCCCAAAATCCCCCCAGGAGGCGGGGCCTTCGTCGTCGTCATCTCAAGGAAAACCACCAGGAACATTCCAGGCTGGAATCCCCAATTTTGGGGATTTTCACCTCGTTTTTCTCCCCAGCTTTTGAGGGCGGCGCAGGGACGGGTCCCGGGGGAGGGGGGGTACCCCGAAATTCCCCACCCGCTGGGGAAGCCCCGAGGGGCAGATTTGGGGTGAAAACGCGGAGTTTTTGGGGGGTTTTTTGTGGCGTTCAGGGGTGAAATCCTGGGAATTGCCGAGTCAGGATGCTCGGGAGTGAGGGATGGAATGGGGGGGTGAAATTCCCCAGAATTCCAGGGAAGGACGGACGGAGCAGCAGCAGGTCCCCAAGGACCCCCAAACCCCCCCAAAAAAAACAGCAAAGTTCCCTTTCCTGGGCATTTCCCCCTCCCTGTTTATCCTGAGAGATGTGGGGGTGGAGGTGGCACTGCCCATCAAAACCAACCTCTAAAAATTTTCTCCGCCAACCGAAATCTCCACTTCAAAGCCTCTCTGTCCTCTAAAATCCCCCTATAAAAACTTATTTTCCCTTTAAAATCCCCCTCAGAGCATCTTTCCCCAAAACGGGCTCCTCCAAAGGCCTTTTCTCCTCCGTTTTACCCCAAAACTTCTCTAACCTCTCATTTTTGTCTCTCAAGCCTCTCAACCTCACAGAGACCCCCAAAAAACCTCAATCCCCCCCCTCAAGTCCCTGCACCCCAAAATCTGCTCCTCCCAGGCCTTTTCTCTCTCATTTTCCCCTCACGTTCACCCCCCCCCATTTCTAACCCCCTCTAAAACACATTTTACCTCACACCAAGCCCCCAAACGCCGCTTTTCCCCCAGATCTGCCCCCCAAAGGCCTCCTGCCCCCAACAACCGCCCCCTTAAAGGCTTTCCCTCGCTATTTCTGCCCCTCCCAGCCGGTTTTTACCTCACACCCAACGCCCAGAGGCTCCTTCCCCTCACGCCCCCGCCGAGGCCTCACCTCCCTCACCCCCCTCAGGCCCCGCCCGGCCCTTACCGGAGCCCGACATGGAACCGCCGAGCAGGCCCCGCGTGGAGGAGGCGGAGGACGAGGTGACGGAGGTGGAAGAGGAGCTGGAGGAGACGAGCGAGGACTGCGCGGCGGGATCGGCCATGGCGGCGGCGGCGGCGGCGGAGCGCGGAGCGAGCCCGTCCGTGCGGGGCGGCGGCCGCGCCCCGACTGCGGGGGGGGCGGTGCCGCCGGGGGCGTGGCCTGCGTCAGAGAACCAATCAGCGCAACGCACCTGCTGCAGGTGGGAGGGGCCGGCACGTCTAAACCAATCAGCGCCCGGCAATGGCCGCGCACCGCCCTCCCGCCGCAGCTCGGCGCTGATGCGCAGGCGCATAACGAAGGGGGCCCCCGCAGTTGCCATGGCAGCAGCGGGAGAAGGAGAAGCTGCGCCTGCGCGCAGCTGGAGTGGCGCGATGCACGACGGGAGTTGTAGTCCCAGGAGAGCCCCGCATGAGGGGAAGGTGTTCTGGGGGATTCTCGTGAGGAAAGGGCGTTCTGGGGGCTCTGCACCCCCGCACTCCCGTCTCAGGGTCTCCTATAGGGTAGATCCCCCCGTGGAATGTCCTCCTAAAAGGGGCGAGGGGCTCTAGGACGCTTCTTATAGGGCGGGGGGTGAGGCCTGCACCCTCCTAAAGGCCCCAGTTCCTTCCCCAGTGTGGGGGGAGCGCAGAACCGCTCCCTGAGGGGGGGGAAGCGGCCGCAGAGCACCTCGAGGGGCTGGGGGCGACCCCCGAGGGGCGGCGGCCATAGAGAGCCCCGCTGGCCCCGGGAGCGCCGCCACGGCCGGCAAAGGGCGCCCCTACCGGCCGGGAGGACCTTTCCGCACATCCGGTAAAGGGCGGGGCCTGCGGGAATCACGTGAGATCACCCGACCCCGCCCCTCCCCTTTGGCTCCGCCCCCGCCTCGTCAGCGCCCACGGAGCCGCCAATGGCAGCGGGAGGTTCGGCTGTGACGTCACGTGACCCCGCCCCCTCATGCGAGGAGGGAGGGGGCGGGGCCTGAGGGATGCGTGACATTTGATTGAGCCAATGGCGAGGCGAGGGCGGAATCGGCTGAGCCAATGAGGAGCCATGTTTGGGCAAAGGGGCGTGGCATCCTCCGGCAGTGGGCGGAGCCGCTGGCGGGCGGCCAATGGGGGCAGAGGGGGCGTGGCCAGCGGGGCCGCCAGGACGCGGGGGGAAGCGGCGGTCGCGGAGCGGTGAGTGAGCAACCACGTGACCTCCGGTATCGCCCGACTGTCGCGACATGACCCCGCCGCAGAGGGCAGCGCTCGGGGGGAGGAGGGGCCGCCCCCGCGCCCCGGGGACCCCCGCGACCCCCGCGACCTCCCCCCCCCCAAATACCCAGGGCGGAATTGGGGACCCCCATGGGACCCCCATGGGAAACCCTATAGGATCCCCTATAAAATCCCCTATAGGATCCCCTATGGGGCCTGCGACCTTCTATGGGTCCGCGGAGTCCCTGTGGGGCCGGGACCCCCTTGGGACCCCCTATAGGATTGGAGATCCCCCATAGGATCCCCTGGAGAATCCCATAAGGGATCCCCTATAGGGCCTGCGACCCTCGAAAGGTCCTCAGAGTCTTTATGGGGCCCGGGACCCCCTATGGGACCCCATATGGGGACCCCCTGTGGGGTTTGGGACCCCCTATAGGATCCCTTATGGGACCCCCTGTGGGGTTTGGGACCCCCTATAGGATCCCTTATGGGACCCCCTGTGGGGTTTGGGACCCCTTTAGGATCCCTTATGGGACCCCCTGTAACTCCCCTTATGGGACCCCCTGTGGGATTTGGGACCCCCTATAGGGGCCCCTAGGGACCCCTGTAACCCCCCAGACCCCCGTCGGATCTGCCCCCCCTATTTGCCCCCCCAGTTCCCCCCAGTTTCCCCAAGTTCTGCGGAGTTTTTCCCATTTTCCCCAATTTTCCCACATTTTCCTGCACTTTTTCCCCTTTCCCCCCATTTTCCCCCATTTTCCCCCCATTTTGCTCCCCATTTCCCCCCAGTTTGTCCCAGTCGGCCCAATTTTCCCTATTTTCCTCCATTTCCCCATTTTTTGCACCAATTTCCCCCAATTTTGTCCCAATTTCCCCCAGTTTGCCCAATTTTGCCACAATTTCCCCCAGTTTGCCCCCAATTTCCCCCATTTTTTGCCCAGTTTTCCCCCAGTTTGCCCCATTTTGCCCATTTTGCCCCAATTTCCCCCCATTTTGCTCAAATTTCTCCAATTTCCCTCAGTTTGCCCCATTTCCCCCCATTTTGCCCAATTTCCCCCATTTCCTCCCAGTTTCCCCGAGTTTTGCCCCATTTCCCCCCAGTTTCCCCCATTTCCCCCCAGTTCCCCCCATTTTGCCCAATTTTCCCCATTTCCTCCCAGTTTCCCAGAGTTTTGCCCCATTTCCCCCATTTCCCCCCCCCAGTTTCCCCATTTCCCCCCAGTCTGTCCCAGTTTCCCCCATTTCCTTCCCATTTCCCCCCATTTTGCCCTAATTTCCCCCATTTCTCCCCAGTTTTGCCCAGTTTTGCCCAATTTTCCCCATTTCCCCCCAGTCTGTGCCATTTCCCCCATTTCCCCCAGTTTGTCCCAATTTCCCCCCATTTCCGCCCATTTCCCCCCCATTTCCCCATTTCTCCCCAGTTTGCCCATTTCCCCAGTCTGTCCCAGTTCCGTCCCAGTTCCCCCAGTTCCCCCCCCAGTCTGTCCCATTTCCCCCCAGTCTGTCCCAGTTCCCCCCATTTCCCCCCAGTCTGTCCCAGTTTGTCCCAGTCTGTCCCAGTTTGCCCCAGTTCGCCCCAGTTTGTCCCAGTCTGTCCCAGTTCCCCCCAGTTCCCCAGTCTGTCCCAGTTTCACCCATTTCCCCCCAGTCTGTCCCAGTTCCCCCCAGTTCCCCCCAGTCTGTCCCAGTTTCACCCATTTCCCCCCAGTTTGCCCCAGTTTGCCCCAGTTCCCCCCAGTCTGTCCCGCTTTGCCCCTCGGTGGCGCCACCGCCGCCCCCCGGTGCCCCCGGTCGGACTTTGCCCCCCCCCGGTCAATGATTCACCGGGGAGGGGGCGGGGGGGGGGGATCGGGACAGACGGACAGACGGACAGAGGGACGGGGGGACGGACAGGGGGACACCGGGACAGAGAGGGGACACCGGGACAGACGGACAGGGGGACACCGGGACAGACACAGGGGACACCGGGACAGACGGACAGGGGGACACCGGGACGGTGACGGTACCGGGCACTGGGGGGGGAATTGTGCAAATGGGGGGGGGATTGTGCAAAATTGGGGAGGGATTTGTGCAAAAAGGGAGGATTTGTGCAAAAGGGGGATTTTGGGGGGAATTGTGCAAATTGGGGGGGATTGTGCAAAAGGGGTGATTTTGGGGGGGGAATTGTGCAAATTGGGGGGGGAATTGTGGGGGGATTTGTGCAAGGAGGGGGCTGTGTAAAAGGGGGAGGTTGTGCAAGGGGAGATGCTTTGTGCAAAAGGGGGGGGAATGCAAAATGGGAGGGATTGTGCAAATTGGGGAGGGGATTTGTGTAAAAGTGGGGAATTGTGCAAAATGGGGAATTGTGCAAAAATTGGGGGGATTTGGGGGAATTGTGCAAATTGGGGAGGGGGAATTGTGCAAAATTGGGGGGATTGTGCAAAAGGAGGGGTTGTGCAAAAGGTTGTGCAAGGGGAGACACTTGTGCAAAAGGGGAGGGGAAAAGTGGGGAATTGTGCAAAAGTGGGGGGGATTTTGGGGGGAATTGTGCAAATTGGGGGATTTGTGCAAGGAGGGGGATTGTGTGGAAAAAAGGGGGATTGTGTGCAAAAAGGGGATTTGTGTAAAATGGGGGGGATTGTGCAAAAAGGGGGATTGGGGGGAATGGGAAAAAGGGGATTGTGCAAAAATTGGGGAGGGATTTGTGCAAAATTGGGGGGTTGTGCAAAAGTGGGGGGGGGGTTTTTGGGGGGGATTTTGGGGAGGGGATTTGGGGGGGATTTTTTGGGGAGGGGATTTTTGGGGGGGGGGCTCCGTGCAAGAGGTGATTGTGCAAGGGGGGGGGAGGGGGCGTTGTGCAAGGGGGGACAGGCCCGGGCAGGACCCTGAGTGTGCAAGGGTTGTGTAAAAATCCGGGGGGGGGGGATTTTTTTTATGGGATTTGGGGAGATTTTGGGAGGGATTTTTGGAGGGATTTTGGGTGGAATTTTGCGGATTTTTGGAGGAATTTTGGGGGGAATTTTGGGTGGAATTTGGGGGACTTTTGGAGGGATTTTTGGAGGGATTTTGGGTGGAATTTGGAGGGATTTTTGGAGGGATTTTGGTTGGAATTTGGAGGGATTTTTGGAGGGATTTTTGGAGGGATTTTGGTTGGAATTTGGGGGATTTTGGGAGGGATTTTGGGTGGAATTTGGAGGAATTTTGGGTGGAATTTGGGGGATTGTTGGGGGCGGGCATTTTGTGGGGAGACCCCCGTGCCAGGGGCGATCCAACCGGGGGGGGCAGAGGTCAAAGGTCACTGGGGCAGAGGTGACTGGGGGAGGGGGGGTCAAAGGTCACTGGGGCAGAGGGGATTTGGGGTGGGGGGGGAGGGGAGGGGGGTTCTCCCTTTGAGGAGGGACTCGGGGGCTGCACTGACGCCCCCTCCCCCCCCCAGATGTTCCAGCTGTGCCGCCCCCGCGGGGGCCGCGCCCTCCTGGGGCTGCGGCTGCTCCGGGGCCCCCCCGGGCCCGCCCGCGCCGTCAGCTACCGGCCCCTGAGGAAGGTGCTGGTGGCCAACAGGGGTGAGTGATGGGGGCCCCTCCTCAAATCCCCCTGAGCCCTGAGACCCCTCCTCAAATCCATCCTGAGACCCCTGAGACCCCCTGAGACCCCCCTGAGACCCCTGAGCCCCCAGCTCCCAAACCCCTGAGGAAGGTGCTGGCCCCTCCTCCCTCCTCAACCACCTGGGACTCCTCAAACCCCCTGACCCCTGAGACCCCTCCTCAAACCCCCTGAGCTCCTCTGAGCCCCCCCTGAGACCCCCCCAGACCCGTCAGCTCCCCCCCTGAGGGAAGGTGCTGGTGGCCAATAGGGGGTGAGGACGGGGGGTTCCTCAAACCCCTGACCCCTGAGACCCCTCCTCAAACCCCCTGACCCCTGAGACCCCCTGAGACCCCTCCTCAAACCCCCCTGACCCCTGAGACCCCCTGAGACCCCCTGGGACCCCCTGACCCTGAGACCCCTGAGACCCCCTGAGACCCCCCCCAGAGCCCCCAGTGTCAGGCCCCGGCCCCTGAGGAAGGTGCTGGTGGCCAACAGGGGTGAGTGCCTGGAGACCCCTCCTCAAATCCCCCTGAGACCCCGCCTCAAATCCACCCTGACCCCCTGAGCCCCCCCAGAGCCGTCAGCTACCGGCCCCTGAGGAAGGTGCTGGTGGCCAATAGGGGTGAGTGATGGGAGACCCCTCCTCAAATCCATCCTGACCCCTGAGACCCCTCCTCAAATCCACCCCTGAGACCCCTCCTCAAACCCCCTGAGACCCCCAGACCCGTCAGCTCCCGGCCCCTGAGGAAGGTGCTGGTGGCCAATCGGGGTGAGTGCCTGGAGACCCCTCCTCAAATCTACCCTGAGACCCCTCCTCAAACCCACCCTGACCCCCCTGAGCCCCCTCCTCAAACCCCCTGAGACCCCTGAGCCCCTGAGACCCCTCCTCAAACCCCTGAGACCCCAGAGCCGTCAGCCACCGGCCCCTGAGGAAGGCTGTGGTGGCCAAGCCCCCAGTGAGTGCCTGGAGACCCCTCCTCAAATCTACCCTGAGCCCTGAGACCCCTGAGACCCCTCCTCAAACCCCTGAGGCCTCTGAGACCCCCCCTGAGCGCCCCCAGACCCGTCAGCTACCGGCCCCTGAGGAAGGTGCTGGTGGCCAACAGGGCTGAGTGATGGGAGACCCCTCCTCAAATCCATCCTGAACCCTGAGACCCCTCCTCAAATCCACCCTGACCCCCCTGAGCCCCCTGAGACCCCCCAGACCCGTCAGCTCCCGGCCCCTGAGGAAGGTGCTGGTGGCCAATAGGGGTGAGTGATGGGAGACCCCTCCTCAAACCCCCCTGAGACCCCTGGGACCCCTCCTCAAACTCCCCTGAGACCCCTCCTCAAATCCACCCTGAGACCCCCTGAGACCCCTCCTGAGCCCCCAATGTCCCTTGAATCCCCCCTGACCCCGTGTGGCCCCAGGTGAGGCTGCCGAGTTGTTGTCCCCAAGGTGTCCCCATGGCCCTGTGCCATGTCCTCAAGTGTCCCCAAGGTGTCCTCAGGGTGTCTGCATGTCCCCAAGTGTCCCCAGGGTGTCCCCATGGCCCTGTGCCATGTCCCCAAGGTGTCCCCAAGGTGTCCCCATGGCCCTGTGCCATGTCCTCAAGTGTCCCCAAGGTGTCCCCAGGGTGTCCCCATGTCCTCAAGTGTCCCCAGGATGAAGTCACCCTGCACATGTCCTGAGCATGCCCAGAGCTGAGGATCCACAAGGTGGCCGTGTCCCCACGGTGTCCCCAAGTGTCCCCAAGGTGTCCCCAAGGTGTCCCCATGGCCCTGTGCCATGTCCCCAAGTGTCCCCAGTGTCCCCAGAATGAAGTCACCCTCCACGTGTCCTGGGCATGCACAGGGCTGAGGATCCACAAGGTGGCCGTGTCCCCAAAGTGTCCCCGTGGCCCCAGAGTGTCCCCGTGTCCCCAGAGTGTCCCCGTGGCCCTGTCCCCAGTGTCCCCAGGATGAAGTCACCCTCCACGTGTCCTGGGCATGCCCAGAGCTGAGGATCTCGATGGTGGCCCTGTCCCTGTTCCCAGGGTGTCCCCATGTCCCAATGGGCCCGTCCTCATGTCCCTGTGTCCCTGTGTCCCTGTCCCCATGTCCCTGTGTCCCCAGGGTGTCCCCAATGTCCCCAGGTGAGATCGCCATCCGCGTGTTCCGGGCCTGCACGGAGCTGGGCATCCGCACGGTGGCCGTGTCCCTTTGTCCCTGTGTCCCTGTGTCCCTGTCCCTATGTCTATCCCCACAGTGTCCCCATGTCCTCAAGGTGTCCCCAGGGTGTCCCCAATGTCCCCAAGGTGTCCCCATGTCCCCAGGTGAGATCGCCATCCGCGTGTTCCGGGCCTGCACGGAGCTGGGCATCCGCACGGTGGCCCTGTCCCTGTGTCCCTGTCCCTGTCCCCACAGTGTCCCCATGTCCCCAGGGTGTCCCCAATGTCCCCAGGGTGTCCCCAATGTCCCCATGGTGTCCCCATGTCCCCATGTCCCCAGGTGAGATCGCCATCCGCGTGTTCCGGGCCTGCACGGAGCTGGGCATCCGCACGGTGTCCCTGTCCCTGTGTCCCTGTCCCTGTGTCCCCAATGTCCCTCTCCCTGTCCCTATCCCCACAGTGTCCCCAGGGTGTCCCCAATGTCCCCAGTGTCCCCAGCGTCCCCATGTCCCCAGGTGAGATCGCCATCCGCGTGTTCCGGGCCTGCACGGAGCTGGGCATCCGCACGGTGCCCGTGTCCCTGTGTCCCCAATGTCCCTGTCCCTGTGTCCCTGTCCCTGTGTCCCTGTCCCTGTCCCTGTGTCCCTGTCCCTGTGTCCCTGTCCCTGTGTCTATCCCCACAGTGTCCCCATGTCCTCAAGGTGTCCCCAGGGTGTCCCCAATGTCCCCAAGGTGTCCCCATGTCCCCAGGTGAGATCGCCATCCGCGTGTTCCGGGCCTGCACGGAGCTGGGCATCCGCACGGTGCCCGTGTCCCTGTGTCCCCAATGTCCCTGTGTCTATCCCCACAGTGTTCCCATGTCCCCATGGTGTCCCCAGGGTGTCCCCAATGTCCCCAGAGTGTCCCCAATGTCCCCCATGTCCCCAGGTGAGATCGCCATCCGCGTGTTCCGGGCCTGCACGGAGCTGGGCATCCGCACGGTGCCCGTGTCCCTGTGTCCCCAATGTCCCTGTCCCTGTGTCCCTGTCCCTGTGTCCCTGTCCCTGTGTCTATCCCACAGTGTCCCCAATGTCCCCAGAGTGTCCCCAATGTCCCCAATGTCCCCATGTCCCCAGGTGAGATCGCCATCCGCGTGTTCCGGGCCTGCACGGAGCTGGGCATCCGCACGGTGGCCGTGTCCCTGTGTCCCCATGTCTCTGTCCCTGTGTCTATCCCCACAGTGTCCCCATGTCCCCAAGGTGTCCCCAGGGTGTCCCCAATGTCCCCAATGTCCCCAATGTCCCCATGTCCCCAGGTGAGATCGCCATCCGCGTGTTCCGGGCCTGCACGGAGCTGGGCATCCGCACGGTGGCCGTGTCCCTGTGTCCCCAATGTCCCTGTGTCTATCCCACAGTGTCCCCATGTCCCCAGGGTGTCCCCAGGGTGTCCCCAATGTCCCCAATGTCCCCATGTCCCCAGGTGAGATCGCCATCCGCGTGTTCCGGGCCTGCACAGAGCTGGGCATCCGCACGGTGCCCGTGTCCCTGTGTCCCCAATGTCCCTGTGTCCCTGTCCCTATCCCCACAGTGTCCCCAATGTCCCCAAGGTGTCCCCATGGTGTCCCCAATGTCCCCATGTCCCCATGTCCCCAGGTGAGATCGCCATCCGCGTGTTCCGGGCCTGCACGGAGCTGGGCATCCGCACGGTGCCCGTGTCCCTGTGTCCCCATGTCTCTGTCCCTGTGTCTATCCCCACAGTGTCCCCATGTCCCCAAGGTGTCCCCAGGGTGTCCCCAATGTCCCCAGGGTGTCCCCAATGTCCCCAGGGTGTCCCCAATGTCCCCAATGTCCCCATGTCCCCAGGTGAGATCAAAATCCAGCGTGTTCGGGCCTGCACGGAGCTGGGCATCCAAATCTGGCCCAGTACCCCAGGACACGGGGCAGATCCCCGGCAGAGGGACGAGTCCTGGTGGGGGGGCTGCCCCCCGTGCAGGCCTACCTGCACATCCCCGACATCATCCGTGTGGCGCAGGTACGGGGGACACACCTGGGGACACACCTGGGGACAGCTGTGACACACCTGGGGACAGCTGTGACACAGGGGGACATGGTGGGACACAGCTCAGACACACCTGGGGTACCTGGTGGGGAGGGGGCTGCCCCCCGTGCAGGCCTACCTGCACATCCCCGACATCATCCGCGTGGCACAGGTATGGGGACACACCTGGGGACACACCTGGGGACAGCTGTGACACACCTGGGGACACGGGGGGACACAGCTGTGACACACCTGGGGACACCTGGGGACAGCTGTGACACACCTGGGGACACTGGGGGTGCCCACAGGGGTGTCCTGGTGGCTCTGTAACCCCCCAAAACCCCCATGTGTGCCCTGGTGGTCCCAAAGCCCCCAAAGCCCCCCCAAAGCCCCCTGGGACCCTGTGCCCCCGTTTCCAGGAGAACAGTGGGGGCCATCCACCCCGGCAGGGTTCCCTGGGGGTGCCCTGGTGGTCCTGGGGGTGTCCTGGTGGTCCCAAAGCCCCCCCTGTGCCCCCCTGACCCCCCTGTGCCCCCTGACCCCCAAAGCCCCCCTGACCCCCCGTGCCCCCCGTTTCCAGGAGAACGAGGTGGACGCCATCCACCCCGGGTACGGGTTCCTGGGGGTGCCCTGGTGGTCCTGGGGGTGTCCTGGTGGTCCCAAAGCCCCTGACCCCCCCCGTGCCCCCCATGTTCCAGGAGAACGAGGTGGACGCCATCCACCCCGGGTACGGGTTCCTGTCGGAGCCCTGGTGGTCCCAAAGCCCCCATGTGTGCCCTGGTGGTCCTGGGGGTGTCCTGGTGGTCCCAAAGCCCCCCTGACCCCCCTGTGCCCCCCCCCAGCCCCCCATGAGAACCCCCTGTGCCCATTTCCAGGAGAGCAGGGTGGGCGCCATCCACCCAGTGGGGTTCCTGTCCAGATCTTGGTGGTCCTGGGGGTGCCCTGGTGGTCCCAAAGCCCCCCCTGGTTCCCAGGTCCCCCCCCATTTCCCAGGAGAGCCAGGTGGGCGCCATCCACCCATTTTGCAGGTTCCTGTCGGGCGGGGTTCCCCCTGGCCTGCCTGGGCCTGGGCGTTAACCGTGGGGCCCGTTCGAGGTTTGGATTCCCAGATGGGCGACAAGGTGGAGCCGGGCCCCGCCATCGCCGCGGGTGGGGGTGCTCCCAAAGCCCATTTGGGGTGAGGTCCATTTGGGGGGTTGAGGGGGATTTGGGGGCGTTAAATGGGGGTTTGGGGGCGTTAAGAGGGGGTTTGGGGGGGTTATGGGGAGTCGAGGGATGTTAAAAGGGGTTTGGGGATGTTACAGGAGGGTTCTTGGGGTTATGGGGAGTTGGGAGATGTTAAAAAAGGGGTTTGGGGGCGTTAAAAAGGGGTTTGGGGCGTTAAAAGGGATTTGGGGATGTTAAAGGGATTTGGGGATGTTAAAAAGGGGTTTGGGGGGTTAAAGGGGTTTGGGGATGTTAAAGGGGTTTGGGCGTTGAGAGGGGTTTGGGGGTTAAATGGGGGTTTGGGGGGCGTTAAAGGGTTTGGGGGTTAAAGGGGTTTGGGGGGTTAAAGGGGTTTGGGGGTTAAATGGGGGTTTGGGGCGTTAAATGAGGGGTTTGGGGGTTAAAGGGGGTTTGGGGGCGTTAAAAGGGGGTTTGGGGGTGTTAAAAGGGGGTTTGGGGGCGTTCAATGGGGGTTTGGGGATGTTAAGAGGGGTTTGGGGGTTAAAGGGGTTTGGGGGAGTTATGGGGAGTTGGGAGATGTTAAAAGGGGGTTTGGGGGCGTTAAATGGGGGTTTGGGGCGTTAAAAGGGGGTTTGGGGTTGTTAAGAGGGTTTGGGGGTTTGGGGGTGGAGGGATGTTAAGAGGGGGTTTGGGGGCATTAAAAGGGGGTTTGCGGGCGTTAAATGGGGGTTTGGGGGCATTAAATGAGGGTTTGGGGGCGTTAAAAGGGGGTTTGGGGATGTTACAAGGAGGTTTGGGGAGTTATGGGGGAGTTTGGGGATGTTAAGAGGGGTTTGGGGGCATTAAAGGGGTTTGGGGGC
The DNA here is from genome assembly GCA_024865655.1 of Emberiza elegans. NCBI lineage: Eukaryota > Metazoa > Chordata > Aves > Passeriformes > Fringillidae > Emberiza > Emberiza elegans. Next base: position 2,090,758 of record JALJVW010003074.1, on the reverse strand, counting down.
GTTAAAAGGGGTTTGGGGGTTAAATGGGGGTTGGGGGCGTTAAATGGGGGTTTGGGGGGGTTAAAAGGGGTTTGGGGGAGTTATGGGGTTGGGAGATGTTAAAAGGGGTTTGGGGGCGTTAAAAGGGGTTTTTAAATGGGGTTTGGGGGTTAAAAGGGGTTTGGGCGTTAAATGGGGGTTTGGGGGTTAAAAGGAGGTTTGGGGGCGTTGAGAGGGTTTGGGGGCGTTAAGAGGGGGGGCTTTAAAAGGGGTTTGGGGGTTAAAATGGGGTTTTGGGGATGTTAAAAGGGGATTTGGGGATGTTAAAAGGGGTTTGGGGGCATTGAGAGGATTTGGGGGGTTAAAGGGGTTTTGGGGCGTTAAAGAGGGGTTTGGGGCGTTAAAAAGGGATTTTGGGGTGTTAAAGGGGTTTGGGGGCGTTAAGGGGGTTTGGGGGTTTCAGGGGGAGATGTTAAAAGGGATTTGGGGATGTTAAAAGGGTTTGGGGGTGTTAAAGGGGTTTGGGGAATACGAGGATTTAGGAGGATTTGGGGTATTTTTGGGGTTTCAGGGGATTTTGGGGGTCTGGGGGGATTTTTGGGTTTCAGAGGGATTTTGGAGGTTTTCAAGGGGTTTCTTGGGCGTTTCAGGGGTGGTTTTGGGTCTGGGGGGATTTTTGGGGTCTGGGGGTATTCTGGATGGTTTCAGGGGGATTTTGGGGTCTGGGGGGTATTCAGGCGGTTTCAGGGGGGGGTTTCAGGCGGATTTTGGGGTTTGGGGGTTTCTGGGTGGCTTCAGGGGGATTTTTGGGGTCTGGGGGTATTCTGGATGGTTTCAGGGGGATTTTAGGGGGTTTCAGGGGGATTTTTGGGTTCTGGGGTATTCTGGATGGTTTCAGGGGGGATTTTTGGGGTCTGGGGGTGTTCTGGGTAGTTTCAGGGGGATTTTGGGGGGTTTCAGGGGATTTTGGGGGTCTGGAGGTGTTCTGGATGGTTTCAGGGGGGATTTTGGGGGGTTTCAGGGGGGATTTTTGGGGTCTGGGGGTGTTCTGGGTGGTTTCAGGGGGGATTTGGGAGGTTTCAGGCGGATTTTGGGGTCTGGGGGTATTCCGGGCGGTTTCAGGGGGGATTTTGGGAGGTTTCAGGCAGATTTTGGGGGTCTGGGGGTATTCCGGGCGGTTTCAGGGGGGATTTTGGGGGGTTTCAGGCGGATTTTGGGGGGTTTCAGGGCATTTTGGGGTCTCTGAGCCTCCGTGCCCGCCGCAGGGGTGCCGGTGGTGCCGGGGACGCCGTCGCCGGTGTCGGCGCTGGCCGAGGCTCGGGATTTCGCCACCCGGGTCGGGTTCCCCGTGATCCTCAAAAGCTGGACCCGGGGGTGGACATGAGGGGGGTGTCCCCCAAATTTGGTACCGCCCCCGGAACCCATTGAATCCCCGGAACCCGAATCCCCCCGAACCCAAACCCCTGGAGTTCCTGTGCCCAGGAACCCAAATCCCCCAAACTCAAATCCCCCAGGACCCCAAACCCCCGGAACCCAAATCCCCCGGAACCCAAATCCCCCAGAACCCAAACCCCCGGAACCCAAATCCCCCGGAACCCGAATCCCCTGGAACCCAAATCCCCCGGAACCCAAACCCCCGGAACCCAAATCCCACAGGAACCCAAATCCCCCAGGAACCCAAATCCCCCCGGAACCCAAATCCCCCCGAACCCAAATCCCCTGGAGTTCCTGTGCCCAGGAACCCGAATCCCCCAAACTCAATTTCCCCAGAACCCAAATCCCCCCGAACCCAAATCCCCCAAACCCAATCCCCCAACCCGAATCCCCGGAACCCAAATCCCCGAACCCAAATCCCCCCGGAACCCAAATCCCCTGGAGTTCCGGTGCCCAGGAACCCAAATCCCCCAAACTCAAATCCCCCAGGACCCCAAACCCCTGGAGCCCCAAATCCCCTGGAATTCCAGTACCCAGGAACCCAAATTCCCCTGAACCCAAATCCCCCAGACCCCAAATCCCCTGGAATTCCAGTACCCAGGAACCCAAATTCCCCAGAACCCAAATCCCCTAGGACCCCAATGCAGAGGAACACAGATCGCTCAAAATCCCAAATTCCCCGGAACCCAAATCCCCCAGACCCCAAATTCCCGAGAACCCAAATCCCCCAGAACCCAAATGCCCCAGAGCCCAAATCCCCCAGAACCCAAATGCCCCAGAGCCCAAATTCCCGAGATCCCAAATCCCCCAGACCCCAAATTCCCAAGAACCCAAATCCCCCAGGCCCCAAATTCCCGAGAACCCAAATCCCCCAGACCCCAAATCCCCCAGACCCCAAATTCCCGAGAACCCAAATCCCCCAGACCCCAAATTCCCCAGAACCCAAATCCCCCAGACCCCAAATTCCCGAGAACCCAAATCCCCCAGACCCCCCATCCACGGGAACACAAATCCCTCAAAATCCCAAATCCCCCAGGGATCCCAAATCCCCCAGGAATGCCAAATCCCCAGAGTCCCAAATCTCTGAGAAATTAAATTCCCCAGCAACCCCAAATCCCCAGAACCCCAAAATTCCAGGAGCTCTCACGCCCCCCAAACCCCCAAATCCTGGATTTGGAGTCCCTGGGTTTTGGGGACCCCTGGAATTTGGGGTCCCTGGATTTTGGGGCCCCTGGATTTAGGATCCCTGGGTTTTGGGGGTCCCTGAAATTTGGGATCCCTGAAATTCGAGGTTTCTGGATTTTGGGGTCCCTGGGTTTTGGGGAGTCCCTGGATTTAGGATCCCTGGGTTTTGGGGGTCCCTGAAATTTGGGATCCCTGAAATTCGAGGTTCCTGGAATTTGGGGTCCCTGGATTTTTGGGATCCCTTGGTTTTTGGGGGAGTCCCTGGATTTTGGGATCCCTGGGTTTTTGGGGGAGTCCCTGGAATTTGGAAGTCACTGGAATTTGGGATCCCTGGATTTTGGGGTCCCTGGATTTAGGATCCCTGGGTTTTGGGGAGTCCCTGGATTTAGGATCCCTGGGTTTTGGGGCTCCCTGAAATTTGGGATCCCTGAAATTCGAGGTTCCTGGAATTTGGGGTCCCTGGGTTTGGGGGGTCCCTGGATTTAGGATCCCTGGGTTTTGGGGCTCCCTGAAATTTGGGATCCCTGAAATTCGAGGTTCCTGGATTTTGGGGTCCCTGGGTTTTGGGGTCCCTGGATTTTGGGAGTCCCTGGATTTTGGGGTCCCTGGATTTTGGGGTCCCTGGGTTTTTGGGGGGATCCCTGGAATTTGGGGTCCCTGGATTTTGGGATCCCTGGATTTTGGGGTCCCTGGATTTAGGATCCCTGGGTTTTTGGGGAGTCCCTGGATTTTGAGATCCCTGGATTTAGGATCCCTGGGTTTTTGGGGGAGTCCCTGGATTTTGGGATCCCTGGGTTTTTGGGGGGGGTACCTGGATTTTGGGATCCCTGGATTTTGGGGTCCCTGGGTTTTGGGATCCCTGGATTTAGGATCCCTGGGTTTTGGGGAGTCCCTGGATTTTGGGGTCCCTGGATTTAGGATCCCTGGGTTTTGGGGAGTCCCTGGATTTTGGGGTCCCTGGATTTTGGGGTCCCTGCATTTAGGATCCCTGGGTTTTGGGGCTCCCTGAAATTTGGGATCCCTGGATTTTGGGGTCCCTGGATTTTGGGGATCCCTGGATTTTGGGGTCCCTGGGTTTTTGGGGGGTCCCTGGAATTTGGGGAGCCACCTGTGGGGTCCCGCAGGAGCTGGAGGAGAATTTCTCCCGCGCCACCTCGGAGGCTTTGGCCGCCTTTGGCAACGGGGACCTGTTCGTGGAGAAATTCATCGAGCGCCCGCGGCACATCGAGGTCCAGATCCTGGGTACGCTGCCCGCGGGCCATTTTGGGGTTCCCAGGTCCCTTTTTGGGGTTCCCAGGTCCCTTTTGGGGTTCCCAGCTCCATTTTTGGGGTTCCCAGGTCCCTTTTGGGGTCTGGTAGGCCATTTCTGGGGTTCCCAGCTCCATTTTTTGGGGTTCCCAGGTCCATTTTTGGTGTCCCCAGCCCCATTTTTGGGGTTCCCAGTTCCATTTTGGTGTCCCCAGTCCCATTTCTGGTGTCCCCAGCCCCATTTTGGTGTCCCCAGTCCCATTTCTGGTGTCCCCAGCCCCATTTTTGGGGTCAGTTGTCCCATTTTTGGTGTCCCCAGCCCCATTTTTGGTGTCCCCAGCCCCATTTTTGGTGTCCCCAGTTCCATTTTTGGTGTCCCCAGCCCCATTTTTGGAGTCCCCAGTCCCATTTTTGGTGTCCCCACTCCCATTTCTGGTGTCCCCAGCCCCATTTTTGGTGTCCCCATCCCCATTTTGGTGTCCCCAGTTCCATTTTTGGTGTCCCCAGCCCCATTTTGGTGTCCCCAGTCCCATTTTTGGTGTCCCCAGCCCCATTTTTGGTGTCCCTGCTCCCCAGGTGACTCCCACGGGAATGTGGTCCATCTCTACGAGCACGACTGCTCCGTGCAGGTCCCTTTTTGGTGTCCCCAGCCCCATTTTTGGTGTCCCCAGCCCCATTTTGGTGTCCCCAATCCCATTTTTGGTGTCCCCGGTGCCCAGGTGACTCATATGGGAACGTGCTCCATCTCTACGAGCACGACTGCTCCGTGCAGGTCCCTTTTTGGTGTCCCCAGCCCCATTTTTGATGTCCCAAACCCCATTTCTGGTGTCCCCAGTTCCATTTTTGGTGTCCCCACTCCCATTTTTGGTGTCCCCAGCCCCATTTTTGGTGTCCCCAGCCCCATTTTTGGTGTCCCCGGTGCCCAGGTGACTCCCACGGGAACGTGCTCCATCTGTACGAGCGCGACTGCTCCGTGCAGGTCCCTTTTTGGTGTCCCAAATCCATTTTTGGTGTCCCCAGCACCATTTTGGTGTCCCCAGCCCCATTTTTGATGTCCCAAACCCCATTTTTGGGGTCAGTTGTTCCATTTTTGGGGTCAGTTGTCCCATTTTTGGTGTCCCCGCTCTGCAGGTGACTCCCACGGGAACGTGGTCCATCTCTACGAGCGCGACTGCTCCGTGCAGGTCCCTTTTTGGTGTCCCCAGCCCCATTTTGGGCTCCCCAGCCCCATTTTTGGTGTCCCCAGCCCCATTTTTGGGGTCAGTTGTCCCATTTTTGGTGTCCCCAGCCCCATTTTTGGTGTCCCCGGTGCCCAGGTGACTCCCATGGGAACGTGGTCCATCTCTACGAGCACAACTGCTCCATGCAGGTTCCTTTTTGGTGTCCCCAGCCCCATTTTTGATGTCCCAAACCCCATTTTTGGGGTCAGTTGTTCCATTTTTGGGGTCAGTTGTCCCATTTTTGGGGTCAGTTGTCCCATTTTTGGTGTCCCCGGTGCCCAGGTGACTCCCACGGGAACGTGCTCCATCTCTACGAGCACAACTGCTCCATGCAGGTTCCTTTTTGGTGTCCCCAGCCCCATTTTTGGTGTCCCCAGCCCCATTTTGGTGTCCCCAGCCCCATTTTTGGTGTCCCCAGCCCCATTTTTGGTGTCCCCGGTGCCCAGGTGACTCCCACGGGAACGTGCTCCATCTCTGGGGTCACTGTTGCCATCCTGCAGGTCCCATTTTGGTGTCCCCAGCCCCATTTTTGGGGTCCCAGGTCCCATTTTGGTGTCCCCAGCCCCATTTTTGGTGTCCCCAGCCCCATTTTTGGTGTCCCCAGTTCCATTTTTGGTGTCCCCAGCCCCATTTTTGGTGTCCCTGCTCCCCAGGTGACTCCCACGGGAACGTGCTCCATCTCTACGAGCGCGACTGCTCCGTGCAGGTCCCATTTTTGGTGTCCCCAGCCCCATTTTTGGGGTCAGTTGTTCCATTTTTGGGGTCAGTTGTCCCATTTTTGGTGTCCCCAGCCCCATTTCTGGTGTCCCCAGTCCCATTTCTGGTGTCCCCAGCCCCATTTTTGGTGTCCCCGGTGCCCAGGTGACTCTCACGGGAACGTGGTCCATCTCTACGAGCGCGACTGCTCCGTGCAGGTCCCATTTTTGGTGTCCCCAGCCCCATTTTGGTGTCCCCAGTTCCATTTTTGGTGTCCCCAGCCCCATTTTGGTGTCCCCAGTCCCATTTTTGGTGTCCCCAGCCCCATTTTTGGTGTCCCCAGCCCCATTTTTGGTGTCCCCGGTGCCCAGGTGACTCCCACGGGAACGTGGTCCATCTCTGTTGGACTGCCCCCCATTTTGGTGTCCCCAGCCCCATTTTTGATGTCCCAAACCCCATTTTTGGGGTCAGTTGTCCCATTTTTGGGGTCAGTTGTCCCATTTTTGGTGTCCCCGGTGCCCAGGTGACTCCCACGGGAACGTGGTCCATCTCTACGAGCGCGACTGCTCCGTGCAGGTCCCTTTTTTGGTGTCCCCAGCCCCATTTTTGGGGTCAGTTGTCCCATTTTTGGGGTCAGTTGTCCCATTTTTGGTGTCCCAGGTGACTCCCACGGGAACGTGGTCCATCTCTACTGAGCTCCGCCACTGCCCCAGTTTGGTGCCACCAGAAGGTCCCAGATCGCGCCCGGCCCAATGCCCCCGGGACTCCCGAGCCCCGCCTGGCCCGACGACGCCGTCATTTGGCCCGCAGGTGACACCTGGGGACAGCCCGGGGACAGCGGGGGTGGCGTCCCGGGAGGACACTGGGGGCTGAGGAGAACGCTGGGGGACCCAGGTGGACGTTGGGGCTCCTGGGAGAACATTGAGGAACCAAGATGGACATTGAGGGGCTCAGGTGGACATTGAGGAACCAAGATGGACATTGAGGGACACAGGTGGACATTGAGGGGCTCAGGTGGACATTGAGGAATCAAAGTGGACATTGAGGAACCCAGGTGGACATTGGGGTTCCTGGGAGAACATTGAGGAACCAAGGTGGACATTGAGGGGCTCAGGTGGACATTGAGGAACCAAAATGGACATTGAGGAACCCAGGTGGAGATTGGGGCTCCTGGGAGAACATTGAGGGACACAGGTGGACATTGAGGAACCCAGGTGGACATTGAGGAACCAAAATGGACATTGGGGTTCCTGGGAGAACATTGAGGAACCAAGATGGACATTGAGGGACCCAGGTGGACGTTGAGGGACACAGGTGGACATTGAGGAACCAAAATGGACATTGAGGAACCCAGGTGGACATTGAGGAACCAAAATGGACATTGGGGTTCCTGGGAGAACATTGAGGAACCAAGGTGGACATTGAGGGACACAGGTGGACATTGAGGAACCAAAATGGACATTGAGGAACCCAGGTGGACATTGAGGGGCTCAGGTGGACATTGAGGAACCAAAATGGACATTGAGGAACCAAAATGGACATTGAGGGACCAAGATGGACGTTGAGGAACCAAGATGGACATTGAGGGGCTCAGGTGGACATTGAGGAACCCAGGTGGACATTGAGGGACCCAGGTGGACATTGAGGAACCCAGGTGGACATTGAGGGACACAGGTGGACATTGGGGTTCCTGGGAGAACATTGAGGAACCAAGGTGGACATTGAGTGACCAAAATGGACACTGAGGGACAACAGGTGAACATTGGGTGGCCCAAGTGGACATTGAGTGACCAAGGTGGACATTGAAGAACCCAGAAGAAAATTGGGGTAAAGGAGAACGTTGGGGTTCCTGGGAGAACATTGAGGGACCCAGATGGACACTGAGGGACACAGATGGACATTGGAGGTCCCAGACGGACATTGCGGGACCCAGGTGGACACTGAGTGACCAAGGTGGACATTGGAGGTCCCAGATGGACACTGAGTGACCAAGGGGGCCACAGAGGGACCATAGGAGGACATGGAGGAACCCGGAGAGCCCAAAGGTCCCAGGGAGGTCCTAGATGGACCCACTGAGGCTGGACCCCAGGGGCTGGGCTGACCCCCCAGGCCCAGACACCATGGAGGGAGGAGGGGTCCCAGGTGGGCTACGGTCCCAGTCCCAGTTGGGTTCCTGGTGGACCAGAGGGGACCCCAAAAAATGTTTGGTGAACCAAACCCCGCAGGTGGGGAACAAAAGGTCACTGGAGATCACCAGTGAGCGGGGTCCCAGGGATTGGGGACACCAAAATGGGACTAGGGACACCAAAAACGGGACTAGGGACACCAAACTGGGACCCAAAATGGGGGACACCAAACTGGGATTGGGGACACCAAAATGGGATTGGGGACACCAAAAATGGCACCGGGGACACCAAACTGGGATTGGGGACACCAAAAAATGGGACTGGGGACACCAAACTGGGATTGGGGACACCAAAATGGGATTGGGGACACCAAACTGGGGGGGACACCAAACTGGGACTGGGGACACCAAACTGGGACTGGGACACCAAACTGGGACTGGGGACACCAAACTGGGATTGGGACACCAAACTGGGATTGGGGACACCAAAAATGGGATTGGGGACACCAAAATGGGACTGGGGACACCACCAAAAATGGGACAGGGGACACCAAAATGGGACTGGGGACACCAAAATGGGATTGGGGACACCAAACTGGGATTGGGGACACCAAAAACGGCACTGGGGACACCAAAAATGGGATTGGGGACACCAAAAATGGCATTGGACACCCAAAAACAGGACTGGGGACACCAAAATGGGATTGGGGACACCAAAAAAAATGGGACTGGGGACACCAAAATGGGATTGGGGACACCAAAAACAGGGATTGGGGACACCAAAATGGGATTGGGAAAATGGGACACCCAAAATGGGACTGGGACACCAAAATGGGATTGGGGACACCAAACTGGGACTGGGACACCAAAACTGGGACACCAAAATGGGACACCAAACTGGGACTGGGGACACCAAACTGGGACTGGGACACCAAACTGGGACTGGGGACACCAAACTGGGATTGGGGACACCAAACTGGGATTAGGGACACCAAACTGGGACTGGACACCAAACTGGGATTGGGGACACCAAAAATGGGACTGGGGACACCAAAACCCTGGGGACACCAAACTGGGACTGGGGACACCAAACTGGGACTGGGGACACCAAAATGGGACTGGGGACACCAAAAACTGGGACTGGGGACACCAAAAACTGGGACTGGGGACACCAAACTGGGATTGGGGACACCAAAAATGGATTGGGACACTGGGAACTGGGATTGGGGACACACCAAACTGGGACAGGGGACACCAAACTGGGATTGGGGACACCAAACTGGGACAGGGGACACCAAACTGGGGGACACCAAAAATGGGACTGGGGACACCAAACTGGGACTGGGGACACCAAACTGGGATTGGGGACACCAAACTGGGACTAGGGACACCAAAAATGGGACTGGGACACCAAACTGGGATTAGGGGACACCAAACTGGGACTGGGGACACCAAACTGGGACTGGGGACACCAAACTGGGACTGGGGACACCAAACTGGGACTGGGGACACCAAAATGGGAACTGGGACTAGGGACACCAAACTGGGACAGGGGACACCAAACTGGGACTGGGGACACCAAACTGGGACTGGGGACACCAAACTGGGACAGGGGACACCAAACTGGGATTGGGGACACCAAACTGGGACTGGGGACACCAAACTGGGACTGGGGACACCAAACTGGGACTGGGACACCAAACTGGGACTGGGGACACCAAACTGGGACTGGGGACACCAAACTGGGACTGGGGACACCAAACTGGGACAGGGGACACCAAACTGGGACTGGGGACACCAAACTGGGACTGGGGACACACCTGGGACTGGGGACACCAGAGGGGACTGGGGACACCAAACTGGGACCAACAAACTGGGACAGGGGACACCAAAAACTGGGACTAGGGACACCAAACTGGGACTGGGGACCAAACTGGGATTGGGGACACCAAACTGGGACTGGGGACACCAAACTGGGACACCTGGGGGACACCAACCTGTGACACCAAACTGGGACAGCTGGGGGACACCAAACTGGGACTGGGGACACCAAACTGGGACTGGGGACACCAAACTGGGACTAGGGACACCAAACTGGGACACCAAACTGGGACTGGGGACACCAAACTGGGATTGGGGACACCAAACTGGGACAGGGGACACCAAACTGGGACTGGGGACACCAAACTGGGACAGGGGACACCAAACTGGGACTGGGGACACCAAACTGGGACTGGGGACACCAAACTGGGACTGGTGACACCAAACTGGGACTAGGGACACCAAACTGGGACTGGTGACACCAAACTGGGACTGGGGACACCAAACTGGGATTGGGGACACCAAACTGGGACTGGGGACACCAAACTGGGACAGGGGACACCAAACTGGGACAGGGGACACCAAACTGGGACTGGGGACACCAAACTGGGACTGGGGACACCAAACTGGGACAGGTCACACCAAACTGGGACAGGGGACACCAAACTGGGACTGGGGACACCAAACTGGGACTGGGGACACCAAACTGGGACTGGGGACACCAAACTGGGATTGGGGACACCAAACTGGGACTGGGGACACCAAACTGGGACTGGGGACACCAAACTGGGACTGGGGACACCAAACTGGGATTTGGGACTGGGACCAAACTGGGACTGGGGACACCAAACTGGGACTGGGGACACCAAACTGGGACATCACCAAACTGGGACTAGGGACACCAAACTGGGATTTGGGACACCAAACTGGGACCCAAACTGGGGACACCAAAACTGGGACTGGGGACACCAAACTGGGACTGGGGACACCAAACTGGGACTTGGGACACTGGGGACCACTGGGACTGGGGACACCAAACTGGGACTGGGGACACCAAACTGGGACAGCTGGGGGACACCAAACTGGGACTGGGGACACCAAACTGGGACAAGGGACCCCAAACTTGGATTGGGGGGGACACCAAACTGGGGACAGGGGACACCAAACTGGGACTGGGGACACCAAACTGGGACTGGGGACACCAAACTTTGGGACACCTGGGACATAGGGGACCCAAACTGGGACTTGGGGACACCAAACTGGGACTGGGGACACCAAACTGGGATTGGGGACACCAAACTGGGACAGGGGACACCAAACTGGGACTGGGGACACCAAACTGGGACTGGGGACACCAAACTGGGACTGGGGACACCAAACTGGGACTGGGGACACCAAACTGGGACTGGGGACACCAAACTGGGACTGGGGACACCAAACTGGGATTGGGGACACCAAACTGGGACTGGGGACACCAAACTGGGACAGGGGACACCAAACTGGGACTGGGGACACCAAACTGGGACAGGGGACACCAAACTGGGACTGGGGACACCAAACTGGGACTGGGGACACCAAACTGGGACAGGTGACACCAAACTGGGATTGGGGACACCAAACTGGGACTGGGGACACCAAACTGGGACTGGGGACACCAAACTGGGACTTGGGACACCAAACTGGGACTGGGGACCCAGACACCATTTGGGACTCCCACACCAAACTGGGACTGGGGACACCAAACTGGGACTGGTGACACCAAACTGGGACCCAGGGACACCAAACTGGGACTGGGGACCCAAACTGGGACCAAACTGGGGACACCAAACTGGGATTGGGGACACCAAACTGGGACTGGGGACCCAAGTGGGACTTTGGACACCAAACTGGGACCCTTTTTTGGGGACACCAAACTGGGACTGGGACTGGGGACACCAAACTGGGACTGGGGACCCCAAACTTTTTGGGAGGTCCCATTTGGGGACACCAAACTGGGACTGGGGACACCAAACTGGGATTTGGGGTCACCAAACTGGGTCCCCACACCAAACTGGGACTGGGACACCAAACTGGGATTGGGGACACCAAACTGGGACAGGGACACCAAACTGGGACTGGGGACACCAAACTGGGATTGGGGACCCAGGACCAAACTGGGACTGGGGACACCAAACTGGGACTGGGGACCATTTTTGGGACACACCAAACTGGGAAACTGGGGACACCAAACTGGGACTGGGGACACCAAACTGGGACTGGGACACCAAACTGGGACTGGGGACACCAAACTGGGATTAGGACAGAAACTGGGACACCAAACTGGGACTGGGGACACCAAACTGGGACTAGGGACCCAAACTGGGATTCCCCAAGAGCTGGGACTGGGGACACCAAACTGGGACTGGGACACCAAACTGGGACAGGGGGGACACCAAACTGGGACTGGGGACACCAAACTGGGACAGGGACGCAAACTGGGACTGGGGACACCAAACTGGGACTGGGGACACCAAACCCAGGACCCAAACTGGATTCCCAAACACCAAACTGGGACTAGGGACACCAAACTGGGACTGGGACACCAAACTGGGACTGGGGACACCCATTTTTGGGGACACAAACAAACTGGGACTGGGGACACCAAACTGGGACTAGGGACACCAAACTGGGAGCTGGGGTTCACCAGACTGGGACTGGGACACCCTGGGGATTGGGGACACCAAACTGGGACTGGGACACCAAACTGGGACTGGGGACCAAACTGGGACTGGGGACACCAAACTGGGACTAGGGACACCAAACTGGGACTGGGGACACCAAACTGGGACAGGGGACACCAAACTGGGATTTTTGGACACCAAACTGGGATTTTGGGAAACTGGGACTGGGACACAAACTGGGACTGAACTGGGACAGGGGACACCAAACTGGGACTGGGGACACCAAACTGGGATTGGGGGACACCCATTTTGGGGACTGGGGACAAACTGGGACTGGGGACACCCAAACTTGGGGGACACCAAACTGGGACACCAAACTGGGACTGGGGACACCAAACTGGGACTGGGACACCAAACTGGGACTGGGGACACCAAACTGGGACTGGGGACACCAAACTGGGGGACATTGGGACCCCAGGCTGGGACTTGGGACACCAAACTGGGACTGGGACACCAAACTGGGACTTTTTGGACACCAAACTGGGACTAGGGGGACACCAAACTGGGACTGGGGACTGGGGACATCAAACTGGGACACCCAAACTGGGACTGGGGACACCAAACTGGGACTGGGGACACCAACTGGGACTGGGGACACCAAACTGGGACAGCCGGGGGACACCAACCTGGGACACCAAACTGGGACACCAAACTGGGGACTAGGGGGACCACACCAAACTGGGACTGGGGACACCAAACTGGGACTGGGGACACCAAACTGGGACACACCAAACTGGGACTGGGGACACCAAACTTCCATTTTGGACACCAAACTGGGATTGGGGACACCAAACTGGGACTGGGACCAAACTGGGACTTTTTTGTCACTAGGGAACTGGGACTGGGACTGGGACACCAAACTGGGACTGGGGACACCAAACTGGGACTGGGGACCCAAACTGGGATTGGGGACACCAAACTGGGACAGGGGACCCAAACTGGGACTGGGGACACCAAACTGGGACATTGGGACACCAAACTGGGACAGGGACACCAAACTGGGACTGGGGACACCAAACTGGGACAGGGACACCAACACTGGGACCATTTTTGGGACACCAAACTGGGACTGGGACACCAAACTGACACCAAACTGGGACTGGGGACACCAAACTGGGACTGGGGGACACAAACTGGGACTGGGGACACCAAACTGGGATTGGGGACACCAAACTGGGACTGGGACACCAAACTGGGACACCAAACTGGGATTGGGGACACCAAACTGGGACTGGGGACACCAAACTGGGATTGGGGACACCAAACTGGGATTGGGGACACCAAACTGGGACAGGTGACACCAAACTGGGAGTGGGGACACCAGACTGGGACTGGGGACACCAAACTGGGACTGGGGACACCAAACTGGGATTGGGGACACCAAACTGGGACAGGGGACACCAAACTGGGATTGGGGACACCAAACTGGGACTGGGGACACCAAACTGGGATTGGGGACACCAAACTGGGATTGGGGACACCAAACTGGGATTGGGGACACCAAACTGGGACTGGGGACACCAAACTGGGATTGGGGACACCAAACTGGGACTGGGGACACCAAACTGGGATTGGGGACACCAAACTGGGATTGGGGACACCAAACTGGGACTGGGGACACCAAACTGGGACTGGGGACACCAAACTGGGACTGGGGACACCAAACTGGGACTGGGACAGAACATTGAGGGGACACCAAACTGGGACATTGGGACACCAAACTGGGACTGGGGACACCAAACTGGGACATTGGGACACCAAACTGGGATTGAGGAACACCAAACTGGGACTGGGGACACCAAACTGGGACATTGGGGTTCCAAATTGGGAACATTGGGACACCAAACTGGGGGACACCAAACTGGGATTGGGGACACCAAACTGGGATTGGGGACACCAAACTGGGATTGGGGACACCAAACTGGGACTGGGGACACCAAACTGGGACATTGAGGAACCAAAACTGGGACTGACACCAAACTGGGACAGGGGACACCAAACTGGGACTGGGGACACCAAACTGGGATTGGGGACACCAAACTGGGACTGGGGACACCAAACTGGGACTGGGGACACCAAACTGGGACTGGGGACACCAAACTGGGATTGGGGACACCAAACTGGGATTGGGGTTCCAAACTGGGATTGAGGACACCAAACTGGGATTGGGGACCAAACTGGGACTGAGGGACAACAAACTGGGACATTGGACACCAAACTGGGACATTGAGGACACCAAACTGGGACATTGGGACACCAAGATGGGACATTGAGGGACCAAGATGGGACTGAGGGACACAGATGGACACTGGGGACACCAGACTGGGACATTGGGGACCCAAACTGGGACACTGGGGACACCAAACTGTGGACATTGGGGACACCAAACTGGGACTGGGGACCAAACTGGGATGGGACACCAAACTGGGACTCACCAAACTGGGACTGGGGACACCAAACTGGGATTGGGGACACCAAACTGGGACTGGGACCCCCGGGGGGACACCAAACTGGGACTGGGGACCCCAGGGGGACTGGGGACTGGGGACCCCAAACTGGGATTGGGGACACCAAACTGGGACTGGGGACACCAAACTGGGACTGGGACTGTGGAGTTCCTGGGGACCAGGGACTTAGGACACCAAACTGGGATTGGGGTGAACTCGCTGGGACAGGGGACACCACACTGGGACTGGGGACACCAAACTGGGAGTGGGGACACCAAACTGGGACACACCAAAAACGGGATTGGGGACCCCAAAAACGGGATTGGGGACAGCAAAAATGGCATTGAGGAACCCAAAAATGGGAGGGGGACACCAAAAATGGGATTGGGGACACCAAAAACGGGATTGGGGACACCAAAAACGGGATTGGGGACACCAAAAATGGGATTGGGGACACCAAAAATGGGATTGGGGACACCAAACATGGCATTGGGGACACCAAACTGGGACTGGGGACACCAAAATGGCACTGGGGACATCAAAAATGGCACCGGGGACAGCAAAAATGGGGCTGGGGACACCAAAAATGGGGCTGGGGACACCAAAAATGGCATTGGGGAACCAAAAATGGCACTGGGGACACCAAAAATGGGATTGGGGACACCAAAAATGGGATTGGGGACACTAAAAATGGCATTGGGGAACCAAAAATGGCACTGGGGACACCAAAAATGGGAGGGGGAGCCCAAAAATGGCACTGGGGACACCAAAAATGGCACCGGGGACATCAAAAATGGGATTGGGGACACCAAAAATGGCATTGGGGAACCCAAAAACGGGATTGGGGACACCAAAAATGGCACTGGGGACATCAAAAATGGGATTGGGGACACCAAAAATGGGGCTGGGGAACCCAAAAATGGCATTGGGGACACCAAAAACGGGATTGGGGACACCAAAAACGGGATTGGGGACACCAAAAATGGGATTGGGGACACCCAAAAATGGGATTGGGGGAACCAAAAACGGGATTGGGGACACCAAAAATGGGATTGGGGACACCAAAAATGGGATTGGGGACACCAAAAACGGGATTGGGGACACCAAAAACGGGATTGGGACACCAAAAATGGCACTGGGGACATCAAAAATGGCACTGGGGACACCAAAAATGGCATTGGGGACACCAAAAACGGCACCGGGGACACCAAACATGGGATTGGGGACACCAAAAATGGGATTGGGGACACCAAAATGGGATTGGGGACACCAAAAATTGGGGGGACACCAAAAATGGGAAACTGGGACTGGGGACACCAAAATGGGATTGGGACACCAAAAAATGGGACTGGGGACCCAAAACTGGGACAGGGGACCCACCAAACTGGGACTGGGGACACCAAAAATGGCACTGGGGAACCCAAAATGGCACTGGGGACACCAAAAATGGCATTGGGGACATCAAAAATGGCACTGGGGAACCCAAAAATGGGATTGGGAACCCAAAAACGGGATTGGGGACAGCAAAAATGGCACTGGGGACACCAAAAACGGGATTGGGGACCTCAAAAATGGGATTGGGGAACCTAAAAATGGCACTGGGGACACCAAAAATGGGACTGGGGACACCAAAAATGGGATTGGGGACACCAAAAATGGCACCGGGGACACCAAAAATGGGAGGGGAGCCCAAAAATGGGAGGGGAGCCCAAAAATGGGATTGGGGACATCAAAAATGGTACTGGGGACACCAAAAATGGCATTGGGGACACCAAAAATGGGAGGGGGACACCAAAAACGGGGCTGGGGACATCAAAAATGGCACTGGGGACACCAAACATGGCATTGAGGAACCCAAAAATGGCACTGGGGACCATAAAACTGGGACTGGGGACACCAAAGGTCCCCCATTGGGGACACCAAACTCCTGTGGACACCAAACTGGGACCCATGTCCCCAAAAACTGGGACTGTGGACCCAAACTGGGACTGGGGACACCCCACTGGGACCTGGGGACCCCCATTGTCCCCCCTGGGGACACCAAACTGGGACCATTGGACACCCCCCACTGGGATTGGGGACACCAAACTGGGACAGGGACACCAAACTCCCCCTGGACCCCCTAACCCCGACTGGGGACACCAAACTGGGACTGGGACCCCAATTGGGACTGGGGACCCATTTTCCCCTGGGGACCCATTGTCCCCCCGTGTCCCTGGGACTCCCAAACTCCCCATTGTCCCCGGGTCCCCAAACCCCAGGGACTGTCCCCATACCCCCAACTGGGACTGGGTCCTCGTTGTCCCTGGGTCCCCCCCACCCTGGGATTCAGGGACCCCAAACTCCCCATTGTCCCCACAGTGTCCCCCATGGGACCCCCGTGACCCCCAAACTGGGACTTGGGACACCAAACTGGGACTCCCTGGACACCAAACTGGGACCCATTGTCCCCGTGGGACTGGGGACCAAACTGTCCCCATTGGACCGTGTCCCCCATTGTCCCCCTACCCCAAACTGGGACTCGTGTCCCCTGGTCCCCATTGTCCCAGTGTCCCCCAAACTGGGACCCTGGACCCCTAACTGGGACTGGGGACCCTCAACTGGGACTGGGGACCCCAATGTCCCCTGGGACCCCAAACTGGGACTGTGGACACTGTCCCCATTGGGGACACAAACTGGGACTGGGGACACCAAAAACTGGGACTGGGGACCCCAAACTGGGACTCCCCCCCCTGGGACTGTCCCCATTGGGACAAGGGACACAAACAAACTGGGACCACCAAACTCCCCAGGGACAAACTGGGGACTGGGGACACCAAACTGGGACCCCCCCAAACTGGGATTGGGTCCCCAAACTGGGACCTGGTTGGGGACACCAAACTGGGACTAGGGACACCAAACTGGGACTGGGGACAGGAAACTGGGATCCAGACACAAACTGGGACATCCAGTGCCGGGTGGGCTGGGACAGAGGGACACCAAACTGGGACTGGGGACACCAAACTGGGACACTGGGACCCCTGGGACAGGGGACACCAAACTGGATGGGACAGTGCTGGGACTGGGGACATCAAACTGGGACAGTTCCGGGATGGGGACAGTGCCGGGGTGGGGACAGCCCCGGGATGGGGACAGCCCCGGGGTGGGGACAGTGCCGGGACCCCGCGCGCGGCTTCCAGCCCGACACCGGCCGCATCGAGGTGAGGGGGGACCCGCGGGACCCCCGGGGTGGGGACAGTGCCAGGACCCCCGGGATGGGGGCAGTGCCAGGGTGGGGACAGTGCTGGGACCCCCACCCGTGGATCCCCTTAGGACCCCCACCCATGAATCCCCTTGGGACCCCCACCCCTGGATCCCCTTGGGACCCCCACCCATGAATCCCTTTGGGACCCCCACCCCTGGATCCCTTTGGGACCCCCACCCACGGATCCCCTTGGGACCCCCACCCCAACTGGGATCCTTTGGGACCCCCCACCCATGGGATCCTTGGGACCCCCTGGGATCCCTTTGGGACCCCCACCCATGAATCCCCTTGGGACCCCCACCCCTGGATCCCCTTGGGACCCTCACCCACGGATTTTGGGACTGTTTCCCATGGGACTTGGGACACCCCCACCCATGGATCCCCTTGGGACCCCCACCATGGATTTTGGGTTGTTTCCATGGGATTTTGGGATGGGACTTGGGTCCCCCTGGGATCCCTTGGTGACACCAAACTGGGATTGGGGATCCCAAACTGGACGGGGTCTGGGGATGTTCACAGATTTTGGGGTGTTCCCATGGGGTTTGGACACCAAACTGGGACAGGGGGGTTTTGGGGACTGTTCCCAAGGACTGGGACAGGGGGTTTTGTTCCATGGGATTTTGGGCTGTTCCCATGGGGTTTGGGGACACCCCATGGGGACTGGGGTTTCCACCAAACTGGGACAGGGCCCCATGGGGGCTGGGTCCCTGGGGACACCAAACTGGGACTGGGGATGTTGGGACTGGGACACCAAACTGGGATTTTGGGGGACACCATGGGGTTTTGGGGTGTTTCCATTGCATTTTGGGACTGGGGACCCATGGGATTTTGGGACATCAAACTGGATTTTGGACTGTTCCCTGGGATTTTGGGCTGTTTGGGATTTTGGGCTGTTTCCTGGGGTTTTTGGGGACACCAAATGGGATTTGGGGACCATGGGGTTCCAAACTGGGACTGGGGACACCAAACTGGGACTTGGGATGTTCATGGGGTTTTGGGGTGTTCCCATTGCATTTTGGGGACACTGGGATTTGGGGGACTGGGATTTGGGGACACCATGGGATTTGGACTCCCATGGGATTTTGGGCCACCAAACTGGGATTTTGGGGTGTTCCCTGGGATTGGGGACACTGGACAGGGACACCAAACTGGGATTTGGGGTCCCCCACAGGTGTTGGGGGTCCGGGGGGCTGGGACTCCGGGACCCCAAGGGGTCTGGGGGATGTTCACAGACTTTGGGGTTTCCAAACTGGGTTTGGGACACCCATGGGACTTTGGGATTTCCTCAGATTTTTGACTGGGGACACCCAATGGGGGGACCTGCAACATTTGGGACATCAAACATGGGACTGGGGTTCACATTTTCCCATGGGTTTGGGGAACCCCAGCTGGGATTTTGGACACCCATGGGATTTTGACACCATTCCTGGGATTTTGGGCTGTTTCCATGGGGTTTTGAGCCATTCTGGGATTGGGGACCCCCCCACTGGTGTTCCGGACACGGGAGGGGATGGGACACCAAAATCGGGGTCTGGGGATGTTCCAAACAGGGATTGGGGGGGTGTTTCCACTGGGACTTTGGGGACTCCCATGGATTTTGGGCACCAAACGGGACAAACTGGGATTGGGGACATTTTGGGGACCCAACAGGGGACCAAACTGGGATTTGGGACACCAAACTGGGGTTTTGGGACTGCCAAACTGGGACAGGGGGTCTGACCCCATGGGGACTTTGGACACCCCCACTGGGTTTTGGGACAAACTGGGAGCTGGGACTGGGGGGGTCCCTGATGGGATTTCGGCCGCATCCCAACATGGGATTTTGGGACAAGGACACCAAAGGGGTTTTGGGGTCCCCCCCAGGTGTTGGGATTGGGGACACCAAACTGGCATTTTGGGCATCCGCCAAACTGGGATTGGCCCAGGGCGCTGGGACTGGGGACACCAAACTTGGATTCCCTGCACCAAACTGGGACTGGGGACCCCAGCCAGGACTTAGGGACACCAAGATGGGGAGCAGGGGATTGGGGACCCAAACTTCTGGGATCCAGGACACCAAGGTGGGACTGGGGACTGTAAATGGGACTGGGGCGGCCAAACTGGGGCTGGGGTGTCGGGGGTTTGGGGGGACCTCAAATGGTGCCAAACTGGGATTTGGGGACCTGGTCCCCTGGGACCCACAGACCAACATCCCCTTCCTGCGGAACGTTCTGGCGCACCCGCGGTTTGGGGGTGCAGTTTGGGGGTCCCTGTGAGCCCCCAGCCCCATTTTGGGGGTCCCTGTGAGCCCCCAGCCCATTTTGGGGGTCCCTGGGTACCCCCAGCCCATCCTGGGCGTCTCTGGGTGTCCCCAGCCCCATTTTGGGGGTCTCTGGGTGTCCCCAGCCCCATTTTGGGGGTCCCTGTGAGCCCCCAGCCCCATTTTGGGGGTCCCTGTGAGCTCCCAGCCCATCCTGGGGGTCCCTGTGAGCCCCCAGACCCATTTTGGGGGTCCCTGGGGCCCCTTTGGGGGTCCCCTGACCCACGTTTTTCAGACCAACATCCCCTTCCTGCAGAACGTTCTGGCACACCCGCGGTTTGGGGGTGCAGTTTGGGGGTCCCTGTGAGCCCCCAGCCCCATTTTGGGGGTCTCTGGGTGCCCCCAGCCCATTTTGGGGGTCTCTGGGTACCCCCAGCCCCATTTTGGGGGTCCCTGTGAGCCCCCAGCCCCATTTTGGGGGTCCCTGTGAGCCCCCAGCCCATCCCGGGGGTCTCTGGGTGCCCCCAGCCCATTTTGGGGGTCCCTGTGAGCCCCCAGCCCCATTTTGGGGGTCTCTGGATACCCCCAGCCCATTTTGGGGACACCAAACTGGGATTGCCCATCCTTGGGGTCCTGGGACTGCCCCCAGCCCATCTGGGGTCCCTGGGTGCCCCAGCCCCATTTTGGGGGTCCCTGGGTGACCCCTGACCCCTGGGACCAAGAGACCAACATCCCCTTCCTGCAGAACGTTCTGACACCCAAACTTGGGGGTGCAGTTTGGGGGTCCCTGTGAGCCCCCAGCCCCATTTTGGGGGTCTCTGGACACCCAGCCCATTTTGGGGGGTCTGGGGACCCAAGCCCCATTTTGGGGGTCCCTGAGCCCCTGGAGCCCCATTTTGGGGGTCCCTGTGAGCCCCCAGCCCATCCCGGGGGTCTCTGGGTGCCCCCAGCCCATTTTGGGGGTCCCTGTGAGCCCCCAGCCCCATTTTGGGGGTCTCTGGGTACCCCCAGCCCATTTTGGGGGTCTCTGGGTGCCCCCAGCCCCATTTTGGGGGTCTCTGGGTGCCCCCAGCCCATCCTGGGGGTCCCTGGGTGCCCCCAGCCCCATTTTGGGGGTCCCTGGGTGCCCCCTGACCCCTGTTTTTCCCGCAGACCAACATCCCCTTCCTGCAGAACGTTCTGGCACACCCGCGGTTTGGGGGTCTCTGGGTGCCCCCATCCCCATTTTGGGGGTCTCTGGGTGCCCCCAGCCCATCCCAGGGGTCTCTGGGTCCCCCCAGCCCATTTTGGGGGTCCCTGTGAGCCCCCTGACCCCCGTTTTTCCCGCAGACCAACATCCCGTTCCTGCAGAACGTTCTGGCACACCTGCGGTTTGGGGGTCTCTGTGAGCCCCCAGCCCCATTTTGGGGGTCCCTGTGAGCCCCCAGCCCATTTTGGGGGTCCCTGTGAGCCCCCTGACCCATTTTGGGGGTCTCTGGGTACCCCAGGCCCATTTTTGGGGGTCTCTGGGTGCCCCCAGCCCATTTTGGGGGTCCCTGTGAGCCCCCAGCCCCATTTTGGGGGTCCCTGGGTGCCCCCAGCCCATCCTGGGCGTCTCTGGGTGTCCCCAGCCCCATTTTGGGGGTCTCTGGATACCCCCAGCCCATTTTGGGGGTCTCTGGGTGCCCCCAGCCCCATTTTGGGGGTCCCTGTGAGCTCCCAGCCCCATTTTGGGGGTCCCTGTGAGCCCCCAGGCCCATTTTGGGGGTCTCTGGGTGCCCCCAGCCCATTTTGGGGGTCCCTGGGTGCCCCCAGCCCCATTTTGGGGGTCCCTGGGTGCCCCCAAACCCCTGGGGACCCCAAACTGGGAGACCAACATCCCGTTCCTGCAGAACGTTCTGGCACCCGGGTTTGGGGGTCTCTGGTGCCCCAGCCCATTTTGGGGGTCTCTTTTGGGGGTCCCCCAGGCCCATTTTTGGGTCCCTCCCGACTGAGGACTTTCTAACTGGGACCATGGGGGTCCTGACCCCAGCCCCATTTGGGGGTCCCTGTGAGCCCCCCCTGGGACTGACCAACATCCCAAACTGGGGAACACATTCTGGCACACCCGCAGTTTGGGGGTCCCTGTGAGCCCCCAGCCCCATTTTGGGGGTCTCTGGGTGCCCCCAGCCCATTTTGGGGGTCCCTGGGTGCCCCTGACCCCGGACACCCCCAAGGGACCAACATCCCACCAAACTGAACGTTCTGGGGCACCCAGCACTGGGGTCTCTGGGAGCCCCCAGCCCCATTTTGGGGGTCTCTGGGTGCCCCCAGCCCCATTTTGGGGGTCCCTGGGTGCCCCCTGACCCCCGTTTTTCCCGCAGACCAACATCCCGTTCCTGCAGAACTGGGACAGGGCACTCCGACCTGGGGGGCGCCCCGACTCAGTTCATCGACACGAAACCCCGAGCTGTTCACCAAACTGGCCTGGGGACACAGAACCACCGCCCCAAACTAAACTGCTGCACTGGGGGGCACCTGGGGGCAATTGGGGGGACATGGGGACACCAAATGCTGGGACTGGGGACATAAACACACACCTGGGGGGGGACATGCACACCTGGGACACAAATACACCTGGGTGGGCACCTGGGGGGCACAAATGCATCTGGGGGGCATGGGGGACACACACCTGGGGGGCATAAATGCACACCTGGGGGCACCTGGGGGGGGACATAAACTGGGACCTGGGGGGCATAAATACACACCTGGGGGGCATAAACACACACCTGGGGGGACTGGGGACACCAATGCACACCTGGGGGGCATAAATGCACACCTGGGGGCATAAATACACCAAACTGGGACCTGGGGACATAAACACTGGGGGCATAAATGACACCTGGGGGGGACCTGGGGACATAAAACACACCTGGGGGACACAAACTGGGACTGGGGGGGGGCACAAATACACACCTGGGGGCATAAATACACCTGGGGGGCATAAACACACACCTGGGGGGCATAAATGCACACCTGGGTGGGCACTTGGGGGGCATAAATGCACACCTGGGGGGGCAAAAATACACATCTGGGGGGCATAAATGTACACCTGGGGGCACCAGGGGGGTCCCTCAGGGGGCTGTGAGGGATTTTTGGGGGGGGGTTCTGTGGACACACCTGGGCTCCCATGGGGCAGAGGAACCCGGCCCAGGTGTGCCCAGGTGTGCCCAGGTGTGCCCAGGTGTGCCCAGGTGTGGGATTTGTCCCCCCCAGGTGTGCCCAGGTGTGGTTTTCTCCACAAACCCCCCCCAAACTCCTCTCGTGGGGGGTTTTGGAGGAGCCTGGGGGTCCAAACTGGGGTCCCAGGGGACGTGCCCCCCAAACTGGGACACCTGTCCCCTCCCCCCCCCAGGTCACGTGATGGTGAACGGGCCCAGCACCCCCCTCCCCGTGAAGGGGACCAAGGCGGGACTGGGGACAGCCCTGGGACCCGTGCCCATGGGACTGACACCTGGGGGGCACCTGAGTGTCCCCAGTGTCCCCACAGTGTCCCCAGTGTCCCCTCAGTGTCCCCAGTGTCCCCACAGTGTCCCCTCAGTGTCCCCTGAATGTCCCCAGTGTCCCCTCAGTGTCCCCAGTGTCCCCAGTGTCCCCTCAGTGTCCCCACAGTGTCCCCACAGTGTCCCCAGTGTCCCCTGAATGTCCCCAGTGTCCCCACAGTGTCCCCACAGTGTCCCCAGTGTCCCCTGAATGTCCCCAGTGTCCCCACAGTGTCCCCACAGTGTCCCCACAGTGTCCCCAGTGTCCCCTGAGTGTCCCCACAGTGTCCCCAGTGTCCCCACGGTGTCCCCACAGTGTCCCCAGTGTCCCCACAGTGTCCCCAGTGTCCCTGAGTGTCCCCTGAGTGTCCCCTGAGTGTCCCCACAGTGTCCCCACAGTGTCCCCAGTGTCCCCTGAATGTCCCCAGTGTCCCCACAGTGTCCCCACAGTGTCCCCAGTGTCCCCACAATGTCCCCACAGTGTCCCCAGTGTCCCCACAGTGTCCCCTCAGTGTCCCCACAGTGTCCCCACAGTGTCCCCAGTGTCCCCTCAGTGTCCCCACAGTGTCCCCACAGTGTCCCCAGTGTCCCCACAGTGTCCCCTGAGTGTCCCCACAGTGTCCCCACAGTGTCCCCTGAGTGTCCCCACAGTGTCCCCACAGTGTCCCCAGTGTCCCCACAATGTCCCCACAGTGTCCCCAGTGTCCCCACAGTGTCCCCTGAGTGTCCCCACAGTGTCCCCAGTGTCCCCTGAATGTCCCCAGTGTCCCCACAGTGTCCCCTGAGTGTCCCCTGAGTGTCCCCAATGCATAAACCCCTGGATTGGGGCCCCTTCTCCACCCACTGCCCCCAAACTGGGACTGCCCCCACCAAACCCCCTCTCTGCCCCCTGCCCTTCTCTGCCCCCCCTTTACTGCCCCCCACCCCCTTTCCTGCCCCATTACTGACCCCCTGCCCCCTTTCCTGCCCCTGGACCCCTTCCTGCCCCCCTTGGGGACCAACCCAGGTGACCAAACTGGGACTGGGGACCCCAAGCTGGGATTGGGGACACCCCTGGGACCCTGGGGACCCCAAACTGGGATTGCCATCTCTGGGACCTGGGGCACCAAACTGGGATTGGGACCCCTTGAGGGGGGACTCTGGGACACCTTTCTTGGGGACACTGGGACCCAAACTGGGATTGGGGACCTTTCCTGGGACTGCCCCTCCCTGCCCCTGGGACTGGGGACCAAACTGGGACCCTGGGGACACCAACACTGGGACTGGGGACCCCACTGACCCCTGGGATTGGGGACATCCTGCCCTGGGGACAGGGCCCCCACCCCGGGCTACCTTACTGGGACTGGGGACACCAAACTGGGACCCTTTCCTGCCCCCCTTACTGGGACTGGGGCCCCCCTTTGACTGCCCCCCCCAAACCCCTTTCCTGGACACCTGCTGGGGACCCCCTGGGACTTTACTGGGGACACCAAACACTGGGACTGGACACCAAACTGGGACCCCCCCACCCACCAAACTGGGATTGGGGACATCTCTGGGATTGGGGACACCCCCTCTGGGACTGGGGACTGGCCCCAACTGGGACAAGTGCCAAACTGGGGACACCCCCTGGGACTGGGACCTGCCCCCTGGGGACTGGGGATTTAGGGGACCAAACTGGGACTAGGGACAACCCAAACTGGGACTGGGGACACCAAGGGGTCCCTGGGACTGGGGACACAGGGACACCTGCGGGGGTGGGGACACAAACTGGGACTGGGGGACACCAAACTGGGACTGGGGACACAAACTGGGACACCAAACTGGGGGACACCTGGGACTGGGATTGGGACCAACTGGGACACCACCTTCGCTGGGGACACCAAACTGGGACAGGGGACACCAAATCTACTGGGGAGGGGCCTGAAACTGGGACTGGGGGTGCCCACACTGGACTGCACATGGAGGACCTGGGGAGGTGGGCAGGGGCTGGGGGTGGGCGGGCTTGAGACAGGGATTGATGGGACATCAAACTGGGACTAATGGGGTGGGGGCTGGCTGTGACTGGGGACTGCCAGACTGGGCAGCATGGAACCTGGGAGGTGGGCTGGGAATGGGGACACCATGGGACTAACAGGAGGGGGACAGGACACAAACTGTGACTGGGGACACCAAACTGGGACTGGGGACACCATGGGGCTGGACCTGGGACATCAAACTGGGACCCGGGACATCAGCATGGGACTGGGGACACTTTGGGGGGACATGGGAGGGACTGGGGACATGGGTGGGGATATCAGGGGGGGGGGACACCAGGGATGGGACAGGGGAGGGGGCAGCCAGGGGTGCAGCATGGAGGACTGGGGAGGTGGGGTGGGGATTTGGGGGGAGACTTAATGACTTGAGACGGTGGGTGGGGCCTAATTGGGAGGGGCCTAATGGGGGTGGGGCTAAGGTGTGCCCACACTGAGCCCGCTCTGCAGCATGGAGACCTGGGGAGGTGGGCGGGGCCAAGGGGGCGGGCGGGGCTAACAGAGGCGTGGCTTGAGATGGTGGGCGGGGCCTGAGGGGGTGGGGCTAAGTTGTGCCCTTCATGGCAGGTGACATGCTCAGCCCTGGGCATGGAGACACCAAAGGTGGGGCGGGGGGACACATGGGGTGGGGCATTAGGGGGCGTGGCTTGAGGGGGAGGGGATTGATGGGGTGGGGCAGTGAGGGGAGGTTAATGGGGTGTGGCACTGAGGGGAGGGGCTTAATGGGGTGTGGTGCTCAGGGAGGGGCTTAATTGGGGTGTGGTGGACATGGGAGGGGCTTAATGGGGTGTGGCAGTGAGGGGAGGGGCATGACAGGGTGCGGCATGGAAGGGAGGGGCCTAATGGGGTGGGACAATGAGGGGAGGGGCTTAATGGGGTGTGGCTGGAAGGGTGGGGCATTCACCTTGGGGACACCATGGCCGCACCTGGGGGACAGGGGAAACGGGGACACCTTGGGGGCCTCCTGAGATTGGGGACTTTGGGGGCAGGGGGACCCAGTGGACACTTGCACAGGAACAGGGGGGTGTGGCCAAGGGGCGAGGGCAGGGCTTGAAGGAAGGGGTGTGGCTTTCTTTTGGTGGGCGCGGCTCTCGCCTCGAGGGGCGTGTCCGCGCAGGCCGGGGGGCGTGTCTGAGGGCGGGGCGTGTCCCCAGGCGCCACCTTCGACGTGGCCATGCGGTTCCTGCACGAGTGCCCCTGGGAGCGGCTGCGGGAGCTGCGGCGCCTGGTGCCCAACATCCCCTTCCAGATGCTGCTGCGCGGGGCCAACGCCGTGGGCTACACCAACTACCCCGACAACGTGGTGCACAAGTGAGGGGGGCACGGGGGGACACCCTGGGGACATGGGGGGGACATGGGGACACCTTGGGGACAGGGGGACACCTTGGGGACACAGCGCTGTGGGCTACACCAACTACCCCGACAACGTGGTGCACAAGTGAGGGGGACACGGGGGGACACCTTGGGGACACGGGGACATCTTGGGGACACGGGGACACCTTGGGGACACCTTGGGGACACCTTGGGGACACCACAGGGACAGGGGTGCACCTTGGGGACGTGGGGACACAACGCCGTGGGCTGCACCAACTACCCCGACAACGTGGTGCACAAGTGAGGGGGGGGACACCTTGGGGACACCTTGGGGACACCTTGGGGACACCACAGGGACATGGGGACACCACGGGGACAGGGGGACACAGCGCCGTGGGCTACACCAACTACCCCGACAACGTGGTGCACAAGTGAGGGGGACACGGGGGGACACCACGGGGACACCTTGGGGACACCCTGGGGACACCTTGGGGACATGGGGGGGACATGGGGACACCTTGGGGACACCACGGGGACAGGGGGACACAGCGCCGTGGGCTGCACCAACTACCCCGACAACGTGGTGCACAAGTGAGGGGGACACGGGGGACACCTTGGGGACACCTTGGGGACACCACGGGGACACGGGGGGGACATGGGGACACCACGGGGACACGGGGACACAGCGCCGTGGGCTGCACCAACTACCCCGACAACGTGGTGCACAAGTGAGGGGGACACCTTGGGGACATGAGAATGACATGGAGGAGCAGAGAGGGACACTGGGGACACAGAGGACATTGGGGACATGGGGGGGGACATGGGGACACAGTGGGACACAGGGGACATTGGGACATGGGGACATTGGGGACAAGGAAGGACATTGGGGACACTGGGGACACGGAGGGGGCATGTGGGACATGGGACACTGGGGGACATGGGGACACTGGGGGACATTGGGGGACACAGAGACATGGGGACACTGGGGACACAGAGAGGTGTGGGACAGGGGACAAGAGGGGACATGGGGACACTGGGGGACACAGAGAGGTGTGGGACAAGGGACAAGAGGGGACATGGGGACACTGGGGGACATGGAGAGATGTGGGACAGGGACACTGGGGGACATTGGGGGGACACAGAGAGATGGGGACACTGGGGACATAGAGAGATGTGGGACAGGGGACAAGAGGGGACATGGGGACACTGGGGAACATGAGCACATTGGGGGACACAGAGAGATGGGGACACTGGGGGACACTGGGACAGCACAGGGCCCCGCAGACCCCACGGTGACACCGTGGCCACAACGCGGTGACACCGAGGACGCAACAACGGCGCGGAACTGAACGACCCCGAGCGACCAAACTGGGAAAACCCCCCCAAAACCCAGTCCCCAAAACCCCCGTGTCCCCGCGGTGTCCCCAGGTTCTGCGTGGGATTATGGACATCTTCCGCGTCTTCGACGCCCTCAACTACGTGCCCAACCTGCTGCTGGGCGTGGAGGCCGCGGGCAGCGCCGGCGCCGTGGTCGAGGCCGCGCTCTCCTACACCGGCGACGTGGCCGACGCCACGCGCACCAAGTACAGCCTGGAATACTACCTGGGGCTGGCCAGGGAGCTGGTGGCGGCCGGGACGCACGTGCTCTGCATCAAGGTGGGCGTTTGGGGGGGATTTGGGGGGGTTTTGGGGGGGTTTGGGAGGTCCTGGGTGGGATTTGGGGGAGTTTGGGGGTCCTGGGAGGGATTGGGGGGTCCTGAGAGGATTTGGGGGAGTTTGGGGGTCCTGGGAGGGTTTGGGGGTTTTGGAGGGATTTGGGGGGTGGGGGTCCTGGGGGGACACCAGGGGTCCTGGGAGGGATTTGGGGAGTTTGGGGGGTCCTGGGAGGTTTGGGGGTTTTGGAGGGGGATTTGGGGAAATTGGGGGGGTCCTGGGAGGGATTTGGGGTCCTGGGGGGGTTTGGGGAGTTTGGGGGGTTCTGGGAGGGGTTTGGGGGATTTGGGGGTCCTGGGGGGGATTTTGGGGGTTTGGGGGGTTTGGGGGAATGGGATGGAAGCTGGTGGCGGCGGGGACACACGTGCTCTGCATCAAGGTGGGCGTTTGGGGGGTCCTGGGAGGGGTTTGGGGGGTCCTGGGAGGGATTTGAGGGATTTGGGGGTCCTGGGAGGGATCTGGGGGGTTTGGGGGAATGGGATGGCAGCTGGTGGCGGCCGGGATGCACATGCTCTGCATCAAGGTAGGGATTTGGGGGGTCCTGGAGGGGATTTGGGGGAGATGGGGGGTCCTGGGGGGGATTGGGGGGTTTTGGAGGAGACTGGGGGGTCCTGGGAGGGATTTGGGGGAGATTGGGGGGTCCTGGGAGGGATTTGGGGGAGTTTTGGGGGTCCTGGGGGGGATTTGGGTGGTTTTGGAGGGGATTTGGGGGGTTTGGGGAAATGGGATGGGAGCTGGTGTCCCCGGTGTCCCCTCCGCAGGACATGGCCGGGCTGGATGAGGGGTGGGACACTGAGGGCCCCCGTGTCCCCCATGTCCCCCATGTCCCCCGTGTGACCCGGTGTCCCCTCCGCAGGACATGGCCGGGCTCCTGACCCACCCAGGGTGGGACACTGAGGGTCCCCATGTCCCCCATGTCCCCCATGTGACCCCCATGTCCCCGGTGTCCCCCCTGTGTCCCCGTGTCCCCTCCGCAGGACATGGCCGGGCTGGATGAGGGGTGGGACACTGAGGGTCCCCATGCCCCCCGGTGTCCCCCATGTCCCCGGTGTGACCCCTGTGACCCCCCGTGTGACCCCTGTGACCCCCGTGCCCCCTCCGCAGGACATGGCCGGGGTGGATGAGGGGTGGGACACTGAGGGCCCCCATGTCCCCCACACCCCCTGTGTGTCCCCCGTGTCCCCCGTGTCCCCTCCCCAGGACACGGCCGGGCTCCTGACCCACCCAGGGTGGGACACTGAGGGTCCCCGTGTCCCCGGTGTCCCCCATGTCCCCCCTGTGACCCCGTGTCCCCGGTGTCCCCTCCGCAGGACATGGCTGGGCTGGATGAGGGGTGGGACACTGACGGTCCCCACGTCCCCCCATGTCCCCCCTGTGACCCCATGTCCCCCGGTGTCCCCTCCGGGGACATGGCACCTGGACCCAGGGTGGGACATTGAGGGGGGACATGCCCCCATGTCCCCCTGTGTCCCCGGGTCCCCACCCCCCATGGGGGCAGACAGGGGGACATGGCTGGGCTGGACCCACCCAGGGTGGGACACTGGGGGGACCCCCCATGGACCCATGTCCCTGGGGACCCCTCCATGGGGGGGCGGGCTGGATGACTGGGGACATGGGGGCCCCATGGGGACCCCATGTCCCCCCTGGACCCCGGTCCCGGGGACCCTCCGGGGACATGGGGGGGGCTGGACCCACCCAGGGTGGGACACTGGGGTCCCCACAGGGGACATTGCTGGACACAGGTGGAGACATGGGGGGGACAGACCTGGACACGGGTGGGGACATGGGGACGCTGGACAGGGGGGGACACTGGACACGGTGGGGACAATGGGGGTGTGACCCCACCTGGACACCTCCGGGGACAATGGGGACAGACAAGGGGACATCTCTGGACACGGGTGGGGACAATGTGGGGGACACACCTGGACACGGGTGGGGACATGGGGGGGACATCGCGGACACGGGTGGGGACATGGGGGACATCACTGGACATGGGTGGTGACAGTGGGGACTCACCTGGACACGGGTGGGGACATGGGGGGACATCACTGGACACAGGTGGGACAGTGGGGACACACCTGGACACGGGTGGGGACAATGGGGACAGACAGGGGGACATCTCTGGACATGGGTGGGGACAATGGGGGGGACACTGCTGGACACGAGTGGGGACATGGGGGACATCACGGGACACAGGTGGGGACAGTGGGGACATTGCTGGACACGGCTGGGGACAGGGGGGGACAGTGAGGCTTTGGAGGTGTCCCCAAGGGTTTGGAGATGTCCCCAAGGCTTTGAGGTGCCACCACAGTCCTGGGAGGGGACCACCACAGCCACGGGGACATCCCTGGACACCACAGGGGACAATGTGGGGACACACCTGGACACGTGTCCCTGCAGTGGGACACACTGTCCCCACGCTGGACACAGGGGTCCCCTGGGCACTCACCTGGACATGGGGGGACAATGGGGACAGACAGGGGACACCCCTGGACACAATGTCCCACACTGTCCCCTGGACACATGGGGACATGGGGACAGACAGGGGACATCGCTGGACACAGGTGGGGACAATGTGGGGACACACCTGGACCGCCATGTGGGACAATGTCCCCACACTGGGGGACATCTCCCCATGTCCCCATGTCCCCAATGTGGGGACACACCTGGACACGGGTTCCAGCACAGGGGGACCACACTCCCACCATGTCCCCATGGGGACAGGGGAGTGTCTCTGGACATGTCCCCTGCCACCCCACACCTGGACACAGGTGGAGACATGGGGGACAGACAGGGGGACATCTCTGGACACAGGTTCCAGTACATGGGGGACAATGAGGCCATGTCCCCACACTGTCCCCATGTCCCCAGGTGTCCCCACACACTGTCCCCAGATGTCCCATGTCCCCTGTCCCCAGGCAGTCCTGCAGCGTGTTCACCACAGCGAGTGCCACACTCCCGCCATGTCCCCCCTTGGTGTCCCCACAGTGTCCCTGCCATGTCCCTGCCATGTCCCCACACTGTCCCCACACTGTCCCCACTGTCCCATGTCCCCATGTCCCCTGTCCCCAGGCATCGACCTGCAGCGCGTGTTCCAGTACAGCGAGTGCCACACTCCCGCCATGTCCCCGCCATGTCCCTGCCATGTCCCCACACTGTCCCCACGTGTCCCCACACTGTCCCCACACTGTCCCCACGTGTCCCCACGATGTCCCCACGTGTCCCCAGGCATCACCACCTGCAGCCATGTTCCCCACAGCGAGTGCCACACTCCCGCCATGTCCCTGCCATGTCCCTGCCATGTCCCCACACTGTCCCCACACTGTCCCCACCCTGTCCCCACACTGTCCTCATGTCCCCTGTCCCCAGGCATCGACCTGCCGCGTGTGTTCGAGTACAGCGAGTGCCACACTCCCACCATGTCCCTGCCATGTCCCCGCCATGTCCCTGCCCCATGTCCCCTGCCATGTCCCTGCCCCCCCCCTCCCCACCATGTCCCTGCCATGTCCCCACACTGTCCCCACGTGTCCCCAGATGTCCCCACGATGTCCCCACGTGTCCCCAGGCATCGACCTGCAGCGCGTGTTCCAGTACAGCGAGTGCCACACTCCCGCCATGTCCCTGCCATGTCCCTGCCATGTCCCCATGTCCCCACACTGTCCCCACGATGTCCCCACACTGTCCCCACACTGTCCCCATGTCCCCTGTCCCCAGGCATCGACCTGCAGCGCGTGTTCGAGTACAGCGAGTGCCACACTCCCACACCACACTCTCGCCATGTCTCTGCCATGTCCCTGCCATGTCCCCACATGTCCCCACAATGTCCCCAGTCCCCATGTCCCCTGTCCCCAGGCATCGAC
The DNA here is from genome assembly GCA_024865655.1 of Emberiza elegans. Taxonomy (NCBI): domain Eukaryota; kingdom Metazoa; phylum Chordata; class Aves; order Passeriformes; family Fringillidae; genus Emberiza; species Emberiza elegans. The sequence continues at coordinate 2,058,001 of JALJVW010003074.1, read as the reverse complement.
CTGCAGCGCGTGTTCGAGTACAGCGAGTACTGGGAGGCGGCGCGCGGCCTCTACGCCGCCTTCGACTGCACGGCCACCATGAAGTCGGGCAACGCGGACGTGTACGAGAACGAGATCCCGGGCGGGCAGTACACCAACCTGCACTTCCAGGCGCACGCCATGGGGCTGGGACACAAGTTCAAGGAGGTCAAGAAGGCCTACACCGAGGCCAACAAGCTGCTCGGGGACCTCATCAAGGTGCCGCGGGGTCCTGCGTGGCGTGGGAGGGTCTCTGTGGGGTGGGGGTCTCCACAGAAGGTCTCCATGGGGCTGATGGTGTCCATGGGGTTGGGGGTCTCCATGGGGTGGGTGGTCTCTAAGAGAAGGTCTCCATGGGGTGGGTGATGTCCGCTGGGTGGTGTCCATGGGGTGGGAGGTCTCCATAGGGCGGATGGTGTCCATGGGGTTGGGGGTCTCCAAGGGTTGGGTGGTCTCCATAGAAGGTCTCCATGGGGCGGATGGTGTCCATGGGGTTGGGGGTCTCCATGGGTTGGGTGGTCTCCACAGAAGGTCTCTATGGGGCTGATGGTGTCCATGGCGTGGGTGGAGCTCTGTGGGTTGGGTGGTCTCCACAGAAGATCTCCATGGGGCTGATGGTGTCCATGGGGTTGGGTGGTCTCCATGGGTTGGGTGGTCTCCACAGAAGGTCTCCATGGGGCTGATGGTGTCCATGGGGTTGGGGGTCTCCATGGGTTGGGTGGTCTCCAGAGAAGGTCCTCCATGGGGCTGATGGTGTCCATGGTGTGGAAGATCTCTATGGGTTGGGTGGTCTCCATAGAAGGTCTCCATGGGGCTGATGGTGTCCATGGGGTTGAGTGGTCTCCATAGAAGGTCTCCATGGGGCTGATGGTGTCCATGGAGTTGAGTGGTCTCCACAGAAGGTCTCCATGGGGCTGATGGTGTCCATGGCATGGAAGATCTCTATGGGATGGGTGGTGTCCATAGAAGATCTCCATGGGGCTGATGGTGTCCATGGCATGGAGGATCTCTATGGGATGGGTGGTGTCCATAGAAGGTCTCCATGGGGCTGATGGTGTCCATGGGGTTGGGGGTCTCTATGGGTGGGGTGGTCTCCATAGAAGGTGTCCATGGGGCTGATGGTGTCCATGGCATGGAAGATCTCTATGGGATGGGTGGTCTCCACAGAAGGTCTCCATGGGGCTGATGGTGTCCATGGTGTGGGCGGAGCTCTGTGGGGTGGGTGGTCTCCATGAGGTGGAGGATCTCCATGGAGTGGGTGGTCTCTAAGAGAAGGTCTCCATGGGGTGAGTGATGTCCACTGGGTGGTGTCCATGGGGTAGATGGTGTCCATGGCATGGAAGATCTCTATGGGATGGGTGGTCTCCACAGAAGATCTCCATGGGGCAGATGGTGTCCATGGGGTTGGGGGTCTCCATGGGTTGGGTGGTCTCCAGAGAAGGTCTCCATGGGGCAGATGGTGTCCATGGGGTTGGGGGTCTCCATGGGTTGGGTGGTCTCCAGAGAAGGTCTCCATGGGGCTGATGGTGTCCATGGGGTTGGGGGTCTCCATGGGTTGGGTGGTCTCCATAGAAGGTCTCCATGGGGCAGATGGTGTCCATGGGGTGGGAAGATCTCTATGGGATGGGTGGTCTCCATAGAAGGTCTCCATGGGGCTGATGGTGTCCATGGGGTTGGGGGTCTCCATGGGTTGGGTGGTCTCCATAGAAGGTCTCCATGGGGCTGATGGTGTCCATGGGGCTGATGGTGTCCATGGGGTTGGGTGGTCTCCATAGAAGGTCTCCATGGGGCTGATGGTGTCCATGGTGTGGAAGATCTCTATGGGATGGGTGGTGTCCATGGGGTGGGAGGTCTCCATGGGGCTGATGGTGTCTATGGGGGTGGGTGGTCTCCATGGGTTGGTGTCCATGGGGTCTCCATAGGTTGGTCTCCATGGGGTCTCCATGGGGTCCATGGTGTGGATGGGGTCTCTCCATGGGATGGGTGGTCTCCATAGAAGGTCTCCATGGGGCTGATGGTGTCCATGGTGTGGAAGATCTCTATGGGATGGGTGTTCCATGGGGTGGGAGGTCTCCATGGGGCTGATGGTGTCCCATGGAATGGGTGGTCTCCATTGACCCCAGATGGTGTCCAAAAGGGTCCCCCCACACTCCACCCTTGGGTGGTCCCATGAAGGTCTCCCCAAGGGACCCTGATAGTCTCCATGGGGTTGGGGGTCTCCATGGGTGGCTGTTCCACCAAGAGCGGTCGTGTGGTGACCCCCGAGGTGACCCTGAGCTGACCCATGGAATGGCCGCTGAGATTGACCCCAGAAGGTGACCCAAAAGGGTCCCCCCACACTGACCCTGAGGTGACCCCTGGTGACCCCAAGGTGACCCTGAGGTGACCCATGAGTTAACCCAGGAGGGGGCTGGGAGGTGGCCCCGAGGTGACCTCAAACTGACCCCAAGGTGACCCTGAGGTGACCCCAAGGTGACCCTGAGGTGACCCTGAGGTGACCCAAGAGGTTCCTCCCACACTGACCCAAGAGTTCACCCAGGAGTCGATCCTTGGGTTGACCCCAAGAGCGGCCAGTGAGATGACCCCGAGGTGACCCCGGGGTGACCCCCGGTGACCCCGAGGTGACCCCGGTGCCCGCCGTGCCCTCAGGTGACGCCCACGTCGAAGGTGGTGGGGGACCTGGCGCAGTTCATGGTGCAGAACGGGCTGTCCCGCCAGGAGGTGGAGGCGCGGGCGGACGAGCTCTCCTTCCCCCTGAGCGTGGTGGAGTTCCTGCAGGGCCACATCGGCGTCCCCCCGGGCGGCTTCCCCGAGCCCTTCCGCTCCAAGGTGGGTCCCGGCAGCGCTGGGAGGGACTGGGAGCGACTGGGAGGGACTGGGGAGGGACTGGGAGAGACTGGGAGGGACTGGGGAGAGAGTGGGAGGGACTGGGAGAGACTGGGAGGGAATGGGGAGGGAGTGGGAGAGACTGGGAGGGAGTGGGAGAGACTGGGAGAGACTGGGGAGGGAGTGGGATGGATGGGAGGGACTGGGAGAGACTGGGAGGGACTGGGAGGGACTGGGAGGGAATGGGGAGATGGAGAGACTGGCTGGGAGGGACTGGGAGGGGACTGGGAGCGACTGGGATGGATGTACTGGGAGGGACTGGGAGAGACTGGGAGTCCCTGCTGCCACTGGGTGGGACTGATTCCCACGATGTCCCATGTCCCCATTCCCATGTCCCGTGTCCCCACCCCATTCTCTGGGAGGGACTGGGAGGGACTGGGATGCACTGGGAGGGACTGGGAGGTCCCATGTCCCCTGTCCCAGTCCCTTGGTGTCCCTGTTCCTGTCCCCCACCCCATGGCAACCCCCAGGATCTGAAGGATCTGCTGCGGGTCGAGGGCACCCGTCCCTGCTGTCCCCTCCCCACCCCATCCCCATTTACATTTATTTCCCCAGGTTCTGAAGGATCTGCCACACCCACCCATGGGTGTCACTGTCCCCTGTCCCCACCCCATTTACCCCATTTACCCCCATGCCCCCAGGTTCTGGGACATGGCCATGGGGGCCCCATGGGTCCCACTGTCCCCACCCCATTTACCGTTTATTTCTTGCCCCCAGGTTCTGAAGGATCTCCCCACAATCCCAGGGCCACCCATGGGTGTCACTGTCCCCTGTCCCATTCCCATGTCACTGTCCCCTGTCCCCTACCCCATTTACCCCCATTTATTTCCCCAGGTTCTGAAGGATCTCCCACCGTGGGCACCTGGGTGTCCCTGTCCCCTGTCCCCACCCCATTTAACCCATTGACCCCCATTTTTGCCCCCAGGTTCTGAAGGATCTCCCAAAACCGAGGGCCACCCATGGGTGTCACTGCCCCCTGTCCCCCACCCCATTTACCCCATTTACCCCTTTTTCCCCCAGGTTTTGAAGGATCTCCCGCCGAGGAGGGGCACCCATGGGTGTCACTGTCCCCTGTCCCCACCCCACATTTACCCCCTTATTTATTTTTGCCCCCCAGGTTCTGAAGGATCTCCCACGTGTCAAGGGGCACCCATGGGTGTCCCTGTCCCCTGTCCCCTGTCCCCACCCCATTCACCCCCATTTTTTTTTCCCCCAGGTTCTGAAGGATCTGCCGCGCGTCGAGGGGCACCCATGGGTGTCCCTGTCCCCTGTCCCCCACCCCTGTCCCCACATCACCCCCCATTTATTTCTTGCCCCCCCAGGTTCTGAAGGATCTCCCGCGCATCGAGGGGCACCCATGGGTGTCCCATGTCCCTGTCCCATGTCCCATTTCCATGTCCCTTGGTGTCACTGTCCCCTGCCATGTCCTGTCCCATGTCCCCCACCCCATTTATTTCCCCCATTTTCCCCCAGGTTCTGAAGGATCTGCCGCGCGTCGAGGGGCACCCATGGGTGTCCCTGTCCCCTGTCCCCACCCCATTTACCCCATTTACCCCCCATTTTTCCCCCAGGTTCTGAAGGATCTCCCGCGTGTCGAGGGGCACCCATGGGTGTCCCTGTCCCCTGTCCCCTGTCCCCCACCCCACATCACCCCCCATTTATTTCTTTCCCCCCCAGGTTCTGAAGGATCTGCCGCGCGTCGAGGGGCACCCATGGGTGTCACTGTCCCATGTCCCTTGTCCCATTGACCCCCTGTTTATTTCCCCCAGGTTCTGAAGGATCTGCCGCGCGTCGAGGGGCACCCATGGGTGTCACTGTCCCCTGTCCCCCACCCCATTTACTCCCCATTTATTTCTTGCCCCCCCAGGTTCTGAAGGATCTCCCGCGCATCGAGGGGCACCCATGGGTGTCACTGTCCCATGTCCCATTTCCATGTCACTGTCCCCTGTCCCCCACCCCATTTACCCCCCGTTTATTTCTTGCCCCCAGGTTCTGAAGGATCTGCCGCGCGTCGAGGGGCACCCATGGGTGTCACTGTCCCATGTCCCATTTCCATGTCACTGTCCCCTGTCCCCCCATTTACCCCTGCCCTATTTCTTGCCCCAGGTTCTGAAGGATCTGCCGGGTCGAGGGGGCACCCCCTCCTGTCCCTGTCCCCTGGGGGTTGTCCCCACATCACCCCCATTTATTTCTTTTGCCCCAGGTTCTGAAGGATCTGCCGCTGGAGAGAGGGCACCCATGGGTGGCACTGTCCCCTGTCCCCCACCCCACATCACCCCATTTATTTCTTTTGCCCCCCAGGTTCTGAAGGATCTCCTGCGCGTCGAGGGCCACCCATGGGTGTCACTGCCCCCTGTCCCCCACCCCATTTAACCCATTGACCCCCTGTTTATTTCCCCCAGGTTCTGGGGATCTTGCCGAACCGGGGAGTTGGGGCCTCGCTGCCCCCCCTGGATTTCGAGGCTGGGGGGCTGGGGGCGCCACAGGGCCCCCCCAGCCCGGACCGCGGGAAGGACCCTAAGGTGTTCGGAGTTCCCCCTTCAGACTGGGGGGTCCCCAAATGGGAGGGACTGGGAGGAATGGGAGGGACTGGGAGGAATGGGAGGGCATGGAAGGGACTGGGAGGGACTGGGAGGGAATGGGAGGGACTGGGGGGGACTGGGAGGGAATGGGAGGGAATGGGATGGACTGGGGGCGACTGGGAGCCACTGGGAGGGACTGGGAGGGACTGGGAGGGAATGGGAGGGACTGGGAGCCACTGGGGGGGAATGGGAGGGGACTGAGGGACTGGTATAAAGAGGGAATGGGGTTAATGGGAGGGTACTGGGAGGACGAACTGGGAGGGACTGGGAGCGACTGGGAGGGAATGGGAGCGACTGGGAGGGAATGGGAGCGACTGGGAGTGACTGGGAGGGAATGGGAGGGACTGGGAGGGACTGGGAATGACTGGGAGGGAATGGGAGGGAATGGGAGGGACTGGGAGGGACTGAGGACTGGTATAAAGGGACTTGGGGGGACTGGGAGTTTATGGGACTGGGAGTTATACTGGGAGGAATGGGAGGGACTGGGAGCAACTGGGAGCGACTGGGAGCGACTGGGAGGGAATGGGAGGGACTGGTATAAAGGGGATTTGGGGTTACTGGTTTATACTGGTTTATACTGGGAGCAAGTGGGAGGGACTGGGAGCCACTGGGAACCACTGGGAGCGACTGGGAGTGACTGGGAGCGACTGGGAGCGACTGGGAGGGACTGGGAGCAACTGGGAGGGACTGGGAGGGAATGGGAGGGACTGAGGGACTGGTATAAAGGGGATTTGGGGTTATTGGTTTGTACTGGGAGCGACTGGGAGGGACTGGGGGGGACTGGGGGCCACTGGGAGGGAATGGGAGGGAATGGGAGCCACTGGGGGCTACTGGGAGTGACTGGGAGGGACTGGGAGGGACTGAGGGACTGGTTTAAACTGGTTTATTACTGGTTTTATACTGGGAGCAAGTGGGAGGGACTGGGCACACCTGGAACTCCTTGGGAGGACTGGGAGGAACTACAGGACTTACAGGGACTGGTATAAAGGGGATTTGGGGTTACTGGTTTATACTGGGAGCCGCTGGGAGGGACTGGGAGGGACTTGCACACCTGGAACACTTGCCCAGCCTTAGAGCCCCTTACACACCAGTTACACACCAGTTACACACCAGTTACACGTGATTTACACCCAGTTTACTCCTAGGTGGAGCTGGAGCGGGGTAAAACCCTGCACATCAAGGCCCTTACACCTGATTTACTCAGAGTTTACTCCTAGGTGGAGCTGGAGCGGGGTAAAACCCTGCACATCAGGGCCCTTACACAGCAGTTACACAGCTCTGGACACCTTTACACACCCTTAGACACGATTTACTCCCACTTTACACCCAGTTTACTCCTAGGTGGAGCTGGAGCGGGGTAAAACCCTGCACATCAGGGCCCTTACACAGCAGTTTACACAGAGTTTTCTCCTTTACACTGGACCCTTGAAAACCCTTTACACCAAGGCCCTTACACCTGATTTACTCCTAGGTGGAGCTGGAGCGGGGTAAAACCCTGCACATCAGGGCCCTTACACCTGATTTACTCAGAGTTTACTTGGGGTGGAGCTGGAACCCCAAAATCTGGGCCCTTACACAGCAGTTACACACCCACGGACACTCTTACACAACAGTTACACCTGATTTACTCAGAGTTTACTCCTAGGTGGAGCTGGAGCGGGGTAAAACCCTGCACATCAGGGCCCTTACACAGCAGTTACACACCAGTTACACACCCCTGGACACTGTTACACACCCTTACACAGGATTTACTCAGAGTTTACTCCTAGGTGGAGCTGGAGCGGGGTAAAACCCTGCACATCAAGGCCTTACACAGCAGTTACACACCAGTTACACTGACACTGTTACACACTCTTACACAGGATTTACGAGGTTTTCTCTAGGTGGAGCTGGGGGGCGGCAAAACCCCTGATCCATCCTGGTGCCACACACGCAGTTACACCCCCTGGGCGCCTTGGGCCTGGGGGATTTACTCCCATTTTGGGGGATTTTCCTGGATTTGGGGGATTTGGGGGGGCGGTCCTGGACCTGAGGGGGGCAGCCCGGGGTTTTCTTTTAGGGCAGCTGAGATCCATCCTGGTGCGGGACACGCAGGCGCTCAAGGTGGGCCTGGGGGATTTGGGCACATTTTGGGGGGATTTGGGGGGATTTGGGGGGATTTTGGGGATTTGGGGGATTTGGGGGGGGATTTTGGGGGGGCAGGTGGGGTTTCAGGGGGATTGCGGGACACGCAGGAGGGGGGTGGGCCATCCTGTTGGGGATTTTGCGCTTTTGGGGATTTGGGGGATTTGGGGGGGAATTTGGGGATTTGGGGGATTTTGGGGGGATTTGGGGTCATTTTGAGGGGACTTTGAGGTGACTTTGGGGGGACCTTGGGGTGACTTTGAGGTGACTTTGGGGACACTTTGGGGGGACTTTGAGGTGACCTTGGGGTGATTTGGGGTGACCCTGGGGGTGACTTTGAGGTGACCTTGGGGTGACCTTGGAGTGACTTTGAGGTGACCTTGGGGTAACTTTGAGGTGACTTTGGGGTGACCTTGAGGTGACTTTGGGGTGACTTTGGGGTGATTTGGGGTGACCTTGGGGTGATTTGGGGGGACTTTGAGGTGACTTTGAGGTGACTCTGGGGACACTTTGGGGTGACTTTGAGGTGACCTTGGGGGGACTTTGGGGTGACCTTGGGGACACTTTGGGGTGACTTTGAGGTGACCGTGGGGTGACTTTGGGGTGACCTTGGGGTGACTTTGGGGTGACCTTGGGGTGACCTTGGGGTGACTTTGGGGACTCTCCAGGAGGTTCTGCCAGGGTGAGGAGCCCTGGGGTGACTTTGAGGTGACCTTGGGCTGATTTGGGCTGATTTGGGGTGACTTTGGGGTGACTCTGGGGGGACTTTGGGGTGACTTTGGGCTGATTTGGGCTGATTTGGGGTGACTTTGGGGTGACTCTGGGGGACTTTGGGGGTGACTTTGAGGTGACTTTGGGGGGACTCCAGGAGGTTCTGCTGGGGTGAGGAGCCCCGGGGTGACCTTGGGGTGACCTTGGGGTGACCTTGGGGTGATTTGGGGTGATTTGGGAGGCCTTGGGGGGACTTTGAGGTGACTTTGGGGACACTTTGGGGGGACTTTGAGGTGATCTTGAGGTGACCTTGGGGTGACCTTGGGGTGACCTTGGGGTGACTTTGGGGGGACTCCAGGAGGTTCTGCCGGGGTGAGGAGCCCTGGGGTGACCTTGGGGTGACTTTGGGGTGACCTTGGGCTGATTTGGGGGGACTTTGGGGTGACTTTGAGGTGACCTTGGGGTGACTTTGGGGTGACCTTGGGGTGATTTGGGGGGACTTTGGGGTGACTTTGGGGTGACCTTGGGGTGACTTTGGGGTGACCTTGGGGTGACTTTGGGGTGACTTTGAGGTGACCTTGGGGACACTTTGGGGGGACTTCGGGGTGATTTGAGGTGACTTTGGGGACACTTTGGGGGGACTTTGAGGTGACCTTGGGGTGACTTTGGGGTGATTTGGGGTGACACCGAGGTGACCCCCGCCCCCCCCCCAGGAGATGCACGTGCACCCCAAGGCCGAGAAGGGCGCCAAGGGCCAGGTGGGGGCCCCGATGCCGGGGGAGGTGGTCGAGGTGCGCGTCAAGGAGGGCGCCACGGTGGCCAAGGGGGACCCGCTGTGCGTGATGAGCGCCATGAAGATGGAGACGGTGGTGACGGCGCCCGTGGGGGGCAAAGTCACCAAGGTCCACGTGCGCCCCGGGCTCAGCCTGGAGGGCGAGGACCTCATCGCCGTCATCGAGTAGAATTCGGGGGGTTCCGCCCCCCTCCCCAAAAAAAACCCCCCCGGAGTTACCCCAAAACCCCCCTGGAAACGACCTCGCCAAAAAATGGAGCGTGGCCCCTTTAAGAGGCCCCTCCCCGTGGGTGGCGCCCCCTGGCGGGCGCCGGGCGGAACAACAAGGCCTTAATTAGGGGAGGGGGCGTGTCTTAATTAAGGGGCGGGGCCACGCCTTAATGAAGAGGTGCCCCGTGAAGGGGGGGGTCCCGTTTTGGGGGAACACCTCATTTTTTTGGGGGGGATAACGCTAATTTTGGGGGGGGGTGTCCCCCTTTTTTAGGGTGGTACGATCCATTGGGGGGGGGGCACACACCCAATAATTGGGGCCCCCATTTTGGACATTTCACCCCAAATTTGGGGGCTGAAACTTCTTGGGGGGGTGGGGCAGAGTGGGGGGGTCACCCCTTTTGGGGGGGGGAGGGGTTTCATTGCCCCCAATTTTGTGGCCCCTCCCCCCTATTTTAACCGCCCCCCCCCTTTTTTTGGGGTCCCCCCATTTTTTGGGGTCCCCTCCCCCCATCCCTGCCAAGCTGCCTTAGGGGGGGATCTGGACGATTTTGGGGGGGGGGAGGGGAGGGGTGAGGTGGGTGTGGCCGCCCCTCCCCCATCCCCCCCATCCCCCCCCCCGCTTTTGCCAAACGCCCCCGGGGGTGGGGGAGGGGAGGGGGCGGCGCCTGTGACCAAAGGGCGGGAATTGAACTGGACTTTGGGGAGGGAGGGGCCGCCCCTCCCCCCACACACCCCCCCCCGCGGAACTGGAGAGGGAGGGGCCGCCCCTCCCCCCCCGCCCCCCTCCCCCACCCCCGATTTTGGGGGGTTTCGGGCAATAAAAACTGGAACTGACGGCACCTGCGCTGTGGGGGCGGGGCCTGAGCCAAAGGGGGCGTGGCCTCCATCACGGGGGCGTGGTCAGTGAGCACAGAGGGGCTTTAATTCCCAAAAGGGGAAAGTGGGCGTGGCTTCCAATCCAAATGGGCGTGGCTTCAATACAAAACCCCTGCTGACCCCCAAAAGGGGCGTGTCCCGACACAATGGGCGTGGCCACCATTCCCTGCTGGGCGTGGCCTCAGTGTTTCTTCCCCCAGCCCAAAACTGGGCGTGTCCTTGCCTAAAGTGGGCGTGTCCCTCCCCAAAATGGGTGTGTCCCTCCCCGAAATGGGCATGTCCCTCGCACACTGGGCGTGTCCCTCCATAATGGGCGTGTCCCTCCCATAAATGGGTGTGTCCCTCCCTCACTGGGCGTGTCCCTCCCCTAAATGGGCGTGTCCCTCACATAAATGGGTGTGTCCCTCCCTCACTGGGCGTGATCCTTCCCTAAATGGGCGTGTCCCTCCCACACTGGGTGTGTCCCTCCCTAATGGGTGTGTCCTTCCCATAAATGGGCATGTCCCTCCCCTAAATGGGCGTGTCCCTCCCATAAATGGGTGTGTCCCTCCCTCACTGGACGTGTCCCTCCCCTAAATGGGTGTGTCCCTCCCTCACTGGGTGTGTCCCTCCCACACCGGGCGTGTCCCTCCCCTAAATGGGCGTGTCCCTCCCACACCGGGCGTGTCCCTCCCCTAAATGGGCGTGTCCCTCCCACACTGGGCGTGTCCCTCCCCTAAATGTGCGTGTCCCTCCCACACTGGGCACGGCCCCACCCCCCCTTATGAGTCCCCTACAGGGGCGGAGCCACATGGGGCGTGGCCCGGCACGGCCCCACCCCCTTTGCGCGTCCCCTACGCGTGCGGGGCGCGGCCCCGCCCCTTTCCCGCGCCCTTACGGGGGCGGGGCGGGCGGGCGGGGCCAGGCAGCGGCAAAACCCCCCGCAGCCAGGCCAGGCCAGCAGCGGGCTGTGCGGGTGGCGCTGGCGCAGGTGCGCCAGGTGCGCGTCCTGGCTGTCGGCCGTGCCGCCGCACTCCTCGCACACGTAGAGCTTGGCCCGGCGCTCCTTGTAGCCGTAGCGCTGCGCCACGCCGTGGATCTTGCGCAGGTGCGACTCGAGCGAGCAGCGCTGCGTGAAGGCCTTGTCACAGAGCGAGCACTTGTAGGGACGGACACCTGGACAGGTGGGGACAGAGGGACAGGGCATTGTCACACAGGGAGCGCTTGTAGGGACGGACACCTGGACAGGTGGGACAGGGGACAGGGGGACAGGGCATTGTCACACAGGGAGCACTTGTAGGGACGGACACCTGGACAGGTGGGGACAGAGGGACATGGACAGTGAATGGGGGACAGGGCATTGTCACACAGGGAGCGCTTGTAGGGACGGACACCTGGACAGGGACAGGGGGACAGGGCATTGTCACACAGGGAGCACCTGTAGGGACGGACACCTGGACAGGTGGGGACAGAGGGACAGGGCATTGTCACACAGGGAGCACCTGTAGGGACGGACACCTGGACAGGTGGGGACAGAGGGACATGGACAGTGAATGGGAGACAGGGCATTGTTGTCACCTGGACAGGTGGGGACAGAGGGACAGAGGGACAGGGCATTGTCACACAGGGAGCGCTTGTAGGGACGGACACCTGGACAGGTGGGGACAGAGGGACATGGAGAGTGAATGGGAGACATGGCATTGTCACAGAGCAAGCACTTGTAGGGATGGACACCTGGACAGGTGGGGACAGGGGGACATGGACAGTGAATGGGGGACGTGGCATTGTCACAGAGCACACCTGGACAGGGGGCAGAGGAGTGAGGGAGGTTGGGGCTGGGCTGGTTGATGTCCCGTCCCAGTCCCGTTCCAATCCCACTCCATTCCCAACCCAGTCCCATTCCAATCCCATTCCCAATCCCATTCCCAGTCCCGTCCCAGTCCCTCCCAGTCCCATCCCAGTCCCGTCCCAGTCCCGTCCCAGTCCCGCTCTCACCGGTGTGGGTGCGCACGTGCCGCTTGAGGTCGAAGGTGTCGTTGAAGATTTCCCCACCCCGTTTCCATTCCCAATCCCACCCCAATCCCATCCCAGTCCCGTCCCAGTCCCTCCCAGTCCCTCCCAGTGCCGCTCTCAATTGACCATGAACCTCCCCCACCCCATTCCCATTCCCAATCCCATTCCCAATCCCGTTCCAATCCCATTCCAATCCCATCCCAGTCCCTCCCAGTCCCTCCCAGTCCCTCCCAGTGCCGCTCTCACCGGTGTGGGTGCGCACGTGCCGCTTGAGGTCGAAGGTGTCGTTGAACCTTTCCCCACCCCATTCCCCCCCCATTCCCACCCCAATCCCGTTCCAGTCCCGTTCCAATCCCATTCCCAATCCCATTCCCAATCCCATTCCCAATCCCATCCCAGTCCTCCCAGTCCCGCCCCAATCCCATCCCAGTCCCTCCCAGTGCCGCTCTTGTGTGGGTGCGCACGGGCACGGAGGCCGAAGGAGCTCATTGAACCCCCCCCCCCCGTTTCCATTCCCAATCCCATTCCCAATCCCCCCAGTCCCGGGGCCAGTCCCTCCCAGTCCCTCCCAGGCCGCTCTCACCGGTGTGGGGGGCCCCGGAGGTCGAAGGGAACCTTTCCCCACCCCTGTTCCCACCCCATTCCCATTCCCAATCCCATTCCCAATCCCTCCCAGTCCCTCCCCAGTCCCATCCCAGTCCCTCCCAGTTTTCACCGGGACCCCCGGTGAAAATGGACAGAACCTTTCCCCACCCCATTTCCATTCCCAATCCCCCCCAATCCCATCCCAGTCCCATCCCAGTCCCCAAGTCCCGTTCCCTCCCAGTGCCCCTCAATTTTGGGACTCCCAAGGTTGGTAAGCCCCCCCATTCCAATCCCCCCAATCCCATTCCCAGTCCCTCCCAGTCCCTCCCAGTCCCCCCAATTTTCCCAGTCCCTCCCAATCCCATCCCAATCCCCCCAGTCCCGTCCCCAGTCCCCCCAGTTTGGGCATCCCCAAGGTTAAGGGACCCCCAGAAGCTTGGACACCCCATTCCCATTTTCCCAGTCCCCCCAGTCCCTCCCAGTCCTCCCAGTCCCTCCCAGTTTGGGCACCGTCAATTTCAAAGGTGGGGAACCCCCCACCCCGTTTTCCCAGGACTCCCAATTTCCATTCCCATCCCAATCCCATCCCAGTTTTCCAATCCCTCCCAATTTCCCTCCCAGGCCCCCCCACAGTTGGGACGCACCAATTTTGGGACCCCCGTTCCCCCCCGCAAGTTCAGGCATCCCTCGCTTTTGAGGTGCCCCCAGTTTCCGGGCACCTCCAATTTTGTGGCCCCCCAGTTTTGGGACCCCCCAATTTTGGGGGACCCCCCCCAGTTCTGGGGGTCCCCCAAGGGCCGGAATTTTGTACCCCAGTTTTGAGGAAGGGGTTAAATGGGGGGGAATCCCCCCTGATTTTGGGGACCCCCATGATTTTGGGGACCCCCCCCCCCCCCCAGTTCTGACACCCCCAATTTTGTACCCCCAGTTTTGGGACTCCCAATTTTGGGGAACCCCCCTAGTTTTGGGACGCCCAATTTTGGGGACCCCCCATATTTTGGACACCCCCAATTTTGTACCCCCAGTTTTGGGACTTTTTGGGAACCCCCAGTTTGGGCATCCCCAATTTTGGGAACCCCCCAGTTTTGACAGCCCAAATTTTGGGGCCCCCCCCCCCCCGTTTGGGCACCTCCAATTTTGGGGAACCCCCCCCCAAGTTTGGGACTCCCCAATTTTGGGGACCCCCCCACCCCAATTTTGGGGATCCCCAAGTTTCAGCCCCCCTTTGGACACCCCAATTTTGGGGAACCCCATTTTGGGACTCCCCATTTTGGGAACCCCCAGTTTTGACACCCCCAATTTTGGGAGCCCCCCCAGTTCTGCCCCCAATTTTGGGGGAACCCCCCTTGACCTTTCCTTTTGGGGGACAGGAAGGGTTTTGGGGGGGCAATTTTGGGAACCTCCAGTTTGACGCCCCAATTTTGGGGCCCCCGCCCCCAGGACACCCCCCCAATTTTGGGGTCCCCAGTTCTGGGGCAACCCCCAAACAGACTGGGGACCCCCCAGTTTTGACACCCCCAATTTTGTACCCCCAGTTTTGGGACTCCCAACCCCAAAAACCCCCAAAATCTCAGCCCCTCCCCCCCTCCCCAATTTGGGCTCCCCCAGCCCCCCCCCAAATTTGCCCCCCCAAACAGGGGTCCCCCTTACCTCCAAAACCCAAAAAAAGGGGCCCAAACTTGGGGCCCCCCCAAATCCAGGGGCCCCAAAATGGGGACACCCCAAACCTGGGCCGACCCCTCCCAAAACGAGATCCCTCCAAAACCCCCAAAAAATCCCCCAAATGGACCCCCAATGTGACCCCCCCTCCATGGGATCCTCCAAAAACCCAAAAAATCACCCCAAATGTGACCCCCCCAAAGGGGATCCTCCAAAAAAAAACCCCAAAAATCACCCCAAATGTGACCCTCCCCCAAAACGGGATCCCTCCAAAAAACCCCAAAAAAATCGCCCCAAATTGACCCCCATCCCAAATCGGACCCCAAAATGGGGACACCCCAAACCTGACCCGACCCCTCTTCCCAAAACGGGATCCCTCCAAAAACCCCAAAAAATCGCCCCAAATGTGACCCCCCCCCCAAAACGGGATCCCTCAAAAAAACCCAAAAATCACCCCAAATGTGACCCCGCCCCCCAAAATGGGATCCCTCTAAAAACCCCAAAAAAATCACCCCAAACGTGACCCCCCCAAAACGGGATCCCTCCAAAAAACCCCCCAAAAAAATCACCCCAAATGTGACCCCGCCCCCCAAAACGGGATGCCTCCAAAAACCCCCAAAAATCACCCCAAACCTGACCCGACCCCCCCCTCCCCAAAACGGGGATCCCTCCAAAAACCCCAAAAATCACCCCAAATGTGACCCCCCCAATTTGGGATCTCCCCCCAAAACGAGATCCAAAACTCAAAAACCCAAAAATCACCCCAAATGTGACCCCCCATCCCAAAATCGGATCCCCAAAAAAAACCAAAACACCCCAAACGCGACCCCCCCTTTCCCAAAAATGGGATCCCTCCAAAAAAAACCCCAAAAATCACCCCAAATGTGACCCCCTCCCCTCCCCAAAACGGGATCCCTCCAAAAAAACCCCAAAAAAATCACCCCAACCTGACCCCCCCCCAAACGGGATCCCCCCCAAAAATCGCTCCAAATCGGACCCCCCCCAAAACAGGACACCCCAAAAATGTGACCCCAATCCCCCTCCCCAAAACGGGATCCCTCAAAAAAACCCCAAAAAATCACCCCAAATGTGACCCCTCCCCAAAACGGATCCCTCCAAAAAACCCCAAAAAAATCCCCCAAAATCCAAAACGGGATCAAAAAACGCGACCCCCCATCCCAAATCGGACCCCAAAATGGGGACACCCCAAACCTGACCCCCTCTTCCCAAAACGGGATCCCTCCAAAAACCCCAAAAATCACCCCAAATGTGACCCCTCCCTCCAAAACGGGATCCCTCCAAAAAACCCCAAAAAAATCACCCCAAATGTGACCCCCCCAACCCCCAAATCGGACCCCAAAATGGGGACACCCCAAACCTGACCCCCCCTTCCCCAAAACGGGATCCTCCAAAACCCCAAAAAATCCCCCAAATCCAAAAACCCCTCCAAAAAAAAATCACCCCAAATGTGACCCCCATCCCAAATCGGACCCCAAAATGGGGACACCCCAAACTGACCCGACCCCGTCTTCCCAAAACGGGATCCCTCCAAAAACCCCCAAAAAAATCACCCCAAATGTGACTCCTCCACCCAAAACGGGATCCCTCCAAAAACCCCAAAATCACCCCAAACTAATCCCAAACCCCAAACCCCCAAACCTGACCCGACCCCCTCCCCAAAACGGGATCCCTCCAAAAAACCCCAAAAAATCACCCCAAATGTGACCCCCCCAAATCGGACCCCCCAAAAACCCCCCCAAACCCCCAAATGTGACCCCTCTTCCCAAAATGGGATCCCTCCAAAAACCCCAAAAATCACCCCAAATGTGACTCCCCCCAAAACGGGATCCCTCCAAAAAAAACCCCCAAAAATCACCCCAAATGTGACCCTCCCCAAAACGGGATCCCTCCAAAAAACCCCAAAAAAATCACCCCAAATGTGACTCCTCCCCCCAAAACGGGATCACTCCAAAAAAACCCCAAAAAATCGCCCCAAACGCGACCCCCCCCATCCCAAATCGGACCCCAAAATGGGGACACCCCAAACCTGACCCGAACCCCCCTTCCCCAAAACGGGATCCCTCCAAAAACCCCAAAAAAATCGCCCCAAATGTGACCCCCCCTCCAAAACGGGATCCCTCCAAAAAATCCCCAAAAATAATCCCCCCCCCCCAAACCTGATCCCTCCCCTCTTCCCCCAAAAATCCCCCAAAAACCCCCCAAAAATCCCCCAAATGGGACCCCCAAACCTGAAAACCCCTTCCCTCAAGAAACCCAAAATCGGGACACCCCAAACGCGACCCCCCCCTCCCCAAAACGGGACCCCCAAAATGGGAAAAAATCCCCCAAACCTGACCCCCCTCCCCAAAACGGGATCCCCAAAAACCCCAAAAAATCATCCCAAACGGGATCCCCCAAAAAGCCCCCAAAATCGGACCCCAAATGGGACCCCCAAAACGGGATCCCAAAAAATCCCCAAAAAAATGGGATCCCCAAAAAAAACCCCCCCCTCCCCAAATCGCCCCAAATGGGGACCCCCCCAAACCTGATCCCTCCAAAAATCCCCCAAAATGGGATCCCCTCCAAAACCCCAAACCTGACCCAAATGACCCCCCCCCAAATCGGACCCCAAAATGGGGACACCCCAAACGTGCCCCCCCCCCCCATTACGGGAGGAGGATTTTGTGGGGGGAGCCCCTCCCCCGCTCCCCTCCCCCGCCCTTTTCGGGGTTCCCCGGACCGGTCGGGCGGCTCCGGCCGCGACACCCCAAATTAGCGCCCCAAATTAGGGGTTTCCGGCGGGTGGCGCCCGCGTGGGCCCCGGGGGGGGGACGCCACCCCCACCCCCACCCCCGGGGGGGGGGGACACGGGCGACACCCAAAAATCCCCTCCCCCACCCAAGCGGAACAGCCCAAACCCCCCTAAAATCGCCCCAAAATCCTCCCCAAACCCTGCCGGGTGTCACGACCCCCACCCCCGAAAAGGGTCCGGGGTACCCCAAAATCCCCTCCCCGACCTCCCCCCCATCCCAGAGTTTGGGTGAACCCCAAATTTGTCACTAAGGGGGCGCCCCAAAACCTCCAAAATCGGGGTCCCTGAAACTCCTGGACCCCCAAAATTCCCCAATTCTTTGGTCACCCCAAAACCTCCAAAATCGGGGTCCCTGAAACTCCTGGACCCCCAAAATTCCCGAGTTCTTTTGGTCACCCCAAAACCTCCAAAATCGGGGTCCCTGAAACTCCTGGACCCTCAAAATTCCCCAATTTATTTGGTCACCCCAAAACCTCCAAAATCGGGGTCCCTGAAACTCCTGGACCCCCAAAATTCCCCAATTCTTTGGTCACCCCAAACCCTCCAAAATCGGGGCCCTGAAACTCCTGGACCCCCAAAATTCCCGAATTCTTTGGTCGCCCCAAAACCTCCAAAATCGGGGTCCCTGAAACTCCTGGACCCCCAAAATTCCCGAATTCTTTTGGTCCTCCCAAAACCTCCAAAATCGGGGTCCCTGAAACTCCTGGATCCCCAAAATTCCCCAATTCTTTGGTCACCCCAAAACCTCCAAAATCGGGGTCCCTGAAACTCCTGGACCCCCAAAATTCCCCAATTCTTTGGTCACCCCAAAACATCCGGGACCCCCCAAATTCCTGGGTCCCTCCAAACACCTGGAACCCCCAAATTCTTTACATAACCCCCCCAGATTTCTGGGCCCCCCCCAGGACCTGAACCCCCCCCAAATTTCTGAGTCCCCCCTAATTTCTGAGTCCCCCAAATTCCTGAGTCCCCCCCAAATTCCTGAGCCCCCCAGGACCTGAGCCCCCCAAATTTCTGAGTTCCCCAAATTCCTGGGTCCCCCAAATTCCTGAGCCCCCAAATTTCTGAGTTCCCCCCAATTCCTGAGTCCCCAAATTTCTGAGTCCCCCAATTTCTGAGACCCCCAAATTTCTGAGTCCCCCAAGACCCTGAGCCCCCCCAAATTCCTGAGTCCCCCCCCATTCCTGAGTCCCCCCAAATTCCTGAGTCCCCCCAAGTTCCTGGGTTCCCCAAATTCCTGAGACCCCCAAATTCCTGAGCCCCCAAGTTCCTGAGTCCCCAGGACCTGAACCCCCCAAATTTCCGAGTCCCCAAATTTCCTGGGTTCCCCCACACCTGAGCCCCCAAGTTCCTGAGTCCCCCCAAGTTCCTGAGTCCCCCCCAAATTCCTGAGTCCCCCAAATTCTGAGACCCCCAAATTCCTGGGTCCCCCAAATTCCTGAGTCCCCCCCAAATTCCTGGGCCCCCCAGGACCCTGAGCCCCCAAATTTCTGAGTCCCCAAATTCCTGAGTCCCCCAAATTTCTGGGTCCCCAAATTCCTGAGCCCCCAAGTTCCTGAGTCCCCCCAAGTTCCTGAGTCCCCCAAAATCCTGAGTCCCCCAAATTCCTGGGTCCCCCTGGGGAGCCCCAAATTTCCGGGTCCCCCAAATTCCTGGGTCCCCCAAATTCTTGAGCCACCCCCCAATTCCTGAGTTCCCCCAAATTCCTGAGTCCCCCCCCCTGAATCCCCACATTTTCCTGGACCCCTCTCCCAGTGGATCCTGGTACCCCCGAATCCCCCAGATCCCATCTCCCAGTGGATCCCCCCTCCCAGACCCCCCCAGATCCCATCTCCCAGTGGATCCCCCCTCCCCAGATCCCATTTCCCGATGGATCCCGGCCCCCCCGTACTGGGCACGTAGATCTCGGCCCGCTGCTCGTCCGGGAGCTCGCTCCAGTTGCGCTTGGCCGTGGCCACCACCGGCTTCTTCACCAGGAACGCGCGCGGCATGGCCAGGGCCAGAGGATCCCTGATCCCGACGGATCCCGGTGGATCCCGATCGATTCTGATAGATCCCGGTGGATTCCGATTGATCCCGACAGATCCCGATGGGTTCTGGTTGATCCCGATGGATCTTGGTTGATCCCGATGGATTCGGATAGATCCCGGTGGATCCCGATTGATCCCGATGGATTCTGATAGATCCTGGTGGATCCCAATTGATCCTGATAGATCCCGATGGATCTTGGTTGATCCCGATGGATTCTGATAGATCCCGATGGGTTCTGATAGATCCCAGTGGATCCCGATTGATCCTGATTGATCCCGATGGATTCTGGTTGATCCCAATGGATCTTGGTTGATCCCAATGGATTCTGATAGATCCTGGTGGATCCCGATGGATTATGATAGATCCTGATTGATCCCGATGGGTTCTGATTGATCCCAATGGATCCCGATGGATCCTGATTGATCCCGATGGATTCTGATAGATCCCAATGGATCCCGGTGGGTTCTGATGGATCCCCCGGTCCCAATGGATCCAGATGGGTTCTGATCCCATTGATCCCGATTCCCCATTGATCCCAATGGATCCTGGGTTCAGGATCCCCTGGTCCCAATGGATCCCCGACTGGACCCTCAGTCCCGGTCTGATCCCAATGGATCCCCGTTTCAGTTTCCAATGCCGGATCCCAGATCCCAGATCCCGAGTTTTAGCTTGGTCGTTTGGTCAATCCCAAATCCCCGTTCAGTTTTGCGGATCCCAAATCCCCGTTCAGTTTTGGTGCCGGATCCCAAATCCCCGTTCAGTTTTGGTGCCGGATCCCAAATCCCCGTTCTGTTTTGGCGCCGGATCCCAAATCCTCGGGCGGTTCCGGTGCACAGTCCCGAGGATCAGCACCAAAGCCCCGATCTCTGCTGGGTTCTGGTGCCAGATCCCGAGGGTTCGGTTGATTTCAGCTCCCGGTCGTAGATCCCGGGTTGGGTTTGGTGCTGGATCCCAAATCCTGGCAAATCCCGGTGCTGGGTCCCGGTGTTCCGGAGGATCCCGGATTTGGGCTCAGCTCCCGGGGATTGGAGCAGTTCCGGTGCCTGGTCCCGGTCTGGCGTCACCACCGCGATCCGCTGTCACCGCTGTCACCGCTGTCACCGCTGTCCCCACCCGCTGTCACCGCTGTCACCGGCCCCGCGCTGCCCCCTCAGCACCGGGGCCGGCTGCGCTGTCCCGGTTGGCCGTCCTGGTGCCGGTCCCGGCTCTGTTATCCCGGTTCTGGCTCTGTTTTCCCGGTCCCGGCTCTGTTATCCCGGTCCCGGCTCTGTTTTCCCGGTCCCGGCTCTGTTATCCCGGTCCCGGCTCTGTTTTCCCGGTCCCGGCTCTGTTATCCCGGTCCCGGCTCTGTTATCCCGGTCCCGGCTCTCTTATCCCGGTCCCGGCTCTCTTATCCCGGTCCTGGCTCTGTTATCCCGGTTCTGGCTCTGTTTTCCCGGTTCTGGCTCTCTTATCCAGGTCCCGGCTCTGTTTTCCCGACTGTCCCGGTGCTGTCCCGGCTCTGCTCTCCCGGTTGTGCTGTCCCGGCTCTGTTATCCCGGTCCCGGTGCTGTCCCGGCTCTGTTATCCCGGTTGTGCTGTCCCGGTGTTGTCCCGGTCCCAGCGGTCCCGTACCGGTCCCGGTGATGCTGTCCCGGTTCTGTTAACCCTGTCCCGGTTCTGTTATCCTGGCTGTGCTGTCCCGGTCCCAGCGGTCCCGTCCCGGTCCCGGCGGTCCCGTCCTGGTCCCGGCGGTGCTGTCCCGGTCCCGTCCCGGTCCCGTCCCGGTCCCGGCGGTGCTGTCCCGCTGCCGACCCGAGCCGTGCCGTGCCGTTCCGTGCCGTGCGGTGCCGGTGCCGGCGGTGCCGCCCCGCCGCGCGTCCCCCGTCCCGCCCCGCGCTGCTGTCCCGGACCGGTTCCGCCGGTCGGGCCGGGCCGCGCCGCAGCCGGAGCCGGTCGGGCGGGCGCCGCTTGGGAAATAACGGGGGAGCCCCCGCCCCGGCCCGGGGACAGCGCCGGGGACAGCGGGGGCCACTGGGGACACCACCGGGGACATTGAGGGACACTGGGGACACACCGGGGACATTGAGGGACACCGAGACACGGGGGACACGGGGACAGCACCGGGGGCGGGGGACATTGGGGACAGCACCGGGGGCGGGGGACACCGGGACACGGGGGGACACCGGGACAGACACGGGGACATCGGGGGACATTGGGGACACCACCGGGGACATTGAGGGACACGGGGACAGCGGGGGACACGGGGACAGCACCGGGGACATCGGGGGACATTGGGGACACCACCGGGGACATTGAGGGACACCGGGACACTGGGGACACGGGGACAGCACCGGGGACAGCGGGGGACACACCGGGGACATTGAGGGACACCGGGACACAGGGGAACACGGGGACAGCGGGGGACACTGGGGACAGCACCGGGGACAGCGGGGGACACTGGGGACAGCACCGGGGACATTGAGGGACACCGGGACATGGGGGGACACCGGGGACACAGGGGACACTGGGACAGCACCGGGGACAGCACCGGGGGACACCACCGGGGACATTGGGGACACCACCGGGGACATTGAGGGACACCGGGACACGGGGGGACACGGGGACAGCACCGGGGGCGGGGGACATTGGGGACACCACCGGGGACAGCGGGGGACACTGGGGACAGCACCGGGGACATTGAGGGACACCGGGACACGGGGGACACGGGGACAGCACCGGGGACAGCGGGGGACATCGGGGACACACCGGGGACATTGAGGGACACCGGGACACGGGGGACACTGGGGACAGCGGGGGACATTGGGGACTGCACCGGGGACATTGAGGGACACCGGGACACCACCGGGGACAGCGGGGACACTGGGGACAGCACCGGGGACATTGGGGACACCCGGGGACAGTGGGGGACACTGGGGACAGCACCGGGGACATTGAGGGACACCGGGACACGGGGGGACACGGGGACAGACACGGGGAGCCCCCGCCCCGGCCCGGGGACAGCGCCGGGGACATCGGGGGACATTGGGGACAACACCGGGGGCGGGGGACATCGGGAACATTGGGACATGGGGACATGGAGGGACACGGGAGGGCATTTGGGGACATTGGGACACGGACACCAGAGAGACATCGGGGACATTGGGGATGGGGACATGAGGACTTGGGGGACACGGGGACATTAGGGACAGCCATGGGGGCGGGGGGCACGAGGGACATCGGGGGGGGGCGTTTGGGGACGTTGGGACACTGGGCTGAGGGACGCGGGGACATGGGGGACACAGGGATGGGGACACGGGGACACGGGGATGGGGACATGGGGACACGGGGGTGGCGTCCCCAGGTGGGTCCCGCTGTCCCTCGGGGCTGTCAGGGTGTCCCCAGGGGGGGTCACGGTGTCCCTTGGGGGGGGGCTGTCCCCAGGCTGTCCCCAGCCCCCCCCCCCGGTCCGGTTGGTGCGGCCGGGGCGGGTCCCCGGTGCCCCCGGGGGGGGCGGGGCCAGGAGCGCGGTCCGACCGGAAGCGGGGGAGCGGGGGAGGGGGGACAGGGGGGGACACAGGGGGGACACGGGGGGACACGGGGGGGACACGGGGACACACAGGGGGACACGGGGACAATGGGGACAGGGGACACAGGGGGGACACGGGGGGACACGAGGGGGACACGGGGGGACACAGGGGGGACACAGGACACGGGGGGACACAGGGGGACACGAGGGGGACACAGGGGGACACGGGGGGACACAGGGGGACACGGGGGGGACACAGGAGGGACACGGGGGGGACACAGGGGGGACACAGGGGGACACAGGGGGACACGGGGGGGACACAGGGGGGGACACGGGGGGGGACATGGGGACACACGGGGGGACACAGGGGGACACACAGGGGGGACACGGGGGGGACACAGGGGGGACACGGGGGGACACGGGGGGGACACCGGGGGGACACAGGGGGGACACAGGGGGGACACAGGGGGACACACGGGGGACACAGGGGACACACGGGGAGGGACACAGGAGGGACACGGGGGGACACGGGGGGACACAGGGGGACACAGGGGGACACGGGGACACAGGGGAGGGACACGGAGGGGGACACGGGGGGACACAGGGGGGGGACACGGGGGGGACACGGGGGGACACAGGGGGGACACAGGGGGGACACAGGGGGGGACACAGGGGGACACAGGGGGGACACATGGGGGACACAGGGGGACACGGGGGGGGGACACGGGGGGGACACGGTGGGGACACGGGGGGGGGACACGGGGGGGACACGGGGGGGGACACGGGGGGGGACACGAGGAGGGGGTCGCGGGTCCTGCAGGGCCCCGGGGGGGCTCTGGGGGTCCATAGGAACCCCCCAAAGCCGCCTGCGGGCAACCCCGCCCCTATTACGTCATTCTACATGGCGACATGACGTCATGTACGCCGCCTGAGACATCATCGGGAGAAGGGCGGAAACCTGGGGAGGAGGGGAGCGCTGTGACGTCACCGCCGCCCCGCCGCCGCTTCCCGCGGGCATGACGGAGTGAGTGACGTCACGGGAAGGGCAGGTTGCTGTGACGTCACTGCGCTCCCGGCAGTCCCCGCGGCCATGGCGGGGGGGGGTCCCTGGGCCCGGCTCGCGGCCGCGCTCGCGCCCCCCGCGCCCCCGGCCCTGCGCCGGCCCCGCCTCTCTCTACGTCATCAGGTGTGCGACGGGAGAGAGGGGCGGGGCCGGGGGGGTTTGGGGTGACCTGAGGGGATTTGGGGTCACTTGAGGAGGATTTGGGGTCACTTGAGGGGATTTGGGGTCACCTGAGGGGGATTTGGGGTCACCTGAGGGGAATTGGGGTCACTCAGGGGGATTTGGGGTCACTGAGGGGATTTGGGGTCACCTGAGGTGTATTTGGGGTCACCTGAGGGGGGTTTGGGATCACTCGGGGGGATTTGGGGTCACTGAGGTGGATTTGGGGTCACTGAGGTGTATTTGGGGTCACCTGAGGGGGATTTGGGGTCCCTTGAGAGAAATTTGGGGTCCCTGGGTGTGACTTGGGTCCCCTTAAGGGGAATTTGGGGTCCCTTGAAGGGAACTTGGGGTCCCTGGGGGCGATTTGGGGTCCCTTGAGGAGAATTTGGGATATTTAGGTGCGATTTGGGGTTCCTGGATGTGATTTGGGGTCCCCGGGTGTGATTTGGGGTCCCTGGATGTGATTTGGGGTTCCTGGATGTGATTTGGGG
The DNA here is from genome assembly GCA_024865655.1 of Emberiza elegans. Taxonomy (NCBI): domain Eukaryota; kingdom Metazoa; phylum Chordata; class Aves; order Passeriformes; family Fringillidae; genus Emberiza; species Emberiza elegans. The sequence continues at coordinate 2,033,495 of JALJVW010003074.1, read as the reverse complement.
TTCCCGGGTGTGATTTGAGCTCGCTTAAGCGGAATTTGGGGTCCCTTGAGGGGAATTTGGGGTCCCTGGGTGCGATTTGGGGTCCCTTGAGGAGAATTTGGGATATTTAGGTGAGATTTGGGGTCCCTGGATGTGATTTGGGGTCCCCGGATGTGATTTGGGTTCCCGGGTGCGATTTGGGGTCCCTTGAGGGGAATTTGGGGTCCCTGGGTGTGATTTGGGGTTCCCGGGTGTGATTTGGGTTCCCGGGTGTGATTTGAGGTCCCTTGAGGGGAATTTCCGGTCCCTGGGTTCGAGTTGGGGTCCCGTGAGGGGAATTTGGGATATTTAGGTGTGATTTGGGGTCCCTGGATGTGATTTGGGGTCCCGTGAGGGGAATTTGGGGTTCCCGGGTGTGATTTGAGGTCCCTTGAGGGGAATTTGGGACATTTGGGGTCCCGTGAGGGGAATTTCCGGTCCCTGGGTTCGAGTTGGGGTCCCGTGAGGGAATTTCCGGTCCCTGCTGGGCCCATTCGGGATCCCCCACGGCGGGGGCGGGGGGGTCCCTCCGGGGGTGTCCCCGTTGAGTGGGGGTCCCCCCCTGACCCCCGACCCCCTCCGCAATTCCCGCTTGCAGACGGAGCTGCTGCTGCTGCTGCTCGATTCCCCGCCGCTGCCCGAGCGCTGCCCGGGGGACGATTCCGGTTCCGGTGCCGGTTCCGGTGTGGGGGCTCTGCTGGCGCTGCTCTCCGAGCCCCCCCCGGGCCCCCCCCGGGCCCTGCTGCTCGTGGTCGCGCTCTCGGTGCTCGCGGCCCGCGGGGACCGCGCGGGGCTGGCGGCGCTCGCGGCGCTGCTGCAGCGCCCGGCAACGGCAACGGCGGCCCCGGCGGCGGCGGCCGAGTGCGTGCGGGAGCTGCGGCGGATCGCGAGCGCCGGCACCGCCCCCGGGACCGCCCTCGGGACCGCCCCCGGGAGCACCGGGAGCACCGGAACCGCCCCCGGGAGCACCGGAACCGCCCCCGGGAGCACCGGGACCGCCCCCGGGAGCACCGGGAGCCCCGGGCGGGGCTGCCCCGCGCCGCAGCCGCTGCTGCTGCTGAGGGCGGAGGGGGCGGGAGGTGAGTGGGGGGGGTCCCAGTATGGACTGGGAAGGTCCTGGTTGGTCCCAGTAAGGACTGGGAGGGTCCCAGTGGGCCCCAGTAAAGGTTGGGGGGGTCCCAGTAAGGACTGGGAGGGTCCCAGTGGGAGTTGGGAGGGTCCCAGTGTGTCCCAGTAGGGACTGGGAAGGGGACCAGTCAGTCCCAGTAAGGTCTGAAGGGATCCCAGTAAGGATTGGGGGGTCCCAGTGGGTCCCAGTAAGGACTGGGAAGGGGACCAGTCAGTCCCAGTAAGGTCTGAAGGGATCCCAGTAAGGACTGGAAGGGTCCCAGTGGGTCCCAGTAAAGATTCTGGGGGTCCCAGTAAGGGCCGAGAGTATCCCAGTAAGGGTTAGGAGGGTCCCAGTAAGGACTGGGAGGGTCCCAGTATGGACTGGGAGGGTCCTGGTCGGTCCCAGTAAGGACTGGGAGGGTCCCAGTGTGTCCCAGTAAGGACTGGGAGGATCCCAGTATGGACTGGGGGGTCCCAGTGAGTCCCAGTAAGGACTGGGAAGGGGACCAGTCAGTCTCAGTAAGGTCTGAAGGGATCCCAGTAAGGACTGGGGTCCCAGGGACCCAGTGTGTCCCAGGTCGGACCCAGGGACTGGGAGGGTCCCAGTGGGTCCCAGTAAAGGTTGGGGGGGGGTCCCAGTAAGGACTGGGAGGTCCCAGTGTGTCCCAGTAGGGACTGGGAAGGGGACCAGTCAGTCCCAGTAAGGTCTGAAGGGATCCCAGTAAGGATTGGGGGGTCCCAGTGAGTCCCAGTAAGAGTTAGGAGGGGTCCCAGTGGATCCCAGTAAGGACTGGGAAAGTCCCAGTGGGTCCTAGTAGGGACTGGGAGGGTCCCAGTATGGACTGGGAAGATCCTGGTTGGTCCCAGTAAGGACTGGAAGGGTCCCAGTGGGTCCCAGTAAAGGTCCTGGGCATCCCAGTAAGGGTTGGGGTGGGGTCCCAGTGGATCCTGGGGAATCCCACAGGGAACTGGGCCAGATCCCAGTAAGTCCCAGTGGGGGCATCCCAGGGAACTGGGAAGGATCCCAGTACATCCCAGTACATCCCAGTCCGGTACTGGGAGTGTCCCTGGGGGGGGGGGGTTGGGATCCCCCAGACCCCCTGATCCCTTCCCCCCAGACCCAGCGGATCCCTGGGGAGAGGCGGGGCTGGATCCGGGTGAGTGCAGAGACCCCAAACCCTGAGACCCCCCCCAAATCCCAGGGACCCCCCAAATCCCAGGGGACCCCCCAAACCCAGGGACCCCCCAAACCCCAAACCCTGGGACCCCCAAATCCCAGGGGACCCCCAAACCCTGGGACCCCCCCAAACCCTGGGGCCCCCAAATCCCAGGGACCCCCCCAACCCTGGGAACTCCCCATTTCAATCCCTCCCAAATCCCAGGGACCCCCAAACCCTGGGACCCCCCCAAATCCCAGGGACCCCCCAAATCCTGGGACCCCCCAAATTCCAGGGACCCCCCAAACCCTGGGACCCCCCCCAAAATCCCAGGGACCCCCAAATCCTGGGACCCCCCCCATTTCAATCCCCTGCAAATCCCAGGGACCCCCCTGAAACCCTGGGACCCCCCCAAATCCCAGGGACACCCCCAAACCCTGGGACCCCCCAAATCCCAGGGGACCCCCCAAAATCCCAGGGACCCCCACCCAAACCCAGGGACCCCCCAAATCCCTGGGACCCCCCAAACCCCAGGGACCCCCCCAAATCCTGGGACCCCCAAATCCCAGGGACCCCCAAATCCTGGGACCCCCCATTTCAATCCCTCCCAAATCCCAGGGACCCCCCCAAACCCTGGGACCCCCAAAATCCTGGGACCCCCCAAATTCCAGGGACCCCCAAATCCCAGGGACCCCCCCAAATCCCAACCCCCCTGGACCCCAAATCCCAGGGACCCCCGCCCCCTCAGGATTCCCCCATTTGGGACCCCCATTTCAATCCCCTGCAAATCCCAGGGACCCCCCCCAAATCCCCCAGGACCCCCAATCCCGCGATCCCCCCAATCCCAAACCCCCTGGACCCCCAAATCCCAGGGACCCCCAGGATCCCCCCTTTAGGCGTCCCCACTTTCAAACCCCCCCAACCCCCCATTTCTAACGCCCCCTCCCCTCTCCCCTCCCCAGGCTCCGCCTTCGGCCTCGCCCCCCCCGCCCGGGCCCAGCTCCTCCGCCTCCCTCGTTTCGCAGCCGGGGGGGGGGTCCCGGGAGCCCCCCCGGTTTTGGCCTCGGCGGACCCGGCCCCGGTGCAGGCGGCGCTGCTGGGGGGGGCTCTCGGCGCGGGGGGGGCGCCGCGGTTGGCGGCGCTGGCGCTGCACCCGGCCCTGCCCCCCCCCCTGCGCCTCTTCTTCCTCCTCTGCCTCCTCCAGGGGGGGGGCGACCCCCAAAACCCGCCCCGCCCCCCCCTCCCGGAGCTGCCCCCCCCTCTGGCGGCCGCGCTGTTCCCGGTGGTGGGGGGCGGCGGCGGCGGCACCGGGGACCCCCCCGAGCTGTTCCTGCCCCGTTTCGAGGCGGCCGCGGCGCTTTGCGCGCCCCCCCCGCCCCAAATCACCGCGGGGAGACCCCAGGGAATCCCGGCGGGGGGGCGCGAGTGGCTCTGGGCGCTGGTGGAGTTTTTGGGGGGGGGTCCCCCCGATCTCTTCTGCCGCGCCGCGCTCTCCTATTGCCGCCGTTTCGGGGGGGTCCCGGCCGGGGATTTGGGGGTCGCGGCTCACAAGTTGTTGGGGGGGGGTCACCCCGCGGCCCCCCCGCACCTGCTGGAGCTCGCCAAGGTTCTGGGGGGGTCGCTGGGGGCCGCTGTGATGGCGCAGGTGCTGCGGGCGCCGCCGCCGCCCCCCGGCTCCCCCCAGCTCCGCGCGGTGCTGAAGGTGCTGCGGGACCCCCCCGGGACCCCCCCCCAAATGCTGCCGCGGCTCCGGGGGTACCTGCGGAGGGCGCTGGCACACGGGGGGGGCGGCTGGGGGGGGGCGCAGGGGGTGCTGAGCGCCGCCGCCCCCCTCCTGCCCCGCGGGGGGGTCCCGCTGTGCCCCCCCCCGCCCCGGGACCCCCCCTCATTTTGGGGAGGGGGCGACCCCGACCTGAGCGATCGCTGCCGCCTGCAGGGGGCGCTGGCGGCCGCGCTGGGCCCCCCCAAACTGGCCGCGGTTTTGGGGCCCCCCCCGCGCTGCGCCCCCGCTCCCCCTCCCCAAAACGGCCCCGGGGGGGGGTCCGGGGGGGGCGCCCCCCCCTCGCTGCTGCCCGCCCCCCCTGCGCCTGCGCTGCCTCCCCGGGCCCCCCCCCCCGTTCCGCGCCCCCCCCGGAGCCCCCCAGGACCCCGAGGGTTGGGGGGGGGCGCTGCTGGCGGGGGGGGGGCGGCCGGTGCCCCTCCCCCTGCGCCTGCGCCTGGAGCCTCTGGGGGGGCCCCAAACCGAGGGGACCCCTCCCCAAATCGGGGGGGAGCGCCCCCCCCCCGGCCCCGAGACCCCTCCCCAAATTTCGGCCCCGCCCCCCCCCGTGCTGGCGCTGCAGCTGCTGCTGGGGGGGGGCGGGGCCTGGGCCGAGGGGGCTCTGGCGGCGCTGGGGGGGGGTCGCGGGGGGGGTGGGGGCGGGGCCGAGCTGACCCTGACCCTGTGCCCCCCCCGGGCCCTGCCCCCCCCTGGGAGGCCGCCGCCATTTTCAGCCCGGGGGGGGGAGGCCCCCAAAAAGGGGGAGGGGTCTCGTTCCTGGCGCCCCTCCCCCCGCTGGAGCTGCCCCTGGGGGTTCGGCTCCGCCCCCTCGCCCTCCCCCCGCCCTGGGACCCCCCCCTCGCCCTCCGCGCATTCGAGGCGCTCTGGGGGGCGCTGGGGGGGGGTCCCGAGACCCTCCTGGTGCTGGGGGGGGGCGCGGCCGCCCCTCCCCCTGCGCTCGCCCCTCTCTTGGTGCCCGCGGAGGGGGGAGGGGGTGGGGGATGGGCGCTGGCGGCCGCCGCCCCCCCCCGGGGGGTGGTCCTGGCGCGGGGGGGGCCGGGGGGGGAGGGGCGGGTGCGGGGGCAGCGCTGGGGGGGGGTCCTGCTGCTGGCGCGGCTGCTGCGGGGGGAGGGCGGGGCCTGAGATGTCGCGACATAGTGTGGGGGGCAGGGCGTGTCGGGACATGGCACCCCCACTCCTCGTGTTGTGACCCCCTCCCCCCAAAAAAAGACTTGGAAAGCGCAAAACCCGTGTCCGGCTCTTTGAGGGGGGGTCTGGGGGTCTCTCTGTGGGGCTGGGGACTCCCATAGGTCTGGGGGGGTCCCAGTACACGAGGAGGGGGCTTAAAACCCCCCCGACCCCAAACCACATCTCCCATCATTCCTTGCACCTCCCACTTCCGCCATCTTTATTCCCTCCAAAATGGCGGTCCCAGCTACTTCCGGCGCGCTGTGACGTCACTTCCTTCCACCCCAATTTTACCCCCCAATCTAAAATGGCGGCTCCGGTTCGGGTCCGGGTCCCTCCCGGGGCTCCCCCGGAGCCGCTCCCGGTTCAGCTCCTGCCCTGCCGGGTCCAGCACGACGGACCCGCCCCTGTGGCCGCATTCCTGCGGGTCCGGACCGGCCCGGACGGCGGTGAGGGCCGGGGGGGGGCAGGAGGGGGTTAAATTTGGCGGGCTCCTGAGGGGGCTCCTGAATTTGGCGGGCTCCTGAGGGGGCTCCTGAGTTTGGGGGGATCCTGAGGGGGCTCCTGAATTTGGGGGGATCCTGAGGGGCCTCCTAAATATGGAGGGATCCTGAATTTGGGGGGATCCTGGGGGGTGGGATCCTGTTTAGGGGGGCTCTGGAAATGGGGCTGGGGAAATGGGCTGGGGGCGTATTTGGGGGTGCCGGGTTGGTTTGGGGGTCCCAGGGAGATTTTGAGGGTCCTGGGGGGGGTTTGGGGGTCCCGAGCCGGTTTTTGGGGGTCAGGGGGAGGTTCTGGGTGTCCCAGTGAGGTTTTGGGGGGTCCCAGGAAGGTCCTGGGTGGTTTTGGGGGGTCCCGGGGAGTTTTTTGGGAGGTTTTTGGGTGTTTTGGGGGTCTCTCCCCCCCTCACTCTCTCCCCCCCACCCCAGAGCTCTGGGCCTCGTTCCGGGGGCGCCGTTTGGGGGGTCGGGAGCTGCCGCTGCCCCCCGGCTACACGGGGGCGGTGCTGAGGGGGGGGGAGCCCGCAGAGCCCCCCCCGGGCGATCCTCAGGTGAGGCCGAGACCCCCAAAATTCCTCCGTGGGGCAGAGACCCCCCCCCCATGGGGCTCAGACCCCCCAACCTTTTCCCCCCTCTCTGGGGGGGGGTCTCAGCCCAATTTTGCCCCTCTTGGGGGGGGGGGGTCTCAGCCCCGTGTCCCCCCCCCTGCCCTTTGCCCTTTGCCCCCCCAGGCCGGGTCGGTGACGGTGACGGGGACGTTCGGGGCCATCACGGACTGGGGGGGTGACACCGTCCCCCCCCCTGGGCGGGGCCTGGCCCGGGCCCTGCAGTGGGGACCCCTGGCCCAGGCCGTGAGTCTTGGGGGGGGGGGGCTTTGGGGGCACATTTTGGGGGGTTGGGGTCACATTTGGGGGTCTGGGGTCACATTTGGGGGTCCAGGGTCACATTTGGGGTCTGGGGTCTTTGGGGTCTGGGGTCTCATTTGGGTGGGCGTGGTCACATTTTGGGGGGTCAGGGTCACCTTTGGGGGGTTTGGGGTCACATTTTGGGGATCTGGGGTCCTGGGGTCTCATTTGGGGAGGCCCCCTGACCTTGCCTCCCCAGCTCCACCCCAGGGTCACATAAGGGGCATTTGGGGGGAGCCAGGGTCATATCCCAGGGGGCTTGGGGGTCTCCTCTCCCCACGATTAGAGGTCTGGGGTCCCCCCAGAATGGGGGGAGCCTCAGGGTCACATAAGGGCATTTGGGGGCTTTGGGGGGTGGGTCATATTTGGGGGTCCTGGGTCCTCCCTGGGGGGAGCCCAGGGTTCACCTTTTATTTAAAAACACCAAATATGGGGGCCCACCCACAAATGAAGCCAATCCCATTAGGGCCTCCAGGCCAAGTTTGGGGGATACCACACCCATTTAGGGAGCATCTGGGGCCACACCCACATTGATACCACTGGGGTCTCCCAAAGGTGGGCCCATATGGATACCATGCCCATTTTGGGGGTCCAGGGTCCACGCCTTTGGGGTTTACTACACCCACACATTTTGGGGATCTGGGGTTGCATTTTTGGGGTCTGGGGTCTCATTTGGGGGTCCCTGAGCCCCCCCTGACCTTGCCCCTCCCCCAGCTCCACGCCCCCGTGACCGAGGACAGCGAGGAGGCGGAGCCATGAAAGGCCACGCCCAGAGGGGGCGGGGCCTGTGCAAGCCACACCTCTCCCCACGACATCAATGGACCAACCGGAGCCCCGCCCAGAATGGGTGGAGCCTTAAAGCCACACCCACATCATTAACAGTGCTGGCCACACCCAGTGGGTGGGGCTTACTTAATTAGAGTGCCTGGAGTCCCTCCCAGTGTGGGTGGAGCCACAGGAAGCTTCACCTACTTTATTTAAAACACCAAATATGTTCACAGGACGCTCCACCCACAAATGAAGCCACTCCCACTGTGGGTAGAGCATCCCAAAGCCACGCCCATACCAGATACCACACCCACAGTGGGAGGAGCATCCCAAAGCCACACCCACATCAGATACCACACCCACAGTGGGAGGAGCATCCCAAAGCCATGCCCATATCAGATACCATGCCCACAGTGGGAGGAGCATTCCAAAGCCACGCCCACATCCAATACTACACCCACTACTACGCCGTATCAGGTGAGATGGGTGTGTGCCACTCCCACATGGGTGTGGCCTGTGAGATGGAGTGCCTTTTCTTGGTCAATAAAGGATTTGCAGCGCCAGGTGTGGGCGGGGCCAGGTGTTTAATGAGCGGTGTGCAGGTGAATGGGTGTGGGGTGAGATGGGTGTGTGCAGGTGCGATGGGTCTGTGCAGGTGGGGGTGTGTGTGCAGGCCTGGCAGGTGTGTGCAGGTGAGACACGTCCAGGTGTGTGGGTGTGTCAGGATGTACTGCCCTGGCACAGTCCGGTGTGTGGCCTGAGATGGGTGTGGCCTGGGGACAGGTGTGTCAGCTGTGTCCGGATGTACTCCAGTCCTGCAGGGTGACAGGCAGGCACTTGAGACGCCGATGTGCAGGTGAGACAGGTGTGAGCATGGCGCAGGTGAGACAGGTGCGTACAGGTGTGTTCAGGTGTGTGCAGGTGTATACAGCGTCAGGATGTACTGGCCCTGCAGGTGGGACAGGTGTGTGCAGGTGTGTACAGGTGTGTCCAGATGTACTGACTCTGCAGGTGTGTACAGGTGTGTGCAGGTGTGTTCAGGTGTGTCATCGTGTACTGACCCCGCAGGTGTGTACAGGTGTGTACAGCTGTGTCAGGGTGTACTGACCCTGCAGGTGAGACAGGTGTGTACAGGTGAGACAGGTGTGTGCAGGTGCGTTCAGGTGTGTGCAGGTGAGACAGGTGCGTACAGGTGTGTGCAGGTGTGTACAGGTGTGTCAGGATGTACTGGCCCTGCAGGTGGGACAGGTGTGTGCAGGTGAGATGGGTGTGTGCAGGTGAGACAGGTGTGTGCAGGTGTGTCCAGATGTACTGACTCTGCAGGTGTGTTCAGGTGTGTGCAGGTGAGACAGGTGTGTACAGGTGTGTTCAGGTGTGTCACCGTGTACTGACCCTGCAGGTGGGACAGGTGTGTGCAGGTGAGACAGGTGCGTACAGGTGAGATAGGTATGTACAGGTGAGATAGGTATGTACAGGTGAGATGGGTGTGTACAGGTGAGACAGGTGTGTACAGGTGTGTGCAAGTGAGACAGGTGTGTGCAGGTGTGACAGGTGTGTGCACTGACCCTGCAGGTGAGACAGGTGTGTACAGGTGTGTTTTGGACCCCCCAGGTGTGTTTGGCCCCCCAAGGTGTGTTTTGGACCCCCCCCAGGTGTGCTTTGGACCCCCCCAGGTGTGTTTTGTGCCCCCCAGGTGTGTTTTGGGCCCCCCCAGGTGTGTATTGGGCCCCCCCAGGTGTGTTTTGCGCCCCCCCAGGTGTGTTTTGGGACCCCCCAGGTGTGTTTTGGACCCCCCCAGGTGTGCTTTGGGCCCCCCAGGTGTGTTTTGGACCCCCCCAGGTGTGCTTTGGGCCCCCCCAGGTGTGTTTGGGCCCCCCAGGTGTGTTTTGGACCCCCCCAGGTGTGTTTTGGGACCTCCCCAGGTGTGTTTGGGTCCCCAGGTGTGTTTGGGCCCCACCTTGTAGTAGTTGATGAGGTTCAGGTACTGCAGCGTGGAGATCACGTCCTCCTTCTTGATGCTCGTGATCTCGCTGATCTCACTGGGGGAGGGGCCAATCAGGGCTGGCTCCGCCCCTGACCCCCTGACCCCCCCCAGACCCACCTGACCCCCCCGACCCCCCTAAAATCCCCCCCAAATCCCCCCAACCCCCCAGACCCACCTGACACCCCCAATTGGGAAAATGAGGGGGTGGAGCCTCGAATGTGGGGGCGTGGTTTAAAATTGGGGGCGTGGCCAGGGAGGAGGTGCTCTGCAATGTTCAGCATTGATTGACAGGTGGGGTGGGGTCTCGGGTGTGGCTTTTGACAGGGGTGGGTGTGGCTTGCTGGAGCTGCCACGCCCCTTGTGCTGGGTGTGGCTGTGTGGTGGGCGGGGGCGTGGCCTGGGTGAGGTGGGTCCTGTGAGGCACAAAAGGGGTGTGCCTCAGAGTAAGGGGTGTGGCTTTGTGAAGGGGCGTGGCCTGGGTGAGCTGCCCATATTGGGTATTGCGCTGTGTGGGTGGAGCTTTGTGAGGGGGTGGAGCCTCAGGGAAAGGGGCGTGGCCTGGGTGAACTGCCACTATTGGATATTGCTGTGTGGGCGGGGCTTTGGGCAGGGGCGGAGCCTCATGGAAATGGGTGTGGCATGCATGAACGGCTTGTATCGGATATTGCCATGTGTGGGTGGAGCTTTGGGAAGGGGTGGAGCCTCAGGTAAGGGGGTGTGGCCTAGGTGAACTCCTTGTATTGAATATTGCTGTTGTGGGTGGAGCTTAGGGAAAGGGGCGTGGCCTGGGTGAGCCAGTAGTATTGGATATTGCTCTGTGGTGGGTGGAGCTTTGGGAAGGGGTGGAGCCTCAGAGAAAGGGGTGTGGCTTTATAAAGCCTCAGGGAAATGGGTGTGGTTTCTAAGAAGGGGCGTGGCCTGGTGAGCTGCCCATATTGGCTATTGCTCCATGGTGGGTGGAGCCTCACAATGAGGGGCGTGGCCTGAGTGAACTGCTTGTATTGGCTATTACTCTGTGGTGGGTGGAGCTTTGGGAAGGGGTGGAGCCTCAGGTAAAGGTGTGAGTTTATGAAGGGGCGTGGCCTGGGTGAGCCACCAGTATTGGATATTGCTCTGTGGTGGGTGGAGCTTAGGGAAGGGGTGGAGCCTCAGAGAAAGGGGCATGGCTTTATAAAGCCTCAGGGAAATGGGTGTGGTTTCTAAGAAGGGGCGTGGTCCAGGTGAGCTGCCCATATTGGCTATTGCTCCATGGTGGGTGGAGCCTCACAATGAGGGGCTTAGCCTGAAGGTGGACTGCCTGTATTGGCTATTACTCTGTGGTGGGTGGAGGCTTTGGGAATGCCTCAGGAAAGGGGTGTGGCTTTATGAAGGGGCGTGGCCTGGGTGAGCTGCCAATATTGGCTATTGCTCTGTGTGGGCGGAGCTTAGGGTAGGGGTGGAGCTCCCTGGTGTGGGTTTATAAGGGGAATGCAGCCTCAGGGAAGGGGTGTGGTCTCGGTAAGGGGGCGTGGCCTCGGTAAGGGGGCGTGTCTCACTTGATGGTGATCTGGGGCCGCTCGCCGGCCTCGGCCTTGAGCCCCATGAGGATCTCCAGGATGGTCTGGGACCAATAACTGCGGTACGAGAGCAGCCCCAGGTCCGAGAGCGGCTTCTCGGGCGTGCCCGTCTTGCCCTCCACCTTGGACAGCTCGTAACCTGGGCAGGTGGCACAGGGGAGGCACGGGGGACAGGTGAGACAGAGGGTGAGACACGGGGGACAGGGGAGATAGAGGGACAGGGCTGGGACAGGTGAGGGAGAGGGGACAGGTGAAACAGGGCTGGGACAGGTGAGGGACAGGGGACAGGTGAGACAGAGGGTGAGACAGAGGGGACAGGTGGGACAGGGCTGGGACAGGTGAGACACGGGACAGGTGAGACACGGGACAGGTGAGACAGGGCTGGGACAGGGGAGACAGGGCTGGGACAGGTGGGATAGAGGGGACAGGTGAGACAGGGCTGGGACAGGTGAGGGACGGGACAGGTGAGACAGAGGGTGAGACACAGGGGACAGGTAAGACAGGGCTGGGACAGGTGAGGGATAGGGGACAGGTGAGATAGAGGGGACAGGTGGGACAGGGCTGGGACAGAGGAGGGACAGGGGACAGGTGAGACAGGGCTAGGACAGGTGAGACAGGGCTGGGACAGGGGAAGGACAGGGGACAGGTGAGACAGGGCTGGGACAGGTGAGATAGAGGGGACAGGTGAAACAGGGCTGGGACAGGTGAAGGACAGGGGAAACAGGTGAGGGACAGGACTGGGACAGGTGAGACAGAAAGGACAGGTGGGGGGAACAGAGGATGGCACAGGGGAGGGACAGGTGAGGGAGAGGTGGGGTAGGTGAGGAACAGGCGATTTAGGGGGAGGGATTTGGGATTTCCCAGGATTTGAGGTGGGATTTGGGCGTTCCCAGGGTTTGGGGTGGGATCTGAGGTGGGATTTCAGGGTTCCCAGGGTTTGGGGTGGGATTTGGGGGTTCCCAGGGTTAGGGTGGGATTTGGGATTTCCCAGGGTTTGGGGTGGGGTTTGGGGGTTCCCAGGGTTTGAGGTGGGATCTGAGGTGGGGTTTCGGGGTTCCCAGGGTTTGGGGTTGGATTTGAGGTGGGATTTGGGATTTCCCAGGGTTTGGGGGGGGTTTGGGGGTTCCCAGGGTTTGGGGTGGGATTTGGGGTGGGATTTGGGGGATCCCAGGGTTTGGGGTGGGGTCTGGGCTGGCCTCTGGGCACTGACTGAACTCGATGAGCAGCTTGCCGTAGCCGCGGCGCTGGTACGGGGGCAGGGTCAGGATGCAGGCCACGTTGTAATCCTCAGTCGACTCCTTCTCCTGCAGGAAACCCCAGGAATGAGACCCCAAAATCCCCTGGGACCACCCCAAAAACCCCTGGGATTGCACCCAAAAACCCCCAGGAATGAGACCCCAAAATCCCCTGGGACCACCCCAAAAACCCCTGGGATTGCACCCAAAACCCCCAGGAATGAGACCCCAAAATCCCTGGGACCACCCCAAAACCCCTGGGATTGCACCCAAAACCCCCAGGAATGAGACCCCAAAATCTCCTGGGACCACCCCAAAAACCCCCTGGGATTGCACCCAAAAACCCCCAGGAATGAGACCCCAAAATCCCTTGGGACCACCCCAAAAACCCCTGGGATTGCACCCAAAAACCCCCAGGAATGAGACCCCAAAATCCCCTGGGACCACCCCAAAAACCCCTGGGATTGCACCCAAAAACCCCCAGGAATGAGACCCCAAAATCTCCTGGGACCACCCCAAAACCCCTGGGATTGCACCCAAAAACCCCCAGGAATGAGACCCCAAAATCTCCTGGGACCACCCCAAAAAACCCCTGGGATTGCACCCAAAAACTCCCAGGAATGAGACCCCAAAATCTCCTGGGACCACCCCCCCAAACCCCCCAGATTGCCCCCAAAAACCCCAGGAATGAGACCCCAAAATCCCCACACCACCCCAAAAACCCTGGGAAACTGTACCCAAAACCCCCAGGAATGAGACCCCCCAATCCCCTGGGACCACCCCCAAAACCCCCAAATTGCCCCCAAAACCCCCAGGAATGAGACCCCAAAATCCCCCAGACCACCCAAAAACCCCCTGGATTCCCAAATCCCCCTTGATCCCCAGGAATGAGACCCCAAACCCCCTGGGACCACCCCCAAACCCCAGGGATTCCCAGGTCCCCCCAAAACCCCAGGAATGAGACCCCAAAATCTCCCCCCAGACCACCCCAAAAACCCCTGGGATTGCACCCAAAACCCCCCAAATGAGACCCCCCCAAAATCCCCCAGGACCACCCCAAAACCCCCCAATTGCCTCCAAAACCCCCAGGAATGAGACCCCAAAAAACCCCCCCCCACCCCCCCCAAACCCCTGGGAACCCCCAAAAAACCCCCCAAAATGAGACCCCCCCAAATCTCCCCAAACCACCCAAAAACCCCCAAATTGCCCCCAAAAACCCCCAGGATCAGATGCCAAAATCCCCTGGGATTGCACCCAAAAATCTCCGGGATTGCACCCCCCCAAAACCCCCCAAATCAGATCCCCAAACCCCCAGGACCCCCCAAAATCCCCAAGCTCCCAGAATCCCCCAGGAATCCCCAAATCCCCCCTCCAAACCCCCAAACCCCCCAGATCCCCTCCAGACCCCCAAACCCCCAAATGCCCCCAGACCCCCCAAATCCCCCAGACCCCCAAAAACTCTCCCAAACCCCCCAATCCCCCAGCCCTCCCCAAATTCCCCCAAACCCAAACCCCCAGATGCCCCAGACCCCCCAAACCCCCCAGGCCCCCCAAATTCCTCAAACCCCCCAAAACCCCCCAAATCCCCCCAGACCCCCCCAAACCCCCAGGCCCCCACCCAAAGTCTCCCCCATGTGGAAGCCCAGTCGTACTCCCCCATGACGAGAAGAGGAAGGGGGGAATGATCCCCAAAGGGTCCAAACCCCCAAACACCCCAGAGGTTCTGGGAATAGCTCTGGGGAGGGGTCCAAACCCCCCAAATCCTGGGGGGAGCCCCCCAGGACCCTCCCCAGAGCCCCCCAAAACCCCCCCCCACCCCCGACCTTGTTCTTGCGGCCGTCGATCTCGAAGAAGGAGATGGTGCCCTTGCGGTAGATCTCATTGCCGGGGGGGTGCCGCAGGTCACACTTGGTCTGGGGGGGGGTTTGGGGGTTTTGGGGAGGTTTTGGGGGGTTTTGGGGGGGTTTTGGGGGTTTGGGGGTGGGGGATGGAAGGGGAAGACCTCCCCAAGAAAAGGGAAATCCCCCAAAATGGGAGAGAGGGAGTTTAGGGGAGGAATTGGGGGTAAACCCCCCCCAAAAACCCCCAACCTCCCCAAACTCCCCCAAATCCTCCTAAAACTCCCCCAAATCCCCATAAAACTCCCCCAAATAACCCTAAAACTTCCCCAAATAACCCCAAAACTCCCCCAAATAACCCTAATACTCCCCCAAATCCCCCTAAAACTCCCCCAAATCCCCCAAAACCCCCAAATCCCCATAAAACTCCCCCAAATCCCCCTAAAACTCCCCCAAATCCCCATAAAACTCCCCCAAATAACCCTAAAACTCCCCAAATAACCCTAAAACTCCCGAAATCTCCTCAAGTCCCCTTGGGGATGCCCCAAATCAGGGACTCTCCCCAGACCTCCCCTTCCCCAAACCCCAAAGAACTCCCCAAATCCCCTCCAACCCCCCCAAATCACATAAAATCCCCCCAAATAACCCTAAAACTCCCCCAAATCCTCCTAAAACTCCCCCAAATAGCCCTAAAACTTCCCCAAATCCTCCTAAAACTCCCCCAAATCTCCCTAAAACTCCCCCAAATCCCCCTAAAACTCCCCAAATGTGGAAGCCTGAAACCTCCCAAAATCTCCCCAGAAATCCCCAGTCCCAAATCAAGGGTCTTGGGTCCAGGGAAACAACTTCTCCAAAGGTTCTCAGAACTCCCCCAAATCTCCCTGAAACTTTCCCAAATCCTCCTAAAACTTCCCCAAATCCCCAAAAACCCCCCCCCCCCCTTGTTCTTCCCCCCAAATCCCCCAGGAAATGCCCCTAAATCCTCTGGAACTCCCCAAAAGCCCCGAGAACCCCCTATAACTCCCCAAACCTCCCTAAAACTTTTGGGGAGGTCCTAAAACTTGGGGTTTTGGGGTTTGGGGCCCCTAAATCCCCCAAACTCCCCAAAAATCCCCGAAATGGGTCCTCCCATAACTCCCCAAAAAATGCCCCCAAAACCCCCCATAACCCCCCAAACCCCTAAAACTCCCCCAAACTCCCCCAAAACCCCCAAATCCCTCTGAGCCCCCAAATGCCCCTAAAACCCCTAAACTGCCCCAAACCTCCCTAAAACTCCCCAAATCCCCCTAAAACCCCCAAACCCCCCCAAACCCCCCAAACCCCTCAAACTCCCCCCCCAAACCCCCAAATCCCCTCAAACCCCCAAAACCCACCCAAACCCCCCCAGATCCCCCTGGCCCCTTGGGATTTTGGGGGCCTCCTGGAGGCAGCGCAGGCTGTGGGGCAAGGCAGAACCTGTCAGAAGGTCCCCAAATCCACCCCCCCCCCCAAATCCCCCCAAACCCCCCAAAACCCCCAAAATGCCCCAAAATCGCCCTGAACTCCCCAAAATGCCCCAAAAACCCCCATAACCCCCAAACCCCCCAAACCCCCAAAATTCCCTAAACTCCCCAAACCCCTGAAATGCCCCCCCATCCTCTGGGTCCCCAAATGCCCCTAAAAAACCCTAAACTGCCCCAAACCTCCCTAAAACTCCCCCAAATCCCCCTAAACAGCCCCAAATCCCCCCAAACACTCCCCCAAACCTCCCTGAAACTCCCCTCCCCCAAATGCCCCAAACCCCCCAACCCCCCCTGGCCCCTGCTTTACCTATGCCTCCCCAAGGCAGCGACTCCCCACCCCCAGAACTCTGAACAGGTAAAGCACCGCAGCCCCCTAAAGTCCCCCAAACCCCCTAAAACTCCCCAAACTCCCCTGAAATGTCCCCAAATCCTCTGAGCTCCCCAAATGCCCCTAAAATCCCCCTATAACTCCCCCAAATCCCCCTAAAACTCCCCCAAATCCCCCTAAAACTCCTCCAAACCCCTCCCCAAAATGCCCCCCAAACCCCTAAACTCCCCAAAACCCCTAATGCCCCCAAATCCTCCCCCCCAAATGCCCCCAAACCCCTCCAAACTCCCCCAAAACCCCCCAAACTCCCCCAAACTCCCCGAAATGCCCCCAAATCCCTCTGGAACTCCCCAAAATGCCCCTAAACCCCCTATAACTGCCCCAAACCCCCTAAAACTCCCCCAAACTCCCTGAAATGACCCCAAATCCCTCTGGAACTCCCCAAAATGCCCCTAAAACCCCTCTATAAGTCCCACAAACCTCCCTAAAACTCCCCCAAATCCTCCTAAAACTCCTCCAAACTCTCCCCAAACCCCCCTAAACCCCCCAAAAACCCCCCAAACATCCCCCAAACCCCCAAAAAATGCCCCCAAATCCCCAAACTCCCCAAAAATGCCCCTAAACCCCCTATAACTGCCCAAAACCTCCCTAAAACTCCCCAAAAACAGCCCCAAATCCCCCAAACACCCCCAAACCCCTAAACCCCCCAAATCCCCCAAAACCCCCCAAATGCCCCTGAACCCCCCAAAACCCCCAAAACCCCCCAGATCCCCCCTGGCCCCGTTTACCAGGTGCCTCTGGAGGCAGCGCAGGCTGTGGCCGTACTTGAGGCAGAACTCGCACAGGTAGAGCACCGGCAGCCCCCCTAAAGTCCCCCTAAACACCCCTAAAACTCCCCGAAACTCCCCAAATCCCTCTGGAACTCCCCAAAATGCCCCTAAAACCCCTCTATAACTCCCCAAACCTCCCTAAACTCCCCAAAACTCCCCCTAAAACCCCAAAACCAAACCTCCCCCCCCCAAATCCTCCTAAAACTCCCCCAAACTCCCTGAAATGCCCCTAAATCCCTCTGGAACTCCCCAAAATGCCCCTAAACCCCCCTATAACTGCCCCAAACCTCCCTAAAACTCCCCAAATAGCCCTAAACCCCCCAATCCCCCTAAACACTCAAAGCAAAAACCCCCAAATTCCCTGAAACCCCCAAAATCCCCCCCCAAACCCCCCCCCAAAATGCCCCTGGGCCCGTTTACCAGGTGCCTCTGGAGGCAGCGCAGGCTGTGGCCGTACTTGAGGCAGAACTCGCACAGGTAGAGCACCGGCAGCCCCCTAAAGTCCCCCTAAACACCCCTAAACTCCCCAAACTCCCCCAAACTCCTCCAAATCCCCCCCCTTAACCCCCATAACCCCCAAACCCCCCCCAACCCCCAGATCCCCCCTGGCCCCGTTTACCAGGTGCCTCTGGAGGCAGCGCAGGCTGTGGCCAAACGGAGGCAGAACTCCTCCACAGGTAGAGGAAACCCCAGCCCCCCCCAAGCTCCCAAACCCCCAAATCCCCCCAAACCAGGGCTTGAGGCCCCCTGCCGCCCCAATGCTCTGAGGCACCCGATGTTCTTCATCCTGGTGACGATGTCGTCGTGGCTGCGGTCGGACACCAGGCTGCCCGTCATCCTCGGGGCCGAGGGGCCCCGTCCGAGGAGTCCTGGGAGTCCTGGGGGTCAGAAATGGGGACAAGAATGGGGACAGGAATGGGGACACAGGGGGACAGCCAGGTCAGGGATGGGGACAGTGGGGTCAGAAATGGGGACATGGTCAGGGGACAATGGGGACAGCAATGGGGACAGGGATGGGGTCAGCAATGGGGACATGGACAGGGGACACAGCGAGGGACACAGGGGACACAGCGGGGTCGGCCCCGTCCGAGGAGTCCTGGGAGTCCTGAGGGGTCAGAAATGGGGTCAGCAATGGGGACATGGACAGGGGACAATGGGGACAGGAATGGGGTCAGAAATGGGGACATGGACAGGGGACAATGGGGTCAGCAATGGGGACATGGACAGGGACAATGGGGTCAGGAATGGGGTCAGCAATGGGGACATGGACAGGGACAATGGGGTCAGGAATGGGGTCAGCAATGGGGACAGGGATGGGGTCAGAAATGGGGACAGGGATGGGGTCAGAAATGGGGACAGGAATGGGGACATGGACAGGGGACAGTGGGGACATGGACAGGGACACAGCGAGGGACACAGGGGACACAGCAGGGTCAGCCCCGTCTGAGGAGTCCTGGGAGTCCTGGGGGGTCAGAAATGGGGACAAGAATGGGGTCAGCAATGGGGACATGGACAGGGGACAATGGGGTCAGGAATGGGGTCAGAAATGGGGACATGGACGGGGACAATGGGGACAGGAATGGGGACACGGCCGGGAGGGGACACCAGGGGACCCAGGTCCTTCCCGGGGGCCCGTCCGAGGAGTCCTGGGAGTCCTGGGGGTCACAGGGGGATGGGGTCAGAAATGGGGACAAGAATGGGGACAGTGGGGTCAGCAATGGGGACATGGTCAGAGGACAATGGGGACAGCAATGGGGACACGGCCGGGAGGGGACACCAGGCTGCCCGTCATCCTCGGGGGGCTCTGTCCTGGGAGTCCTGGGGACACGGGGGGACAGGGATGGGGACAGGGTGGGGCAGCGCCTCCCCTCGGTGTCCCAGGTGTCCCAGGTGTGTGTCCAGGTGTGTGTCCAGGTGTGTCCCCAGGTGTCCCCAATGTCCCCAGCTGTCCCAGGTGTGTCCAGGTGTCCCCAGGTGTCCCCAATGTCCCCAGGTGTGTCCCCCAGGTGTCCCCAGGTGTATCCCCAGGTGTCCCAGGTGTATCCCCAGGTGTGTCCCCAATGTCCCCAGGTGTGTCCCCAGGTGTATCCCCAGCTGTCCCCAGGTGTGTCCCCAGGTGTTCCCAATGTCCCCAGCTGTCCCCAGGTGTGTCCCCAGGTGTGTCCCCAGGTGTGTCCCCAGGTGTCCCAGGTGTGTCCCAGGTGTATCCCCAGGTGTGTCCCCAATGTCCCCAGCTGTCCCCAGGTGTGTCCCAGGTGTCCCCACCTCGTCTGTCCCCAGACACGTATCCCCAGCTGCCCCAGGGCTGTCCCAGGGTGTCCCAGGCCAGCGGAGCCAAGTGTCCCCAGGTGAGAGGGGGTCCCACCTGAACCCCCAAAATCACCCCCAAATCACCCCAAAACTGCCCCCAAAATCACCCCCAAAATACCCCAAAACTGCACCCAAAATCACCACAAAATCACCCCCAAAATCACCCCCAAATCACCCCCAAATCACCCAAAACTGCCCCCAAAATCACCCCCAAAACTGCCCCCCAAAATCACCACAAAATCCCCCAAAACTGCCCCCAAAATCACCCCCAAATCACCCCAAAACTGCCCCCAAAATCACAAAATCACCCCCCTAAATACCCCAAAATCACCCCCAAATCACCACAAAATCCCCCCAAAACTGCCCCCAAAATCACCACAAAATCACCCCCAAATCACCCCAAAACTGCCCCCAAAATCACCCCCAAATCACCCCAAAACTGCCCCTAAAATCACCACAAAATCACCCCCAAATCACCCCAAATTCACCCCAAAACTGCCCCCAAAATCACCCCAAAACTGCCCCCAAAATCCCCCAAAACTGCCCCCAAAATCACCCCAAAATCACCCCCAAAATACCCCAAAATCACCCCCAAAATACCCCAAAATCACCTCAAAATCCTCCAAATCACCCCAAAATCACCCCCAAAATCACACCAAAACTGCCCCCAAAATCACCACAAAATCACCCCAAAATACCCCAAAATCACCCCAAATCACCCCAAAATCATCCCAAAATCACCACAAAATCACCCCCAAAATCACCCCAATATCCCCCAAGATCACCCCAAATCACCCCCAAAATACCATAAAACTGCCCCAAATCACCCCAAAATATCCCAAAATCACAAAATCATCTCCAAAATCACCCCCAAATCACCCCCAAAACTGCCCCCAAAATCACCTCCAAATCACCCCAAATCTGCCCCCAAATCACCCCAAAATCACCACAAAATCACCCCCAAATCACCACAAAATCACCCACAAAATCACCCCAAAACTGCACCCAAAATCACCCACAAATCACCCCAAAACTGCCCCCAAAATCACCACAAAATCACCCCAAAATCACCCCCAAATCACCCCAAAACTGCCCCCAAAATCACCCCCAAATCACCCCAAAATCACCACAAAATCACCCCCAAATCACCCCAAAACTGCCCCCAAAATCACCCCCAAACTGCCCCCAAAATCACCCCCAAAATCCCTCCAACATCACCCCCAAATCACCCCAAAATACCCCAAAATCACCCCAAAACTGCCCCCAAAATCACCACAAAATCACCCCCAAAATACCCCAAAATCACCTCCAAAATCACCCCCAAACCACCCCCAAAATCACTCCAAAATCACCACAAAATCACCCCAAAACTGCCCCCAAAATCACCCCCAAATCACCGCAAAAATCACCCCAAAACTGCCCCCAAAATCACCCCAAAATCACCCCCAAATCACCCCAAAACTGCCCCCAAAATCACCACAAAATCCCCCAAGATCACACCAAATCACCCCCAAAATCACCCCAAAACTGCCCCCAAAATCACCCCCAAAATCACCCCCAAATCACCCCTGCGAATGGGTGTTCACCCCAAAACTGCCCCAAAATCACCACAAAACTGCCCCAAAACTGCCCCCAAAATCGCCACAAAATCACCCCAAAACTGGTGTGCAAAATCACCCCCCAAATCAGTCCCAAACTGCCCCCAAAAATTACCACAAAATCACCCCAAATCACCCCAAATCACCCCCCCAATCACCCCAAACTGCCCCCAAAATCACCCCAAATCACCCCCAAACTGGTCCAAACTGGTGTGCGATGGGTGTTACTGGTCCAAATCACCCCAAATCACCCCAAAAACTGCCCCCAAAATCACCCCCAACCGTACTGGTGTGTAACTGATGTGTTACTGGTCCATACTGGTCTATACTGGGCCATACTGTGTGTTAGTGGTGTTACTGGTCCGTACTGGTGTGTTACTGGTGCGTGAGGAGTGTTACTGGTCCATACTGGTGTGTTACTGGTGTGTGACGGGTGTGTTACTGGTCCGTACTGGTGCGTGATGGGTGTTACTGGTCCGTACTGGTGTGTTACTGGTGTGTGACGGGTGCGTTACTGGTCCATACTGGTGTGCAATGGGTGTTACTGGTCTGTACTGGTCCGTACTGGTGTGTGACGGGTGTGTTACCGGTCCATACTGGTGTGTGACGGGTGTTACTGGTGTTACTGGTGTGTGACAGGTGTGTGACGGGTGTGTTACTGGTCCATACTGGTCCACCACTGGTCCATACTGGGACCAGTGCAAACCAGTCCACCAGTCCGTAGTTCAGACCAAGCACCTGGGGAACACCAGTCCGCCCAGTTTGTCCCAGTCCATCCCAGTCCCTCCCAGTCCATTCACGGGTCCATCCCAGTCACCACCATCCCACCTTGCCAGTCCCTCCCCGGACCCTCCCCCAGTCCCTCCCAGTCCATCCCAGTCTCTCCCAGTCCATTCCAAATCCATCCCAGTCCATCCCAGTCCCTCCCAGTCCCTCCCTGTCTCTCCCAGTCCCTCCCAATCCATCCCAGTCCGTCCCAGTCCCTCCCTGTCTCTCCCAGTCCATTCCCAATCCATCCCAGTCCATCCCAGCTCATCCCAGTCTCTCCCAGTCCATCCCAGTCCATTCCCAGTCCATCCCAGTCCATTCCCAATCCATCCCAGTCCCTCCCAATCCCTCCCAGTCCATCCCAGTCCCTCCCAGTCCATTCCAAATCCATCCCAGTCCCTCCCAGTCCATCCCAGTCTCTCCCAGTCCATTCCAAATCCATCCCAGTCCATCCCAGTCCCTCCCCGTCTCTCCCAGACCACCTCCATCCCAGTCCATCCCAGGGATCCCAGACAGGGACATCCCAGGGATTCCCTGGGGACATTGGGGACAGTGGTCCCAGTCTTTCCCAGGACATTGGGGACACTGGGGACACTGGGGACATTGGGGACATTGGGGACCCTGGGGACATTGGGGACACTGGGGACATTGGGGACATTTGGGGCCATTTAGGGACCCTGGGGACATCTGGGGACCCTGGAACCATTGGGGACCCTGGGGACATTTGAGGACCCTGGGGACATTTGAGCCATTGGGGACCCTGGGGACATTGGGGACCCTGGGGACATTGGGGACATCTGGGGACCCTGGAGCCATTGGGGACATCTGGGGCCATTTAGGGACCCTGGGGACATTGGGGACATCTGGGGACCCTGGAGCCATTGGGGACATTTGAGGCCATTTAGGGATCCTGGGGACATTGGGGACATTTGAGCCATTGGGAACCCTGGAGCCATTGGGGACCCTGGGGACATTGGGGACATCTGGGGACCCTGGGGCCATTGGGGACTCTGGGGACATTTGAGGACCCTGGGGACATTGGGGACATTTGGGGCCATTTAGGGACCCTGGGGCCATTGGGGACATCTGGGGCCATTTAGGGACCCTGGGGCCATTGGGAACCCTGGAGCCATTGGGGACCCTGGGGACATTTGAGGACCCTGGGGACACTTGGGGACATCTGGGGACCCTGGAGCCATTGGGGACCCTGGGGACATTGGGGACCCTGGGGACACTGGGGACATTGGGGACATTTGAGCCATTGGGAACCCTGGAGCCATTGGGGACATTTGGGGCCATTTAGGGACCCTGGGGACATTGG
Source organism: Emberiza elegans (assembly GCA_024865655.1). Classification (NCBI taxonomy): domain Eukaryota; kingdom Metazoa; phylum Chordata; class Aves; order Passeriformes; family Fringillidae; genus Emberiza; species Emberiza elegans. Next base: position 2,010,820 of record JALJVW010003074.1, on the reverse strand, counting down.
GGACATCTGGGGACCCTGGGGACACTTGGGGCCATCTGGGGACACTTGGGGACATCTGGGGACCCTGGAGCCATTGGGGACCCTGGGGACATTTGAGGACCCTGGGGACATTTGAGCCATTGGGAACCCTGGAGCCATTGGGGACCCTGGGGACATTTGAGGACCCTGGGGACACTTGGGGCCATCTGGGGACACTTGGGGCCATCTGGGGACACTTGGGGCCCCCGGGCGTTACCGTGGGGCGCGGGGGGGGCTCGGCCTCGCTCTCCTTGGGCAGGTGCAAGCGGAGCGTGATTGGTGGCCCCGCTGGTGGCCCTGCTGGTGGCCCCGCTGGTGGCCCTGCCGGTGGCCCTGGTGGTGGCCCCAGGGGTGGCCCCGCTGGTGGCCCCGCTGGTGGCCCTGGCAAACTCTTCCCGCTGGCCACCGGCAGCGCCAGCTCCAGGCTCTTCCTCTGCGCCGGGAGGAAGAGGAGGGTTTAGGGGGACACCCGGGGGACACCCGGGGGACACCCAGGGGACACGGAGGGGACAAAGCCACCACGGCTCGGGGCCCTCCCGGCGCCCCCCGGGTCCCCTCCCCGGGCTCCTAAAGGGGTCGGGGATGTCCCCAGTGGGGCAGGGATGTCCCCAAGGTCCCCTTAGAGGGATCAGGGATGTCCCCAAGGGACCGGGGATGTCCCCGAGGGGGCAGGGATGTCCCCAGGGTCCCCTCAGAGGGATCAGGGATGTCCCCAAGGGACCGGGGATGTCCCCAAGGGACCGGGGACGTCCCCAGAGTCCCTTTAGAGGGGGCGGGGATGTCCCCAAGGGGGCAGGGATGTCCCCAGAGTCCCTTTAGAGGGGTCGGGGATGTCCCCAAGGTCCCCTCAGAGGGATCAGGGATGTCCCCAAGGGGGCAGGGATGTCCCCAGGGTCCCTTTAGAGGGGTCAGGGATGTCCCCAAGGGGGCAGGGATGTCCCTAAGGTCCTCTTAGAGGCATCAGGGATGTCCCCAATGTCCCCTTAAAGGGGTCAGGGATGTCCCCAGAGTCGCTTTAGAGGAGTCGGGGATGTCCCCAAGGGGGCAGGGATGTCCCCAGGGTCCCCTTAGAGGGGTCAGAGATGTCCCCAAGGTCCCTTAAAGGGGTCGGGGATGTCCCCAAGGGGGCAGGGATGTCCCCAATGTCCCCTTAAAGGGGTCAGGGATGTCCCCAGGGTCCCCTTAAAAGGGTCAGGGGTGTCCCCAAGGGATCAGAAATGTCCCCAAGGTCCCTTAAAAGGGTCAGAAATGTCCCCAGGGTCCCCTTAGCGGGGCTGGGGATGTCCCCATGGGGACAGAGATGTCCCCAAGGAGTTGAGGATGTCCCTAAGGTCCCCAGAAAGGGACTGGGGATGTCCCCAAGGTTCCCTAAAGGAGTTGAGGATGTCCCCAGGGTCCCCTAAGGGGCTGGGGATGTCCCCAAGGGTCCAGGGTGGCCCCTGGGTGGGTCCTGGGGATGTCCCACCCGCCCAGGGGTGTCCCCAGGGGATGTCCCTGCTGTGGGGGGGGTCAGTGTCCCCCCCTGACAGGGTTTGGGGACTCCAGGTCTGTCCCCAACGGCTCCGAGTGTCCCCTGTCCCTGTGTCCCTCCTGTGTGTCCCCTCAGTGCTGGCCCTGCTCAGTCCCCCTGTCCTTGCACTGTCACCTGCACCTGGTGTCCCCAAACTGTGTCCCTTGCTGTCCCACCTGCTCTCCTGTCCCCTCGATGTCCCCTGTCCCCTCCCTGCTGTCCCCAGTGCCCTCTGTCCCTCCGGTGTCCCCTCGATGTCCCCCTGTCCTCCCGGTGTTCCTCGTCACCCATTTCCCCCAATCCCCTTTTCCCCAGTGTCCCTCCATGTCCCCCCTGTGTCCCCGATTGTCCCCTCACTGTGTCCCTGTGTCCCTCCCATGTCCCCAAGTGTCCCCAGGTGTGTCCCCCATGTCCTTGTGTCCCCCTGTGTCCCTCACTGTGTCCCCACATCCTCGTGTCCCTCCCATGTCCCCTCACATCTCCCTGCCCCTATATCCCCCCATGTCCCTCACTGTGTCCCCTCCATGTCCCCCCACCGTGTCCCCATGCCCCTGTGTCCGTGTCCCCCCCCATGTCCCTGTCCCCCTGTCCCCATGTCCCTCACCAGTGTCCCCGGGGAGGGTCCCTGGGATGTCCCCATGTCCCCCCATGTCCCCATGTGCCCCTCACCGTGTCCCTGTGCCCCCCATGTCCCCATGCCCCTGTGTCCAGTGTCCCCCCATGTGTCCCCCATGTCCCCTCATGTCCCCCATGTCCCCCCATGTCCCCGTGGTGTCCCCATGTCCCCCATCCGTGACCCCCCATGTCCCCCATGTCCCTGTGTGTCCCCATGTCCCCATGTCCCCGTGCTGTCCCCAAACCGTGTCCCTGTCGGGGAGCCCCACGAGCCGGGCAGTGTCCCTGTCCCCCATGTCCCCATGTCCCCTCACCGTGTCCCTGTTGGGGGAGCCGGGCAGTGTCCCTGTCCCCCCCATGTCCCCATGCTGTCCCCATGCTGTCCCCTCACCGTGTCCCTCCATTGGCCCCCCCCAGTGTCCCCATATCCCCATGTCCCCCCATGTCCCCTCATGTCCCCCCCATGTCCCTCATGTGCCCCATGTCCCCCCCATGTCCCCATGTCCCCCATGTCCCCAAGTGTCCTCTCTGTCCCCTCCCATTGTCCCCCCCATGTCCCCCATGTCCCTCCCCATGTCCCCATGTCCCCATGTCCCCATGTCTCCCCCATGTCCCCCCTCACCGGTGTGTCCCCATGTCCCTGTCGGGGAGTCCCCCCCTGTCCCCCATGTCCCCATGCTGTCCCCTCACCATGTCCCTGTCGGGGGAGCCAGGCCGTGACCCCCCCATGTCCCCCATGTCCCTCATGTCCCCATGTCCCCCCCATGTCCCCATGTCCCCTCACCGTGTCCCTGTCGGGGGAGCCGGGCAGTGTCCATGTCCCCCCCATGTCCCCATGTCCCCATGTCCCCCCATGTACCCCCCATGTCCCCATGTCCCCCATGTCCCCATGTCCCCTCACCGTGTCCCTGTCGGGGGAGCCGGGCCGTGAGCTGGGCAGTGTCCCCATGTCCCCCATGTCCCCCCCATGTCCCCCTCATGTCCCCCTCATGTCCCTCATGGAGCCCCCATGTCCCCCATGTCCCCATGTCCCCCATGTCCCCATGTCCCCATGTCCATGTCCCCCCATGATGTCCCCTCACCGTGTCCCCTGTCGGGGAGCCAGGCCCCCCCATGTCCCCCCATGTCCCCCTGTCCCCCATGTCCCCCATGTCCCCATGTCCCCATGCTGTCCCCATGTGTCCCCCCTGTCCCCATGTCCCCATGTCCCCCCCCCATGTCCCCATGTCCCCATGCTGTCCCCTCACCGTGTCCCTGTCGGGGGAGCCGGGCAGCGTCCCTGTCCCCCCCATGTCCCCATGCTGTCCCCCATGTCCCCATGTCCCCTCACCGTGTCCCTGTCGGGGGAGCCGGGCCGCGAGCCGGGCAGGCCGTTCTTGGTGGGCGTTTTGGCCTCTTTGCGGGGCACCTGCACCCGCTTCAGGTCCAGCCGGTCGTGGGTCACCCACTCGTCCAGGCGCTTGTTGACTGGGGACAGGGGACACACACAGGTGTGACAATGCCACCCCAGTGTCACTCACGGCCCCCCAGTGACCCCTCAGTGACTCCTCTGTGTGCCCACCCCAGCCCCGGGGACACACAGGGTGACAGTGCCACCCCTGCACCCCCTGGTGTGCCCACCCCAGCCCAGGGGACACCCAGGGTGACAGTGCCACCCCAATGCCACCCACGACCCCCCAATGTCCCCCCCGTGTCCCCACCCTGTTCTTGGTGACATTGAGGTGCTGCTCTTCCCTTTTCCTCTGTGTCCCCCCCCCAAATCCCCTGTGTCCCCCCCCCCATGTCCCCATGTCCTCATGTCCCCCACGTGTCCCTGTGTCCCCCCAGTGTCCCCAGTGTCCCCAGTGTCACTCACAGTCGATGTAGTGCACGTAGAACAGTTTCCTCCCCATGTCCCCCATGTCCCCCCTGTCCCTATGTCCCCCCATGTCCCCTGTGTCCCCCCATGTCCCCAGTGTCCCCAGTGTCCCCAGTGTCCCCAGTGTCACTCACAGTCGATGTAGTGCACGTAGAACAGTTTCCTCCCGCTGATGTCCTTCACGCTCAGGATCTCGGCCAGAGCTGCAACCACGGGGGTCACCACAAATCCCCTTCTGGGGACCCCCGGACCCCAAAACCCACCCAGTGACCCCAAAAATCCCCCCTGGGCCCCAAAACCCACCCAGGGACCCCTAAAGTCCTCACGGGGACCCCTAAACCCTCCCCAAGTGCACCCAGGGACACCCAAAACCCTCGTAGAGACACCCAGAACCCACCCAGGGACACCCAAAACACTCCCAGGGATGCTCAAATTCCCACCCAGGGACCCCCAAAAGCCACCCTGGGACCCCCAAAACTCACCCAGGAACCCTCAACTGCCCCCCCAGGGACACCCAAAACCGCCAGGGACCCGAGAGACCCCCCCAAAACCATCCAGGTGCCCCAAAACTGCCCCATGGAGCCCCCAAACCCACCCAGGGATCCCCAAAATTCCCCCAGGGACCCCCAAACCAACCCACGGACCCCAAACCCCCCAGGGACCCCAAAACTCACCCAGGGATGCCCAACACTCCCACAGGGACCCCCAAAACCCACGCAGAGACCCCCAAACCGCCCCATGGAGCGCCCCCAAAGCTCCCACAGAGACCCCCAAAACTCCCCCGTGAACCATCCAGATCCCCCCAGGGACCCCAAATTCCACCCAGGGACCCCCAAATTTACCCCAGGGACCCCTAAACCCCCCCCCAGGGACCCCAAAACCACCCCAGGGACCTCCCCCCACCCTGGGCTGTCCCCAGGCCCCCCCCCCCGTGACCCCCTCATGTCCCCAAACCCCCTTGGGACCCCCGACATCCCGGGGCCCAGCCCCCGCCCCTTTTGTAGGCCACGCCTACAAAGCGCCCCGCCCCTCCACTCAAACCCCGCCCCCTCCCACAGCCCCGCCCCTTTCCTCAACCAGGCCCCGCCCGCTTCCCGCCCTTTCCCTCAGCCCCCGCCCCCTCCGCAGCCCCTCCCCCGTGCCCTGATTGGCCGCCCCCCGCGCTAAGCCCCGCCCCAACTCACGCCACTCATCCTCGTTGTCCTGGTTACGGCGCAGCACGGGCAGGCGGCAGCCCTCGGACACCTCCCCCTGCGGGGGCGGGGCCTCGTCAGGGCCGGGGGGGCCCCAAAACCCCCGCGGGGGATTCGGGGGGTCCCCGAACCCTTCGGGAGGCTCCCGGAACCCCTCGGGAGGGTCCCCGAACCCCCTGCGCGCTGCCCCCCCCCGCCCGCTCCCCACCTCCGCCATTCTCCTCCCGGCCTCCGCTTCCGGCCGGCCCCCGACGCGCTTCCGGGATTCGGCCACGCCCCTTTCCCGTTTTAGCCCCGCCCCCCCTTCCCCGGCTCCTCCTCCGGTTGGCGGGAGCGACCGGGAGTGGGCGGGGCTTTCCCGGCAGCTGCGTCACGTGGGGGCGCGCGGCGCTTCCGCGAGCGGCGGCGCGAGCGGGGCCACCCCCGCCATTCCCCCACCCCCGGGACCCCCCCCGGGACCCCCCCCGGGACCCCCCGGGACCCTCCGGACCGCCGCCATGGAGGACGGTGAGTGCCCAGCCCCCCGGGGGGTTTGGGGCCGTTCCGCCCCCGGTGACGTCGGGGGGTCGCGGGGTGAGGGGGGTGTGAGGGCTCTTTAAGGGGGGGTGGGTTTAGAGGGGGGGGGCGGCTCCTTAGGGGGTGGGGGGGGTTTGGGGGGGACACTCCTCCCTTAAAGCGACCCCCCCCACCGTGAAGTGACCCCTTTTATTGTGACACCCCCGTTAATGTGACCCCTCCCCGTTAATGTGACCCCTCCCCTTAAAGTGACCCCTCCCCGTTAATGTGACCCCTCCCCTTAAAGTGACCCCTCCCCTTAAAGTGACCCCTGTTTATTGCGACACCCCCGTGAAGAGACCCCCACCCGTTAATGGGACCCCTCCCCAATAAGCGACCCCCCTAAAGTGACCTATCCCCTTAAAGTGACCCTTCCCCTCAATGCGACCCCTCCCCTTAAAGTGAACCCTCCCCTAAAATTGATCCCCTTAAAGTGACCCCCCCTAAAGTGACCCCATTTTATTGCGACACCCCCGTGAAGAGACCCCCACCCGTTAATGGGGACCCCTCCCCTTAATGTGACCCCTCCCCTTAAAGCGACCCCCTTAAAGTGACCCCCTAAAGCAACCCCTTCCCTTAAAGTGACTCCTCCCCTTTAAGTGACCCCTCCCCTTTAAGTGACCCTCTTAAAGCGACCTCTCCCCTTAATGTGACCCCCTTAAGTGACCCCTCCCCTTAATGTGACCCCTCCCCAAAAAGCAACCCCCCTAAAGTGATCCCCCCTTAAAGTGACCCCTCCCTTTAAAGTGACCCCTCCCCTTAATGTGGCCCCTTTTATTGTGACACCCCCATGAAGAGACCCCTCCCCCGTTAATGTGACCCCTCCCCTTTAAGTGACCCCCTTTAAAGTGATCCTCCCTTTAAAGTGACTCCCCAAGTCCCTCCTTAAAGTGACCCCTCCCCTAAAGTGACCCCTCCTTACCCTCCTTAAAGCCCTCCCTTTAATGTGATCCCCTTGTGACCCCCACCCTCCCCCCCTTAAAGTGACCCCTTAAAGTGACCCCTCCCCTTAAAGTGACCCCACCCTTAAAGTGACCCCACCCTTTAAATGACCCTCTTAAAATGACCCTCCCTTAATGACCACCCCCTGTGACCTCCCCCTTAACCACCCCTTAAAGTGATCCCCACCCCCTTAAAGTGACCCCCTCCCTTAAAGTGACCCCCCCCAAGCGGCCCCTTTAAAGTGATCCCTTTTGAAGAGACCCCACCCCTTAAAGTGACCCTGCCCCTTAATGTGACCCCTCCCCTTAAAGTGACCCCACCCCTTAAAGTGACCCCACCCCTTAAAGCGACCCCACCCCTTAAAGTGACCCCGCCCCTTAAAGCGACCCCACCCCTTAAAGGACCCCTCCCTTAAAGTCCCTCCCCCCTTAAAGTGACCCCTCCCCCAAAGTGACCCCTCCTCCACCCTAAAGTGACCCCCCCTTAAAGTGACCCCTCCCATTAAAGTGACCCCTCCCCTTAAAGCGACCCCTCCCCTTAAAGCGACCCCTCCCCTTAAAGTGACCCCTCCCCTTCCAGCGACCCCCCCGCAGCCCCTCCCCCCGCAGCCCCCTCCCCATTAACGCCCCCGTTGCCCCCCCAGTGACCCCCCCGGACCTGCTGCCCTTCCTGCTGCAGGACTGGGGCGCTCCGGGTGAGTGAGGACCCCTCCCCTCCCCCCAAAATACCCCACCCCTCCCCCCGCTCGGGTCCGGGCGGGGGCGGGGGTGGGGGGAGGGGCTGACGGGACCCCCCCCCCTCCGTGTGCCCCCCCAGAGCCGGGGGGGGCGGTGCCATTCGTGGAGATCCTGGAGCAGCCCAAGCAGCGCGGGATGAGGTTCAGGTACAAATGCGAGGGGAGATCGGCCGGGAGCATCCCCGGGGAGCACAGCACCGAGAGCACCAAGACCCATCCCACCATCAGGGTGAGTGCTCCCAGTATAAACCAGTATAGACCAGTATAGACCAGTATAGACCAGTAACCACTGGGACCCTGCCAGAGCCACCCCTGAGCCACCCCTGAGCCCCCCCAGTGCCCCCATCCCGGGGAGCACAGCACCGAGAGCACCAAGACGCACCCCACCATCAGGGTGAGTGCCCCAGTGCATCCCAGTATAAACCAGTATACACCAGTAACCACTGGGACCCTGCCAGAGCCACCCCTGAGCCCCCCCAGTGCCCCCATCCCCGGGGAGCACAGCACCGAGAGCACCAAGACCCACCCCACCATCAGGGTGAGTGTCCCAGTGCATCCCAGTATAGACCAGTATAGACCAGTATGGACCAGTAACCACTGGGACCCTCCCTGAGCCACCCCAGTGCCCCCCCATTGCCCCCATCCCCGGGGAGCACAGCACCGAGAGCACCAAGACCCACCCCACCATCAGGGTGAGTGCCCCAGTGCATCCCAGTATAGACCAGTATGGACCAGTATGGACCAGTAACATCCCTGAGCCCCCCCAGTGCCCCCATCCCCGGGGAGCACAGCACCGAGAGCACCAAGACCCACCCCACCATCAGGGTGAGTGCTCCCAGTATCTCAGTGCAGACCAGTATAAACCCAGGGACCCCTGCCAGAGCCCCCCTGAGCCCCCCTGAGCCCCCATCCCCAGGCCCCTCCCATCCCACCATCTTTGAGTGTCCCAGTGCATCCCAGTATAGACCAGTATAGACCAGTATGGACCAGTAACATCCCAGAGCCCCCCCAGTGCCCCCCCAGTGCCCCCATCCCGGGGAGCACAGCACCAAGAGCACCAAGACCCATCCCACCATCAGGGTGAGTGCTCCCAGTATGGACCAGTATAAACCAGTATAGACCAGTATAGACCAGTCCAAACTAGTCCAAACTCCTCCCCCAAGCCTATCCCCACCACCTGCAACTCAATCCACCCCCAGTCCAAACCAGTATAGACCAGTTCCCTCCCTGAGCCCCCCAGTATCCCCAGGCCCCTCCCCACCTTCTTTGTGAGTGTCCCAGTGCATCCCAGTATAAACCAGTACACCCCAGTTACAGTCTGGGACCCCCCAGATACCCCCAGTGCCCCCATCCCCATGAGAGGGGGGGATTCAGGAGCTGCGTCCCAGTACAAACCAGTCTAAACCAGTCCAAACTCATCCAAACCAATCCAAACCAATCCAACCCAATCCAACCCAATCCAAACCAATCCAAACCAATCCAAACCAGTCCAAACCAATCCAAACCAGTTCAAACCATCCAAATCAATCCAAACCATCCAAACCGATCCAAACCAATCCAAACCCATCCAAACCAGTCCAAACCCATCCAAACCAGTCCAAACCAGTCCAAACCAGTCCAAACCAGTCCAAAACAATCCAAACCCATCCAAACCCATCCAAACCAATCCAAACCTATCCAAACCAATCCAAACCAGTCCAAACCAGTCCAAACCGGTCGTTGCCCCCGCAGGTGAACAACTACCGAGGCCCGGGGCGGGTGCGGGTGTCGCTGGTGACCAAGGACCCCCCACCGCCCCCCCCCCCCACGAGCTGGTGGGCAAGGACTGCAGGGACGGCTTCTACGAGGCCGAGCTGTGCCCCGAGCGCAGCATCCACAGGTGGGACCCCCCCCAAATCGGGGACACCCCCAAAAAACAGGGGACACCCCCCCGGGGTAGGTGGGATCGCCCAAAATGGGGAACCCCCAAAATTGGGGAATCATCCAAAATGGGGGTTTCCCCTAAAATTGGGACACCCCCTGGGTGGATCGCCCAAAATTGGGGAACCCCCCAAAAGAGCAGGTGGAATCATCCAAAATGGGGAAACCCCCCTAAAATTGGGGAACCCCCCCAAAACCGAGGGGACCCCCCTCCCACATTGGGGACACCCCATCCACAGGTGAGACCCCCCAAATCGGGGACACCCCCAAAAACAGGGGACACCCCCGGGGAAAGGTGGGATCGCCCAAAATTGGGGAACCCCCCAAAAGAGCAGGTGGAATCATCCAAAATGGGGAAACCCCCTAAAATTGGGGACACCCCCCCCGGGGCAGGTGGGATCGCCCAAAATTGGGGAATCCCAAAAAAACCCCTGGGAAAGAGCAGGTGGAATCATCCAAAGGTGGGAATCCCCCAAAATGGGAGGTGGGATCACCCAAAGGTGGGAACTCCTTGGGGAACCCCAAAGAGCAGGTGGGATCACCCACAGGATTGGGGAACCCCCCTATAGGGCAGATGGTATCTCCCAGAATATTGGGGACTCTCTCCAGGGCAGGTGGTATCATCCAAAACTGGGGGGATCCATCCCAAATATGAAGAATCCCCCTATGAGGCAGGTGGTATCTCCCAGAATATCAGGGACCCCCCCCCACCCAGCGCAGATGGGATCATCCAAAATTGGGGAAACCCCCCCCAAAAAGAGGGGCAACCCCTCAAAAAGAGGGGGTCCCCCCTCCAGAGCAGATGGTATCTCCCAGAATACCGGGGAGCCCCTGGGAGCTCAGGTGGAACCACCCAAAATTGGGGGGGGACTCCCAAAATCCAGGACCCTCCCAGGACTCCTGGGAACCCCCAAAATTTGGGGTCCCCCCCCCCGGAGCGTCCGGGGGGGTCCCAAAATCCGGACCGAGCCCTGCCCCCCCCAATTCCCCATTTTGGGCTCAGTTTCCAGAATTTGGGGATCCAGTGCGTGAAGAAACGGGAGCTGGAGGCGGCCGTGGCCGAGCGCATCCGCACCAACAACAACCCCTTCAACGGTACTGGGAGCACTGGGAGGGACTGGGAGGGCACTGGGAACGACTGGGAGGGAATGGGAGGGGACTGGGAGGGACTGGAAGGACTGGGAGGGAATGGGAGGGACTGGGAGGGCACTGGGAACGACTGGGAGGGATTGGGAGGGGACTGGGAGGGACTGGAAGTGACTGGGAGGGATTGGGAGGGCACTGGGAGGGGACTGGGAGGGATTGGGAGGGGACTGGGAATGACTGGGAGGGAAGGGAACAACTGGGAGGGAATGGGAGGGACTGGGAGGGACTGGAAGGGACTGGGAGGGACTGGGAGGGCACTGGGAACAACTGGGAGGGATTGGGAGGGGACTGGGAGGGACTGGAAGCGACTGGGAGGGACTGGGAGGGAATTGATGGGACTGGGAGGGACTGGGAGGGCACTGGGAGGGGACTGGGAGGGACTGGGAGGGACTGGGAGGGACTGGGAGGGCACTGGGAAGAGCCTGGGAGGGCACTGGGAGGCACTGGTTTTTACTGGGAGGGGGACTGGTGGGCAGTGGGTGTTACTGGGAGAGCACTGGGGGCGGTCCTGGGGCTGTCACTGGTGTGTACTGGTTCATACTGGTCTGTACTGGTTCCAGTTCCAGCCGAGCAGCGCGGGGGCGAGTACGACCTGGGGCTGTCACTGGTTTATACTGGTTCATACTGGTTTATGTTGGTTTATATGGGTCTATAGCGGTATATAGTGGTCTATATTGGTGCGTACTGGTTCATACTGGTGTGTACTGGTTCATACTGGTCTGTACTGGTTCCAGTGCCGGCGGAGCAGCGCGGGGGCGAGTACGACCTGGGGCTGTCACTGGGGATGTCACTGGTTTATACTGGTTCATACTGGTTTATGTTGGTTTATATAGCTCTATAGCGGTATATAGTGGTCTATACTGGTCTGTATTGGTTCATACTGGTCTGTATTGGTTTATACTGGTCTGTACTGGTTCCAGTGCCAGCCGAGCAGTGCGGGGGCGAGTACGACCTGGGGCTGTCACTGGTTTATACTGGTTTATGCTGGTTTATATGGGTCTATAACGGTATATAGTGGTCTATACTGGTCTGTACTGGTTCATACTGGTTCATACTGGTCTGTACTGGTTCCAGTGCCAGCGGGAGCTGGGGCTGTCACTGGTTTATACTGGTTCACCTGGTTCTCCTGGTCTCTCTGCTTCCAGGTGTGGGTGAGGGGCCCGGGGGGGCTGCGGCCCCTCCCCCCCGTGCTGTCCCAGCCCATCTACGACAACCGTGAGTGACCGGGGGGGACACTGGGGACATTGGGGACATTGGGGATACTGGGGACATTGGGGACACTGGGGACACTGGGGACACCTGGGGGACATTGGGGACATTGAGGACATTGGGGACACTGGGGACATTGGGGACACTGGGGACACTGGGGACATTGGGGACATTGGGGACACTGGGGACATTGGGGACACCTGGGGGACATTGGGGACATTGGGGATATTGGGGACACTGGGGACACCTGGGGGACATTGGGGACACTGGGGATATTGGGGACACTGGGGACATTGGGGACATTGGGGACACTGGGGACATTGGGGACACACCTGGGGACATTGGGGACACTGGGGATATTGGGGACACTGGGGACGTTGGGGACATTGGGGACACTGGGGACATTGGGGACACACCTGGGGACATTGGGGACACTGGGGACATTGGGGACATTGGGGACACTGGGGACATTGGAGACACTGGGGATATTGGGGACATTGGGGACACACCTGGGACACACCTGGGACACTGGGGACATTGGGGACACTGGGGATATTGGGGACACTGGGGACACCTGGGGGACATTGGGGACATTGAGGACATTGGGGACACTGGGGACACTGGGGATATTGGGGACATTAGGGACACTGGGGACACTGGGGACATTGGGGACACCTGGGGACATTGGGGACACCTGGGGGACATTGGGGACACTGGGGACACACCTGGGGACATTGGGGACACTGGGGACATTGGGGACATTGGGGACATTGGGGACACTGGGGACATTGGGGACATTGGGGACACCTGGGGGACATTGGGGACATTGGGGATATTGGGGACACTGGGGACACTGGGGACATTGGGGACACTGGGGACATTGGGGACATTGGGGACACTGGGGACATTGGGGACATTGGGGACATTGGGGACACCTGGGGACATTGGGGACACCTGGGGACATTTGGGACATTGGGGATATTGGGGACACTGGGGACACTGGGGACACTGGGGACATTGGGGACACCTGGGGACATTTGGGACATTGGGGATATTGGGGACACTGGGGACACTGGGGATATTGGGGACACCTGGGGGACATTGGGGACACTGGGGATATTGGGGACACTGGGGACATTGGGGACACTGGGGACATTTGGGACACACCTGGGACACTGGGGACATTGGGGACATTGGGGACATTGGGGACACCTGGGGGACATTGGGGATATTGGGGACACTGGGGACACCTGGGGGACATTGGGGACACTGGGGATACTGGGGACATTGGGGACATTGGGGACATTGGGGACACTGGGGATATTGGGGACACTGGGGATATTGGGGACATTGGGGACACTGGGGATATTGGGGACACTGGGGATATTGGGGACACTGGGGACACTGGGGACATTGGGGACACTGGGGATATTGGGGACACTGGGGACACACCTGGGACATTGGGGACACTGGGGACACACCTGGGACACACATGGGGACATTGGGGACACTGGGGACACTGGGGACACTGGGGACATTGGGGACACTGGGGACATTGAGGACACTGGGGATACTGGGGACATTGGGGACACTGGGGACACACCTGGGACACACCTGGGACACTGGGGGACACCTGGGACACTGGGGACACACCTGGGACACACCTGGGACACACCTGGGGACATTGGGGACAGCCTGGGGACACCTGGGGATGCATGTGGGACATCCCTGGGACACCTGGGGGACACCTGGGGGGACACCTGTGGGACGCAGTGTCCCCAGTGACCCCAGTGTCCCCCTGAAACACCCCCCTTGTGTCCCCCTGTGTCCCAGTGTCCCAGGCGCCCCCAAAAACGGCCGAAAAACTGCGCATTTGCCGAAAACACCCCAAAACACTCCGGGAAACACCCGGGGGGGACAGATCTTCCTGCTGTGTGACAAGGTGCAAAACACTCTTGAAAAGCCCAAAACACCCAAAAACACCCCAAAAACACCCCGAAAACACCCCAAAAACACCCCCAAAACACCCCCCAAAAACACCCCAAAAACAGCCCTGAAAACACCCCCAAAACACCCTGAAAACACCCCAAAAACACCCCTGAAAACACCCCAAAACACCCTGAAAACACCCCTGAAAACAACCCAGAAACACCCTGAAAACACCCCCAAAACACCCTGAAAACAGCCCAAAAACACCCCCAAAACTGTCCCCAAAACACCCCAAAAACACCCCCAAAACACCCCAAAAACCCCAAAATACACCCCAAAAACACCCCAAAACACCCTGAAAACACCCCAAAAACACCCTGAAAACACCCCCAAAACACCCTGAAAACAGCCCAAAAACACCCGAAAACACCCTGAAAACAGAAAACAACCCAGAAAACTGTCCCCAAAACACCCCCAAAAACACCCCTGAAAACACCCCCCGTTTCCCAAAAAACACCCAAAGAAACACCCCAAGAACACCCCAAAAAATGGGACACCCCAAAAACACCCCCAAAACACCCCGAAAACACCCCAAAACCACCCCGAAACACCCCAAAAAGGGACACCCATAAAACACCCCAAAACAGGACACCCCAAAACCCCAAAATTCCGTCCCCAAAACACCCCCAAGAAACCTGTCCCCGTGTTCAAAACCCTGTCCCTGTCCCTGTCCCCACACCCTAAAACATCCCCAAAACCTGTCCCCAAAACACCCTCGGTCCCTGTCCTTGTCCCCAAAACACCCTGAAAACAGCCCAAAATGTCCCACCCCAAAAACCCTCCCCAAAGACACATCAATTTGTTTGTGGGCCGAGGCTAAAAGGGACACCCTGCAAAGGCCTGTCCCTGTCCCTGTCCTGTGTCCCAAAACCAGGATTATCTGTGTTTGTGCCCCCATGCCCTGTCCCCGTCCCTGTGCCCGTGCCCTCTCCGTGTCCCCTGGTGTTCCCAACGTGTCCCTGTCCCTGTCCCTGTCCCTGTCCCCATGTTGTGTCAGTGTCCCCTGGTGTCCCCGGTGTCCCCATGGTGTCCCTGTCCCCTCACAGAGGACATCGAGGTCCGTTTGTGGGCCGAGGGCTGGGAGGCCAAGGGCTCATTGGCACAGGCCTGTCCCTGTCCCTGTCCCTGTCCCTGTTCCTGTCCCTGTCCCCGTCCCCATGCCCTGTCAGTGTCCCCATGCCCTGTCCCTGTCCCCTGGTGTCCCCGGTGTCCCCATGGTGTCCCTGTCCCCACAGAGGACATCGAGGTCCGTTTCTGGGCCGAGGGCCGGGAGGCCAAGGGCTCCTTCGTGCAGGCCTGTCCCTGTCCCTGTCCCTGTCCCCATGCCCTGTCAGTGTCCCCATGCCCTGTCAGTGTCCCCTGCTGTCCCTGTCAGTGTCCCCTGGTGTCCCCATGGTGTCCCTGTCCCCACAGAGGACATCGAGGTTCGTTTCTGGGCCGAGGGCTGGGAGGCCAAGGGCTCATTGGCACAGGCCTGTGCCTGTCCCCATGGTGTCCCCGGTGTCCCCATGGTGTCCCTGTCCCCACAGAGGACATCGAGGTCCGTTTCTGGGCCGAGGGCTGGGAGGCCAAGGGCTCCTTCGCGCAGGCCGACGTTCACCGCCAGGTCGCCATCGTGTTCCGCACGCCGCCCTTCCGGGACCCCGCGCTGCGCGCCCCGGTCACCGTGCGCATGGAGCTGCAGCGGCCCTCGGACCGCCAGCGCAGCGCCCCCGTGGACTTCCGATACCTGCCCCACCAGGGTGGGCTTGGGCAGGGGGCTAGGGGGGCTAGGGGCGGTTATGGGGGGCTAGGGGCGGTTATGGGGTCATTTTGTGGGGTCTTTTTGTGATCCGGGGTTCCTTCGCGACATTCCTGGGTGGCTTTGGGACATTCCCAGATCCCCGGATCCCATTGATTCCCATTCCCACTGCAGCTCCCATTGATTTCCCATTCCTGCCCCACCAGGGCGGGCCCGGGCAGGGGGCTAGGGGCAGATATGGGGAGCTGTGGGGCGGTTATGGGGTCATTTTGTGGGGTCTTTTTGTGATCTGATGTTCCTTTGCAACATTCCTGGGTGGCTTTGGGCATCCCTGGATCCATGGAGCTGCAGCTCCTGTTGATTCCCATTCCTGCCCCACCAGGGTGGGCCCGGGCAGGGGGCTAGGGGGGCTGTGGGGCAGTTATGGGGTCATTTTGTGGGGTCTTTTTGTGATCCGGGGTTCCTTTGCGACGTTCCTGGGTGGCTTTGGGACATTCCCAGGTCCCCGGATCCCATTGATTCCCATTCCCACTGCAGCTCCCATTGATTCCCATTCCTGCCCCACCAGGGTGGGCCCGGGCAGGGGGCTAGGGGGCAGATATGGGGGCTGTGGGGCGGTTATGGGGTCATTTTGTGGGGTCTTTTTGTGATCCGGGGTTCCTTTGTGACGTTCCTGGGTGGCTTTGGGACATTCCCGGGTCCCCGGATCTCCCTGATTCCCATTCCCACTGCAGCTCCCATTGATTTCCCATTCTTGCCCCACCAGGGTGGGCCTGGCCAGGGGTCTGGGGGCAGTTACGGGGCTCTGGGGGCAGTTATGGGGTCCTTAGTGTGGGTTTGGGGGTCTCTGGGGTCCCTTTGGGGTCTCTGGGGTCCCTTTGGGGTCTCTGGGGTCCCTTTGGGACATTCCCAGGTCCCCGGATCCCACTGATTCCCATTCCCACTGCAGCTCCCATTGATTTCCCATTCCTGCCCCACCAGGGTGGGCCTGGCCAGGGGTCTGCAGGGGGTTAGGGGCAGTTATGGGGGGCTGGGGGCAGTTATGGGGTCCTTAGTGTGGGTTTGGGGGTCTCTGGGGTCCCTTTGGGACATTCCCAGATCCCGGATCCCGCTGATTCCCATTCCCACTGCAGCTCCCATTGATTTCCCGTTCCTGCCCCACCAGGATGATCCTGGCCAGGGGTCTGGGGGCAGTTATGGGGGGCTGGGGGCAGTTATGGGGTCCTTAGTGTGGGTTTGGGGGTCTCTGGGGTCCCTTTGGGGGTCTCTGGGGTCCTTTTGGGACATTCCTGAGTCCCCGGATCCCACTGATTCCCATTCCCACTGCAGCTCCCATTGATTTCCCATTCCTGCCCCACCAGGGTGGGCTTGGCCAGGGGTCTGGGGGCTCCCAGGGGCTCCCAGGCAGGTGACAGCCCTAACTGGGAGCTAACTGGTGTTACTGGTGTTGCTGGTGCAGGGGACCTGCAGTGCATCGAGGAGAAGCGCAAGCGCACGCGGGAGACGTTCCGCTCCTTCATCCAGCACAGCCCCCTGCCCGGTGGGGCTTTGGGGGGCTTCGGGGGGATTTGGGGGGCTTTGGGGGCATTATTGGGGTCCCTGCGGGGTGGAGAGGATTTGGGGTCCTTGGGGGGATTTGGGGTCCCTGGGGGGGGTCCAGGGGGGAGGGGTCCATTTACTGGGGTCCCTGGGGGGTCTTGGGGGGCATTTTGGGGTCCCTGGGGGGTATGGAGGGGATTTGGGGTCCCTTTATTGGGGTCCCTGGGGGGGGGGATTGGGGGTCCTTGGGGGTTTGGGGGGTTCCCTGGGGGTCTTGGGGGGATTTGGGGTCCCTGGGGGGTTTGGGGGGGGGAGATTTGGGGTCCCTGGGGGGCCTTTGGGGGGCCCTGGGGGATTATTGTCCTGGGGGATTTGGGGGGGATTATTGGGGTCCCTGGGGGGGTCTTGGGGACATTTGGGGGGGATTATTGGGGTCCCTGGGGGGGTCTCTGGGAGGTTTTGGGGTTCCTGGGTGGATTTGGGGTCCTTGGGGGGGATTTGGGGTCCCCGAGGGGGTCCCTGACCCCCATTTCCCCCCCCCCCCAGCTCCAGCCCCCAGCGAGTCGCGCCCCCCCCGGCGCCTGGCGGTGCCCTCGAGACCCCCCCAGAACCCCCAGAACCCCCCCAGTGCCGGTGAGGGGGGAACTGGGAGCACTGGGAGGGACTGGGATGGAACTGGGAGGGATTGGGAGGGAACTGGGGGGGATTGGGAGGGACTGGGAGGGAACTGGGGGGGATTGGGAGGGACTGGGACAAACTGGGAGGGACTGGGAAAATGGGGACTGGGAGGAAAGGAGGAAATTGGGGAGGGGGGAAATGGGAGGGGGGAAATTGGGGGGTAAATAACGGGGCTGGGGGCAGTTTTGGGGGTACAATGGGGGGGATTTGGGGGGAGAGGGGAGGGGTCGAGCCCCTCCCTCACCCCTCCCCTCCCCCCCCCAGCTCCCTCCTTCTCTCTGGGGGGTCCCGGGGGGCTCCTGGGGGCGCCGCCCCCCCCCGAGGCCGAGCCTTTGGCGGAGGCGCTGCTGCAGCTGCAATTTGAGGAGGGGTCCCCCCAAATCCCCCCCATCGGCGCCGGGGGGGGGTCCGGCAGCGTGGCCCACCCCCCATTGGATTTTGGGGCCCTTTTGGGGATCCCCCCTTCCCCCCTTGGACCCCCTGAACCCCTCGGAGCTCCAGCGCTTGTTGGGACCCCCCGACCCCCCCCTCAAATTTCGGGGACCCCTCCTCAGATTTTGGGGGGGGGGTTTCAGAGCTGCCCCCCCAGGATTTCGGGGGGGGTCCCCACATGCTGATGTCGTACCCCGAGGCCATCGCCCGCCTGGTGCAGGGGGCGCCCCCCGAAATGGGGCTGGGGGCGGAGCTGGGCGGGGGTCCCCAGCAGAGGGGGGGGCTGGGGGCGGAGCTGGGGGCGGGGCTGGGGGCGGGGCTAGGGGCGGGCGGGGAGGACTCGCTGCCCTCCCTGGGTGAGCTCGACTTCAGCGCCTTCCTCAGCCAGTTCCCATCGTCCTGACTGGGACAAACTGGGAGGGACTGGGATGGACTGGGACAGGGCCTGGGGGGGGCTTTGAGGGGGTTTGGGGGTTACTGGGGGGGCTTTGGGGGATTCAGGAGCTAGTGGAAGGGTCTGAGGCTTTACTGGGAGTTACTGGGAGGTGTTTTAGGGTTTGTTGGGAGTTACTGGGAGGCTTTTAGGGGTTGCTGGGAGTTACTGGGAGGCTTTTAGGAGTTACTGGGAGTTACTGGGATGCTCCCAGTATTTACTGGGAGTTACTGAGAGGCTTCTAGTATTTACTGGGAGGCATCTGAGGGCTACTGGGACTTACTGGGAGGCTTTTGGGGGTTACTGGGAGTCACTGGGAGGCTTCCAGTGTTTGCTGGGACTTACTGGGATGCTTCTGGGGTTTACTGGGAGTCACTGGGAAGCTTTTAGGGGTTACAGGGAGGCTACTGGGGGGCATCGAGGGCTACTGGGGCTTACTGGGAGTCGCTGGGAGCTCTGTGCGGTTACTGGGACGCAACTGGGAGTCACTGGGAATTCCCTGCGGTTACTGGGAGGACACCGAGTGCCTGCTGGGGGTTACTGGGAGCTACTGGGAGACCCCTGGGGGGGGGGGGGGGTCACTGGGTGCCTTTATGGGGGGGTCCCCGCTTTGCCCCGCCCCCCGGGGCACAGCAGCCAATGGGAGCGTGGGCACTCCTCCCCCAGCCTTAGCCCCGCCCCCTCGGAAGTGCCTTTGGGGAGGGAGGGGAAGCCCCGCCCCTCCCCCACCGCAATAAATGGTCCAAGGCCCGCCTGCGTTTGATTGACAGCTGAGGGGCGTGGATTTGTACACACAGGGGCGTGGTTTATCGCGGAAAGGGCGTGGTTATCTCGGAGGGGGCGTGGCTTTGTTCAAAGGGGGCGCGTTCATTGTGGCGCTGCCTCCGCCGGGGCGGGGCTTTGGCGGGAAGGGGCGTGGCCTCGTCCCGGAAGGGGCGGGGCGGGACGCGCCGGGGAGGCCGCGGCGGAGCCGAGCGGGGCCGGGGCCGGGCCGGGAGCGGCCGGAGCGGGGCCGGGAGCGGCGGGAGCGGGGCCGGGCGAGACCGGCCGGGAGCCCCCGGGATCCCCCGGGGCCAGCGAGGCGGCCATGCCGAGCAAGAAGAAGAAATACAACGCGCGCTTCCCGCCGGTACCGGCTCTGAGGGGGACGGGGCCGCCATGGAAACGGGGGAAGGGGGGAAGACGGGAATGGGGGTTACCATGGCAACGCGGAGGGCGGGGAAACGGGGGCTACCGTGGCAACGGGCAGGGCGGGGTCACGTCACCATGGCAACGAAGGTGGGGTCGTGAGGGTCACCATGGGAGCCGTGGAGAGGGCGGGGCTCGGGCGGGCGCGGTCCTGCGTGAGGGGCGAGGTGGGGGCGTGGCCTGGGGTGGGCGGGGCTCTGCAGGTGAGGGGGGCTCAGGTGAGGGCGGGGCTCAGGTGAGGGCGGGGCTCAGGTGATGGGAGCTCTGTGCAGGCGCGGATCAAGAAGATCATGCAGACGGACGAGGAGATCGGGAAGGTGGCGGCCGCCGTGCCCGTCATCATCTGTATCCTCTGGCACACCTGGGACCCCGCCCTGCTCACCTGGGCACACCTGGGACCCTGCCCCATTCACCTGGGCACACCTGGGACCCTGCCCTGCTCACCTGGGCACCTCTGGGACCCTGCCCTGCTCACCTGGGCACACTTGGGACCCCGCCCCATTCACCTGGGCACACCTGGGACCCTGCCCTGCTCACCTGGGCACACCTGGGACCCCGCCCCATTCACCTGGGCACACCTGGGACCCCGCCCTGCTCACCTGGGCACCTCTGGGACCCTGCCCCATTCACCTGGGCACACCTGGGACCCCGCCCTGCTCACCTGGGCACCTCTGGGACCCTGCCCTGCTCACCTGGGCATCTCTGGGACCCCGCCCTGCTCACCTGGGCAAACCTGGGACCCCGCCCTGCTCACCTGGGCACACCTGGGACCCTGCTCCATTCACCTGGGCACACCTGGGACCCTGCTCTGCTCACCTGGGCACACATGGGACCCTGCCCCAGTCACCTGGGCACACCTGGGACTGTGCCCCATTCACCTGGGCACACCTGGGACCCTGCCCTGCTCACCTGGGCACCTCTGGGACCCTGCCCTGCTCACCTGGGCACACCTGGGACCCTGCCTTGCTCACCTGGAGACCTCTGGGACCCCCCCCGCTCACCTGGGCACATCTGGGACCCCACCCTGCTCACCTAGGCACACCTGGGACCCTGCCCCATTCACCTGGAGACCTCTGGGACCCCGCCCTGCTCACCTGGGCACCTCTGGGACCCTGCCCCATTCACCTGGGCACACCTGGGACCCCACCCTGCACACCTGGGGGGTGTTATCTGTGTCCTTGGAGGTGTCACCTGCGCACCTGTCCGTCCATCCCTGCGCACCTGTCCGTCCGTCCTTACCTGGCCGCTCCCAGCGCGGGCCCTGGAGCTGTTCCTGGAGTCGCTGCTGCGCAAGGCGTGTCACGTGACCCAGTCCCGCAACGCCAAGACCATGACGACGTCACACCTGTGAGTGCCCCAGGTGTCCCCAGGTGTCCCTCACCTGTCCCCGGGTGTCCCCTCACCTGTGAGTGCCCCAGGTGTCCCCAGGTGTCCCTCACCTGTCCCCGGGTGTCCCCTCACCTGTGAGTGCCCCACCTGTCCCCGCCTGCTCTCACCTGTCTGGCACACCTGGGCCACCTCAGGGAGGCGTGGAAGGGTCCCTGACACACCTGAGGCACTTTTGGGGCTGGGTGTGGCCTGTCCCAGGTGTGCTGGGCGTGGCCGGGTGGGTGTGGCCTGTCCCAGGTACATTGGGTGTGGATGGGTGGGTGTGGCCTGTCCCAGGTGTGCTGGGTGCAGCCGGGTGGGTGTGGCCTGTCCCAGGTGTGCTGGGCGTGGCCGGGTGGGTGTGGCCTGTCCCAGGTACATTGGGTGTGGATGGGTGGGCTGTGGGTGTGGCCTGTCCCAGGTGTGCTGGGTGTGGCCAGGTGGGTGTGGCTTGTCCCAGGTGTGCTGGGTGTGGCCAGGTGGGTGTGGCCTGTCCCAGGTGTGCTGGGCGTGGCCGGGTGGGTGTGGCCTGTCCCAGGTGTGCTGGGCGTGGCTGGGTGGGTGTGGCTGGGTGGGTGTGGCCTGTCCCAGGTGTGCTGGGCGTGGCCAGGTGGGTGTGGCCTGTCCCAGGTGTGCTGGGCATGGCTGTCCCTGGGCAGGGTCAGGTGGCCGTGGGCGGGCTGTGGGCGTGGCCAGGCAGGTGTGGGCAGGGTCAGGTGGCCGTGGGCAGGCTGTGGGTGTGGCCAGGTGGGTGTGGCCTGTCCCAGGTGTGCTGGGCGTGGCTGGGTGGGTGTGGCCAGGCAGGTGTGGGTCCCAGGTCTGCTGGGCCCCGCCCAGGCAGGTGGCCTGTCCCAGGTGGAGCAGGGCATGGCTGGGCTCAGGGACCTGGTGGCTGCCGTGGGCGGGCATGCAGGGCCAGGCAGGTGTGGGCACGGTCAGGTGGCTGTGGGCGGGCTGTGGGCGTGGCCGGGCACCTGGGGCAGGGTCTGGGACACACCTGGGATACCTGGGGACACCTGTGGCCAGCAGGTGGGACACCTGGGGTGGCTGGGGCGGGCCTGGGCGTGGCTGGGCACACCTGGGGACACCTGGGGCCCGCCCCTGGGGAACACCTGGGGAACAGCTGGGGCACACCTGGGACACACCTGAGCACACCTGGGGGACACCTGAGATACACCTGGGATACCTGGGGCACACCTGGGACACACCTGAGCACACCTGGGCACACCTAGGATACCTCGGGGTGGGCACACCTGGGCACACCTGGGACACACCTGGGATACCTGGGGACACCTGGGGACAGCTGGGGGACACCTGGGGCATACCTGGGCACACCTGGGCACACCTGGGCACACCTGGGGACACCTGGGGCATACCTGGGGACACCTGGGAACAGCTGGGGCACACCTGGGACACACCTGAGCACACCTGGGGGACACCTGAGATACACCTGGGATACCTGGGGCACACCTGGGACACACCTGAGCACACCTGGGCACACCTAGGATACCTCGGGCACACCTGGGCACACCTGGGACACACCTGGGACACACCTGGGATACCTGGGCACACCTGGGACACACCTGAGGACACCTGGGGGACACCTGGGGACACCTGAGCACACCTGGGGCACACCTGGGACACACCTGGGATACCTGGGGCACACCTGGGACACACCTGGGCACACCTGGGATACACCTGGGCACACCTGGGGACACCTGGGGCACACCTGGGGACACCTGGGACACACCTGAGCACACTTGGGCACACCTGGGACACATCTGGGACACACCTTGGACACACCTGGGGACACCTGGGCACACCTGGGGCACACCTGGGGACACCTGGGGGGTCAGGGGTCCCTGGGATACCTTGGGGTCTCTAATGGGCACACCTGGGATGACCTCTCTAATGAGGGGGGGTCTCCTGGGACACTCTGTGCAGACACCTGGGGGACACCTGGGCACTCTAATGGGGACACTCTGGGCACTCCTAATGAGGGGCATCACTAATGGGCACTAATGGGACACAGGGTTGGACACACCTGGGCTGTAATGGGGGTCTCTCCTGGGGGGTCACCTGGGGAGTCCTCTAATGGGCTCTCTAATGAGGGGTCTCTAATGGGGGGTCTAATGAGGGGGTCCCTGAGGAGGGGGTCTCCTAATGGGGTCTCTAATGGGGGGGTCTCTAATGAGGGGGTCTCTAATGAGGAGGGGTCTCTAATGAGGGGGTCTCTAATGAGGGGGTCTCTAATGAGGGGGGGTCCTAATGAGGGGGTCTCTAATGAGGGGGGTCTCTAATGAGGGGGGGTCTCTAATGGGGGGGTCTCTAATGAGGGGGTCTCTAATGAGGGAGCATCACTAATGAGGGGGGGTCTCTAATGAGGGGGGTCTCTAATGAGGGGGTCTCTAATGAGGGGGTCTCTAATGGGGGGTCTCTAATGAGGGGGGTCACTAATGAGGGGTCTCTTGAGGGGGGGTCTCTAATGAGGGGGTCTCTAATGAGGGGGTCTCTAATGAGGGGGTCTCTAATGGGGGGGGGGGTCTAATGAGGAGTTTAATGAGGGGGGTCTCTAATGAGGGGGTCTCTAATGAGGGGGTTCCGGGTTTCTAATGAGGGGTCTCTAATGAGGGGGTCCTAATGAGGGGGACCCTAATGAACAATCGGGGGTCAGACTGAGGGGGTCTGGAGGGGGGTCTTTGGGGGTCCTGGGGAATTTTGGGGGGTCTTAATGAGGGGGTCCTAATGGATTGGGGGGTCCTGGGGGGGGTTTAATGGGGGGTCCTGGGGGGGGGGGGAAATGGGGGTCCTGGGGGGGGTTCTAACGTTTGGGGGAAATGGGGGGGTTTAATGGGGGGTCCTGGGGGGTTTCGGGGTTTTGAGGGGTCCCAGGGTTTTTGGGGGGTTTCTAATGGGGGTCCTAATGGGGGTTTCTAATGGGGGTCTCTAATGGGGGTCCTAGGGGTTTGGGGTTTCTAATGAACCCTCTGGGGAGGGTTTAATGAAGGGGTCCCTAGGGGGTTTGGGGGGGGGGTCTCTAATGGGGGGTCCTGGGGGTTTCTAATGGGTTGGGGTTTCTGGGACCCTCTAATGGGGGGGTTTTGGGGGGGCCCAGTGGGGTTTTGGGGGTCCTGGGGGGCCCAGGGGTCCCAGGGGGACCCCAAACAATCGGGGACCCAGGGGTTTGGGGAGGAGGTGGGGGGTCCTGGGGGTTTGGGGTGTCCTGGGGGTCCTGGGGGTTTGGGGGGTCCTGGGGGTGTTTTGGGGGGGGGGGGTCCTGGGGGGGATTGGGGGTCCTGGGGGTTTGGGGTTTCTGGGATCCCTCTGGGGCTTTGGGGGTTTTGGGGGGTTTGAGGGTCCTGTGGAGAATTTGGGGGTCCTGGGGGGTTTGGGGATTTGGAGGGTCCCAGGGGGGGGGTTTGGGGAGTCCTGGGGGTTTTGGGGGTTTGGGGTTTCTGGGACCCCTCTGGGGGTTTTGTGGTGTCCTGGGGGAGTTTGGGGGATTTGAGGGTCCTGGGGGTTTGGGGGGTCCAGGGGGTTTGGGGGTCCTGGGGGGTTTTGGGGGTCCTGGGGGGTTTGGGGGTCCCAGCGGGGTTTGGGGGTCCGGGGGTTTGGGGGTCCTGGGGGTTTTGGGGGGTCCCAGGGTGTTTGGGGGGGATTTGAGGGGTCCTGGGGGGGGATTTTGGGGGGTCCCAGGGTGTTTGGGGGGGATTTTGGGGGGTCCCAGGGGGGTTTTGGGGGGTCCCAGGGGGGTTTGGGGGGTCCCGGGAGGATTTGGGGGGTCCCAGGGGGTCCCGAGGGGGTTTGGAGGGGATTTGAGGGGTCCTGGGGGGTTTTGGGGGGTCCCGGGAGGATTTGGGGGGTCCCGGGGGGGTTTGGGGGGGGTCCCCTCATTGTCCCCCTCCCCCCCCCAGGAGGACTCTGAGGACAGCGACAGCGA
This sequence comes from Emberiza elegans, assembly GCA_024865655.1. NCBI lineage: Eukaryota > Metazoa > Chordata > Aves > Passeriformes > Fringillidae > Emberiza > Emberiza elegans. The sequence goes on along the minus strand of JALJVW010003074.1, from coordinate 1,985,810 downwards.
CGGCGACAACGAGGAAACCCCGGCCCCGCCCCCGGCCCCGCCCCCGCTCACCTTCAACAGGTGCGGCCTGGGGGGGGGGTCGGGATTTTGGGGGCTTTTGGGGGGTTTTGGGGGTTTTTTTGGGGGTTTTTTGGGCTTTTTTAAGCGGTTTTGGGGTTTTTAGGGGTTGGGGTTTTGGGGGCTTTTGGGGGTTTGGGGGGTGTTGGGTTTTAGGGGTTTTTGGGCTTTTTGGGTTTGTTTGGGGTTTTTGGGTTTTGGGGGATTTGGGGTTTTGGGATTTTTTGTGACTTTGGGGGGTTTGTTGGGGTTTTTGGGGTTTTGGGGTTTTCTGGGGGTTTTGGGAGGATTTGGGGTTTTGGGGTTTTGGGAGGATTTGTTTTGGGAGGATTTGGGTTTTCTGGGTTTTTGGGAGGATTTGGGGTTTTTTTTTGGGGGTTTTGGGTTTTTTTGGGAGGATTTGGGGTTTTTGGGGGGTATTTTTGGGAGGATTTGGGGGTTTTTTTGGGGGGTATTTTGGGAAGATTTGGGCTTTTTTTGGGGGTTTTTTTGGGAGGTTTTTTTGGGGGGGGTTTTTTGGGGTTTTTTGGGGGTATTTTTGGGAGGATTTGGGGTTTTTTGTGGGGGTCCCCCCCCCTCTCTCACCATCCCTTTCCCCACAGCCCCGGGGTCCCCTTCGCCCCCCTGGGCCCCCCCACCCTCCCGGGGGGGCTCCCCCCGGCCCCCGGCCCCCCCCGCGCCCGCGAGGAAGAGGAGGAGGACGAAGATTACGATTCCTAGCGCCCCCCCCCCCATTTTTACCCATTTCTCCAGGATTTTCCCCCATTCCGGGCTCGGGCTCCCCCCCTCCCAGTTGGGCCTTACTGGGAGCTGGGCCTGGCACCAGTTTGGGGGGGCTGGGGGGGGGTACTGGGAGCACTGGGACCCCCCACGGACAGACCTGGGACCCCATTTTGGGGGTGTGGGGGGGGGGGTCGGGGGTTGATTTTGGGGGCGTTTGCTGAGTCGGGGGTTTTGTATCGGCTCAATAAAGTTCCTGTTTCCATATGGACCCCCCAAAACCAAAAATCCTGGGACCCCCCAAAATCCTGGAGTCCCCAAAACCCCCCCCCAAAACCCAAAACCCTGGGACCCCCCCCAAAAAAAATCCCTGGGACCCCAAAACCTCTCAATTTTCTCCTAAAAAATCCTGGGACCCCCCACCCCAAAATAAAACCCTGGGACCGCCCCCCCCCAAAAAAAAAAAAAACGTGGGACCCCACCCAAAAAAAAAGAACTAAGACCCCAAAAACCTGGGATCCCCAAAAAAAAAAAAAAAATGGGACCCCAAAACAAAACCTGGACTTTCTCCCAAAAATATTGGGACCCCCAAAATAAAACTCTGGGACCCCAACCCAAAAACCCCTAAAACCCCCTGAGACCCCAAAAAACCCTGGGACCCCCCCAAAACCCTGGGACTCCCCCAAACCTCTGAATCTCCTCCCCCATTTTTGGGACCCCCCAAATTCCCGAGACGCCCCCAAATTCCCGAGACCCCCCCCCCCAAATTTCTGGGACCCCCCCCCCAAATTGCAGGACCCCCCCCGTCCCGGGACCCCAATTTCTGGGACCCCCCCTCAAATTCCCGAGACCCCACAAATTCCCGAGACCGCCCCCAAATTTCAGAGACCCCCCAAATTCCTGAGGCCCCCCCAAATTTCTGGGACCCCCCCCAAATCCCGAGACCCCCCCAAATTTCTGGTACCCCCCAAATCCCGGGACCCCCCCCCAATTCCCATTTCTTCCTCGGCCACCAGGGGGCGGCAGAGCCCCCACGGTTTCCTATGGGGGAATTTTGGGGAGGGGTCTGAGAGGATTTTGGGGTTTTTGGGGGGGGTTTATGGGGTTTTGGGGGGTCTGTAGAGGATTTATAAGGGGGTCTCTGGGGTCTGAAGAGGATTTGGGGTTTTTTTGGGGGTTTTTGGAGGGGGTTTGGGGGGGGTTGTAGGGATTTATAGGGGGGTCTTGGGGGTCTAGAGGGTTTTGGGGGTTTTAGGAGGGTTTTGGGGTTTTGGGGGGGTGGGGTTTAGGGGGTCTGGGGGTCTGTAGAGGATTTGGGGGTTTTAGGGGGGTTTTGGGGGTCTATGGGGTTTAGGGGGTCTGGGGGATTTTGGGGGATCTATGGGGGATCTATGGGGGCTTTGCAGGTTTGTGGGGCTATAGGGGCATTTAGGGGGTCTTCAGGGGTCTGCAGTGGGGGTTTTTTTGGGGGTCTCTGGGGGTTTTTGGGGTCTGCAAGGACACTGAGGAACTTATAGGGGTCCTTGGGGGTCTTGGGGGGGGTTTTAGGGGGTTTGGGGGGTTTTATGGGGCTTGGGGAAGACTTAGGGGCTCAGGGGGTCTTTGGGGGCTTGGGGTTTATAGGGGGTTTTGGGGGTTGGGGGGTTTTGGGGGGTTTTAGGGGCTTGGGGGACTATGGGGGCTCAGGGGGGTTTAGGGGCTCAGGGGGCCCCCGGGCTTGGGGGGTTGGAGGGGTCTTGGGGGCATTTAGGGGTCTTGGGGAGGGTCCCAGGGGGCTCAGGGGGCTTTGGGGGCTCAGGGGGTATTTAGGGGCTCAGGGGGCTTTTTGGGGCTTGGGGGCTTTAGGGGCTTTGGGGGCTGTTGGGGCTCTTGGGGGTCGAGGGGCTCCTGGGGCTCTTTGGGGCTCTTTGGGCTCCGGGGGGGGGGGACCAACAGGTGGTGGGGGGGGGGTCCCTAAATGCGGGGGGGGGTCCATGGTGGGGGGGTCCCAAGGGTCCCTAAATGCGGGGGTCCGGTCCATGGCCTTGGGATTTTGGGGGTCCCAAATGGGGGCCCTGTTTGGGGGCCCCAGGGTCCATGGGGGTCCTTCCCTAAATGGGGGGTCCCGGTCCAAAATGGGGTCCTTTGGGGGTCCCCTGGAATGATTTGGGGTCCAGGGGGGGGTCCTGAGGGGTTTGGAGGGGTCCATGGTGGGGGGTCCTGGGGGTTTTGGGGGCCTCCCATGGGGGGGGGCTGGGGGGTCCTGGGGTCTTGGGGGGGGCCGGGTCCATTGTCCTCCCCAGGAGGACCTTTGGGGGCCCTGGTCCACAGGGGTCTCAAAATGGAAACCCTGAAATGCGGGGGGTCCCTGGGTCCCGGCCACCTTTGGGTCCCTAAATGGGGGCCTGGATTTTGGGGGGTTTGGGGTTTTGGGGGGGTTTTGGGGTTTTTGGGGGGGGGGGGGTGGGGTCCCTAAATTTTTGGGGGTTTTTAGGGGGGGTCCCAGAGCTCTTTGGGGCTTTCCCCAGGGCCCCCATGGCCCATGGGGCGCTGGGTCGCCCCCACCCATGGCACCAAAAGCCCCGGGTGGCCTCGTTGTGTAACGGGGAGAGCGCGGGGACCGCGACGGGGACAGCGGGACCGACGGACGGGGACGGACGGACGGACAGCGCCGCGAGAGCAGGTGGGACACGGGGACAGACGGACAGGGGGACAGAGGGACAGACGGACAGGGACAGGAGAGCAGGTGGGACACGGGGGGACAGACGGACAGCGGGACAGGGGGACAGGGGGACAGACGGACAGGGAGACAGGGACAGTGCCGGGAGGTTTCTGGGACACAGGGGGGGGACAGACGGACAGGGGACGGGACAGGGGACAGGGACAGGGGACAGAGGGACAGGACGAGACGACGGGGGGACAGGGACAGCGCCGGGTTTTTGGTGGGACACGGGGACAGCGGGACAGACGGACAGGGACAGGGGGACAGGGACAGGGACAGGGGGACAGAGGGACAGACGGACAGAGGGACAGAGGGACAGGGGGACAAAGGGACAGACGGATAGAGGGACAGAGGGACAAAGGGACAGACGGACAGGGACAGGGGGACAGGGACAGGAGGACACAGGGACAGAGGGACAGGGGGACAGGGACAGGAAGACACAGGAACAGGGACGGCACTGGGAGCGCAGGTGGGGACACGGCGGGACAGCGGGACAGGGGGACAGGGACAGGGGGACAGAGGGACAGAGGGACAGAGGGACAGGGACAGGGGGACAGGGACAGGGGACAGGGACAGAGGGACAGGGACAATTGGGGCACCCCCGGGCCAAGGGGACAGGTGGGGTCTGGGGCAGAGATGGGGACAGTGGGGGGACCTCGGGATGGGGGTGGCACCTGGAGGACAGGGGGGACAGGACTGGGGACATCTGGGGGACACGAGAACAGCTTGGGACACCAGGGAGGGCTTGGGGACATTGGGGACATCAGGGGGGGACACTGGGACAAGCTGGGGACACTGGGGGTGTGGTGGGGACGTGGGTTGGGGAAATCCCAGAGGGGACACGGGACAGGTTGGGGACATGTTGGGGACACGGGACAGGTTGGGGACATGGAGGAGAGCGGTGGGGACATCAGGGCGGGTTTGGGGACATCAAGGGACCTGGGCCCCCAGCTGGCGGATGTCCCCCCCCAAAACTGCAAAAGGGACAGGGACATGCTGGGAATGGGGACATCAGGAGGGGTTGGGACATGGGAAGTGGTGACACCGTCCCAAAACCCCACGTCCCCGGGACCCTCCCTGTCCTGTCCCCATGGGACCCCCAAATTGGCTCTGTCCCCCCCTGTCCCCCCTGTCCCATGGGCTGCTGTCCCCATGGGTGAGAAGCTTTCCCCAGGCCCCAGTGTCCCCAAATTGTGTGTCCCCATGGGTGACACCCCCCCCCAATGTCCCCCTGTCGGACCCCCCACCCCAAAAATAAAAGTCCCCAGTGTCCCTGTCCCCATAGAAAAAAAAAAGTCCGGCACTGTCCCTCTCCTTGTGTCCCCAGTGACCCCACCCAAAAAGCAGTGTCCCCTGTCCCCATCCCTGTCCTCCGTCCCAGTGTCCCCAAAATAAAAACCCCTGTGTCCCCAATCCCAAAAGTGTCCCCCCTCCCCAAAAAACCTCTGGACCTCAGACCCCTAAAGAACCTCTGAGAGGGGTGTCCCCCCAAAAAAACTCCTTTTAGGGGTTTATGGGTTTGGGGGGTCTGTAAAATCCGCAGTTTATAAGGGGGTCTTGGGGGTCTCCAGAGAGAGACATGGGGGTTTTAGGAAAGGGGTTTTTTGGGTCTGGGGTTTTGGGGCTGTTGTGAGACCCCCCAACCCTGGGGGTCTGAGGATTTGGGGGTTTTGGGGGGTTTCGGGGAAATTTTGGGACCCCCCCCACCCCCCCCCGGGACCCCCTTTCTTTGGGACCCCCCAAATTCCTGAGGCCCCCTGGGGGGTTGTGGGGACCCCCCAATTCTATTGGGGGTCCGGGGTCTTTGGGGGATTTTGGGGTCCGTGCCCCGCTGGGAGGGGTCTTGGAGGCCCCACGGCCACCTGGGGGCCTTGATTTTGGGGGGGTCTGAGAGTTTTGGGGGTTTCTGGGGGTTTATGGGGTTTTTGCCAGGAGGTCCCCAGTGGGGGAGGGGGGTTATGGGGGGCTAGGGACCATAGGGGGTCTTGGGGGGTCCCTAGAGGATTTGGGGGGTTTTTAGGAGGGGGTTTTGGGGGGGTTTTGGGGGGCTGGGGGATTTATAGGGGGTCTGGGGGGTCTGAGGAGGATTTGGGGGTTTTAGGAGGGGGTTTGGGGGGGGATTTTGGGGGTTTGGGGTGGGGATTTATAGGGACTTTTAGGGGGGGGGGTAGAGGGGTTTGGGGGGGACATAGGGGGGTTTTGGGGGGTGGGGGGGGGGGGGGGGGTGGGGGTTTGGGGTGGGGATTTTTAGGGGGTTTTGGGGAGATGGAGGGATCTTGGGGGGATTGATTTGGGGGATCAATGGATCAATGGATGGAGGGGTGGATGGATGGATGATGGATGGATGGGGGATGGATGGATGGATGGGCCCTGGGGATGGATGGATGGATGGATGGATGATGGATGGATGGATGGATGATGGATGGATGGATAATGGATGGATGATGGATGGATGGATGGGGGATGGATGATGGATGGATGGATGGATGATGGATGGATGGATGGATGGATGGATGGATGGATGGATGGATGGATGGATAATGGATGGATGGATGATGGATGGATGGATGGATGGGATGGATGGATGGATGGATGATGGATGGATGGATGGATGGATGATGGGGATGGATGATGGATGGATGATGGATGGATGGATGGATGATGGATGGATGATGGGTCCCATGGGTCCCTGGATGGATGGATGATGGATGGATGGATGGATGGATGGATGGATGGATGGATGGATGGATGGATGGATGGATGGGGGGGATGGATGGATGCCAACATGGATGGATGGGGGGGGATGGATGGTCCCTGGATGGATGATGGATGGATGGATGGGGGTCCTGGATGGGGATGGATGGATGGATGGATGGATGGATGGATGGATGGATGGGGATGGATGATGGATGGTGGATGGATGGGGGGGGATGGATGGATGGATGGATGGATGGATGGATGATGGATGGATGGATGGATGGATGGATGGATGGATGGATCCATGGGATGGGATGGATGATCCATGGATGATGGATGGATGGATGGATGGATGGATGGATGGGGCCCGATGGATGGATGGATGGATGGATGGGTCCCTGGATGGATGGGCCCCGGATCCATGGATGGATGGATGGATAAGGGTCCCTAAATGGATGGATGGATGGATGGGGATGGATGGATGGATGGATGATGGATGGATGATGGATCCATGGTGGATGGGTGGATGGATCCCTGGATGGATGGATGGGCCATGGATGGATGGATGGATGGATGGATGGATCCATGGATGGATGGATGGATCCCTGGATGGATGGATGGATGGATGGGGGATGGATGGATGATGGATGGATGGATGGGGGATCCCAATGGGTCCCTGGATCAATGGATCAATGGTCCATGGACGGGGTCCCTGAAGGGACCCTAAATGCGGGGGCCCCCATGGGTCCCTAAGGTCCTAAATGCGGGGGGACTGGTCCATGGGGGGTCCCTAAGGGTCCCTAAATGCGCCCAGTCCATCTTGGGGGCGGCTGGGGTCCTGGTGGGTCCCTAAATGCGGGGGGCCTCTCCATGGCAGGGGGGGCCAGGGGCCCCAGAGCCCCCCTCAGGGCCTCAGTTTCCCTGGGGACCCAGAGGCGGCTCATCCCCCTGGCGGCGCTGGAATTCGCCTCCCCCCCCCGTTAATCCCGGTGGCACCAAAAGCGGCGAATTTGGCCTGTTGATGTGGTCCTACCTGTAACAGGAGGGCGCCCCGGGACCGCGACCCCCCCCAGCGGGGACCGACGGACGGGGACGGACGGACGGACAGCGCCTCAGAGGCAGGCCTGGGGACACGGGGGTGGGGACAGGACAGGGGACAGGGGGACAGGGGGATGGTCGGACAGGGGTGGGACAGTGCAAGGGTCATGGATGGGGACACGGATGGGGACAACAGGACAGGGACAGGGGACAGGGACCAGGGATGGGGACAGGGACAGGGGACAGGGGGAGTGCAGGTCGGGACAGGGGACAGGATGGACAGGGGTCAGGGACAGGGACAGGGACAGGGGACAGACGGACAGGACAGACGGACATGGATGGGGACAGGTGGGACACGGGGGGACAGACGGACAGGGGGACAGGGACAGGGACAGGGACAGGACAGGACAGGGGACAGGGGGGACAGGACAGATGGACAGGGGGACAGGGGACACCTCAGACGGATGGATGGGGACAACCCAATGGACAGGGGACAGGGACAGGGGGACCATGGATGGGGGACAACCCAATGGGACAGGGACAGACGGACAGGGACAGGACAGACACAGAGGGACAGGAGGGGACAGGGGACAGGGGGACAGAGGGACAGGGACAGGGGGACAGGGACAGGGACAGGGGACAGGGGACAGAGGACAGACAGGGACAGGGGGACAGAGGGACAGGGGGACAGGGGACAGAGGGACAGGGACAGAGGGACAGAGGGACAGAGGGACAGGGGGGACAGGGACAATTGGGGACAGGTGGGGACAGGTGGGGTCTGGGGCAGAGATGGGGACAGTGGGGGGACCTCGGGATGGGGGTGGCACCTGGAGGACAGGGGGGACAGGACTGGGGACATCTGGGGGACACGAGAACAGCTTGGGACACCAGGGAGGGCTTGGGGACACTGGGGACATCAGGGGGGGACACTGGGACAAGCTGGGGACACTGGGGGTGTGGTGGGGACATGGGTTGGGGAAATCCCAGAGGGGACACGGGACAGGTTGGGGACATGTTGGGGACACGGGACAGGTTGGGGACATGGAGGAGAGCGGTGGGGACATCAGGGCGGGTTTGGGGACATCAGGGAGGGGACA